>OY728150.1:728754691-730004691 GCA_963277665.1 Viscum album | reverse complement strand
AAAACCCCATTTTCTATAAAAAATCATTCCATACACCTTATATTATTTATTTTGTATTGTTTTTATGACTTTCTGTAAGTAAAAACATGTGTACACCTAACTTTCTTCCAATAATTCCTGGTGAGTGATTTTCCTAACCTATAAATGGCTACCACCTCTCTCCATTACACACAACCCTTAATCAACTTTTTCATCAAAAATATCATCCCAAATTTCTTCTTGAAACCTCTCTCATATACCTTGAAAACTGTACTTTGCAAGGAAGAAATATGAGGAATCCTTTTGGTACACACCAAGAGAAGTTATCTGATTAAGTGGTAACATCTTTCCTTAAGCTTTATAGTTTTTTCCTATTATCTATCCCCTATTATATTCTTGTCTAAAAACCAATATTCTAAATATAGTTATATTTTTTAATGATAAGGTTTCAACCAACACATTTATGCACATCCATATAATGGGTAATGAACATACTGTTTTTGTGTACGGTGAACTACTACCTCCTGAAATGATGATTGTTCACTTTTTTTACCACCTCTCATAGTGTTTGTTATGATGGAAAATAAGTTTATATAAAAAAATTATGATATTTATTATTTATTTATACTTCTTTAATACTTTTATTACACATAAATTTAATAAATTCCATCTTACATCAATAAGATAACATCGTTTGAGGACGTGTGGACTACCACTCTATCAAAGTGATGTGATTCATTCACTTTATATATAGATCATTTAAAAGATGATTTTAATAAAAACAGTATGCATTATAAAAAAATATTTATGATATTATTAAATTTTTTTCAATAATATATATATATATATAATTTTCATTATTTATGTTTCACACACCTAAAAAAGTGATAACATCTTTAGTGGACATGTGTAGTATCACCTCCTTGAAATGATATGCTTACTTTTACATCATAATAATTATATTATAAGTGAATATTATTAAATAACATGGAGTTTAAGAAATAATGGTCATTATGGAACCATATGGTGTTCCATACCTTCATTCTTTAATGATCACTAAAAAATGGGAATGCTACTCATGCGGGCATATGACATACTGTCTCCATTATCGAAATGTTGCTTAATTTTTCATAACCATATTTAATGATTAATTTTGAATGTATAATTGATGTATATTTTAACATGATTATTATTATGTATATGTTATATAATTTCCCCATTGATGATAGTTGACCTACCAAAGTTGTTTTTTACACTTTAACCGAATTTGTAAAAACACCAAATGTAAATTTAATCATTTCTGTAGTTGTCTAAAATATAGTAATAACTGAAATAAAAGTAATTATAAACATGAAAAATGTTCTCAAGAATTTCAAAAATTAAAATTTGTTTATTATAGAATATATTAATAGATTTTCACCCTAAAGGAAAGTCAATGTGAGATATTTTATCCTTAATTTTATCCTTTGTGAGATAAATTCCATTTTCACAACATCACTTTATAGTGTATATACTAAAAATTTTTGTATAATATTTGTAGAATTATTTTATATTCATGATATTTAAATGCTTTATTTTTTTGATAATTTCTTTTGGGTCTACCATTTCATATATTACCACCATGGTAAGAGATTTCATCTTTATTTAAATTCTATTAATATTTATTTTTTTATGCATCAATTCACTTTTATTTGGTGTATATAATTCCATTTAACCTGATATATCATGAATATATTTATTCTCATGATATTATAAGTTTCATTTAATTCACAAGTAATCGTGATTTTAATGATTTAAGTTGTATGGGATATTATGGAATGTTTAAATTTTATTTTTCCTCAAGAATGATTAAATGTAAACAACCCTTTGAATTGCTTATCCTCAATTGATTTGTTGTTGATAATTACATATTCTTTTTTCAATATGGACATTTTTTTAGGAACTTTTCTATTCAATATGTGAGGAATTATTTGGACATGAAATTCAAGTGTTTAGGACCATTTAAGGAAAGCACTACAAGTTGGGGATCAGTTAATGCAAGAAACTCGATGCTTAGGTAGTCTCATGGGAAGAACTAGTTATGAAATTTTGAATAGGTAAACATTATCTTGATAGTAATGGTCCTAAGTACATAGGAATCATGGTGTCCAATAATTAATAGTTTTCGTAGTTTAATTAAAGCAATTATTTATTCATTAGAACTTTTGTCTTTATATATATTGATATATTTTATTTTTAGTTAATTGATTAAATTCCATGTGTTTCGGTGTCTTACCTTTCCATATTTATTTTACCTCTTCTACTTATTAGAATGGAATGTTTTTAATTTATTACCTTTCCATATTTTTATAAACTTCCTTATTAGTTTTTTGATTATTTGGTATGTGTATTAAATTATTTATCATTCCATAATTATTACTCTCATTGATTCATTGTTACTTCCACTACACTTTACCCTTATTGAGAATTTGAACTCACCCTTATTATGTTTTTTCCTAGGAGTAACACCCTAAGATTTGGTGAATTTTTTTTCAAAGTAATTTATCCTTTTTGATAATTTTAATTTCATCAAACATTAAAGATGGTTAATTTTATATTAAGTAACTACATTTGGATTGACTTAAATTCAACACCAAGTTAATTTTGGACAACTTGCAACATAATATTTTTCCTTCTCTACATGGAACACTGAGGATTGCTTTCATTATACGCAACAATGACTTTTCTCAATGATATTTCTTACACAAAATACAAATTTTTACAAAAAATAACATAATATTATAACATTATTATTTAATATATTAAGAAAAAACCTTAATTTTTAATTATAGGTTTTGAATACTATTAACTAATTTTCTAAAATATATGGTTTATATAATATAATATGATTTCATTGGATACTAATTAACTATAAATTAATACAAAAACCAACTAAATATAAAATGAAATATTGTTATAGTAATAATGTCTTTTTACCATAATAAATTAAATGTTCATTTATTTCATGAAATTAACAATGTCAAACATTTATTTTACAAGGAACATCTATATGAATTTTTTAACAAGAAATACTAGGTTTCCATTAAACATCATTTTATTATTTAAATTATTTAAATGAGTTAGTTATAACCTATTAGTTAAGACATAATAACATGAATAGTAATAAGTACATCTAAAATATTGTTATAAACATTTTATATAAATAAAAAATATTGATAAAGAAAAATTTAATTCATAGTAAAGCCTTTATTTGTTTAAAAAACACTATTTTCTCAAATGAACTACTTTTCATGTCCATTTTGGAAATACAATAAAATTAATTTTGGACACCTTTAGAAATTTAATTTGATAAAATAAAATTAATTTGTGAATTTATAATGTTTAAATTATCCGAGCATAATTTTTTTCAGAGAATATTCATTTTAATATTAATATTGAAATCACTTTCATTTTAATTAAAAACTACATTTTTTAAAATAAATATTATTGTTAACATATAATTTAAATTTGTTTTTAGGAAATGTTTTATCTGTTATACATATATTACTGAAATTTATCCCATTATAAACAATTATATTTCCAAATTGAATATAACAAATTAACAAACTTTTGAACATATTTCCAATTTAAAAAACATATAATTTCATCATGTCTGCCAGATTAGAAATAATCATAATTTGTTTACTTTTGTGAATTGAATTTTTAAAAACCTATATACCCTATTATAATCATTATAATATTTATATTCTAAAAATATCAGCATACTTTTGAACAAAAAATATTAATAAAATCAAATAATATTATCATATTAAGTAAGGCCATGTTAATTTTAATTAGGGACTAGACATAAAAATTAAATTCCAAAATGACATTGACACTTATCTAACACCAATTGGATGTAAATAGTTCATAAAAAAATTAAATTATTTATTTATGTTGGTTGGTGTGACTATTGTTAGGGAAGTACATGTGTATGCCAAACTTGTTTTAAAAAATACCAAGTGAGTACTTTTCCTGCCCCATAAAAGGATAACACCTCTATATATTCTTCACACTAAGAACCTCTTTAGTTAGTCTAAGACCTCCCAAATAGACTTTACATAAATCTATACCTTGGATAAATTTATATCTAAGGAATCCTTTTTGCCAAACTATAATGAGTTACCTAATTAACATGTTATTTCTTCTCCCAAGTCCTTTGAATTATTTACCTTCTTCATCCCATATAAATCAATTTATTATATCATTATATATCAAAATTAGTACAAAAAATATACTATGATGTTGTTATAAAAAAAATTTACCCAAAATTACACACACATCAATCTAATGGGTAATAAACATAATGTTTCTATTACGATGAACTACCATCTCATAAAATGACAATTGTACATTCTTTCATTAATACATATCATTGTGTACATTCTGATGGAAACTCTATTTATATATTTAATATATTAAATTTATTATGTAATTAATTTTATTTTTTCCATTTTACCACTAATATAATTTACTTTCTCTTTTGTGTTAATATGATAATTTCATTTGAGGAAGTGTGCAGCACCTCCCCCTCGAAGTGATATGATTCATTCATAAACCAAATTGAATGTCTTAAGGATATTTTTGGTGAGTATACATGTTATATATGATATAATAAATCTCATAATAAATATATACACATATAAGTTTTTTACTTTTATACTATCAACACACTAATTAAATATAAATAGCATTCATGCGTAAGTACGACTTACCGTCTCCATGAATAGTGTATTTCTTTTCATACATATATATTCTATATATTATTATAATACACATAAACTATATATAAATGATATTTATATAATTTTTTTACTTTCTTTAAATCATTATATAGAGTATAAATATCAATTATATAACAAATTAAGGCACGTAAAAAAATAAAGTGAATATTACCTGAACAAGAACCATAATATAGTATTGATAACAATAGGGTAATATAAGGTTGTAATAAAACCATATATAATAGTATATATATAAATATGGTTCTTTATAGAATTTATAATATATTTATATCAAATATATAGGTTTTTTTGAACACGTATGATGAGAACCAGTTCACAAGGTATGGGGATTTAATCCCACATTTTATTCACGTGAGACACATGTTATGTTCACCACTCTTTCCTTTTGTGCTGTGTATCTATATAACATTATTGTATTCTAGGTATATTTTAACTAAATTTATTGGTATTAACATATCCTTTTTATTAACATTCATTCAAGGGGTTTAGGTTTCAGAAGTTACCAAATCAGATGAAATGTTTTGTCTCAATTTTTCTTCTTTAAGACTCATGTTTTGTAATAAACCTAAATTTTTTTAAGGTGTGTATAATTCTATTTTACATGTTATATCATGAATATCCTTATATTCATGAAATTTTGATCTTCATGTAATTTATTTTTCATACATAGAGAGTATGATCCCATATTAACAAGTTCTAATATTTTATTAAGACAATCTCATCACTTTTTAAGATTGTTTACATTTATGCTTCCATTGATAAATTATTACATTACATATCTCAATAAATTAATGAATTTTCTTCTACTCTAGTTATTCATTATATATTCATGTAGTGGTCTAATTTTTTACTCTTTGGTATATAATAATGTTATGGAATTGTTTTTAACAAATCCTGACTTTACCCCTTCTTCTGTCAGAAATCTATATTCCTTAAACGCTATGTTTTATAATAATGTATTACAAGAATATTATATTAATATAATATGACCATTAAAATAATTTTTTTACCCTTTTGTATTTTACCCACGTTTCCAAAGGAATATTCTTATCACTTTTAGAACGTTGCATTTTTTCATCTTTTTTGCAATGTAAAAGAAATGTTTTTTTACCTCGTACAGCATGTAAGGTTTTATGTACCGACAATCCTTTGAATATTTTTTTCATGTTTACGATTATTTTTAAGAAACATTTTTCTAAATTTATTTCCAAGGAAAATGTTATTAATTATTTTTCCAAATTATTTTATATTGATTCATGGAAAATGGTTTTCAAAAATATTTTATATGTTTTCATGAATGTTGGTTTTCAAAACATTTTCAAACTTATTTTATAATTTTTCCAGAAAAATGTTTTAAAAAAAATAATGGAATATTATTTATATGAAATAAAATTATTTTTAGGAAAATACATTTCAAAAAAAAATTCAGACACTATTTATATGTTTTCAACGTAATTTTAAGGGAATGATTTTTAGAATGTTTTCAATAATTCTATATTGGATTTCAAAGTGTTTTCGAATAAATTACTTTTTAAATTTTTTGGAATATTATACTATATTTTTTGAAGGAAAAATGTTTTCAAATTATTTCCAGTCTTATTTATATGTTTTAAATTTATTTTCTATGAAAATGATTTTAAAACGGTTTTATGAATTAATTATTTTTCAATGAATAAAAGTTATTTTCCTTAAAAAATGTTTTTGAAATATATTTCAAAATAATTTTCCATCTATGATGGAATCTGTTGATGTTGCTCATTCCATTCTAGGAAATTATATAATGGTAAAATTCATATACATTCTATGAATGTGTTATAATTAATTTTATGTTCTTTATAAAACCCATTTCTCTGACAGGGGTTTTTGTTTATGAAATTTGTTTATTTTTCATCGATTACATTTTTATGAAATCTATTTATCATTTAAGAGTTATTATTTTGAAGGAATTATTATGAAACCCATATCTTTTTCATAGTTTACGATATGTTTAAATTTTTATAATAGCCATTTAATATCGTGGTTTAAGATATGAATGTTTATAATTTTGTGGCACATGTATGTATGATTTCACTATGAGATGGGAGGGACCTATATCTCCCTCTGGTAAATTGGTTAATGATTTATATCTCATGAGATAGACTAAGATGGTGTAGGTAGTAAACCAGAACCCCTAATATGGCCTTGGGAGTGAAACATGACTACAATTATGGTATAAATAATGAAATTACGCTACTAAGATGTCCATGGGAGTAAACCATGACTACCATGATAGTAGGGGGAGTCAACCCATACTACCAAGATGGTTTTAGTTACAATTCTCTAACTACTATGAAAATCAAGTTATATGCTTATGTGTGTTCCATAATCCCATGCTGTATTCTTATTTATCATTTTATGGAATATTTTATTAATTTAATTTTTATTTATGTCTTATTTGTTAACATATTTTATGCAATTATTCATGTATATGATCTTTGATATGCAGGTTATGATCTTATATTTTCATGATAATGTTCTAATATCCTTATGCTCATAATTATTTTTACTTATCGCCCTTATTTACCCTTACTCATCATTTGAGGTCACCCAATTATTATGTTTCCATTCCCATGATTCTGAATAATGGTTTTATGATGGATTAATAAATGTGGAGATCATTATGGGACATGTTGAATATCTTTAACTAAGAAATAATATTTTGTTTCAAGGACTCCAAATACAAAAAACTATTATGGTCCATGTGCATATATTTGTTAAATGTATATAATATTCAATTAAAATTATGTAATATCCATGTCTGTTAGGCCTGGGACATAGTAGTTGGGAACAAAGTAAAGGTTTAGTAAACCTTTGGAATGTAGGATAAAAATTATTTAGTGATATTCCTAAGTATTTTTATAATGATATTTCTAGTAATGTCTCTAATGATAAGTATAGGGATGAGTCAATTTTTATTGAAAGGACCTGGAATTTTGGTGGAGGTTAGAGTGAGTGGTTTTCTAGAAATAAATCCTTTTATGGATACAACAAGTGGATGTGGATATATAATAGATATACCTTGGGGTAGAAACTCTGACAAGATTTTTCAGGCCTAACTCTGGTTAATACGGTATATAACAATGGGCCTTACTTCACACCTATATTGACACTCATGGGGATATGATTTAAAAATTCACAAAACCTTCACAAACTATCATAGAGAATTTAGATATAAGTTCACTATGAATAACCTAGTATGAACATAGGGTGTCCTATATTATAGAATGTGCCATGATTTATAAATACCATAAGTAAATGTTTTCAGGACTATGTGGTTTTCTACTCTAATAAGTAATTCTTACACTATGCTTCTGGTTTTAGTAAATAATATTAAATTGAAGGAATAAGATTAATTTTGAATATTATGGAAAATTTTATAATGAGTACTCTAGTAGGATGATCATTATGGTGAATAATTTTGGGATCATGCCTAATAATTTTTCAAGGAACATGATTAACAACATATACATTAAACAACTCTTAGACTCACCAAGGAACAAAATGAAGGAGTTCTCCGATAGTTAGGGTAATGGAAACTATAAGTGAAAAAAGATTTTTGTTTCCTTTACGTCATAAATGTGGAATGATTTACCTAAAAGAATGTATTAATGGAACATGAATATTTTTTTATTGTGGTAAATAAGGATAAAAAATGTGATTTCAAGGGAAAATGAAGAGTTCAGTTAATGGAATGAATGAGAATATTAAACTCCCTAAGACACCATTGATAATATAGTGTTTTAAATGTGAAATAATTTGTAATTATTCAACTCAATGTCCCAAGAGTAAATCTCCAAAAGAGGATTAGTAAGGTGGTGTAAGTATTGGCTACATTGATGATAATATTGAGACTAAATATGAAATGTATAAGGAATAATGTATTGTGTAATTGGATGATTTATCCTTGTAAATGGAATAATGATGATGTGTAATTATAAAATTTTATATGTATTTTGATTTAAAAATCAAGTAATATAAATGATGAAATATACAAGGGTTATTCTACTTATGTTTTTTACTCTATATTTACAAGTTTATGTTGAATATTAATTATGTAATGGGAGAGTGAATTAATGATAAGGTGATATTTTAACTAAGGGAAGGTGACCCTTAAAATATTCTTTATATTAAGATAATGATGTTATGAATAAGAAAATTTGATAGTATTTATTACCAATGCACTAAGTAAGGCCTTGTTAATTGGTGGGTTATGCTATCATTGATGTAATTTATAGTATTTTGGGATTAATGAGATAGATCCATTATACTTTAGAATAAGGATGAATAAATTTTTTCAAAAATGATCTGTGGAAATTATCATTATTTCCATGTTTTGAGGGAATATATTATAAGTTTATTTAGATCATTGTAACGTGAAAAAAGTGATACATTTTTATGTATTTTTAATTAATGTAATGTTTATTTCATTAATTTATTTCTAATGCATTAGATATCCATCTCTAGGAATGGTTATATGGTTAACCATTCATAAACAATTTAAGTTAAACTTTAGAAGAGGAACTTATGTAGTGAGTTTATATTAAAAATTGTTGATAAAAGGTTATTTAGTGTTGAAACTTATTTCAAGGATGTCCATCATATTTAATTTGGAAATTATATTAGTGTGGATATAGAAAAAAATCATGTATTTTGGCTGAAAACCAATCAATTCTAGTAAGGTCATGAGTCTTGAACACATTACCGAAGGATGATGTGGGTTTCATTCCAACAACTGGTATTCATGATGTCCTAGTTTATAAATAAATATTTATATGAATATGTATTTATGATGAAATGGTAGTGTTAGTTTTTTTAGAGATTAGTGATTTTATGGAATAGTTATGCATAAATTGTTATAATTTCCATTATTTTATGGGCCTTAATATCTACTAAAATTGTATATTAGTGCTTTAGGCATCAAAGTTATTTTCCGGACATCCATATATTAGGGTAGTGGATGAAATGATAAAATATTAAAGAACAACAAATGAATTAAAATTTTTTTGTATTATTGTTCAATAAAATAATTACTCAATGAATGGGTAATGATCAAAAATAAAACAAAATCATAATACATTTATTTTTTTAACCTATGTCATTTTAAATCATCACTAATTTATTATTTTGAAGATCTAAATGTTTTTTTGATCAATAATTTGTTTATTATTGACAAACTAAATCATTAACAATAAATATTTCTGGTTTTACCTTATGCCCAATCATCACTCCCAACCTATGTTCTTCTATGTGGAAACCTAGTTATATAATACTTTAGGTAACTATTATGGATCAAAAATTCTTATTTAAAGTAAGAGTTGCTATTCGTTTTTATGATGTGGGTTTTAATAAATGAAAAATTCAATTATTAAACTATTTATAACTGAGTTGAATTTATAGGGAATACTCATTTTAAGGGGTGTATAATTTAACACCCCATGATTTTTTGAATTTGTTTTCGAATAAATTTAATGTTTTTCTTATTTTCCATTTCAGGAACCCTTAAAGGTAGTTTTTTTATATTAATGAACTAGTATTTTCTTTAATTATATGAAACACCAAGTTACTTGTACACTACACACACTATAAGTTTTTTTCTTCTCTATACATAACACCAAGTTTCTCTTACATTATACATAATAAAGAAATTCTTCGATGACTAATGGAACACATAAGACCAAGGTTTACCAAAAAATAATATATTATGAAAATATTATTATATAAAATTATAAAATAAAACCATGATGTTAAATTATAGGTTTTCAATAGTATTAACTAATTAATTGAAATATTTTATTTATACAATATAATATGAATTCATTGGTTACCAATTAATTGTAAATGAATAAAAAATGGATTGAATAAAAACGAAAATATTATTATGGAAACAGAGATGTTTTATATTAATAAATTAAATTTTAATTTATGTATTGCAATTCACTAACTCAAAAATTTCTTTCACATAGATCATTGACATAGTGTATGTTTCACGCAATACCATGTTTCTACGAATCATCATTTTAATATCATAATTTTTTAAACAAGTTTGTTAAACCTACCTTTTAAAACCTTGTAATATAAAAAGTAACAAATACTACTAAAATATTTTAGTAATGGGTTTATATTAGTAATCCAAATTTATAATGAAAATTATAATTCTTAGTAAATCCTATACATTTTTTAAAAAATTTATTTTCTCAAATGAATTACTTTTAATGCCAATTTGTGAAATACAAAAAAATTAATTGTAGGTAATTTTAGAAATTTTATTTGATTAAATAAAATTAATTTTTTAATTCATATTTTTGTTATTATCCTAGGTTAATTTGTTTGGGATTTTTCTGAGAAACATCAACTTTTGATGAATAATGAAAACTACAACATTTTTGTTAAAAAATGCCTTTTTATATAAATAATTAATAATGTAAAATTGTACAATAAATTTGAGTTAAGGACGCATTAGATCAATTATACATATATCAATAAAATTTACTTCACTATAAATATTTTTATGTTGAAATTGAATATAAAAAATTATCAAATGATTGAATATTTTTATACTTTAAAAACCTGTAGTTTTGTCATCTCTGTGTGATTAGCATTAATCAAAGTTTTACCTCTTATTTGAATTGATTTTTAAAAATGACATAATCCATTTTAATGTATATAATATTTAGTTTGTAATAAGACCAACTTATATTTTACCAAAAATATATGTAATAGTTATTAAAATTAATCCTAGTGATTGAGGTCAAATTAAGCTTAATTAGGTGTTAAACCTCAAAATTAAGGGACAAAATGGCCTAGACACTTGTCCAACACCTCTTTCAAGTCCATATTTCTAAAAAAATCCTTCCATTGTTGATTTTTGTTGTTTTTATAACTTTTTTATGTTAGTAAAAGTGTAAACATAACTTGTTTTAAAAAATTCAAAGGGAGTCATTTTAATTCCCTATTAAAGGCCACCACCTCCCCCACTACTTCACACCACTCAATCATCTTATGTTCAGCCAATTCATACCAAATAAAATTCTTAGAAATCCTCCATTTCCCCTAGAATCCATCCCTTGGGTATAAGGAAAACCAAATTATTCTTTTGGCACAAACCAAAATGACTTACCCGATTAAGAGGTAACGCATTCTCTCAATTCCTTTCTTTTATTTTCCATCTCCACCACCACAGACTCTCCCTATAATATTATTATATGAAAAAAAATGTATACCCCCAACACTATTATGTTTTTATGTAAATGGTTTGACCATCACATACCCAAACATCATTCTAATGGGTAACAAACATACTATTTCGATGTACGTCAAACTACTGCCTCACGAAATGATGATTGTTCATTTTTTTCATCACCACCTACCATAGAGAACATTACGGCACACAATATATTTATATATGTCTGATATATAATTTATTATTTCTTTGTGCTTATTTTTTACTTTTTATAACACATATATTTTACTTTTCATTTTATGGTAATGTGATAATTTTGTTTGAATAAGTGTTGATTACCTACCCCTCAAAGCGATATGATTTGTTCATAAACCACATGGATTGAATTAATGATTGTTTTATTAAATGTATAATATTTATATGATATAATAAATCTAATTTAATGATTATATATATTTATACAAAGATTTATTTTTCTTTCATTCTATTGACACGACTTTTAAATTGAAATAGCATACATGCTTACGTACGACCAACCCACTCCATGAATGGGGTATTCTTTTTCACACTTATATATTTAATATATTATTATAATACATTTATACATTATATAAATAATATTCATATCATGTTTTAAATTTTTTAAATAATTATATCCATTATAAATACTATATATATAACAAATTATGAAACATGAAATTAATAAAGTGAATATTACCCCAAGTAGAACCTTAATGTAAGATTGTTAACAAGATGGTAATATATGGTTATAATAAAACCATATATGATATTATATATAATAATATTTTTATTTAATAAATTTATAATAAGTTAATATTTATTATATAGGTGGATTGAATGCCTATGATGGGAGCCAATACCTGAGGTAAGACAATAACATCTTACTTTTTATTCTCATGAGATATGTGCTTTGTCTACCACTCTTTCATTTTATGAGGTGTAAGTACTAACAATGATTGTATTATATGTATCATATTACTAAATATATGGGTATTAAAATATCATTTTTATTAAATTTCATTCATGGGACATAAGTATCAAAAGTTAAAAAATTGGTAGAAATGCATTGTCTCACTTTTCCTTCCACAACACTCATGTTTTGTTATATATATAAACATTTTTTCGAGGTGTATGTAATTCCATTTTAAATGTTCTTTAATGAATACCCTTATATTATAGATATTTTATTCTTTATTTAATTTCTATTTCTTACATTTATTGTATGATCCCATTTTACCACACTATATGTTTTTATTGAGACATTCTCATCGCTTTTCAATAATGTTTAGGTTTATGCTTTCATTGATGAAATTTTATATTCCATACCACAACAAATTCATGAATTTTATTCTCGTATGGTTATTAATTATATATTCAGGTACTGTAAGAATTTATTAATCTTTTTTACGTTTTATAGTTAAGAAATTATTTTTAATAAAGTCGAACATTTCCCTTCTTTTGGTTAGAAATATATGTTCCCTCAAAACCTTGCTTTCTAGAAATGGTTTCTAAGGATATTATACTAATATCCTTTGATCATTAAAATAAATTTTTACCCATTTTGACTTACACCAAATTTGTTTAGAAGAATATTATTGTCTGTTTCCAAAAAAGGACATTTTCAATCCTTCTTACCATGATAAAGTATTGTTCTTTTTACCCCATACAACTTGTATAGATTTATCCACCATCATTCCATTGAAGCTTTATTTTAATTTTTAATGTTTATTTTTAATAGTTTTTTTTTAAATGAAATATCCATGGAAAATGGTTTTTAAAACTATTCCAAACATCCTTTATATGTTTTTATGGAATATGGTTTTTAAATCATTTTCAAACTTCTTCTACATGTTTTCAAGGAAAATGGTTTTCAAAACGTTTTCAAACATATTTTATATGTTCTCAAGGAATTTTTTTAAAAAAAATCTAAAATTTATTTATAAGTTTTCAATTAATTTTCATGAAATAATAGTTTTAAAAAAAAATTCAACCAGTATTTATATGTTTTCAAAGTAATTTAAATGAAATTATTTTTGAATATTTTTGAAAGATTTCTTAATGTGGTTTTAAAGGGTTCTCGATGATTTTTCTTTAAAACTGTTTTAAAGATTATTTTATATTTTTTTGAGTAAAATGGTTTTCAAATTATTTAATGTATTATTTATAAGTTTTAATGTTATTATGAATGAAAATTATTATCAACTTTTTTATGTATTAAAAATTCATTTTCAAAGAAGAAAGTATATTTTCATCATTAAATGTCTTAGAAATATATTTCAATTTTATATGTCAACAAATATGACATTGGTTGATGTTAATCTTTCCCATATAGAAAATGATCTAAAGTTAATAATCATATCCATTCTATGAATGAGTTATGCTTAATGTCATGTCCTTTATGAAACATGTTTCTATTTCATAGGCTTGATGTTTATAAAATACATTTCTATGTAATGGGTTCTATGTTTATGAAATCCATTTCCCCTTAACGAGTTATTTTTTTGATGAAATGATTATGGAACAAGTATACATTCCCAATGTTATATGTTTATATTTTTTTGAGTCCCATTTAATTTTGTGGCTTAAAATATTTATTTTTTATTTTTTGAAAATATATTTATTGTTTCACTATGAGAAGGGTGGGGCATATATCTCCCTCTAATGCATTGGGTAAATATTTATATCTCATGAGATAGACTAATATGGTCTTGGGTATAAACCTTGACCGCTATGATGGCCAAGGCAGTGAACCATGACTACCAGGATGGTATGAAGAGTGAACTCATGCTACTAAGATTGCCATGAGCGTCAACCATGACAACTAAGATGGTATGAGGTGTTTACTAATTCTGTGAAGATGGTCGTGGGAGTAAACCATGACTACCAAGTCGGTTTTTTGAATGGACCCATACTACCAAGATGGTCTGGGTACCGATTCCTTGGATACTATGAAAACCATATTATATTCTTATGTGTTTACTACAATCCCAATCATTATTCCCATGTTATGATTTCACAGGCCATGTTATTTATTATATTTTTATTATTGTCATATGAAATGAATTTCTTTATTCCATGATTCATGTATTTGATCATTGATATATACGGTGTGATCATCTATATTCATGACCTTGTTCTTATAACCTTATGCTCATAATTAAGCTTATATATCTACCTTGTCTATCCTTGCTCAGAATTCATGCTCACCCCTTTCTTATATTTACTTTACACATGTTATAGAGAAATTTTTTATATATTATTACAAAAGGTGGAGATAATTATTGTAGATATTTAATATCATTCACTAGGATATATTATTTTTTTCGACATTTCGAAAGACACTAAACTATTACAGTCCTCAAAATTTGTTTTTTTAATTTACAGAATATTAATCTAAATTGATATAATATCCTTTTGTGTTAAGAATATTTATCTATAATGGGAATCCAGTAAACATAATATGAAATATAATAATGGGTTTACTAGATGGAATTAATTTATATTCAATGTTATTTAATTATTTAGAAAGATGGAATTTTTTGTTGTTGTAATTTGTGCAGTAAATTTTAATAGAAGACTCATTTATGTATCTTGTATACCAAGAATACATACCTATTCGGTACTTTGAGATTTTATTACATGTAATAATTCCAATTAAATTTATTTCATACACTATATATAGGATTTATATGGTCAAGTGGAAACATTTGGTATAATTGAAGTTTAGTAGCAACCTTAGGAACCAAATTTAGTAAAACATTGGTTAGAGACCATAAACCTAAGGTATAATTTTGGCATACATAAAGAATAATACCCTATAATTTGGGAATATTATTGATCATGTGGGTCTTCATAGAAAATAAATCCCTATCTATATACTACTAGTGGAATTGGTTTTTAAACAAATGTATCGAGAAGTTATAACTCTCAGAAGGTGTTCCAGACCTGACATGAGGTATCCTCATACATTACAAAATTACTTACTACGCACCTGGTATCACAATCTCTGGTGAAATATTTGGATCATTATCATTTAATATACAACCAATAATTTAGTATTTTGACAATGAATAATCTAGGTAAATCCTAAGGGGTTTTAGATTAGAGATTAGGTGTAATGGTATAGGAATCTTATGAATAATATTATGGATAAAATGTGGACCATGGAAGGACCTATATGGAAATAATTGGATGAATTATTTATGTATTTAGGTTCTATTAAAAACATTAGTTAATAGGATATTTAGTGAATAACCTAATTTCAAGGGTATCCATCATATTTATTTTAGAAACTATATTAATTTGGTTTTAGAAAAAGAAACATGTAATTTGGGTGACAACCAATCAAATCCGTAAAGGATTCATGTCATTAACCCATGATTGATGAAATATTAGGGTTTAACTCCTACCACTTACCTACACATTGTCCTAGTTAATTTTTCATTATTTTTATTAAATCAATTTAATGAATATATTTTTATGATGAAATGAAATTATCAATTTTTAGTATTAAAGATTAATCTATTAACTGTATTGGTTTTGTATGATTTCTAAAGAAAATTTGTAATACATTTCACACTTTTTTAATTCATACAATCCTTGAAAATCTTGTTTTAGGGGTTCATCTATAGAAACAATTCATTATTGGTAATTGATTTCTAGTATTAAAGGGATGAATTATAATTTTATTGATGAAAAACCAAAATTTTTTATTGTTCACATGAAATTGAACCCTATCTGGTATGAATATTTCTTTATATACAAGGTCAGAAAATGTATTTCCCAATATTAAAAATAATAATTATAAATAAAATGTTGTTCTAATTAATTATTTTTTTAATCCCATGCACTTCTAAATAATATTAGATTTATTTCTTTTTAGGCCCTCAAATTTATATTGAGCATTCACTTGATTCTGACTGATATCCTCAATCCATCCAGATAAATAATTATGTCTTTCCTCAGTGTATGTATCTATAAATTCAAATAATTTTCTCTGACTTTGATACCTAGATACATGGTAGTCCATCTAACACTTTTAATTCTATTATATCTTTTATAGAGGATGACTTATGAAGCCTTTTGATGAGGTGGTATTTCAAACATTGGATGTATGTAATAATCTACCACCATAATCATGTTCATATTGTGAGAAATAAATTTAAATATGATTTGGATAATGTAATGCAAAAAAAATTTAAAGTAATAAAATTGTATTCAATTTCATGTCTGATACACAACACCATGTTTAAAAAAATAATATATTAACCAAATACATTAAAATATATTTACTATCTTAAATAAATATAATATATTTGATTGATTATAATTCACAAAACAAAGAGATAGATTTAATTACATACAAATTTTACACATACTCAATATCTTTTGTTACAACCAATAGATATCATCCTCAATATCTTATGCTACACGCAAGAGTGACCTTCCTTGATATCTTCAGTTACATGCAAGATTGGGTTTCCAAAACAATGATGTATTATTAAATTATTTTAATTTAATATAATATGATATAATATATCCATTATGTTATAGATTATGAATATTATTAACTATATTAATAATATTTTTGTTTTATCTATATATAAAATTAATAAATTTGTTACTAGTTAAAGATAATTGAAAATTAGAACCAGTTTGATATAAAAAGAAATATTATTATTTTTATGTTCCAAAATAAGTTTTATCATAATAAGAAAAATTAATTATAATTAGGGAGTAATTTTAATGAATAATATATATTATAAATTAATTTTAATTTTATTTATTAGGTTTGATAAACATAATACAAGAACAAACTCAATTTTACACATAAAAATGATATTTTTAATGAAGTCATTTTTATCACCTTTTAATGGTGAACCCATTTTAAATTTGAATTTTCCACTTTAATTTATTTTATATGTGAAAATAAATATCATATTTAAAATTTAAAAATAAGAAATAGTTTAGGGTGATTTGTTGTAATTTTTCTGAAACATTTAATTTTTTAACGAATATTTAAAAATAATGGATTTTATTTCTAAATTTCTTTTACATATATTTTATTTATAAGGATATAGCATACTATTAATAATTTTTAAAGATTAATTATATTATTTTATTTATCAATTTTAAAAAATTATATAACTGAAATCAATTTTAAAATTAAATTTATTATAAAAATATAGAAAACATTCAGATGTTATTACTTAAAAAACTCATGTTGTTGTCCCACCTGCAAGATGAATTTAAAAATACTTTCTAATAATAATTTATTGGAATTTGTAAAAATGGATTCCTTATTTGTAATTATTATAATTTAATGTTACTAATACGACCAAATGTTTTAACCAAATTGATTTTTGATTGTAAGTAAAATTAATTACAATTATTAAGGGATAATTAAGCATAATAATTGACTATCCCATTATCTTAGGGGCATAAATGACCAATAAACTTGTCCAAAACCCATTGGATTTCCAGAATTTTTCCATTTACCTTCAATTATTGATATTATTTGTCTTTTATGACTTTTTCTTAGGAAAGCACATGCGTACACCGAACATGTTTCCCAAAATTCCAAGGGAGTCCTTTTCCTTACATATAAAAGGCCAGCACCTCTCCCAATTTCTCACACCTCTCAACCCACATTATTTTGGCCAATATATTTTTAAAATATATCCATAATCCATATCATCTTCCTTTAATCCCTCCCTTATGTAGCAAGAAATCCATGTAATCCTTTTCATACACACCAAAAGAAATTTCCTGAGTAAGAGGTAACATATCTCCCTAATATTTCTACTTTTGATTCAATTATCCAACCTTTAAAATAATATTATTATATGTTTGTATAAAAAATAAAGTAAAATAAATAATAATATATTGTTTTTTTACTATAGTTTCAACCTAAGTTTTCAAAATCATTCATCTAAAGGGTAACGAGCATAATGTTTTTGTGTACAGTGAACTATTGTCTCATGAAATCCAGATTGTTCATTTTTCTTTTACCACCTATCATGGTGGCCATTATGATGTAAACTACATTTATGTATAATATTTATTATATTTATTACTTATTTACACTTTTTATCATTTTATTCCAAATAAATTTAATATATTCCATTTTATGTTAATATGATAACATCATATTAGGAAGTGTGGACTACCACCCCCTCAAAGAAATAAGATTCGTTCACACTATAAATGGAGCATATAAAGGATGGTTTAATTTTAAATTATGTGAAACAAACAAATCCATATTATATTCATGAAATAATTATTTTTTTTAAATATACTTTATATATATATATATCATTTTAATAATTGTCCATTCACACACTTCAAAACTGATAACGTCATTTGTGGATGTGTGGGATCCACCTCCTTGACATGATGTGATTATTTTTAAATAAAATGACTTATATATATATATGATTATATAACATGGTATATATGATATAATTATTAGTTTTTAGAGATATGGTGTTAACTAATTTCTTTCCATAACAACCATTGAAAAATGGGAACACTATTAATGTGTATGTACAACCTACCATCTCTATGATAATTACATTAATTAATTTTTCACAACCATATTTAATTACTAATTTTAAAAATTTAATTGATTTTTATTATTTCATGATTATTATTTTGTATTTGTTATATAAATACCACTTTGCCGATTCTGACCTACCAAATTAGTTTTTGACACATAAACTGAATTTGGTCAAAACATCAAATGAAAACATAATTGTATTTGTAGCTGTATAAAAAATAGTAATAAGTGAAATAAAAGTAATGATAAACTTTAAAAATGATCTCATTGAGGCATAAAATTTACATATATTTGTTATACTAATGGTTAATGATATTTCACCCAATATTAAACAAAAATTAAGGTATTTTATTCTCATTTTTAAATTTGTCACATGAATGTCACATTCACAAAATAATTCTTTTTGTGGTGTGTCTTCAAACAATTATGATATAATATATCATGAGTTATTTTATTTTCCTGGAATTTAAATGTATAATTTTTTTATAATTTCTTTTGGGTATTCAAATTCATATATTACCATAGTTACAATAGATTTCATCTCAATTTATATTCCATTGAAACTTATTTTTGTAAAAGACCAGCTCACTTATATTCGGTGTTCTACATCCCCTTAAGATGATATATCATCAATCTAATTATTATCATAAAAATGTACGTTTTATTTATTTCATGGAAGAATATTGTTTTAATGTTTCAATTGGTATGAGACATTGTGGAATGTTTAATGTTTATTTTTCCTCCAGAATGTTTCACTGTCCACTACTCGTGTTGTTACATATCCCCTTTTGATAAACTATAGATAAATCTAAATTATTTTTTCAATAAGAATTTTTATAATGGCCATTTTTTATTCAATATATGGGAAATTATTTAGACCTGCAATACACAGGTTGGGTACCATTTAAGGCAATCCCTATGAGTTTGGGACCAGTTAAGGCAAGAACCTCAAGGCATCATTAGTCTCGTGGGATAAATTAGTAGTGAAAATTGGAATATGTGAATTTTCTCTTGATAGTAATGGTTCCATATACCTAGAAACATGGAATCCAATAATTAAGAATCTACCTCATTTAGTTTCGGTTATTATTATCCATGAGATCTTTTGTCTTCATATCTATGGATACATTTTATTTTTAGTTCTTTGATTAAATTAATTGTGTTTCAGTTTCTTAACATTCTATATTTATTTATTCTTTTCTAGTGATTTTTATAGCATGAGTTTCCATTTTTTACCTTCCCATATTTTTTACGCAGTTCCATAATTGTTTTATGATTATATAGTATATGTGATTTATTATTTACCATTATATAATTATTATTCTCATTGATTCATTATTACTTCTGATATACGTCACCCTTAATGAGAATTTGAACTCACCCTTATTATGTTTTTTCCCTAATAATCCAAGAAGTATACTATGAATGATATGTAAATGTTTACTAGATTGAATAAAGTTAGTATATATGTTATTTAATTATTTAGAAAGAATAAAACAATTATGTTGTAATTAGTGTATTAATTTTTAATACCGGACTCAATTAGGTATCTGGTTTACCAAGAATACTAAACTCTTCTCTCCTTCAGGGTTTTATTATTTGTAATCATGAAAATGTAATTGAAATCAGATACCAGCTTCAAGTTTCCTATAGTTTTCTAACTATAACTACAAATTAGTGACTTTTCTATACAATGTTTTTTGGATATTTAAAATCATTTCCAATTATATAAATAAATCATTCCAAATATATATCCATAATATTCATATGTTTATAAGGATTTAGGGAATATATATTTTAAAATAAATACTATATAATATTTTTTATCATTTATAAAGTTTTTTAATTAATATAATAGTGTATATATATGGTACCTAAGTAATATTCCACTAATTATACAATTTACGGAATTTTTTTATTTGATGATTTTTTGTTACATAAATTTATATTTTTAAAAATGGTATGTATTTGGGTCCTTCTATGTTTTGAAAATAAAATAATTTAACAAAAAAAATATGTTATCCATTATAAAATTATATTCCTTATAAAAATTGTTGTCATTAATTATTCGAATTTATCATATTATACCCTATTATATATTGTTAAATGATTCATTTCATAACATATATTTATATAAAAATTATATTATAAGGGTTTTTCATTTTACTGGTGTATATGATGACATTAGAGTTTACTAATATGATCAATTTTTTGGTTTAATTGGTATAGAATTATGTTGGAAGACTTGGGTAGATAAGAGTGGAACAACTGGTGACTATACTAGTGAAATTGAATAATTCTTATTCCATTAGTATGGTTTATTGATATTTTTTAAGGATTTCTATCTGCTGAGGTTAGCTCAGTTTGTGGTGTATCATAGGATCACCTCAAAAAAAGCTAGAATAATGGTTTTTAAGAGTCAAATAATATGTTTTAACGTTACATATAATGTAATTGTCAACTAAATTATTTATGTTATTATGTAAATATATATATTTTTAATGAAAATGAATGTTGTCAATTTTTATTATTTCATATGATTTTTTTTAAAATAATGTTATGTTATGAAATTATATTAGAACATTTATTTCTTTTTTTAATATAAAATAAATGTCATAGGTTCATGGTAATTATATACATGGAACGCTCTTACATATAAAATAAATATTCTTGTGTAGATATAGAATTTTTTTCATGATACTAATATGGTAATTTTTTTTCTTTGGAGATGTTATATATGATCATTCATTGGGTAATGATTTTTAATATTCTCAGGTGACGACCTTAAATAACATTAAGTCATAAACTTTGGTTTTTATAACATTATAACTATATTTGGATGAGCTTTACATGAGGACACATATGTCATTTTTTTCCACTTGTGATTATTTTTTTATATTTCCTGATACTATGTATATTTCTTATTATATCTAGTTTGTAGTTAATTATTTTTTCTTCTGTATTATATATGATATTAATTCTATGTTTTTTATTAATAATAAAAACAATGTTAAGGTTTTAATGGATGAAAATATATATTATTTTATTTATATTCTTATTAATAATAAAGTGGATTAATTTATTTACGATCAGAAATATATATGTTTTACAATGTTTAATTTTCATACCCTTAAAATATATTACATGCATTCAATGTTCGTAATACTGGTTTATGTAATATAAAATATTGACATGAATGATGCAATATGATGAACCGAATAATTTTTTTAAAACGTTATAAATAGAGACATGATGTTATTTTTAATGTAATGGTAAAGATGATATATTTTGTTTGGAACTCATGGGGTAGATTTAAAATACAATTCTTTCCAATTTATTTAACAATGATCCATGAGTTTCCATCTTTATATGGAAATGTGTATCCAAACTTTGGTAATTTTTTATTTTTAATTTGTTTAGATATTTTCATTCAAATCAAATTTGTTATGTGTAATAATGAAATAATTGTACTTAATATTTTCGAAATTAAATTTCATTTGTAGTGATCAGGGGGAGAGCTCTTGAGGCAATATGATAACTCGACATGATAATACAATATTTTTCCCATAATTTTTTTCAATAAATATTACATTAAAAACACCAATGTACTTTTTAAGGGTTACTTGATTGGAAATGAGATACATAATACTTAAAGTAAATAATAAAAACACAATCATAAATCTTATATAATCCAGAATATATAATATTTTATTATTCTATTTAATTTCAACTCACTGTAACTTATTTCCTGGAAAAATGCACTAGTAGAAATGTTTGAGAATAAATCACATTAAGAGATAAATAAAAGAAACAAACATGAGATATGATCATTGGTAAAATATAGGGAATAACATGAGTGAATAATCATAAGTAAATGAAATATAATATTTAAATGTGGCAATAAATTACTTATTTATAAAAATATCATCAACGATTATCATTATAAATATATAAAATATATCACCATCCTTATTCACCAAGGCATCATAAACATGTCATATCTATAGCTTAATAATATACCAAATGCATTGGAGATCTATCATGATGGACCGTTCATATGTCTTAGTTCATGTGTTCCAGAATGAATATAATGTGTTTTTTCAAAATACCTTTCGTTAATAAAGAACATGTTTCATATAAATTCGTCATGTACATATATGTATAAATATATAAAAATTTTGAAATTTCTAACTAGATAGATAGGAAAATTTATTTTATATAAGGTAATAATTAATCAATGATATATAATTAAATATATATAAATATCCTTTAATGAAACTAATTTTCAGTATTCGAAACATATAAATATAGGTATAAACAATCAAGGGATGTTTTTGACTTCATAATGTGTATTGAAAGTTGATAATGGAATGAGATCTATTAGAGAGATTAGAATTCAATCAATGATAATAAAAAATAATATAGTAATATAGTGATCACATATTTATGAGAAAATAATAAAACTAAAATTAGATGAATAACTATAAAGGAAGAGTGTGGATAAAATGGGAGAGGAAAAGAATTCCTTTTGATGTATGATATATTCTAAAACATTGAGGATAGATCAATAAAACCATATAAGATAAAAATAATGATTATATAAAGTAAAAATGAGGGAAAAATTGTTCTTAATGAATTAGGAGATAATTAAATGATTCGTAGATGAGTGTATTTATATAAAATGTTGTTGGATTTTTATTAGTTATAAATATATGATTTTGAATTAATGGTATTAAATGTTGGAAAAAATTGTTTTAAAAATGGATTAGTACCATGGATTATGACAATTAGAAGGTTATTTTTGAAATATTTGAGTCGTAGAAACTATCCTAATTATTATATATTAATTTTCTAATTAAAATATAATTCTCCATAAAATAATTTCCGTAAAAACCATAATTACCATTTTAGGTTTTGTACTGTATTTTATTTGTTTTGAATATAAATTTTAATCATTAAAATATTATATATTTTGTTAATAAAATATTGATTTGTTTTGGATTCATTTTTATTGATTGTAAAATTATTTTTACATATTTATGATGAAATAAAACATACCAAAGGCAAAAAAATATATTAATACTATTCATTAAAAGTTAAATTATTTTAAAATATTATAAATAATTTATCCTAACCTAATATCAAGATATTGATTTCAAATATAATGTTTATTTTTTGGATTTTATTCCATAATATTTTATAAAAACAATTTATATTTTTTGAAAACAAAATTTTGTTAAGGAATGTTTTTATAAAATTGGAATTGAATAATTTCTTGATGTTATGTAATAACTGTTAAGAAGTTTCTAAAGAGGAAGAAATGTAGAAATATATCAACTTCAGAAATTAAAAAAATTAGAATGTTACAAGAGACAAAGAATTTTGGAAAGGCCAAAATTTTCAAAATTAATAATGTAATTGGGGATGGAGAATGTAATAATGTAAAAATGTTTCTAGAGAAGAATAAAGTTAGAAAGTTATATAATTTAGAATGTCATAATGATACTAGATAAGAATAAATATGGTAATAATATATAAAAAGTTATAAATTTTAGAAATTAATAATTATTTTGGAGAATGATTAATATATAAATTCATAATATATAGAAAGTTAGAAAACTTTTGTAGTAGAAAAACCATAGAAATTATTAAAATTTTGAAAATTAGAATGTTTCTTAAGAAGAATAAAGTTACAAAGATAAAAAAAGTTATAGAGTCCAATATGTTTGAATGTTATAAAGTTATTTGATAAAAAACGTTATAATGTAATAATTTTTATGGAGAAGGAGAATGTTAGAATGTTAAAATGTTAGAATTTTTTATTCAATAATTTTAATAAAAACTCAAAAGATTCTCTTCTAATATTTCAAAGTTACTAATATAAAATAAAACATTATTTTTTAATCTTTTAATCAATTATAAACAAACATTTTATGAACAGTCTTGTTTTAGGAATGATTACAATGTTTCCAAAAAATATTTTCATAAAAAACATTCTAGATAGAGTGTTTTCTTATATATAAGGATTTAAGTGTCTATGTTTGTACATAGTTATTATTACATATATTGAATCAGAAATTCATTTTAAAATTGAATGAAATTTTTATATCAGAAATTATTTTAATAAAATGATAAAAAATATTATAATCTAATTGGAATTTTTTGAACCGAAAATAATTTTCTAAATTTGATTGATATTTGTAAATTTGATTAAAATTTTTCAACTAGTTGAATTATTATATATCCAAAATCATCTGTATATTTGATGGAATTTTCTCAATCAGATATACATTTGTGAAATGAAATACATTTTTAAATCATCCTTTTATTTTATATTAGACATAACTATTTCAATTGAATGTGATATTATAAAATGGATGGACATTTGTGAAATGGATGGACATTTTTCAATCATATGGAATTTTCTGAAAAGCATTGACTTTTTTTAAATGAGTGTTCATTTATTAATATATTAAAATGCTTTGAGTTAGAAGAATTTTTTTGAATAGGATAAACTTTAGTGATGAAAATGAAAAGTGAAAATAGTTTTATTTTATACAATGTCTGTATGGAGATAAATTTTAAATTTGTACAATGACTAAATAACAATGTTGAAGTTACAAGGTGTAAAATTCTAAAGTCATAAAGATGATGATTCATGATTTTCAATGTTTATGTTACCAAAAAGATGTTTCAAGATGTATAAATTCAAAATTACAAAGTTCATGATGCAATCCATAAAAATTAAAAGTTACAATGTTTGAAGAAGTTCTTTCACATTTATTTATTTTTCATGAAATTAATTTTATTGATGTCAATTTGTAAACAGTCTCCAAAAATTTTCATGAATTATTCAAAAGCATACACTGATATTGAGTTTAGTAGTAGTTTTGAAATTTGAATTTCCTTAAGAGGGAAAATGTATTTAATTTCCCGCATTCTATACATATAGTGAACCAATATAAAGAAGAAAATATTTAATTATACTTATCACAATTAACATATAAAAAAATTGTTAATTATGGATGAATTAGTTTCAAAAGTGATTTTTCAAAATGATATTAGTTTCATGTTAAATAAGAAACCTAGATAAAGAATGTATCAAATAATGTAATGAAAACATATTTTATTCAAATAACTATGACGAGAGGATTAGAAAGTGTATCAATGTAGATTTTATGAAGCTCTTTGTTTTGTTAATCAGATAGAACAAAGGTTTCGTATATGGAGCACTTATACTAATGTGAAATGGATGGAATTTATGAGAAGACATTTTTTGGGACCTAAAGATAATGATTTCCATACATTTTATGGAGCATGATTTGAATAAAAAACATTCTAAAACATCCTAAGTAATTCAAATCAACCTATAGGGATATAAAAAAAGTTAAACATGAATTTTTTGATGTTTTGAATAAATATTTTATTATAGTAAATTTAAATGGACATAAGGGAGTTCCCATATTAAGGATGTAGGGTCTCACCAAGAGGTTGAACCTTGTAAATAATTTATGCCTTGTTTACATTCTCAAATATTCATAATTTTGATAATTTTATTATAGTTTATAATATAAATAAATCTAAAAATTTGTGGGGGAAAAACTTCATAAAGTTGTAAATTTATAAAAACACCAGTAATGATTCCCCCCACCCCCTCAGTTCATCAAAAATTATTTGTGTATGTACATATTTTGAAAACATATTTTTCCCATAATGATAATTTAAAGTTTTAAAGGAAAATAATATTTTCCTGAAAATATATATTTTTTCTAAAATTTTTATTGGATCCCTAATATTGTTCTTTTTTTGAATAATTAGTCATGTTTGTGACAATTCTAGAAGATCAGGATTATCATAATTTTGGAACTCTTAGTTTTTTTTCTATTAACTTATCCATTTTAAAATATTCCATTATCAGGGATATTTATATTTAATAAATGAAATTTTCCCACATAATTAAATAATTCATTGTTTCCACCATTTTTTGTGTTTTATGTGAATGACAGATATATATATTATTGAATGAAAATTTAGTTAGTGAATTTTGGGTCATCAAGTTTTCGTTACCCCTTAAGAAATACCATTATCAAAATTTGTTTCTAAATTTAATAAAATGGGTATACTTCTCCATCATAACTTCTTTACTTTCCCATGTGTCTTTTTGAGCATTTGATTTCAACACAATACTTTTAAAATTTTGGGGGAATTGTAAGAACGAACATGTTTACTTTCATCAAGAATCTAGTTTTCTTATTTTCCAAATGATTGATCATGCTGAAATTTTAGATCCTTTGATTTCAATATATGTGATAGTCCTGATATAAAATATCTTAATAGGGGCACATGGAACAATTCAATTATATTAGAAATTTTGGAGGTATTGTTATAGGATATGTAGCTACACCAATAAGCTCCAAAATCTAGAATGGTCTAATGTACCTTGGTCTTAGATTCACCAACTTTTCAAACCTCATGGCCTCATTATATGGTGATATCTTAGGGAATAATTGATCCCAATCATGTATCCCTAAATTCTTCTATCAATTCTCAGCACTTCTTTTTTTAACTCTCATCTTCTTTGGTATTTTTTAGATCAATTGTATCTTCTATATAGTTTTAATAAAAATGTATTTTCTCTATAATTTTCTTTCTCTAACTACAAACTATCCTAATTGAGTTCTATATATATACATATAGTGTTCATTATAATAATCCATTTTAATTAATGGGTAAAAACTATAGTTATATGAGAATTCAACATGTAAAATATGTGTTCTTAAAACCATTTAAGAGAAATAGAACTATCCCATAACATGTATTATAATTTTTTAGTAGTCCAATAATAAAATACATTTTTTCATGATGATATAATTTTATATGTTGTACTCCATTATCATATCATTTTTAGGCTACATGAGAACATATATATTGATCATTGATCATGATAAAAAAAAATTGGAAATCTTTTCCCATGAAGTCTCACCAATCATTGAATTGAAGATGAGAATGTTTCTTAAGGGAGAAATATCTTTAATTATTGATGTATGGAAATAAATTTAGATTGGATTGATGATTTACCATCCATTATGGCATCCAGGTTCATCATTACTAAAACTTTTATGAATTGATCTCTATTAATCCATATTATCGCATGAACTCTAGGGTTCTTCTAACACAACACATATGTGACAATATTTTCTTTTATAAGGTCATAAGAGGTAAAAAAATAATAATCCTTGAGAAGTTATAACTATCTCATTTTTCACATGTTTACGATATTTTTCATGAATATATATTTCATACTCTTTTGGTCGGTGTGTATAATACACTTCTCTCCAAAATGATTTTTTCTACAAATCATTAATAAAAAGATAACTACACCGAACTATAAATCATGGGTTGAATAATTATATTCTAGAGCCTTTAATTGTCAAGATAAATATGTTATCACATGTTAATTTTTCTTGACTACACATAAAATTTCCATGAAGGTTGCATTACTATAAATGAAATATCAATTCTCGTTAGTTGGTAATATTACAACACGTGCACTAAAAATCCTTTTATTCAGTTCAAAAAAATATTCTTCATACACCTTTATCACAAAAAAATATCTCTATTTCATGTTATATTTTTTATTAGATTATAAATTAGTGATTTGTTTCATAAAGCATCTGTAGTATCCTGATAGACTAAGAAAACTATGAATTCCAGCCACTATTATATTACATGGACACCCCTTTATAGCCTTTATAATTATAGGATTCACTATATTCCTTTAATAGTTACAATGTTTCCTAACAAAAAAAATTATGGTAACTATAACTCACATTTTTTAAATTTAATAGAAATATTTCATGCTCGTATAGTTTGTATGATTTCCCTCGAATGATCTTCATAATATTTAAACTATATGGATGTACAAAAATACCATCAATAATGACCACCAAAAGGTTATCCAGATAGTCTCTGAAAACTGTATTCATAAAATCCACATATATGGATGGAGGGTTAGTAGTGTTTAAGGGAATAACAAAGAAACATGATAATTTATATATCATTATTGAAAGGTATACATTGGGAAATCTTAGTTCTTCTCCCTCAACAGATAATACCTATATTTCTTTTCAATCTTAGAGAATTATTGATCCCCATTATGGTAGAATAATAAACAAAAAATTCACGGAATGGGGTATTATTTCATCAATGTAATCATATTATGTTCTCTATAATAAATTCATAAACACAGTGATCTATCCTTACTCTTCAAAAAAAAATTTCTCCCAATTTAGGAACATTTTATTGAATAAAAGGAATCTTACAACAATATTTATGTTTATTGTTTAATACCTATAACTCTAAATGTGTTATTTTATATTGATTCATTGATATTTTCATGGATCTTGAAATGAGTTCAATTGAGATCACTAAATATATTTCTTGTGGGAGCATAGGGTAACTCTTTAAGAAATAGATGAATTTATTCCTAAACAATGGGTATATCATCTATTTTTAATTCTTCTATCTACTCATCTTATTTACCAATTATTTTCATAATGATGGGAATTGGTGGATGTTCATGGAAACACTCAGTCTAGGAAATCACCCCTTTAATGATAAATATGGGTTTTCCCTTCACAAAAACTAAAAATTACTTGTTTCTATAGTGGTTCATGAACTTATATTTCAAAAACTAATCAACTAACATATTGTTCTAAAATACATCAATTGAATGATGCATCCATTTTTATAGATATTGTAAAATGAAATTTAAATAGGGAGATACCAATATATCACTGGATATTGAAATGTTCCTCTATGATTTTTAATTGATAACTCTACCCCCTAGGTGCTTCTGATATAAATGGTTGGTCTTTTCATATATGGATGAATTAATTGAATGTGTACAGCTAGAATCAAACAATGAATGTTCTAGATTCTTTTGTATGATGAGTATATGTAAGGCCCCAGCCTAAAACATTAAATAATCTTTAATTAAGTTAATAATTCACATTAAGGATCTTTTCAGATTTAGAGTTTTAGATAATTGGTCGATAACTATTACATTACATAAAAAAATTTAAAATTTAGACACTTCTACTTAGTATCCATTTTTTTCATAAATTAAAAATTCTTAAAATAAAACAATAATTATTTTCTTCATATAAATCTTCTTGAGTTCTTCCTTCTTCTTACCCTACCTTACACCTTGTAAAAAATTTCAAAATTGTGGGTTGAGTATAAAAATATCAGTAAGTGTTATAAAATAATTAAATAAAACATTTGATTATCAATGCATACAAAACATATTCTCTTTAATATAACTCATGAAATCATAATATTTATGAATAACATATAGAAATCATAATTCATAAAGGTAACTTGTAGCATCCATATCAAACATATATTGTAGTTTTCATAGCTACATAGGGAGTTAGTTTGTAATACTCATCATAATTTATTACCTAAATCTCTTAGGAGAAACATTAACGTTAACCTCCATCACATTACCCAATGCATTGGAGATCTATATCGAGCTCACCCACCATAGGCTTATAATGGAACCACCCGTATACCTAAACAATTCCCAAGATCTATAAAATAATAATAACAAATAAAAGTAGAATAAAAAAAATAACATTTTCACATTGAAATCACAATATATAATTTCATGATATTGAAATAATCAATTCATTATCAAACCATTTTGAAAACCATTTAAAACAATTAATAAAGTTATTTTTGAATCATTTTTCCCAAACCACATAAGAGCTTTTGAAAGAAATTTTAATTTCAAAAAATTCATGTCCTTATATATAAATCCTTAAAACCATTTATAAAACATGGACATTAATGATAATTATTTAAAAGAATAAATCTATAAAACATTTAAAATGATATTTTAGTTAAATAGTTATGAACAAAATGAGAGAAGCTTGAATAGAAATAATTAAGGAATAACATTAATCATACTTATAATATCATGACAATAAAGATATTCAAGATATAATATGATAAGGGGAATTATATAATATATATAAATGTTAATTGGTGTTTAATAACAAATAATTCTCAATATAATGTAAATTGAGACAAAGTCCTTTAGAAAGATCGTATATTTAAATTAAAGAGAAATCATTGATATAATTATGTGTGAAAAATTAGAATACACAAAATATAATTGGATTCTTTGTGTAAAAATATCAAAGGTAATTAAGTTATATTAATATAACTACATAATCATGAGATAGATGTTTAAGCTAAAGAATTGAAATTGGGTTACGAAGTTCCTTTATAAAAATTTGGCAGCCTAACGACGTCACATAAAAATTTAGAAAATGAATTCATGAGATAGAAAAGGGTCTCTCATAACTTCAACATAAAATTTATAGTAATAAAGATATATAAGAACATATCCCAATATATGAAAATGGAAATTAAAATACATAACATAATGAGGACTTTGACTAAAAGAGTACAGTGAAAGGTTCCCTTATCGAATTGGCACTAGTGCAGAAAACGTTTTTTACGTCGGTTATTTTTAATTTTTTACGTCGGTTTCTAGCCGACGTTAATATGTGCAACGTTATAAATAAGGTTTTTAACGTCGGTTATTTAAAAACCGACGTCAAAAAGCATAAAATCGCGATGTTTATCACGTCGGTTATTTTAGAACCGACGTGATAAAGGGCCTGGAGAATGGTTTATCACGTCGGTTATTTTAGAACCGACGTGATAAAAGGCCTGGAGAATGGTTTATCACGTCGGTTATCGAAGAACAGACGTGATAAACGGCCTGGACAATGGTTTATCACATCCGTTCTTAAACAACCGACGTGATAAACAGGGGGTGAGGGGGTTTATCACGTCAGTTCATATAGAACCGACGTGATAAACTGGGGTGAGGGTGGTTTATCACGTCCGTTCTATAAGAACCGACGTGATAAACCGGGCTGAGCGTGGTTTATCATGTCGGTTCATATAAAACCGACGTGAAAAACCAGGGGAGGGGGGTTTATCACGTCGTTTATTCTATAACCGATGTGATAAACCGGTGGGAGGGGGTTTATCACGTCGGTTAGTCAATAACCGACGTGATAAACCCTTGTCCAGGACGTTTAGCACATCCGTTATTCAATAACCGACGTGCTAAACCATTCTCCAGGCCCTTTATCACGTCGGTTATTAAATAACCGACGTGATAAACCATTCTCCAGGCCTTTTATCACGTCGGTTATTAATTAACCGACGTGATAAACCATTTTCCAGGCCTTTTATCACGTCGGTTATTAAATAACCGATGTGATAAACTATTTTCCAGGCCTTTTATAACGTCGGTTATTAAATAACCGACGTGATAAACTATTTTCCAGGCATTTTATCTCGTCGGTTATTAAATAATCGACGTGATAAACCCAATTTTTTTTTAAACAGAATGCAGTGATCTTCTCTCCACCAGAATCAACCAGAAAATAAATCAAGAAATCATACCACAAAAACAGAAGTACATCAAAAATAAGCATGTAAATAGATAACATATAAAACATACCCACTAGTCAGTATCCACCCTCATTTATACCCCATGGACAGCCCTACCCCACCCCGTTGGAGCCCTCACCATCATGTATACAACCTGGACAGCCCTCCCCCACCCCGTTGGAGCCCTCACCCTCATGTATACCCCCTGGACAGCCCTCCCCCACCCCATTGGAGCTCCCACCCTCATGTATACCCCTTGGAAAACCCTCCCCCACCCCATTGGAGCCCCCACCACACTCCTGGACTGCCCCCCGACCCCCGGACACCCCCAAACACCCCTCGACAACTCCCACCCGCCTGAACAGCACCTCCTCACCCCCTCACCCCACTTGACAGCCCCCACCACACCCCTGGACAACCCCCCCCCCCCCCCACCCCTGGACATCACTCCCACACCCCTGGACCGACTTTCCACACCCCTGGACATCCCTGTCCCCCCCCCCCAAGACTGTCCCCCCACCCCACCAGACATCCCTCCCAGACCGCTGGACACCCCCAACCCCACTGAACACACCCCCACACCCTGGGAACCCCTCCCCCACAGACCCAAATCTATACCAGAAGAACCATCAAAAGTTGACCAAAACAAGAAGTAGAGAAAAATTAAACATTCACTTATATAACATTCAAAACTTACACTGTCAACTTCAAAAAAAAACTAAATCAAACCTAAACAACTACCAAATAGACAATTAAAACGACAATATTCAAAATTACATTTTACATTACAAACAACTAAAATTCAATCAAACCTGTAAAATAATTTGACCACTCCACTTGTACGTGTTTGATGTCTTTAGCAGTATAGGGTTGAGGGTCATCAAAAAGCTACAAATGAAAAAGATGATAGTTAACGTGTATAATGAATAAATCAAATTGAAATATGATGGCAATGTTTAAGAGGAAATCGTACCATGTCAAAATTCACAACTGTCCCAGTTGTTATTATTTCATACATAAATCTTAACATATAATATCCGCATTCGATGAGGCCTTGTTGTTCATGAAAATTCTGTTTTGAATGAGTGTAAATTCAATATATTATTTTTATGTAATAAATCAAAAAGTACAAATTATAAATGGAAATTTACCTTCGCCTTTACATATTTGATCTTTGCATTTCTTTTCTTTGTGTTTTTTCGAAATTAGGCCCATGCACTGTTAGAAAATAATACGAATGGGGTAAATTTAAAATTTATTATAATATATAAAACTATTGAGAAATTGAAATTTACTTTTCCAATATATTCTTAAAACTTTCCCGCACATCACCATGAACAGAGCATATCCAATAAAGAGCTTTCTACCTTGGGCAAAAAATCCCTAACATCCAATGATCACTGATAAAAGGAAATTTAATGTTAGTGGTTTTTTATGTTAAAAGATAATTAACTATTTGAGAGAAATGTGTTTCATACCTCTCACAAAAAGGCATCATCCAACATTGTTGGATTATATTATTTTCAAATCTTTCAGCAATATAAATCATTCTTTGTTCCTCAGTCAATACACATGCTTCAGGGGAAATCAATTGCGGGTCCATGAATCCATATACTTCTGTCAGTTCATTCCTCTCACAAATTTTATAAAGATACCTAATACAAAACATATATAAGTATACATTTTTAATAAATATAACGCAGGGAAAACGTGATAAGACTTACATGGAAAAAATTTGCACCACGTTGATGCCCAACTTATCTCCAGTAACAAGCTCCATGATATCATATTTTGTAATCCCCACACTTATTTCATGTCCAAAAACATGAGATTCCATTAGAAACTCATAAAAACCCAACAACAAATGTGAATATCTTGACAATCTGTCAAGACCACTGGAATCTGTATCTGATGTCATAGCTTGTTGTCTTTGTTGTTGTCTATACAGTATTTCTTTACCTTTGAAGTATTCCTGTGAAAAAAAAAATTGAGAATTATAGTAGTTTTCAAATGATAAAACAACTTTAATAAAAAAATAAAATAAAAGATATAACATTCATACCTCTATGGTAATGAGTCGAAGAATTCTGGATGGCCAAACTAAAAAATGGCTGATACTCTGTCCAACTGTCGCCACCTCATATGTAGGTATTGGTACCCTAGCTGATCTATCTATAATATCTTGTACAGTGACCCTCTGATTCTCTACCTCTAATTGTTGATGATGAACTGTATCTCCTATACAATATACCAACCGGTATGCTACTATATGATGTTGAGAATCATCAACATACAACTTGTAATATGTTGGAAGCTGCGGCAGAGGCGTAGGATAAAAAATGGGGTCCGCAGGCTGAGGTGGGGGAGTGGGAGCTACTGGCGGAGGTGGAGGATAAATAATGGGGTCTGCAGGGGGAGGTGGAGGAGTAGGAGCTGCATTCTGAAATTGTCTTTGCATTTCTGCAAACATATACTACACCGAATCTATAATCTTGTCTTCCATCGTCGCATTAATATTTTGAACTTCAGCCTACAAGGATTCTATTTTTTTTATAAACCCCCTCAATGTTAGAGGTTGAAGAACGTGGAAACACTTTTCTTACTGATACACATGTCGGATATCCTCTTACACGACCAGGATGTTCAGGCCTTCCCAATGCTGCAAATAAAATATCTTCCCTCCCAGTAGCTGTAAATGTCAACTCTGAACTTTGCTCCTCAAGAGAGTCCTGTATTAATTAATTGAACATTTCTGTAATGATTGAAACTTATATGAAGAAAAAAGTTAACTTAAATAAATTAAGTAGATATCTTACAATCCTCTCAGCTACAATTCTCGATTCTTCCAAAAGATATTGCCCTTTTTTACCTTCCGAGCTCTCTTCCATTTTTCATGTCTAGATGGAGGGAATGGAGGGGCCACCTCTCCAGAGCTTGAAGACTCAACTCTTAGTTGTTAAAATTTTTCCGCTATCATTTTTTCTTCCAATAATGTATACCCTCCCCGAGATAAACTGTGAGGGTATACATTTTTAGATTGGATCTCCTGATGAGCTTTCCTTGTTTGCTGTAATTTAAGAATAAGAAATCATTAACAAAAGATTAATAAAATCATTTATATAAGAAAGTATATAAAATTTTACATTTCCCTTACCAGAAATGACTCTTTTTTCTACTTTCAAAAAACTGTCTCCATGTGTCTTCATCTTTAAAAGGATATATACGACATGGATTGTCATGACTCCTATGAACATAAATGAAATTAGATGTGAGGGTTGATTTGAAATCCCTCCATCTCCTGGCAGCCAACGATAAGCATTTCTTCCTGACTCCTCCAGTGTCAGGAATATCAAATGTCATCTAATAAAGAAGAGGTTAAACATATTATATATACCAGAAACATTAAAAGAATGTTCAAACAATGACAAAAGATCTTACCAAAATCGTCTCCCACAACTGAGAGATAATCGCTTTATCCACACCTCTCCAATCATCATACAGAATGCTTACTTTGGTCTTAGCCTGAGTTGCAACAAAACTCTTAAAATCTTTGGCCTTCGGACCTCTAGGAATATCATCGTCATCAAACTCAACTACTATCCTCTGATCCTGCGTACGGGCAAGTGATAATTTTGTTAAACGTGTGCAACCACGTTTACCAACCTTTGAACTCTTTGTCGTAATAGGAGCATGTGAATGTTCATCCCCAGAGGTATGACCAGAAATATGCTCCTCCCTAGAATCATGTGGTTGATCATCTGAATGATCTGTCATTATCCTTCAAATCAAAAAAACAAACATCAGTTCACAAATATAAAAATTCAAAAATTTTAATACTACTGTAATCAAAAAATAGAAAAGTGTACTAGGTTACATAATAGTAAACATTGGTAATATGGTAAGCATGTTAAACAATGGTAAAGATGGCAAAGATGGTCAAGATGGTCAAGATGGTCAAGATGGTAAAAAATGGAAAAAATGGTAAACCTGGTAAACATTGTAAACATGGTAAAGTAATTGTCAGTGAACAAATATACAAATTCAAATATTTTAATACTACTGTAATCAGAAAATAGAAAAGTGTACTAAGTTACATAATAGTAAACATTGGTAATATGGTAAGCATGTTAAACAATGGTAAAGATGGCAAAGATGGTCAAGATGATCCAGATGGTAAAAATGGTAAAAATGGCAAACCTGGTAAACATTGTAAACATGGTAAAGTAATTGTCAGTGAACAAAAATAAGCATTTTAAAATTCATGTAATGGTTATAAACATGATAAAGTAAACTAAACAAACTTAAAACAAACAATAACGTATACTTATTTTATTTTAAAACATGTTTTAATAAATAAAAAACTTACAATATCTAACATTTATGGAAAAAATAAATGTAAACAAGAAATAAACATATGTTACCTGTAATTTTAGGAATGTACAAATGGATTTTTTTCCCAAATTCCTTCGTCGTGATCGTTCCTTATGGCACAAAATATGTCTTCAACATGATCGTCATTATGTTCTGTTAATATTTCCATTGAAGTAGGGATCTCACATAAATCAGAATATTCATCAAGTTCATCCTCACCAACATATTGTTTTTTCCCTTGTAAAACAACAGCCCACTGCATATCTGATTGATCTACTACATAAAAAATTTGTTTTGCATGTGTTGCCATTATAAAAGAATCAGCTGTGTCTTCCAATCTATTCAGATTAACAAGTGTCATTCCAAATTCATCGTGTCTGACACTGTTGTTGCCGTTAAACCATTTACAGTTAAAAACGGGAACTTTAATTTTAAAGTAATCAACCTCCCATATGTCTTCAATCACTCCATAATATGCATTTGATGCAGAAATTGGGTTTTTGTCCTTAGCACTCGAAAAATGCATTGCTTCTGCAAACACCAATACACCACTATTCTGAACTGCACTTCTGTTGTCCTGAGATTTTGTATGAAATGTATAACCATTAATGTCATAACCAGACCATGTTATCACATTTAAAAATGGACCACCCACTATCCATTTTAATGTCTCTGATACATCTGATCTACCAAGCAAAGTCTTTTTAATCCATGACAAAAAAGTTTTGTTTTGCTCATTCAAAATCCACATTTCTTTCTTCTTTGGATGACATTGTTTCAACTCATTAATATGCAATGTGATATATGGTTGAGCATCAGCTATGTTCTTCAAGATGTATGATTCTAACTTCTTCATCTGTTCAGCTGATAATGATTTGACTTTCAAGCCACGAATCCCCTTTCCCTCATTATTAACTCGTTCATGGTGAGATGGAGGCAAACCTATGTGTTGCGCCGCAGCCAAGTAGCTCATACAAAACTCTGCTACCTCTTCAGAAATATACTTTTCAATAATGGAGGCTTCAGGTCGATATAGATTTTTAACATACCCCTTTAATATTTTCATATACCTTTCAAAAGGATACATCCAACGAAGATATACAGGTCCACAAAGCTTTATTTCTCGAACCAGATGAATCATTAAATGCACCATTATATCAAAAAAAGTTGGAGGAAAATACATTTCCAATTGACAAAGTATTAAAATTGCATCCTTTTCCAAAATGTTCAAAGAATTCACATCAATCGCCTTGTTACAAATTGAATTGAAAAAATAACACAACTTCATTATAGTCTTTCTGACATGAATGGGCAATATTCCACGCAATGCAACTGGTAGAATTTGTTGCATCATGACGTGACAATCATGTGATTTCATACCTATCAACTTCAAGTCCTTCAAGGAGACAAAATTTTTTACATTAGAAGAATAACCTTGAGGCACTTTTGTATCATGAAGACACTGATAGAAGCTAATTTTCTCCCTCTTCGATAATGTATGACAAGCCGGGGGAAGAAATGTTCGTCTTCCTTTAGGAGTGGGAGCTAACTCAAAACGTATTCCCATTGATAGTAAGTCTAATCTTGCATTCAACCCATCTTTAGTCTTTCCTTTAATATCTAACAATGTTCCAATAAAAGAATCACAGATATTATTCTCCACGTGCATGACATCAATATTATGTTTAACTTCATGATACCTCCAATATGGTAGCTCAAAAAAATTGACCTTTTCTTCCAAATATGTCTATCATTACCAGATTTTTGTGTCTTTCCCAATGTCACGTCAAGGTTTTTCACCCTCTCAAAATACAGATCATGGGATAAATGTTTTGGAGCAGTATCAAATTCTTGTGATCCATTAAATGCCTTTTTTAGTCTTCTATAAGGGTGTTCCATAGGAAAAAACTTTCGATGACCCATGTACACTGTTTTCCTCCCATGATGCAATTGACAATAGGACGTCTGTTGTTCGCAAATTGGACATGCTTTATGCCCTTTAACACTGTATCCAGAGAAATTTTCATATGCTGGGAAGTCATTTATAGTGAACAGAAGCATTGCATGCAGTTGAAAATATTCCATTTTATAAGAATCATACACCCTAATATCATCAGCCCATAACAGTTTCAAATCATCAATCAACGGTTACAAGTAAACATCAATATCATTACCGGGTTTCTTTTGACCAGAGATCATTGTACTCAACATGACATATTTGCGCTTCATACAAACTTCAGGAGAGGGGTTGTAAATTACCAATAAAACAGGCCATGAACTATGTGTGCTACTGAGTGTTCGGTATGGATTCATTCCATCTGTGCACAACCCTAGTCTGAGATTTCTTATTTCATTTCCAAATGTAGAATACTGCGCATCAATTTTGTTCCATTGTGTACAATCAGCTGGATGACGTATTTTTCCATCACATACCCACTCTTCAGCATGCCATCTTATCCTTTTTGCATCATGTGAATTAGCAAATAATCGTTTAAAACGATTAATTATAGGAAGATACCAAAATACCTTTGAAGGGAGCTTTGTAATCTCTACATCACCCTGTGATTTTTCTTTCACCTTATACCGTGATGTCCCACATTTTGGACACTCTGACAGAAATTCATATTCCTTCCTATATATAATGCGGTCATTCGTAAAGGCATGTATTTTCTTATATCCAAATCCCATCGGGCATAATATTTTCTTGGCTTTGTAATGTGAATCTGGAAGATCGTTATCTTTTGGAAGAATGTCTTTCATCAATTGTAGCAGCTCTGTAAAACTTCTGTCACTCCATCCATTCTTCGCCTTTAGGTTAATCAATCTTAACACTGCCGACAGAACCGTAAAATCTGTACAACCAGGATATAATGGTTTTTCAGCATCACCATATAGATGTGAAACTGTCGGTTCTATCTCAATTTGTTCTGCTACAATATCGCGAATCATTTCTTCAATTCCATCGGAGTTACCATCTTGCGAATCATCATCATCAGTGACATTCCGTCCAGTTTCACCATGCCAAATCCAAGGGCTGTAACTCGGATTAAAACCATGACATATCAGATGATCTTTTATCTCTCTACTTTTCAACTTCTTCATATTCAAACATTTCAGGCATGGACAGAAAAAAATGTCACTACTTGGAACATTTTGTTTTGCAAATTCCAAAAAGTAATCAACACCTTCCTCAAATTCATTGCTCATTCGATGTTCCATAATCCAACTTCAACTCATTATTACCTATAACAAATATCAACAAAAAATATATATTTTTAAGATAAGACAAAACATGTTTATATGAAAAAAATCATAATTTGAATGTAAAACAATTTAAAATATAAAACAAATCTTGAAAGTAGTAGTAGTTTTCATAAGTACCCAACACCAAATAGCTATACATCGTAAGTGTCATGTTAAAAATATGAATATAGACCATTTGTTTTACGTTTAATAATATTGTCATATTATCTGATCATTCTGATTATATATTAGAATTACTATATCCTTTTGATCCGATATATAATCTAAGGACATTAATATTTCTTTAGAAAAAGTAATGTAAATATCATGGTAATGTAAAAAAAAGTATATGTAGAACTATATATATGTAATACCAATAAAAAAATACATATGTGTTTGGCCTGGGTTTCACACATAAAACAACTCATCTCACAGATTAAATTTTTGAATCATCCTACATAATACTTATTTTTATAACTTAGGGAATGAAAATAATAAAAGTTTTGATTTATGATACTCATTATGGGTAAACATGATATATATAAATATAATATCTAATCTCATAAAAAGATATCCATGGGGGTATAAGAGCATACACAAAGCACATGATCAAAAAGATAAGTGAAACAGTTCTATATAATCATAGATCATAAAACCTGAGTCCAAGTATAACAATTTTAGCATAACATAAGACATGATTTATATGATAGTGGGAACATGATTTAAAAAACCTTATTCACAAGATCACAACATTGGTATGTGGAATAACATAAGAGTGTGGCACAAACATAATCATATAAGTCATAACATATGTCAAGGAAAAACATAGTTTCATTCACCTCATATTGGGATATGTTAATCAGCTTTCCTATAATTTATTATAATATTTCTTACCAGGCACATCACATAACACATTGGAAATGGTATAACCATCTGTATCCCATATTGATCTATGATATATAATGCATTGTCGAATGCATTAGAAGGATATTATGGACCCAAATGTCACATAATGACTAACCATATATATGGGTCAATCGTGATCGTCAAATCATTTATAACACTTTCGTAGATCAATTAACTAACAAAAATGAAATTGGGGTCATAATTGTTTTTACAAAACATAATAATTATTAATACATAAAAATGTGTTTGGATGGTAAGATAAGATAATATACCTAATTCAATCTAATTATCATTAAATTATTTCTACCTAGATAGAAAATACCTTTATAAAAAATATAATTTAACTTGAGAATGAAAAGAAAGTACCCTTTACCTTTTTTATAATGAAAAATCTGAAAAGGATGATAATAATATTTAGGTATTATAATTTTTTTATGAATTAATAATAATAAAAGAAATCACCTCACTTGGTTTTGTTGAAAATCGTACATACCATCATATTCAAGAAATCAGATACACTTTGCATGAAAAGGTCCATCATTTTTAGTAGATGACTGAAAGAACAAATGTATTATCAGAATCACCATGAGTCCAGAATGAAATATTTGATTGTAATAGGTATGAATTGATATTTTTATGAATGCAGATGAAAACAGATGATGGTTTTCTGATACAGGAGTTCTAAAAATCATAATTTTTTGAAAAAATATTATGATGTAAGAATGTTGAATGAAATTTTAAGGATAGGTATTACCGATTGTACCTGGTCCAATTTCATTCATGAAAATAATTTTCTGGACAATCATATTGAAAATATGATTTTAAGAAAATAAGTACTACCAATCTTCATCCAGAAAGACACATTCCAGCTAAGTAAGAAATAATAATTTTGCTGGAAGAATGGAACGTTACAGTACCACCCATTATTTTTTAGATTTTGCTGAACCTAATCCTCAATGTTTTAATAACCATTTGCGAGTTGAATGTTGCGAGTTGAATGAACATAATAACCATTTGCAATAAAAAAAATTCCACGAGATTCAAAAACAAACGAAAAGCACATCAAGAATCGAAACAAAAACGAACGAAATAAATTCGTGGAAGGCTTACTTGAATGTCACGAGTTGAGATGATAGATCCGAGAGCAGTGAAGAAGATAAACATTGAAGCCAAAATGAGTGTAATGCAGGCGATCGACGAGCCGATTAGGGTTTACCGCGCGAGAGAGAGATGAGCCGTCGACTGTCAATCGAAAAAATCGTAAATGACAGAACACGGGCTTTAATTTTTTTGAATGCTTTATAACGTCGGTTATATAATAACCGACGTTATAAACTATTTTTTAGCTTTTTTACGTCGGTTATCTTAAAACCGACATAAAAAGGCTCCCGTGCTTTGGTTTTTTACGTCGGTTATTTTATAACCGACGTAAAAAACGCATAGATATTGGGTTTTTTTACGTCGGTTATTTGGAAACCGACGTAAAAAACCCCCTGGGGATTTGGTTTTTTACGTCGATTATAAGATAACCGACGTAAAAAACCAATGCGCGGGGGGTTTTTTACGTCGGTTTCCAAATAACCGACGTAAAAAAACCCGATATCTAGGCGTTTTTTAAGTCGGTTATCAAATAACCGACGTAAAAAACCAAATCCCCCAGGGGTTTTTTACGTCGGTTATAAAATAACCAACGTAAAACACACCGCGCTTTGCTTTTTTACGTCGGTTATTTGATAACCGACGTAAAAAATGCGTCGATATCGGGTTTTTTACGTCGGTTACAAAATAACCGACGTAAAAAACCCCCCACGCATTGGATTTTTACGTCGGTTATTTGATAACCGATGTAAAAACCCAACAGGCGCGATTTGTAACGTCGGTTATTAAAATAACCGACGTGACAAATCTACTCGCCGCATTGTTACGTCGGTTATATATAACCGACGTAAAAAATGGTGACGTAAAAAACGATTTCTGCACTAGTGTGGTAACTTACAAAGCGTACACCCCATGAAAGAATTATCATATACTGAAGATGTAAATACTAATAATTTTAAGTATATTCCCCATGGAATACCACCATGGGAAGTAAATACACTATACAAAAGTAAATAGTGGAAATATAGTATTAATATCATGATATTAAAAATTGAGATGAAAATGCCTAACCATGTGTCTGACTAGACTCATATGTTCTGTGTTCTTCTTTTAAATCGGGGGACTTCATTGGGTTTGATCCAAAAGGCTTCATTCAAGTGGATTATACCTAACGAAAGGCTATTTGGAATAAGAGAGGGATCTTGGGAGCTTATTTGAGTAGATTTAGGACAATCCAAGGGGCTTGAGAGGTGTGAGTAATGGGTTAAAAGCGGTGTATTTTTATAAGAGCAAGGATGGTATCTTTAGGAATGTTTGAAAATATTTTTTTATTAAAAAAATAATTTCACTTTCAATAGAACCTGAAATCATTAAATTCATGTATAAGAGGACTATTATTCTATATCATATTAGCTAATAGGTTTTAGACAATATTGGGTTTAAAATTAAACCTTATCATTTATCCTTAACCCTTAGTTAAGTAATTTGACTTTTACCATGTCTTTTTTTGTATTCACTCTATATGGTTTATATATTTAATATAAAATTCAAAGAGACCCAAAATGGTTAATGAATGTCATTTTTAACATCATATATTCCATTTGGCCGAATTTTAGTTTTTTAGGAATATTTTAACATTAAATAAATTATTAATTGATTTAATAAATCATTTTTGTCAATTTTTATACTATTCATATCCTAACTTTTTAAAAAATCCAAAAAAACATGATACTTTTGAAAAAAAAAACATTAATTCAAAAATAACAAGGCATCAAAATATATAAAATTCATGTATGGAATGAAATGTATCAAAATATATTAATTTCATTATTTATAATCTCATTTAATTAAAACATTCATTAATGAGGTAATCAATACATCATAATTGTGTCATAAATAAATTTATTTATTTCATGTATAAAAATTATAAATAAAATACCATGATATAGTAAATCTTATTATCATTCTAATGAATATTTATAGTAAAAAATATAAATTATATTACACCATATTAAAATTGATTTAGTAAAACAATACATGTTTATGATATTTTTATTTTAACTTTAAATACAAAGTTATAAATGTCATTATCTTACCCAAATGGGATTCAAAGGTCGAAAGTATCAGCCAAGGATTGTATTTTCCATATATGAATTGTCAAATAAGGTTATGAAAAGTGTTATGGTAAAGATATATTATTATAATATTATTTTTACCTATAATTACCCTATTTACCTTTAACCGCTGTAAATAAAAATCTAAAATTTCTATTCACCAAAAATTATTTTTATCTTATTGAACCCTATTTTACATGCTAATGAAAACCATGTTTTTCAGAATTTTTAAATTCCATTTATAAAAGAAGTAATAATTTGATTGAAGGAAAAAGTTTATTTTTAAACTACTATGCAATATTTCACTATTCCTCAAAAATTGAATGTTTTCAAGAAAAATAGCAAAAAATCCCCCAAAACTAATCTTGATAATCTGAATTCAAAAATTATTTCTATTTTACAAAATTCAAAACATAGAAATCAGATTAATTAATTTAAAATTAATTTTTGTTCTCAAAACATAAAAGGGTGTTTTTATGAAATAATAACTATCAAACGATTGACACATGTTTATGTCCAAATTCAAAGTAAAATTAATTACATTGAACAATGTTGTATTAAATTGTAAAAATATAATCTTATTACACTTTTAATACATTTAAAATGATAATTTATTGGTATAAGTAAATTATATTAAAAGGCAGTTTTGAATTAAAATGCAGTATTTTTCACTATTCGTTAAAAAATGAACTTTATTAGAAAAATACCATAACTACATCCAAAGTAAATTTTTATGTCCTACTTTTAAAGAATAATTTTATTTTTCCAAATAAAATATATAATAGTGACAAAAACATTACTTAAAAGGGGTTCTCCATTAAAAGCTGTTAAATCAACCTTTTAAATAATATTAGAGTATTCAAGTTTAAAATTGGATTCATTCTTATTTTAAGCCTCCAAAACTTATTGTATAACAGTAAAAACATTTAACAAACATTTTTTAATCATATTTTAGTTAGTATTTTTGATTCATGCCAATACAATAACTATGTGAAAACTACCATTTAAAATAATAATATTATATTATTATTTTTTAGTATAACTCAATGTTGTGTGCAACGTAAGATTTCAATGAAACTTGTTGTTCAGTGTTGAGTACGCTATTAAACATAACATCCTATTTAATGTAAAATTTATATTTAAATCAATATAATTAATACATATTAAAATTACATCTTGTTTATTTACCATGGATGTTATATCCTTCCCCCCTTTTAGAAATTTCATCCTTGTAATTTAAAAATTGGGCTCAAAAACATCATTAAAAGTACAACATCAGAATAAGAGTCAATAAAAATATCACTTTAAAAGAATTAAATAGATGTACAAAGGTCACTGGAGATATCCCATACTAATATTCATATAATAAAACACGGATATGGAATAAAAACTAAGTGTCATGTTCTGTTGGAGAGTGATAGAAAACATGATTAGGAGAAAGTTAACTCCCAGAAAATTATAAAATTGTTATCAGTTAAACATTCTTTGATTCACAAGTTGGAAAAATAAGCAAACATAGTTTTTTTGTTTTAAGTTCCTTTTCATAAATTTTAGTAATTCTTTTACTACTTAGAATAAGAACATAAGGAAATATAATTACCTTTCAAGTAGATATTCATCCTTTGTAAATTTCTACCAAAAATACATCTTTTCTCCAAATGATGAGTATTTATGAGGACTTGGTCACACCTGAAGCACTAGAATCAACTTTTAGAGAATCAAATAATCCTTAAAATATGAACAATATATTTCCCATATATTTATACATTATCAAAAAACTAAATGGTTAGTACAAGATCAAATAATCCCCAAAAATTATAATACTTTATAAAAAGAAATATTGTTCCTAATTTCCAAAATTCAATAAATAGTACCATAAGATCAAAAAATTCCATCCAATAATAAATTATCCTTAAAATTTTTCAATATAATCCAAACTAATATTGAAACAAAAAATGTAGAAGAATTTAATCCCATAGACTTTCATTGTAAATCTTAACATTTATTTCCATATAACATCGACTACTCTTAAATTCTCACAATGAAGTGTAATTGACCAAATCACATATCCTCTATGATAGGTTAATCATTTCCACAAATAACCCAAATCACTATATTTCCACAATAAAAACAAAGATTCTTCTAAAATAAAATATCAACTATTACTCCATAATTGAAATCCCATAATATTTTATTTTCAATTACAATAAACTAGACAACTTGGATGGTGATGAAGATTTTTTGGAATGGAGAATTTTAGGAAAGCATTAAATATTTAAAGAAGAGTCTAGTCACTGAATGTGTTCCCACATTACCCAGAGTGAGATGTATTTTTTATAAATACAGATGAATCCAAAAATAAATTAACTTCATTATTCATGAAACATACCAAACTTATAACATATACCACTATTCAATTAATGGTCATCGAAAATAAATACCTGACATATGATCCAATATATGAACAAGTGATCATTCGATATATATTTAGTAGAATTATCAACAAGGGGAGAAGTGGAATATATTTATGGATAATAAAGGCCTATTATATATTCACATAAGGGGAGATCAATATGCATCATTGAACGTCGTTGGATCTAATCATGTATTATGATTTTTCAATCCAATACCATCAAAGAAACGAAAACAAAGGGGTGGATGATTTTTGATAAATATATATTGGAACTCTACCCAGGATGAAGATTGAATAGTATTTAATATTATTTGATGTGAAAAGGAGTTAATGGGAATAATTAAATGATATTATTCCTAACTTTCTCAAATAAAATTTCAACAAACCATTATTGAGGGGATCAAGGGGGGTTATGATGATATTGAGTTGACATACGAAAAATATGAGAATTTTTTGGAGGTAATCATTTCTAATGATGGAGTAAAAATGTTTGGAACCCGGATATGTGTCCCATAAAAACTATAGTGGAAGAATGAATATTTCTATTATAAACATTTTTCATCCTTGTCTATTTTACTAGGAATAAATATGATGTATATATATATATCTAGAGAAATGATGTCTCATGGGATTACATAAAGATTTATATTGTGGAATTTGTGGATTGATGATTTGTATGCCATGAATTCTTGGATAAATGATAGAACTCTTTGGGTTTAATAAAATCATTTCCCATAAAATTATGTAAATGGGAAAACATAACCTTGCATTTCATTATAGTAATAATCAGAAAGTCCAAATTAAATAAAACACAATGGGTGGTAGTCAACCACCTTAAAAATTATATTCCCTTAATTTATCTCAAGGAATACTTCTATCTTCCTGGAAACACATGGATATATTTCAGGGAAGTGTTATGACTGTATGTAGATCCACTATAAGTTATATTAGATTTAGATATCACATTTCACATGATGTTATTTAAAATCCATCAGTATTATTGGGATATAGAGATGTGTTTTAGTATTTCAAATCACCTTTAGATGGATGGTGAGATGAACTCATATTTTGTGAATTATTTTTTTTTTAATGAATTTAAATGTTTAATATTTTATATTTCATGATACAGTATTTATATATTTTTTATACCAATGCAGCAAGCCTTGATTTTTTTATATGCATCAACATGTTAATATTATGCTATACACAAGATTTAGATTATCTTGAGGAAAAACTATGTTTTCATTGTATTACACCAAATAATGAGTTCCTTTAATAACTTGTGTTACTCACAAGGTCGAGTTTTTTCGAACTACAAGAAACTATTAACATTTTAATTAAAATATTTTTATAGCTAAATTAAGCCATTATAAAGGAATTTATGAATAATATTAATATAATTTTGAATATATGGTGTACACAATTATATAAAATTAATTATTATATTGTCAATTATTCAATGTTAATGTATAAAATATTTAAAAATTAATTAATTAATTATCTAAGGAAACTATTTTTCTATGTACAAACATAATTTTACCACAACAAATTCAAAAAAATTATTATTATTTTAGATGATTTTATATATTATATATTTAGTAAATATTTTTTATACTCATACACTAGATTTTATAGGTATAACATAATTTTAAATCAAATTTTATGAGTAAATAGATGTATGTTTAGAAACGTTAATTTTATAGCCTTTTAAAGGGGAAACCATTTAAAATATTATTATAAACACATTTATAATTTTTATTCTTAAAAATAAACTTCAGTTTTTTAATAATAATTCCATAATTTTAATTGGGTTATTTTTTGGGATCTTTTTGGATAATTTTTATTTTTTGTGGATAATAAATAACAATGAATTTCAATTCTAAACGGCCTTTTCATTTAATATTTATATATAGAAATATTATGATATTTATTTGTTTTAATGTTTTATTTCAACAATTTTATATCTAAAAATCCATTTTACTTCATTGTAATCAATTTAAATTAGATATTGGGTATAAAAACATAGCAAACATCTGAAAAGTTTTACTTAAAAAATCCTCTTTGTGATCCCATATATGGTATTAATTTTTAATTAATTCCTACCATCTATATAAAAAGAATATTGAAAAAAGGATTCCATATTTTGAATAAGAATAACTTTTAATGTCTACTAATTCCAAAAAAAATCTACCAAAAAACTAGTGAATGTAATTTATATTAGTTACAATGATTAAGATAAAAAATATATTGACAAAGGAATAAGCCTAAAACATAAGTTCCAAAATGACCTACAAAAATTACAAATATCCATTGGATATAACTCTTTAGACCCTATACACTCTTGGTTATATGTTTTACTATTATTTTATCCAAATTAAATGGGAGAAACATTGGTGGAATTCCATTTTCAAAAATTTACAAGATTTACACTCCTCCACTACAAAAAAGAACTTTCCCCTTCAACTTGTTCACTTCCCCGAATCCCTTTTTATCACCCTAAATATAATAAAATAATAACCCAAAATAAATAAATTTGACTTATAGTCCTCAAAAGTTTTGGAAATATAACCAAGGATGCCCTTTGCTGAAAACCCAACATTGTTACCCAAAGCTGAGGTAACATCCTTCTTCCAAATCCATTGTTTTAATTTCATTATCCACAACTTAAATTATTATTTTTCCATGATTATATAATAAACTAAGTATCCTAAATATACTTATATGTTTTTATATTAATTATTTTACCTAAAATTACACACAATTCCTTCTAATGAGTAACAAACATACCTTTATTTTGTACAGTGATCTACCATCCCATGAAATAATGTTGTTCCTTTTTTCCATTACCAAATATAATGGTAGAAAAATGTGATGAAAAATTGGTTATTATGTGAAATATTTTTTATTTATTTTTTATTTTTTCTTCTTTAGTTATTGTATAAAAAATTTCATGCTTTCTATTTTGTGTAAATGAGAAAACTTTGATTGTGAACATGTGGACAACCACTACATCAAATCAATATCATTCATTCACACATCAGTTGGAGTGTGTCAAGGATGGTTTTATTGAATTTTTATTATATACATGACATAATAATTCTAATGAACTAATTATATATATATATATATATATATATATATATATTATTTACTTAATTTATTTCCATATGAAAAAAATGGAAATAGCATTTTTGCGTACATACGACTTACAAAAACTGCGAACGGCGTATTCTATTTCATATTTATATATAGTATAGATTATTATAAAAAATTATATAAAAAATTATATGATATTTTATTCATTTCATATAATATTTGAATAATTAAATAATAATCTTGTTAAGGGGATCAATAATAACAAGCTAAAATATAAATAAAAAACAAAGCGCGTATAACATAAAACATAACATTAACTTAGAGTTGTTAATAAACATGTAATATAATTACATAACCAAATCATACATTGTACTATATTTAATTATATGTTTCTTTTTCATATTTATAATAATATTATATTTATAATATATGAGTTTTCAATATGTATGAATAAAATCAAGACTTAAGGTGAGGGTTTTCTAGTCTCACATTTATTTTTTGTGAGGTAGAGGCTATGATCACCTCATATTTCCTACATATGGTTTGTATAATTACTTGAGATTTTATATATGAATATTATGACTATATTTATTGATATTTAAAAATCCTTTTTTATAAATTCATTTAATGGGGATTTTGTTTCAAAAGATACAAAATTTGTAATGTAATTTTGCCTCAATTTTCCATTTTTGAGACATATTCCATGTTATGAACCTATATTCTTATATGAGGTTTATATATATAATTTGACAAGATATATCCATAATATAATTATTTTTATCATATTCTAAGTCTAATGTAATTTTATTATTTCCATTGTATTGTTGTTCAATGATAAGAAAGTGGTAATGATTTATTGCTACAATCTCATTATTTATCGAGATTGTTTATGATTATGATTTCATTGATGATATATTATGAACCATGTATGAATAAAGATAATGAAATTTCATACCCCATAGTGATTAATTTTATATCTAATTATTTGGGTAGAGGTTGGATGATCCACGGGCTATAGAGGTGTTAGTAATGGGTCAGTAGTGGTGTCATTTTTTAGGAGGGTGGAGGGACTCTTTAGGAATGTTTGTAAATATTATTTTATTAAAAAATGATTTTAGTTTTCAAAAAGACCATACCACATTAAATCAAAAGTTATTGTTCACCAATAAGGTTAGGAAACATGTTAAGATAATTATATATTTTTGTAATATTATTTTTACATTGAATTTCCCTATTTACCTTTAACCGTGGTAAATAAAAATCAAAAGTTACAATTCACTGAATAAATATTTTGATCATATTGAACCTCACATTACTTACTGATGACAGCCATGTATTTCTGATTTTTGAAATTCATTTCCTAGAAGTGGAAAATTTTCTTTTAAATGAAAATGATGGCTTTTAACTACTATGCAGTGTTTCACTATTCATAAAAAAAATTGAACGTTTTTAAAAAAATTCCAAAAATGAACCAAAAACTAATTTTGTTATTTCGAATTAAAAAATGATGTCTATTTTTCCAAATTTAAAACATCTAAATTTATTTAATTAATTTATAATTAATTTTCATTGTTAAAACTTAAAAGAGAGTTTTTAGGAAATAATAACTATCAAAATATTGACACACGTTTATATCCAATTTCAAAGTGAAATTACTTTCAAAGACCAACGTTGTATTAAATGGTAAAAATAGAATCTAATTAATCTTTAAAAAAATTTAAAATGAAAATATATTGATATAAATAAATTTGGCTAAAAGGCAGTTTTGAATTAAAATATAGTATTTTTCACTATTCATAAAAAATGAACTTTATCAGAAAAATACCACAATTTCATCAAAAGTAAATTTTGGTGTCTTAATTCTAAAAAAAATTTATCTTTTCAAATATAACATATAAAAGTGACAAAAATTTTATTTAAAAAGGTTTCACCATCAAAAGGCGGTAAATTGACCTTTTAAAGAATATTAGAGTATCTATGCTTAAAATTGGATTCATTCTTATTTTAAGCCTCTAAAACTTATTTTATTACAGTAAAAAAATTAACAAATATTTGTAATAATATTGTATTTAGTTTATTTATTCATTCCCAAAAATGGCTATGCGTTAACTAACATTTAAAATAATAATTTTATATTATTATTTTTTAGTATAACTCAACATTGTGTGAAATATAAGAATTCAAAGAAACATGTTGTTTGGTGTTGACTATACTATCAGACATAACATCAATTTTAAAGTAAAATTAATATTTAAATCCAAAAAATTTATAAATATAAAAATGTCATATTATTTATTTAACTAATTTATTAAAATATACATTACATATAATCATTTACATTCATGAATTTGGATGTAATTTTTGAAAAAGTGAAAATTTATGCCTTGGATTCTTCTAGGGTTAATAGAGGTTTCATCAATTAGCTTCCAATTTCAATATTGATTATGGAAATTTCCTTCTTCCCCACAAATAGATCATTATAATTAATACATACCCCCTTTTTATTGGTATCCATATGTTATGGATTTACATAACTTAAAAGGTTTTGACCATATGTCCATCTCTACCAAACTTGTTTCACCCTCCACATCCATAAATTCAATTCTATAAATGGTTGTTCCCACAATTTATTCACAATGGATTCTGTGCTTTTCTACCACCTGGAGTCATTTAAAATTATTCCTTTATTCATATCTTCATATAAATTTTCTCATTTGTCCATCGAACATCTCTAAACTATATTTAAAAATTTATACCTCAATAAAATATCAATTCATTACTTCAAATGTATCATATTTCAACATCTTTCTATTAATGTAGTCTCACTCGACCGGTTAATTTATTTTTCTTCTGGTCATATTTGATTAAACATAATGAAGTGTATCATTAAATCCTTATAATGTTAACCATAAATTGATTTCAATCTAATTTTTAAATTAACGTAGCTCATGTTATTCTATATTCATCCTTCTTTAGAGGGTGTGAGGAAAATAGATGATTAAAATTATTTATGTATTTATGTTCCACTAAAATAACCTCATCCATTTTCCTTTTGTACTTGATCAGTGTCCATACTGAAAAACTTCTCCCTCAATTAAATATAAATTAAATGTGACTTTATATTTTTTAAAATAGTTGCAATTTGAAAAAAAAATTTATTGATTCATTTCTTTTTTATCAGTTCATCTTAGGTTCAACTAAAAAAATTCTTAATTAATGCAAGAAGGATTTAATTTATAGTTATTCCTTCCTTTGAGAATATGTAATTTCTACATGGATTATGTTTTCCTTATTGACATTAATTAACTAAATCACTTACATCCCAATGTTTTCAACTCTTTCTTCAGCATTTTTGGGAAGGACTTAATCAAATTGTCTATTTCACCTATTATTTACAGGAGTCTTCGAACTTCATTCAATTTTTCTAGTTGAATGAAACCATTGAGGGGAATATCTTACTATTTAAAATTTCTAAAAAAATATTTATAAAGGAGTGTTTAATAAAAAAAATTAATATCTTTCATCTAGTATGATATTCATCACTTATAAAAAATTAAAATATGATATATATTCAAAATAATTATTTTTATAATGAAATTGATTAACCAAATAATACCCACTAGTAATATCATAAAAGGAAAGCAATAAGGTCATAGTAACTATGAACTAAAATGATAAGAGACATATATACAACCAAATATATTCTGTGATATTACCCCTAATTGAATTTATACCAAAACCACATGAAGTGTTTTTATATAGTTAGCTATTTATTTATATAAAAATCACTCTCTATATACTTTTCAGAAGTATTAGAATGTTTTCCAATATTTTTACTTATCTATCATGTTATTACTAATTTCATATAGTCCTAATTTCTATATAATCTAAACATTTATTTTGATACCTATTATAATAAACCAACTTTTTATAACTTTTTTTTTATAATAATTCATAAAAAATATTATACTAATAACTTTAATGTCCCTTTTAAGGTTTAGAGTCACTTGAAAATGACACAAAATACTTGATTTACATACACAAAAAATAAACATAAACATAAATTAGTCCTCATTAATGACACTTTATTATTCCATCCTATTTCACCATACTAAATATGATTTCCTTGGGATATAAATTGCTAGAAAATTGAAATCAAACATCCTAGTAATGAAATAAATGGAAATGGATCATGAGATTTCATGGGGGATAAGATATTATTCATAAAATGAGAGATTTATGATAAGTAATTTACACATAAAATGGAAATGTGGATACAATATAAAAATGATACATTCAAAACCATATCACCAATATTCCTTACAAAGGTTTCCTCAAGTGTTCTACATAGATCATAAATGTATACACCCCAACTTTTGTACATGGAATTTTTTATTTGATTAATTAAATGTGTTATGGTCACAGAAAACACATACACAACTTTGTTATTTTGGACTATTCTAATACATATCCCATTATATTTAAAACCCCATATTTTTTATAAATCATTTTTTATATATTATTTATACTGTGACTATTAATATTATAATATTAATGAAAATTATAATGTTTATTTTACATAGATGGAAGAAAAAATTGCCTCAACAAGTAGGATAATACTCTATGAATCTATTAATCGATGTTCCCATGGGAGATGGAATCACATTGATTTTACAATTACCAAAACCAAGATGAGATCCAATAAGTAAACATAAAAATAAAATATTTATCGAAAAAGTTTAATATTAACATGATCATTCCCCAAACCATATTCATTGTGCCACTACATGAAATCCCCACCTCGCACACCACCCTCTTTGGGGATAAACTGGTTTAATATAGGTTTATATATCTAGACCATAGTAGTTTGAAGTTGAAAATATTTTTTGGAATAAAATTACTATTTTATTTATCCTTTTTCATACATGTTGATGAATATTATAGTTTTATTATAATTAAGTAAATTATCTTTAAATATTAAATTGTTTTAAGTGAAATAAATTTTTTTATAAATTCATAAACTTTGAAATAAATTTTCAATTAATAAAATATTTTTATTAAAAATATTTATTTAGAAATTATAATATAATTGAGTAAGAAATAAGATAATATCTTTAAGAGTAATAAATTGGTTAATATAGAACAAAACAGTGTTTTATAGTGAATATTTTTTATTTAAAAATAAAAAATATTATATTAAAATATTTTTACGATTTAAATTTTCTTTTTTAAATCAGTTTATTAAAAAATATTAATATTACCTTTTTAATAATTATTTTTGTGATTCATTTTTTTTGTAATATATAAATATGGTATAAATATAATGTTTGAATTCTGACATCATAATTGATAAAATCTCATGTATTAAACTAAAAAAAATGAATCCATGGAAAAATATAGCTTTCCAATTAAAATTTTTGAGAAATTAAAGTTGTTTTATTAGTATTATAATACTTTAATAAATCATCAAAAAGATATATTATATTTTATGCTTTTAAAATAAATTCATTCTTAACATGAATCACTTCAACATCAACAATGGTAATATTTTATGTATTGAGGTTTATAGCCTTATAAATTATTTAAATCAAATCTTATTTAGAATATACCTTGGAAAAAATCATTGGAGTCCTTTGGTTTTGATTATTTTATCATATATAGTTGAAAAACTATGTTTAGATATTAATAATGTTTATCCCACTCATGGCATATAAATAACAACCAATCCTCCCACTTTTCTAAAATTAAAACACATTTATAATAAATTTAATCTCTATGTCCCTCTATAAATCCCTATTATGATATTTGAAATCTCTTAATAAGATCCTCTTGAAATTTTATAAGTCACTTTCTATTTAAGGGATCCCCTCTCTAACCTATTTATTCAGGAACTTTAATTGAATTATATATATTGATTTTGAATAATACAGACTATAATTTGTTTTTTAACATTCATTTTATTGAACTTATGATTTCTATGTAATTGGAAACATCTTTTTACTCCCATAAAAACATTACACAAATTATTATGTACTCTAGTTAGGAAATTGAAATTATCTTTAAATATTCCATGAAAAACATCTTTTTGAGAATTGACATCCTCATTTATAATAAACTATATTATTTTATAAGTACATATACAAAATTGATTAGGTAATTCCATGTATATAACCCATGGTCTATTATCATGGGATTAAAAGTTATTAAACATGTTCTTATGATTTATGATAGTTATAGCACACAAATGAATGTATATAATATGAATATGATGTGGGGTTTCAGAGTTATATATCCCTATAATACATTGGAAATGTTTTTATCTCATAAAATACTAGGAATGGTTTATAAGACGTTATCTTAATCATAGTATGTTAAGATTTCTCAGGGGTAATCCCAGACATATGATTATAATGTCATGTTTTATATTCTCCCCATGTTCTTATGTTTTATTTATATTGTTATATTATATAATGATTCATTGAAGATATTTATTATTATCATCTATTTTATGTCACATTTATATTCCTCTTGACTAATATATATTAATTTTATCATGTTATGTTTTTTAATTAATATCTAAAATATCATTCTAAAACACTATTTTGATAATCACATTCTCAGGTTGTCCCTTGCAGTATTAGTTGATCCTTAGAAAATTAGGGACTTTTTGGATTTTTTAAAATAATTTTATTGTACCCAAGATTCATGTAAATGTTTCATATAACCATTTTACCGAATACAATAGGTTTCAAAATGATTGAAAATCTTATTATGTGTATATTTAATGTAATAAATAATGAATTAAGGTGTAAAAAATATATGATTTTTATACATAGTATCATAGAAAGGTGTAGATATTTTAAAGGATTATGATTAGAAATAATTAGTTAGGGTAATAGAGACAACATTAATCAATGGAAAACATCCCTAAATTGTCAAAATATATATATAATGTTTTTCGTTGATAGAATATACTTAACTGGATAGAAAAAATGTATGCGGATATAGAAGAGTTGAATATAGGGGTATTAACCCAAAAAGGGTGCATTGGGAATTGTCTTGGTCATCACCTAGTACACACAAGAAAAAGACATATTTCTCAACTTGTTTAACATGCCTTGGGGATATTTCTTGGTAATTTCACAAGCTCTTTATGACCATTGTAATGGGAATAAAAATTCTTATAAAATTATATATTAGGTAGAAAACAATGATAATAAGGATTTAAATCTGTCAATTCCTAGGTCATAGAATGTGTTTCATTTATTATTTGTAGTTCCAATATTAATATCATCCATTTTATATTATCAATTTTTCTAAATTTTCATCCCATTGTATATTTGGAATGGTGTAAATTATTAGAAACAAAATCCAATAGAAAAAGGAATACTTATCAACCATAAAGGAACCTCAATTGTTCTATAATATTATGTATCAAAACATTCTTTTATATCACAAAAGATTGTTATAACTATATAAAAAATACCTATAAAATAAAACTCAGATATTAGTGAAAATGAAAAATTGTGAAAATTTTTCTTCCTGTGTGTAAAATATCTAACAATTATATATTCATGTGGAATTTTTTATTCAACCTCTGAGTCATGAGGTGGGTCTATCAATAAATTTTATATCGTGATATTTTCCAATATCTTTGACTTTGAATAGAATTCCCATTGATGAATATGAAGTGATTAAGAATTTACTACATGAATATCTAGGTAAAGGATTTATACAACCAAGTGAATCAATAGGGGGTGAACGAGTCCACTATATCAAGAAGAACAATGGTAAAATGTACATCATTGATTTTTTGTAGGATTAGAATGATCTTTATAATGAAAAATTTTATTATTACATGGATTGATGACTTTTCTGATTATCACCATTGATCCAAATACTTCAAAATAACGGACCTTCGGTAGGAATTTTTCAATAAATTTGAAGAAGTATGATATCCCTTAAAACACATTTCATACAATGTACAATCATTATATGTTCACAGTGATTCCATTGAACTTATTAATGTTTCATATATTATCATGGACATAATGAGTACATTATTTAAGGAGAACATCTATAAATTTGTTGTATTCTTTATAGAACATATTCTTATATAATATAAATTAATGGAGGAACAGAAGGATAATGTGACAAAGATATAGAATTCATTTTAAAAGGAAGTATTTTTTGTGAATTGCAGAAAATATGTGTCTTAAATAGGGTATGTCATATTACTTGGGCATGTTATCACTAGAAAATAAATATCGGTGGATAATTTAAAAAAATAGGAAAATGAATGATTTCTTGGAGAAATATATGTGATTAAGAACCATATATTCATTGGGTTTCCTAGGTAATATTATTTATTTGTAAGGAATGTATCACGATTTTCAATTACAATAAAAAAGACAACTTGGAAGGTGATGAAGATTTTTTGGAATACTGAATTTTAGAAAATCATTAAATATTTAAGGAAGAGTCCAGTCACTGAATGAGTTCTCACATTACCCAGAGTGGGATGTATTTTTTATTAATAATAATGATTCTAAAAATAAATTGGTTTCTTTATTCATGAAACCGGTAAAAGTTATAACCTATACCACCATCTAATTAATGTTCATCAAAAATATATACCTGACACATGATCTAATATATGAACTAGTGATTATTACATTAAATATTAAGTTAAATAATCAACAAGGGGAGAAGTGGGATATATTTATGGATAATAAAGGCTTAATATATATATTCATACAGAAGGGGATCAATATGAACCATTGAACGTGGTTGGATCAAATCATGGATTATGATTTTTTAATCCATTACCATCACAGGAAAGAAAACAATGGTGTGGATGATCTATGAAAAATGTATATTGGAACCCTATCCAAGATGAGGATTGAATTGTATCTAATATTATTTGATGTGAAAAGGAATAAATGGGAATAATAAAAATATATTCATCCTAACATACTCCAATAAATTTTCAACCATCCATTATTGAGGGGATCAAGGGGGATCATAATGATTTTGAGTTGATATATGAAAAAATTAAGAATTTTTTGGTGGTAAACATTTCTAAATATGGAGTCAAAATGTTTGGAACCCGGATATGTGTCCCATAAAAACTATAGTGGAAAAATGAAAGTTTGTATTATGAATATATTTCATCATTTTCTATTCGACTAGGATGAACTATGATATGTATATATCCAAAGAAAAATGTCTCACAGGATTACGTGAAGATGTAGATTGTGGAATTTGTGGAATGATGATTGGTAGGCCAAGAATTTTAGGATAAATGACAGAACTCTTTGGGTTTAATGAAATCATTTCCCATAAAATTATGGAAATGTGAAAACATAACCATGCATTTCATTATAGGAATAATCAGAATATATAAAGGAAATAACTCCCTATGGGTGGTAAAAAACCACCTTAAAAATTAAATTCATTTAATTTCTATAAAGGAATACTTATATCTTCCCTGAAACACAATGATATATTTTAGGGAAGTGGTAAGACTATATGGAGTTCCATTGTAAATCATATCAGATTTAGATTTGATATTTGACATGATATTATTTAAAATCCATCAGTATTCTTGAGATATAGAGCTTTGTTTAGTATTTCAAATCACCTTTATATTTATGGTGTGATAATCTCATATTTTTTTAATTATTTTTATTTGAATGAATTTAAACATTTCATATTTTTAATTTCATGATACACTATTTATAGTTTTTTCATATAAATACACTAAGTCTTTATTTTTTTATATCCATTAACATGTTATGATTATTCTATACACAACATTTATATTATATAGCAGAAAAAAACTATGTTTTAATTTTATTACAAAAAATACTGAGTTCCTTCAATAGCTTATGTTACTCACAAAGTCGAGTTTTACTGGACTACAAAAAACTATTAATATTTTTATTAACTTAATTTTATAGCTACAATAAGTCATTATGAAGGAAGTTAAAAGTAATATTAACTCAATTTTGAATATACGGTGTAAAAAAGTATATAAAATTAATTCTTCAGTTATCAATTATTCAATGTTAATGTATCAAATATTTAATAATTAATTAATTAATTTTCTAAGAAAACTATTTTTCTATGTACAAACATTATTTTACCTCAATAAATTTAAAAAATTTATTATTATTTTAGATGAAATTTATATATTATATATTCAATCAATATTTTTTATACTCATATAATAGATTTTATATGTATAATATAATTTTAAAACAAATTTCATGAGTAAAAATATGTATGTTTATAAAAGTTAACTTTATAGAATTTTAAAGGGGAAACCATTTAAATTACTATTTTTAATACATTTACACTTTTTATACTTGAAAATAAACTTCATTTTTTTTAATAATAATTCCATAATTTTAATTGGGTGATTTTTTATATCTTTTCAGATAATTTTCATTTTTTTTCGATAGTAAAAAACAACGAATTTCAATTCCAAACAGCCTTTTAATTTAATATATATATATATAGAAATATTATAATATTTATTTTCTTAAAAGTTTTATTTGATCTTTTTTATATACAAAAATTCATTTTACTTCATTTTAATCAATTTAATTTTGAAATTGGGTATAAAAACATAGAAAAAATTTGAAAATTTTTACTTTAGAAACCCACTTTGGGGTCCCATCTAAGGTACTAATTTTAAATTAATTCTTACCATTTATATGAAAATAATATTGAAAAATGGATTCCATATTTTGAATAAGAATATTTTTATAATTTCTACTAATTCCAAAATGGGGTTTTACCGAAAAAAACTAGTGAATATAATTAATATTAATTACAACGATTAAGATAAAAAAATATCCTGACACAGGAATAAGCCTTAAACATAAGTTCCAAAATTACCTATAAAAATGTTCAAAATCTATTGTATAGATCTCTTTAGACCCTATAATCCCTTGGTTATATGTTTTATTTTTATTTTATCTGAATTACATGTCAAAAACATAGGTGGAATTTCCTTTTCCAAATTTTACAAGAATTCCTCTACTCCTCCACTATAAGAAGGAAGTTTCCCCTTCCACTTGTTCACTTACCTGATACCCATTTTCCCAATATAAATATAAAAATATAATACCCCAAAATAAATCCATTTATCTTTGAATCCTTACACTTTGTGGAAATATAAACAAGGAATCTGTTTATTGAAAACTAAATAGAGTTACCTGAAGTCGAGGTAACATTCTTCCTCAAAATCCATTGTTTTAATTTCATTATCCACAACCTATATTATTAATTTTCCATGATTATATAATAAACTAATTATTCTAAATATACTTATGTGTTTTTATTTTAATTATTTTACCTAAAATTAAACACAATTCCTTCTAATGGGAAAAAACATACCTTTCTTTTGTACAATGATCAACCAACCCATGAAATAATGTTGTTACTTTTTTACATTACAACATATAATGGTTTAAAAATGTGATAAAAAATTGGTTCTTATATGAAATATTTATTTTTTGTTGTTTATCTTTTCTTCATTTGTTATTTTATAAAAAATTTCAAGCTTTATATTTTTTTTAATGTAAAAACATTGTTTGTGAACATGTGGCCAACCACCACAACAAAGCAATATCATTCATTCACACATTACATGGAGTGTATCAAGGATGGGGTTATTGAATTTAAATTATATAAATGACATAATAATTCTAATGAAATAATATTATATATATATATATATATTACTTAATTTTTTTCCATATGAAAAAAATGGAAATAGCATTCGTGCATACATACGGCATACCGTAACTGTGAACCGTGTATTCTATTTCATATTTATATATTGTATTTATTATTATAAATAATTATATAAATAATTTATATGATATTTTAATCATTTTATATATTATTTTAATAGTTAAATCATGATCTATTTAAGGGGATCAAGAATAACATGCCAAAAGATAAATTATAAACAAAGTGGGTATTAAATAAAACATAACATTAAATTGGAGTTGTTAATAAACGTGTAATATAATTTCATAACCAAATAATACATGGTATTATATGTAATTACATGTTTCTTTTTCTTATTTATAATAATCTTATCTTTATAATATATGATTTTTGAATAAGTATGAATAAAATCAAGTCTTAAGGTAAGGGTTTTCTAGTCTCACGTTTATTTTTTTTTGAGGTAAAAGCCATGATCACCACATATTTTATATATATGGTCTGTATAATTCCAATAGATTTATTATATAATTATTATAACTACATTTATAGATATTTAAATATACTTTTTTATAAATTCATTTAATGGGGATTATGTTTCAAAAGATACAAAATTGGTAATGTAAATTTTCTTCAATTTGCTATCTTTGAGACATGTTCCATGTTATGAACCTATATTTAAATATGATGTTTATATATATAATTTGACATGTTATATCCATAATATAATTATGTTAGTCATATTTAAAGCCAAGTTTTATTTTATTCTTTCCATTGTATTTTTATTCAATGATACCAAAGTGGTTATGATTTATTGCTGCAATCTCATCATTTATCGATATTGTTTATGATTATGATTACATTGATAAAATATTATGAACCATATTTGAATAAATATAATGAAATTTCATACCCCATAGTGATTAAATTTATATCTAATTATTTTCGTAGAGGTTGGATGAGCCAGAGGGCTTGAGAGGTGTGAGTAATGGGTCTGTAGTGGTGTCCTTTTATACGAGGGATGTGGGACTCTTTTGGAATGATTGTAAATATTATTTTATTAAAATTGGATTTTAGTTTTTAAAATAACTATAACACATTATATAAATAGTTACTATTTATCAATAAGGTTAGGAAAAGTGTTAAGATAAAAATATATTTTTATAGTATTATTTTTACCTTGAATTTCCCTATTTACCTTTAACCGCGGTAAATTAAAATCAAAAGATACAATTCAACAAAAAAATATTTTCATATTATTAAACTTCACTTTACTTACTCATGAAAACCATGTATGTCTTATTTTTTAAATTCAATTCATAGAAGCGCCAAATTTTTATTTAAATGAAAAAGATGGTTTTTAAACTACTACACAGTGTTTCACTATTCATAAAAATTGAAAGTTTTTAGAAAAATACCAAAAAATAACCCATAACTAGTTATGATATTTTAAATTCAAAAATTATGTCTATATTACTAAATTTAAAACATATAAATATCATTAATTAATTTAAAATTAATTTTCATTGTTAAAACCTAAAAGTGTGTTTTAGGAAATAATAACTATCAAAAGATTGACACATGTTTATGTCCAATTTCAAAGTGAAATTACTTCTAACATCCAACTCTGGATTAAATGGTAAAAATATAATCTAATTACACTTTAAAAACATTTAAAATTATAATTTATCTATATAAATAAATTATATTAAAAGGTAGTTTTGAATTAAAATTCAGTATTTTTCACTATTCATTAAAAAATGAACTTTATCAGAAAAATACCATAATTTCATCCCAAGTAAATTTTGAAGTCCCAATTCTAAAAAATAAATTTAGTTTTTCAAATATATCAAATAAAATTGAAAAAAAATTACTTAAAAAGGATTCTCCATCAAAAGACGGTAAATCGACCTTTTAAAAAATGTTAGAGTATTCATGCTTAGAATTGGATTCATTATTATTTTAAGCCTCTAAAAATTATTTCATAATAGTAAAGAAATTAACAAATATTTTTAATTATATATTAGTTAGTTTTTTTGATTTATTCAAATACAACAGTTATGCGTTAACAGTCATTAAAATAATAATATTATATTATTATTTTTCAGTATAACTTAACGTTGTGTGAAACGTAAGATTTCAAAGAAACGTGTTGTTGAGTATTGAGTACACTATTAGACATAACATCCCCTTTAAAGTAAAATAAAATTTAAATAAAAAAATTAATAAATATGAAAATTTCATATTATTTATTTACCTGATTTGTTAAAGTATACTTGCCATAGAATCATTTAGATTCCTGACATTGGATGTAATGTTTGAAAAAGTGAAAAATTTATGCCTTGGATTCTTCTAAGGCTAATATAGTTTTCCTCAATTAGCATTTAATTTCCATATTGATTATGGAAATTTCCTTGTTCCCCACAAATGGATCATTATACTTAATACATACTCCCTTTTTTCTTGAAATCCATATGTCAAGGATTTACATAACTTAAAATGTTTTGACCATATGTCCATCTCTACCACACTTATATCACCTTCAATTACCATAAATTCAATTCCAAAAATGGTTGTTCCCACAATATCTTCACAATGGATTTTGTACTTGTCTACCACCCAGAGTCTTTTAAAAAATTTCCTCTATTCGTATCTTCATATAACTTTTTTCATGAGTCTATCGAGCATCTCTAAACTATATTTCAAAAATTATACCACAATGAAATATCAATTCATAAATTCAAATGTATCATATTTCAATATATTTATATTAATGTAGTCTCATTCTACCAGTTAATTGATTGGTTTTCCAATCGTATTTGAAGAAAAATAATGAAGTGTAACATTAAAGCCTTATGATGTTAACCAAAAATTATTTTCAAATTATTTTTCACTTTAACATATCTCATGTAATTCCCTATTTATCCTTCTTTAGAGGGTGTGAGGAAAAAAGATGATTAAAAATTTCTTTTTATGTATTTATGTTCCATAACAATAACCTCATCCATTTTCCTTTTGTAATTGATCAGTGTCCAACACTGAACAACTTCTCGCTCAATGAATTATACATTAAATTTGACTTTATATTTTTCAAAATAGTTGCAATTTGGAAAAAAAATATTGTATTGATTCATTTCATTTTTATCATTAAATCTTATATTCCACTAAAAAATGGTTAATTAATGCCATAAAGATACAATTTATAGTTATTCCTTCATTGGATAATAGGTACTCCATACATGGATTATGTTTTCCTTCTTGACATTAATTTACTAAATCACTTACATCCCAATGTTTTCAACTCTTTCTTTACTGTTTTAAATTTCTCAAAAATAATTATAAAGGAGTGTTTAATCAAATTTTTTTAAAATATCTTTTTTTTAGTATGATATTCATCACTTATAAAAAAATAAAATTTGATATATATTCAAAATAATAATTTCTATAATGAATTTGATTAACCAAGGAATAACCACCAGTAATATCATACATGGAATGAAATAAGGTCATAGTAACCATTAAATAAAATGATAAGAGACATATATCCAACCAAATATATTTTGAGATACTACCCCTAATTGAATTTATACCAAAACCACATGAAGTGTTTTTATATAGATATCTATTTATTTATATGAAAATAAATCTTTATATACTTTTAAGAATTATTAGAATGTTTTCCAATATTTTGACTTATCCATCATATTATTACTAATTTCATCTAGTCCTAATTTTTATAAAATCTAAACATTTCTTTTGATACCTACTATAATGAACCACATTTTTAACACATGTTTTTTAATATAATTCCAATGAAAAATATTATATTAATAAATTATATGGCCCTTTTAAGGTTAGGATCCACATGAAAGAAAAACATAATACTTGAATTACATAAATAAAACATAAAAATAAAAATTATTTAGTCCTCATGAATGACACCTTTATTATTCCATCCTACTTCACCACACTAAAAATGATTTCCTTGGGATATAAATTTCTAGAAAAGATAAATAAAACATCAAAATAATGAAAAAATTAGAAATGGATCATGAGATTTCATGGGGGATATGATATTATTCTTAAAATGAGAGATTTATGATAAGTAATTTCATATAAAATTGAAATGTGGATACAATATAAAAATGATACATTCAAAACCATATCACCAATATTCCTCACAAAGTTTTCCTCAGGCATATTGTAAATATTTTTCACCAAGCTATCATTAACGTGTCATCTCAAGATATTAGTTTCTTACTCGGTGTGTGGTAGCTATATTAGGGTTTAACATCTATATTTATTAATTATTATTTTCTATATAGATCATAAAAGTATCCACCCGAACTTTTGTACCTGGAATTTCCTATTTGAGAAAGCAAATATGTTATTGTAACATCCCAGGTAAATGAAGAATAAGAAATTTTCATTCTTATTAATATTTCAGAATTAAATATTAATTTTGCATTAAAAGGGTTTCTATTTTTGATAGCGTACCCGATACGCAACAACATTTTTTTTAATATTACATTTCACGCTAATAATATAATATTATTATTTAAATGGAAGTTGACTCCTAGCCGTTGTATTGGTTGGAATGAAAAAAACTAACTACAATATGATTATAAATGTTTGTTAAATGTATTTAATTTTATCCAATTAATGTTCGAGGCTTTAAATGTTAATGAATCTAATTTTAAGCATAATTTACATTAAAAGGTCGATTTACCACCTCTTAATGGCGAACCCTATTTAAATATAGTTTTGGTCACTTTAATACATTCTGTTTTTCAAAATAAAATCCTTATTTATAATGGGGTGAACAAAATTTACTTTGTGTAAATTTTTGGAATTTTTTCGATAAAGTTCATTTTTTAATGAATAGTGAAAAAATATTATATTTTAATTCAAAACTGCATTTTAATATAATTTATTTATATGGTAATATTATCTTTTTAATTGGTTTTAAATTTTAATTATAATATATTTTTACCATTTAATCCAATGTTGGTCATTGGAATTAATTTCACTTTGAATTTGGACATAAACAAGTGTCAATCTTTTGATAGTTATTGTTTCTTAAAAACACTATGTGTTTTAACAACGGGAATTAATTTTATATTAATTAATGAAACTTCTATGTTTAGAATTTGATAAAATGGACATCATTTTTTAATTTGGAATATCTAATATAGAGTAAGCTGATTTTTTGGAATTTTTCTGAAAAACTTCAATTTTTTATGAATAGTGAAACCACTTAGTAGTAGTTATGAAAACTGACTTTTTCATTTAAATGAAATTTTACCACTTTGGGAATTTAATTTCAGAAATACAACATACATCATTGTTTTTATTAAGTAAAATTTGGTTCAACAAGATGAAAATAATATTTGTTGAATAGTAACTTTTGATTTTTATTTACCACAGTTAAAGGTAAATAAGGTAATTCAAGGTAAAAAAAATATTATAATAATTTAAAATTACCATAACACTTATTCTAACCTTATTGTATGAGTAATGGAGGACCATGGGAATCCTTGGGTCGATTTTGGGACCCCAAGGGGCTACTTAGGAATGATAATGACACTTTATTTTAATTAACTTCAAGTAAAGGCAAAAATGACAGAAACAAATATCTCCTTGTAAAATAATTTTTACATGGTGTTATATAAGTAATGATTTAAAATATAAATATTAATTGGAAATATAAAAATGTTTAATACATCATGGTATTTTTTTATAATTTTTATACATCGAATAATATAAATTATTTATGACACAATAACGATGCAGTGTTCACCTCATTAATAAATCATTTAAATAAATAATATTATAAATATTAAAATAACATCCAAAACCTGTCCAATTATTATTGTATGATTCTATTCTGACCATGAGTCATCGTATATTTGACTCTAATGATGTTTGGACCTTTAGAAACTGAATATCATTATATAATAAAATAATATTTTCACACTTTCTTAAAGAGCCCCTCCTCCCCCTTATAAAAGGCAACCATTTCTAACCAATTCCTCACACCTCTCAAGCCTTTTCATTAATTAAAACTCTACCTAATTAATCTCCCTATATACCTCTACTTCACTTATAAGTCTTACCTTAGGCATAAGGCACTTTAAGAATTCTTTTTGGTTCAAACCAAAGGAAGTAACCGAAATTAAAGGTAACGATTTCTCTTAAATTGTTTAGTTTTTTTACTATTTTTTTTAATTCTCCAACCCCTAAAATATTTTTATTTATTTCCTTTATAATAACACCAGTATCCTCAATATAATAGGATGTTTTTATGATAATTATTCAAACTACACATACACACACCTCCATCTAATGGGTGATGAACATACTATTTTTGTGGATGACAAACTAACGCCTCACAAAATGATGATTGTTCGATTATCTCCTACCGCCTCTAATGGTGGGAATTAATATGAAACTTTATTTATATATGATATATATTATGTTTATATTTTCTTTATGCTTCTATATTTTACATTTATAGCATACCATTATGGTTTCCATAATGGGTAAACGTGATAATTTCATTTGAGAAAGTTCAGACTACCACCCCCTCAAAATGATATGACTCATTAATGCCATATGTGGGATGTATAAAGGATGTAATTAATTATATTATATGATATTATACTATAAGTATAATATACCTTTGTATCATTATGTTTTAATTCCATTAAAATAAAAAATTGAAATGGAAGTAGCATTCATGCATACGTACAACTTATCGTCTCCATGAATGGTGCATTTCATTTCTTAATTCCAAATGTTATGTACTATTATAAATACATGTATATAAAGGATATATATGATATATATTATATCTAAATGATGAACATAATTCTGGATATAATGAACTTTTGACCATGTGAACAACTTGTAACTATATGGTGTTCATTTGTGACTCAAGTACAAAATATCGACAAAACAAACATTATTAACTTGAATGATTACATAATGTTTATAACATGGTAATAAGTGATATAAAAGGAATAATAAACATGAAAAAAGTTCTTAAAAAGTATAAATTAACATTAGTTTATTATTCAGGATATTAAAGAACGAACGGGTCAAGTCGGAGATGAGGTAAGGGACTTCATCTCAATCTCCTTCCATTGAGGCATATTTTGTTTTAATACATGAGTTTATTATATACATTGTATAATCACACTTGAAATTTAAAAGGTAATATTTTTCGATGAAGTGTTTTACTAAATGAAAAAAAGGAATGATTCTTTTAACATAAGCAGTGACAATTACCTTCCTGCCACCGTGAGTATTATTTGTTCTTTGGATTCCTTAACAAGCCATAATGTTCTTTTTCAAGTAAAATAAATACCATATAATCTTTTATTAATTTTGGTATTGAAAATAGTTTTGATAATTGATTTTTTATGTCAATATATTTAAGTGAAATATTTTTATTGAAATGTGGAAATGTTTTCTTTCCTTTATATTTATTTTATGTGTTATCATTTTATAATGGTACTTGGAAATTTCACAGGTGGTTCGTGATAAACCAAATAACAGGTGGTGTCGTGATAAACCAGGATAGGTGGTCACGTTATAACCTTCAATTCATTGGGTATAGAAGTCGGCCGTATGGCTATTCCATTTAGTGATATGCATAGAAGTCCACCGTATGGTTATTCCATTTAAGTATGTTTATGTCCTAGGTTACCTTTATATGTTATGTGTTCTTTATATGGTTTTTATGGTAATATTTTAGTTAGTAAAGGGTAATTAGTGATCTTTTATTCAGTTAAGAGTATTTAATACTTCATGAAGGTGAAAAGTATTAATTATGTTAAAGTATTCATGGTTTACTTTTTGTTTTGAAGAACTAACAGTTTTCTTTCTTCGTGTGTCCATTACTGAGCTTTTTATACTCATCCCATGTTTTTGAAATGTTTTTCACATGACATAATGTGTAATATGGTCAAGGATGGGATCAAGGAAAATTCATGTTGTCTTAAACATAGAACTAGACATGAATCTCTTTTTCAAGAGTTCTTGTTTTGTGAAAAAAATATGTAAACTTAGTAGAAGTTTCTAATTTGTATTTATTTTAAATGAAATGTAAAAGTTATGGCCTAATTCACTAAAATTATAAACATTAAAAGATCCTTAATGTGGATTATTCATTTAATTCATGATTATGTAATGTTTTAAGGTCGGGTCCTTATAGTTGGTATCAGAGGTCGGTATAGACAACTTTAAGAGTTAGGGTATTGTTAAATAAATGTCCATTAATTAATTTATGGTAATATTGAAATGATATAGAATTTAAAGATTACCATGTTGCTTCACCTAAGATATTTCTGGGTTCAGAATGGTTTTACGGAGAGAAAATAGGGCATATATATTAGGATGACATCAGGAGGAAGACAACCTTACAAATCAGCAACCTGAGATGGTCGGAATTAGAACTGAATAGTTTGTTGCAGTGATGTCACAGTTGACTCAGGTTATAAATGGTGGTGGTATCCATGCACGAGATCAGGTGGATCAACCACATAGGAACATGTCAGTAGTAAAGAATTTCATGAGGTAACGTCCCCCGTCATTCAGAGGATAATCTGACCACGTGCTAGCAGAAGGGTGGATTGAAGAACTAGAGATGATTTTGATGTCATGGGGTGTTCAGAACATAAAAAGGTTAGTCTCTCTATTTACCGTTTTGAAGGTGAAGCTGATCTGTGGTGGTCAATGGTGAAAAATATCTGGGATAGTGAGAAGATTGATGCTCTTGATTGGGATGATTTAAAAGGTATGTTTCTTGAGAAATATTTTCCTAAGCTGGTTCGTCTTAGGATAGAAAAATAATTCCTTTAATTAAGGTAGGAGGATGGCTTAGTGGCTGCTTATGAAGAAAAATTCACTTGACTGACTAAGTATTCTCTAAATTTAACTTGAGATATTGATAGTAAGATAAATTGATTTTACTCTGGACTAAAGCCACGATATCGAAGAGAATCAGCCTCTTGAGAGTTCCAAAGTTATGAAAAACTGGTTCGATGTGTAGAGAATGTGGAAATTGTGTTTGTCGATGATCATGTGTTCGTTGAAAAACAACAGAATAGGAGGTCTAGTACGCAGGAAAAGGGAAAGAATTCATCAAAGTAGCCTAGAGGTAAGAAAATAAAATATCCAACTTGTGAGAAGTGTGGTAAAAAGAATCCTACAGAATGTTTATCAAAGTCTGTAAAGTGCTTCCGGTGTGTAATTCTAGTCATATTGCTCGTCACTCTAAGGAATATGATCAAGCAGTCAATGAAAATCCATCAGTAAGATGTTTTAAGTGTAATGAAATGGTTCATTATGCAAATGAGTGTTCAGAGAAGAACTCAAATGAGGAAAGCATCCCAGCTAGAAGCAGAAAGAGGTGGTGAAATTCTTTGCAACTACTTCAGTAAATGTTGGGACATCAAACAAAGTAGTATCAGGTACAATATTTGTTTGTTCAAATTATACCAATGTGTTATTTGATTCAGGGTCTACACACTCTTTCATTTTTGATACATTTTCTAATAAATTGGGAATTACATATCAAGATATGAATATGGAAATTATGGTTAAAACACCTGGAGGAAATTTTGAGACAAAAAAGAAAACATAAGAATATTTTAGTCATTTTGTACGGGAAGAATATATCTGTAAACCTTATTTATTTGCATCTAGTAGAGTTTGATGTTATTTTGGGCATGGATTTGAACTCTGCTTATCATGATAAGATTGATTATAGAGCTAAAGTGGTTTCATTTCATAATGATTTACATTTTGTGTACAAGAATGAACCCTTTCTTTTGATAACATATCAGGAAGTTGAGAAACTAGTAAAAGATAAAAATGAATGTTACCTTGCACATATTGTTGAAAATAAAGGAACTGTTCAGATTAATGATGTGCCAATGGTAAATGAGTATCTTGATGTTTTTCCTAAAGAGTTTCCTAGTATTATACCTAATCGAGAAGTTGAATTTAATGTTGACTTAGTTCTTGATTCTAAGACAATATCAAAACCCCCTTATTGAATGGATCAAATTGAACTTTTAGAGTTAAATAAGAAATTGCAGGAGTTATTAGATAAAGGTTTCATTCGACCTAGAAGATCATCATTGGGTGCTCTTATATTGTTTGTTAAAAATAAAGATGGTTCAATGAGACTCTGTATTGATTATAGAGCATTTAATAACATCACTGTTATGAACATGTATCATTTGCCTCATATCAATGACTTGTTTGATCAGCTCCATGGAGCTGAGTATTTTTCGAAGATTGACTTGAGATCGGGGTACCATAAGTTGAAAGTAAATGAATAAGACATTCTGAAGATAGCATTTCGTACTATATATGGCCATTATAAATTTGTATTTATGCCTTTTGGGTTAACCGATGCACCTACTATATTCATGGATCTTATAAATATAATTTTTCGTGAGTTCGTGGATAAGTTTGTGGTTTTGTTCATTGATGATATTTTGGTTTATTATAAAAGTGAATAGGAACATGAAAGTCATTTAAGGGTCATCTTGCAAACATTAAAAGAAAATAAACTTTCTTGGAAATTCAACACGTGTGAGTTTTGGTTACAACAAATTTCTTTCCTTGGTCACATTGTTTCAAAAAATGGAATAACTTTTGATCCTGCTAAAACAATAGTTATTTAATAATGGCGATGAATCACAAATATAAAAGATATCCATAGTTTTCTTGGTTTGGCGGGTTATTACCAGAGGTTTGTTGAGAAATTTTCACGATTATATAGTCTAATGACTAAGTTAACTCGAAAAGGTGTTAAGTTCATTTGGACCAAAGAATGCGATGATTGTTTTCAGTAATGTAAAAGAATATTGGTGAATGATCTAGTTTTTGAACTGCCTGACAGAAATGGTGAGTTTGTAATTTATAGTGAAGCTTCATTGAAAGTACATGGATGTGTCCTCATACAGAATGATCAGGTAATTGCTTATTCTTCACATCAGTTAAAACCCCATGTGTTAAATTATCCTATACATGATTTGGAATTACCTGCTGTTGTTTTTTATTTAGAAATTTGGTGGCATCATTTTTATGGAGTAAAATATGAAATATATACTTACCACAAAAGTTTAATGTATATATTCACTCAGAAATAATTGAACATGAGATAGATGAGATATGACAACCCTGCTTTTTATTACAACTTAAACATGATTTATTACATAAAACTTCACTTGATACAACAAAGAAGATCGAGAGGTTTAGTGTCTTTGGGGATTAGGATCATTACATAAAAACTTGAAACATGAAATACAACATCTTTATTGAAAACATCCTTTACATGACCACTACATTTCCTTGTACTTAGCATTGCATGGGATAACCTGAGGATATGCATAAAAAAAGGGTGAGCTATAAAGCCCAGTAAGGGAGTACACATGGAATAACATGAGGAGTACAATACATGTTAGACAATAGGAATATCAATAGAGAATAAAAGAAACCTGAACATAGAGGCATGATAAAGCATTATAATCAAAATATGGAAATGTGGCAACAACACTTAACATGGAATTAGCATGAGCCAAGGCTCATTGCACATAAAGCATGAGTAAAACCTCATTGCACATGAAGCATGATTAAACCCTCATTTCACTTTAATTAGCATGAGTCAACACTCATTGCACATAATGTATCATGATACTATACTTTACCCAATGCATTGGAGCGCTATAAGGACGCACCCTTCTTAAACATTTCATTTCATGCATAAGTGTGCCACATGGATCATAAAACATGGATTCATAAAGCATAATAATTTATTCCATGATAAATGAATGTGGAATTCATAAATGAAACTTTATAATCAATAAGTAAATGTGCATAAAGGTGAATACCCTTGATGGAGAAATGGGCATGGTATTCACTACACAATAACATTGGCTTAGAAAATCGGTGCGATTTCGGCAGCGTAACGGTGTGACATAAGAATTCATAAAAAATGGTTTATGAGAGAGAAAGGGATTCCTCATCATATTTACATGTAATGGATAGTAAGTAGGTTATATAGATACATGTCCCAACAATTGTAATGTTATTTAGATTCATGATACAAAAGAATTGCTTGAATGTAAAAGAAGAGAGAGAAGTTCCTTTGGGAATTTCAGCATATTAACGGGTGTACATGAGAGGCATTTAATGAGAGAGAGAGGGGTCTCCCATCATTCAAACAATAAGAGGTAAGTATGGGGGAGGTGAGAAACCATACCCCAACATTCATAATTGAAATTAAAAGGGAAAAACAACTTAAAGAAAATTGACAAAAAATGAGAAAGGAAGAAAAAACCCTTACATGGAAGTGTGCTTCCAAAGGCTAGAGAGAGGCTTGTGAGAGGCTTCTTGGAAGCTTGGGGAACCTTGGGAGGATTCTAGAGAGAGTAGGGTAGAGGTTGGACGAACTCCAAGATATTTTAGTGAGGAGGAAGGGTAACACCCCAGGTAAATAAAGAATATGACATTTTTATATTTATCACTATTTTTGAATAAAATTTCAATATTAATTTAAGGGGAATGCTATGCTCGATGTCTTACCCAATACACAACAATAAGTTCCTTTGAAATCTTACGTTGCACTCTAATAATAAAATAATATTATTTTAAATAGTAGTTAACACCTAGTTGTTGTGATGGCGGGAATGAATAGAACTAACTACAAAATGATTATATATGTTTGTCAAATATTTTTACTTTTTACAATAAATGTTAGAGGATTAAAAATGTGAATGAATCCAATTTTAAGCGTAAACATTCTAATATTCATTAAAAGCTCGATTAACTGCCTTTTGATGGCGAACCTCTTTTAAATCCACTTTTTGAAAATTTTATGTGTTATATTTGACAAAATAAAATTCTTATTTAGAATCGGGACATCAAAATTTACATTGTGTAAATTTTTGGTATCTTTCTAATAAAGTTCATTTTTTTAATGAATATTGAAAAATGTTGTATTTTAATTCAAAACTTATTTTTAATCTAATTTATATATATGATTAGATTATCTTTTGAATTTTTTTTAAAGTAAAATTAGAATATATTTTAACCATTTAATCCAATAGTAGTTGTTGGAATTAATTTCACTTTGAAATTGGACGTAAACCAGTGTCAATCTTTTGATACTTATTGTTTCATAAAAACACGCTATTTGCTCTGACAGAGGGAATTAATTATTAAATTAATTAATGAAATTAATATGTTTTGAATTTTGTAAAGTAGACATCATTTTTTATTTCTGAATATCAAATATAGCTTAGAGTGAAGTTTTGGTATTTTTCTGAAAAACATCAATTTTTGATGAATAGTGAAACCACTAAGTGGTACTTATAAAAACTGATTTTCTGTTTAAATGAAATTTTACCACCTCTGTGTTTTGAATTTAAAAAATCCGACATACATGGTTGTCATTAAGAAGTAAAATGTGGTTCAATGGTATTAAAATAATTTTTTGGTGAATAGTAACTTATTAAGTTTTTAATCGCGATTAGAGGTAATTAGTGTAGTTTAAGGTAAAAATAATGTTTTAATAAGATGAGATGAGCGTTACACATGTCCTACCCTCCTTTTATGTGTCATGGCCGACAAATACAATACATGGGTCAACTTGGGGACCCCATGGAGCCACTTTGGTTGGGAAATTACATATATAACGTTTTATTTAATGTTAAAATTAAAATGACACAAACATGAGTTGTTTTACTAAAACAATTTTTACATGGGGTTATGCAAGTCAGATATTTGACTATAACTAGTCATTGGAAAGATAAAAATATTTCCTACATCATAGTATTTTTTTTATAGTTTTTAGACATTAAATAAATTAAATTATTTATGACATCATGATGATGCAGTGATGACCTCATTATTTAACGATTTAAATAAAATGGAAAGATAATGTAACATCTAAGACCTACACATGTCCAAAACCTATTGTATGGGTGGATTTAGAACCCTTATCACCTTATCTTAGAAACACACCAATGTGGGACCATTAAAATCCAAAACTCATTCTAAAATAAAGTAACATTTCCTTACTTTCCATGAGTGCCCCTCCCCTCCTCTTATAAAAGGCCCCCACCTCTACCTCCTTACCCACACTTCCAAAGCCTTTGGCTCGGCTACACCCTACATATTTTGACTATACTAATCCCTCTATAACTCCTTGAAGCCTCAATTTTGTTATAAGTCTTACCAAGGAAGCCTTTGAGCTCAAACCAATGGGAGTTACCCGATTTTAAGGTAATGTCTTCACTTGAGTCCTTCTGTTTTATTTTTCTTCTCCAACCCCCTAAACTACTTTTATTCGTTTCTTCTGTAATGACTACAGTATATTAAATATACTAGGATGTTGTTATAAGAAGGATTTTATCTACACTTACACACACCTTCGTCTAATGGATAAATAACATACTGTTTCTGTGGTTGGCGATTTTCTGCCTCACGAATCGATAATTGTTGAATATTCTTTTAACACCTTTAATGGTGGACATTATGTTGTAAATGTATTTTATATATGATATATATGGTATTTATGTTTACTATATTCTTCAGGATTTTATATTTAAAACATACCATTATTCTTTTCATGTTGTGTAAATGCGATAATTTCATATGAGGAAGTGTGGACTACCGCCCCCTTAAGTGATGTGACTCGTACATGCAATACATGGAATGTATAAAGAATGAAATTAATGAAAATATTTGACCTATATAGCATATATATTATACTGTAATGATAATATATATATATATATCATTTATTTTTAATTCCATTAATATGACAAAGAAAAAATTAAAGTAGCGTTCATGCGTACGTATGGCCTACCGTCTCCATGAACGGTGATTTTCGTTCTCTAAATGATATGGAATAGTATAAAATGAATATGTACTGGATATATATGATATTTTAATCATTAATAATATTCTGGAAATTATTTACTTATTACTACATGGGCAATCATTTTTCAAACAAGTTCATTTTTGACTCATGTACCAAACATCGGCAAAAACGTCTGATATGAACTAACATTATTAAACAATTATAATAACATTATAATATGTGATAAGAACTGAATAGTAATATTTAAAGGAGGTAATTAGGAAATTATAAATTGACCAAAGTTTATTATTCAGGAATATAAAGAAACGAACAAGACAAGTCGGACTTGAGGTAAGGGATCCTAGTCCTCACTTTATTTTTAAGTACACTCTTTTATGTCATTCCTTTTAAAGCTCGTCTTTATTGTTATTGGGATGTTATTTTATATTACACTTACTGTAATTTTTATGTACATATGATGAGAGACCCTATTCCCTCTCATCAATCCATTTTGGAAGTTTTGAGTGGCGCCGTTAGGCTGCCGAATTTTCGTAAGAGATCTAACCTCTCTCTTTCTTTTTAAGTACTCTCCTTTATGTCACTTATTTTAAGCTCATCTTTGTTATGTTAGGGGATGTTCTTTTATATTCCTCTTTCTGTAAACTTTATTTTAATATTATTAGAGACCCTATTTGATCTCATCAATCCATTTTTTTAGGTTTTAAGTGGCGTCGTTAGGCTGCTGAGTTTTCGTAAGGGATTTTTCATCTCACTTTTATTACCATGAGATTTATGCTACATTTGCCACAATTTCCTTTGAGTTGTGTATGTACTGCCCATTATTTTACTCATTGTGTAATATAATTTCATTTATGAGTATTTACATCAATGTTGTATTGTCCTTCTTTCATGGGGTGCATGTCTTGAAAGATACCCATGTCGGTAAGGGAACTTTTCACCCTCCTCTTTTTAAAAGACTTATTTTTGTTATGTATTTTAATTCACATACTATTATGTTGGGATATGTTCTTATATATCCTTATTGATTTAAATTTTATGTCCATGTGATGAGATAACCTTTTTATCTCTCATCAACTCATTTTCTGAATAATGTAGTGACGTTGTTAGGCTGTCAAATTTTTGCAAGGGAACTTCTTAACCCAAATTTGATTATTTGGGATAAACTTGTACTCCTGGAATATGTCGTTCTATGAATATGATTGAATAACCTCTGATTGTTTTACACTTAATATCCACTTATATTTCGTGTATTCATTTGTCACATATAATTATGTAATTGATTTATCCTTAATCCAAGGATACCATCTTTCTATGGGACTTCGTCTCAATCTCCTTTCATTGAGGAATATTTTGTTTTATACACAACCTTCTTTTATACGCTGTATACACCCCTTTGACTTTTAAGTTTATTCAAAAGGAATGTTTTTTATATTAAGCATTTACTAAACGACAAAAGGGAATGTATTTGTCATACGTATGCGGTGACAACGACTTATCCGCCGTCGTGACCATTATTTGAGTTTTGGCTTCCTCTACAAGCCATACCTTCTTTTTAAAAGAAAAATAAATACTATATTTTACATTTCATTTTATTTTGTATTAGAAATGGTTTTCATAATGTTTTTATATCAATGTGTTTTATTGATATTTTGTGATTGAAAAGTGGAAATGTTATGTTTCCTGTATGCATGTTTTATGTGATACGATTATGTTATGGTTCTTGGGAATTATTATGAAGACGGGTTGTTCCTTGATAAACTAAGGGAAGGTGAGCCCGATATAGCTCTCTAATGCATTGGGTAACGCGAAGGAGTGAAACGTTAAGTTTTCTCCGAAGAGATTTACGGAATATACTGTGGTGGGTCTTCCAAACGTAACCAAGAGGGTTACTCCCTACGTAAGAATGTTATGAATTCCTCAAGTTACCTTTAATGTCTTATGATTTCTATGATTTATTCATTTTTTGATGAGGTATGTTAAAGTGCTTATGTTTTATGAGTAAAGTATGATTTCATTGAGTCTTATGTGTACATGTACTCATGTTTCCTTTCCATATTTTTATATCCCTTACTGAGCTTTTTATGCTCATCCCAGGTTTTTTTGAAATGTTTTTCACAGGTCAAGGGAAAGGTACATGATATGATGATAGTTTCAAGGAAGTGTCATGAAATAATCCATGATATATTTTAAATTTGTTTGCGTTGATGGAAAAAAATGAATACTATCTATTATGTAACCAATTTGTTTAAATTTGGAATGTAATGCAAGTTTTATGATCTAATTCTCTAAAACTCTAAACCTGAAAAGATCCTGAATGTGTATTCTTGTAATAACTCAAGATTAAGTAAGGTTTAAGTCTGGGGCCTTACAGTTGGTATCAGAGGTCGGTTTAGATAACTTTAGAGGTTAAGGTATTCTTTAATCATAAGTGACATTACCATAATGGTTAGGATTTCAGAAGGAGTCGTTATTTTTAGATAAAGTGAATGAGTAAGTTTATATTCCTCATTATTACATGATGGTTTTGATGATATACTCACATTGAAATTTATGTTTTTAGTGAATGGATGGATCTAGCAGGCACCAAAGTGACAATAGGTTTGAAGGAAACTATGGTGGCTCTATGACTAAGAGACTGGATGAAATGGGGGATTCAATGAGGAAACTCATGGTTATTCTAAACCAACTATCAAGGAGTCATGATCAACCACTAAAACCTTGGTATGTTCTATAATGCATCATGTACGAGATGACCAATCGATGTGGAAGTTCAGGTAATAATTATAAAGGTAACCATTAGGGTTTATATGATCCTTACTTTTGAGGTAATTATGTGTTATTATATGATATGATGGAAAATGAAAGGCATGATATAAACTTGAAGTTAAAATATGTTATGATTATTTTTGAATATTTTATCTCGTTTTTGGGAATGTTTTAAGAATTATATAGTTTTGTAAAAAGGACAACACGCAGACCGTGTGACAACCAGTCACGTCGGACAAAGCTGCGGGAATCAAACCCACAACCAATGTGCGACTGGTATTTATCACCTACCACTGGACTACGTGAAGTCCCTGGTTAGTTTGACTAATTCTTTTTAGTTATATGATTTTAGGAATCAAGAGTATGTTTATTTTGGGTTATCTATGGAAATTATTAACCTATAATGGAGGATATGTGATTAGGTTAATTACTTTTCAATATGAGAATTTAAGTACAACTGATGTTATTTGGAGATAAAAGTTAATTTGTACCTTGGAAGACTATGTGATTAAATCCTTTAAATATTTGGGTTTCAATATTAGTTTAGTTTACATTGAAGTATTCTATGGGCAATTTGTTTATTGAATGCTCCTCGTTGAACTTTGGGTTTTGTTGGACAAATTTTGGAGATTAAGAATAGATTTTCTTTTTATAAAGGGTTATCCTTTTTCGGATTATCTGATCTTGTACTAACCTTTTTGGTTTTGGTTTTGGTTAAAGTCTAAAGACATGGGAAGTATATAGTTCTCTTTTGTAGATTAGTTGATTCTCTAGAAGTTGATTATAGTACTCTTAATGTGAACAAGTCTTCCTAAATACTCGTCTTTTGGAAAAAATATAAGTTTCTGTAAGGAATATAATAAAAGTTGAAAGTCAACATGATAAGTGATTATGTTTCCTTATGAATAAATTCCTCAATAAAAAGTAACTTAAAACAAAAATGTTTTCAATTAACTTTTCCTACTGGGGAATCAAATACCGTTTAACCCATCATCAGTTTGTGATTTTCTGGTGGTTAACTTTCTCCTAAACATGTTTTCTATCACTCTCCCTCAAAACATGACCCTTTTTTTTTCTTCCATATCCATATTTTCCTACATGGAATCCTAGTATGGGTTAACTCGGGTGACCATTGTACTTCTCTCCCTTTATTTTAAAGTGATTTTTTTACCGACTCTTGTTCCGATGTGGGACTTTCAATGATGTTTCCAAGCCCAATTTTGAAATTGTGATGACGCAATTCCCAAAAGGGGGGAAGGATGTAACACCCCAGGTAAAGAAAGAATATGACATTTTTATATTTATCCCTATTTTTGAATAAAATGTCAATATTAATTTAAACGGAACGATATGCTCGATGGCTTACCCAATACGCAACAACAAGTTCCTTTGAAATCTTACGTTGCACTCTAATAATAAAATAATATTATTTTAAATGGTAGTTAACGCCTAGCTGTTGTGATGGCGGGAATGAATATAACTAAATAAAAAATTATTATACATGTTTGTCAAATATTTTTACTTTTTACAATAAATGTTAGAGGATTAAAATTGTGAATGAATCCAATTTTAAGTGTAAACATTCTAATATTCTTTAAAAGGTCGATTAACCACCTTTTGATGGCGAACCTCTTTTAAATACACTTTTTGACACTTTTATGTGTTATATTTGACAAAATAAAATTCTTATTTAGAATCGGGACATCAAAATTTACTTTGTGTAAATTTTTGGTATCTTTCCGATAAAGTTCATTTTTTTAATGATTAGTGAAAAATGTTGTATTTTAATTCAAAATCTCTTTTTAATCTAATTTATTTATATGATTAGATTATTTTTGAATTGTTTTTAAAGTAAAATTAGAATATATTTATACCATTTAATCCAATAGTGGTCGTTGAATTTAATTTTACTTTGAAATTGGACTTAAAGTAGTGTGACTATTTTGATACTTATTGTTCCCTAAAAACACGCTATTTGCTCTGACAGTGGGAATTAATTATTAAATTAATTAATGAAACTAATATGTTTTGAATTTTAAAAATAAAAATAATTTTTGAATTCGGAATATCAAATATAGCTTAGGGTGAAGTTTTGGTATTTTTCTGAAAAACATCAATTTTTGGAATAGTGAAACCACTAAGTGGTACTTATAAAAACTGATTTTCCGTTTAAATGAAATTTTACCACCTCTGTGTTTTGAATTTCAAAAATCCGACATACATGGTTTTCATTAATAAGTAAAATGTGGTTCAATGGTATTAAAATAATTTTTTGGTGAATAGTAACTTATTAAGTTTTTAATCGCGATTAGAGGTAATCAGTGTAGTTTAAGGTAAAAATAATGTTTTAATAATATGAGATGAGCTTGACACATGTCCTAACCTCATCTTATGTGTCATGGCCGACCAATTCAATCCATGGGTCAACTTAGAGACCCCATGGATCCACTTTGGTTGGAAAATGACATAAATAACTTTTTATTTAATGTCAAAATTAAAATGACACAAACATGAGTTGTTTTACTAAAATAATTTTTACATGGGGTTATGCAAGTCATATTTTTTACTATAAATAGTCATTGGAAATATAAAAAGATTTCCTACATCATAGTATTTTTTTATAATTTTTAGAAATTAAATAAATTAAATTATTTATGACATCATGATGATGTAGTGATGACCTCATTATTTAACGATTTAAATAAAATGGATAGATAATGTAAAATTTAAGACCTACACATGTACAAAACCTATTGGATGGGTGGATTTAGAACCCTTATCACCTTATCCTCTAAACACACCAATGTGGGACCATTAAAATCCGAAACTCATTATAAAATAAAGCAACATTTCCTTACTTTCCAAGAGTGCCCCTCCCCTCCTCTTATAAAAGGCCCCCACCTATACCTCCTTACCCACACTTCCAAAGCCTTTGGCTCAGCCAACACCTGCACAGTTTGACTATCCACATCCCTATCTAACTCCTTGAAGCCTCACTTTGGTTATAAGTCTTCCCAAGGAGGCCTTTGAGCTCAAACCAAAGGGAGTTACCCGATTTTAAGGTAATGTTTTCACTTGAGTCCTTTTGTTTTATTTTGCTTCTCCAACCCCCTAAACTCTTTTTATTCATTTATTTTGTAACAACTACAGTATTTTAAATATACTAGGATGTTTTTATAATAATTATTATATCTAGACTTACACACACCTTCGTCTAATGGTTAAAGAACATACTGTTTCTGGGGTTGGCGATTTTCTGCCTCACGAAACGATGATTGTTCAATATTCTTTTAACACCTTTAATGGTGGCCATTATGATGTCACTGTATTTTATATATGATATATATGGTATTTATTTTTACTATATGCTTCTGTATTTTATATTTAAAACATACCTTTATTCTTTTCATGTTGTGTAAATGCAATAATTTCATATGAGGAAGTGTGGACTACCACCCCCTCAAGTGATGTAACTCAAATATGCAATATATGGAATGTATAAAGAATGGAATTAATGAACATATGTGACCTATATAACATATATATTATAATGGAATGATAATATATATATATATATCATTTATTTTTAATTCCATTAATATGACAAAGAAAAAATAAAAGTAGCGTTCATGTGTATGTACGGCCTACCGTCTCCATGAACGGTGCTTTTCGTTATCCAAGTGATATGTAATAGTATAAAATGAATATGTACTGGATATATATGATATTTTAATCATTAATACTATTCTGGAAATTATTTACTTATAACTACATGGGCAATCATTTTTCAAACAAGTTCATTTTTGACTCATGTACCAAACATCGGCAAAAACGTCTGATATAAACTAACATTATTAAACAATTATAATAACATTATAATATGAGATAAGAACTGAATAGTAATCTTTAAAGGAGTTCCTTAGGAAATTATAAATTGGCCAAAGTTTATTATTCAGGAATATAAAGAAACGAACAAGACAAGTCGGACTTGAGGTAAGGGATCCTACTCCTCTCTTTCTTTTTAAGTACACTCTTTTATGTCATTCCTTTTAAAGCTCATCTTTCTTGTTATTGGGATGTTCTTTTATATTACACTTACTGTAATTTTTATGTTCATATGATTAGAGACCCTATTCTCTCTCATCAAACCATTTTGGAAGTTTTGAGTGGCGCCGTTAGGCTGCCGAATTTTCGTAAGAGATCTAACCTATCTCTTTCTTTTTAAGTACTCTCCTTTATGTCACTTCTTTTAAGCTCATCTTTGTTATGTTAGGGGATGTTCTTTTATATTCCTCTTTCTGTAAACTTTATGTTAATATTATGAGAGACCCTATTTGATCTCATCAATACATTTTTTTATGTTTTAGTTGGCATCGTTAGGCTGCCGAGTTTTCGTAAGGGATTTTTCATCTCACTTTTATTCCTGTGAGATTTATGCTACATTTGCCACAATGTCCTTTGAGTTGTGTATGTACTTCCCATTATTTTACTCATTGTGTAATATAATTTCATTTATGAGTATTTACATCAATGTTGTATTGTCCTTCTTTCACGGGGTGCATGTCTTAAAAGATACCCATGTCGGTAAGGGAACTTTTCACCCTCCTCTTTTTAAAAGACTTATTTTTTTATGTCTTTTAATTCACATACTATTATGTTGGGATATGTTCTTATATATAATTACTGATTTAAATTTTATGTCTATATGATAACATACCCTTTTATCTCTCATCAACTCATTTCTTGAATAATGTAGTGATGCCGTTAGGCTGTCAAATTTTTGCAAGGGAACTTCTTAACCCAAATTTGATTCTTTGGGATAAACATGTACTCCTTGAATATGTCGTTCTATGAATATGTGTGAATAACTTCTGATTGTTTTACACTTAATATCCACTTATATTTTGTGTAATCATTTGTCACACATAATTATGTAATTGATTTATCCTTAATCCAAGGATACCATCTTTGTATGGGACTTCGTCTCAATCTCCTTTCATTGAGGCATATTTTGTTTTATACACAACCTTCTTTTATACGGTGTATAAACCCCTTTTAATTTTACGTTTATTCAAAAGGAATCTTTTTTATACGAAGCGTTTACTAAACGACAAAAGGGAATGTTTTTGTCATACGTATGCGGCGACAACGACTTCTCCACCACCGTGACCATTATTTGAGTATCGGCTTCCTCTACAAGTCATACCATCTTTTTAAAAGAAATATAAATACCATGTTTTACCTTTCATTTTATTTGGTATTAGAAATGTTTTTCATAATGTTTTTATATCGATGTGTTGTATTGATATTTTGTGATTGAAAAGTGGAAATGTTATGTTTCCATTATGCATGTTTTGTGTGATACGATTATGTTATGGTAATTGGGAATTATTATGAAGATGGGTGGTTCCGTGATAAAATAATGGTGGGTGAGACCGATATAGCTCTCCAATGCATTGGGTAATGCGAAGGAGTGAAACGTTAAGGTTTCTTTGAAGAGATTTAGGGAATATACTGTGGTGGGTATTCCAAACGTAACCAAGAGGGTTACTCCCTACGTAAGAATGTTATGAATGCCTCAAGTTACCTTTTATGTCTTATGATTTCTATGATTTATTCATGTTTTGATGAGGTATGTTAAAGTGTATTTGTTTTATGAGTAAAGTATGATTTCATTGAGTCTTATGTGTACAAGTACTCATGTTTCCTTTCTATATTTTTATATCCCTTACTTAGCTTTTTATGCTCACCCCAAGTTTTTTTGAAATGTTTTTCACAGGTCAAGGGAAAGGTACATGATATGATGATAGTTTCAAGGAAGTGTCAAGACAAAATCCATGCTTTATTTTAAATGTGTTTCCGTTGATGGAAAAAAATGAGTACTATCTTTTATGTAACCACTTTGTTTAAATGTGGAATGTAATGCAATTTTTATGATCTAATTCCCTAAAACTCTAAACCTGAAAAGATCCTCAATGTGTATTCTTGTAATAACTCAAGATTAAGTATGGTTTACGGCTGGGGCCTTATAGGAAGTGGGAGCTTGGGTGGGTTTATATAGGAAAGGTGAGGGAATTCTTTATTATTTAGGTTTGGGTCCCCTTACATTAAATTAATCCAAACCACAAACCATCACATGGTTTTTTCCCATGGTTTTTGGAAAAGGGAAGAGGAAAAAAATATTTTATAAGGCCCAAGTCCGAACTTCTTATAATAATAAGGTTGTTTATGTGGAGGTGAGTCACACTCCCATGTAAATTAATTTTAAAAGGCAAAGTGTTGAATATGTCTTGAGGGGTCCATTAATGCTTTGAAAAGTAAGTCAAACAAACCCAAAATCACATTATTTTAATGAAACAACATATATTGGCCGAACATAAGGATTATGGTATTTTATTACATCACCATTGGGTCATTATGATGTCATAAAACACATTATATATTTAAACGGTATTTAATTTTTACCCAAAAATTTGACTGTCTCAGAAAATTATGAAAAATTCACCATTGGGTAATTTCAACGTCCTGATTCCAGAAATAACATTTATTTTATCTAAACAAAATTCTAAATATGTTAATTTTCACTTTTAAAATAAAAACTCACATTTATCAAAAATTCACAGGTTTTGACAGAAATGGATTTCAAACCTTAATATAAAATTTTAATTGCATTCATAAAATTATAAGATCATTTATATTTAATAAAAATTAATTTAATAATATTATTATTATTATTAAAATATTATTTAATTCAAAAATCCCTTAATTTAATAAAATAGATTTCTTAATTAAATAATAACTAAAAACGCCATTTGTACATTAAAAACTATTTTCAATGTATCAAAAATGACTAGAAATTAAATTCATTATTATATATAAATATAATGTACATGAACATAGTACTACTTATTTGTTACATAACCCCTTAAAATAGCCGCATAAGACCTAAGGGTAAGGTGTGCGATGGTGACAGACTCTTGGGGTGGCTCGGATAACATCGCTCGAGTGGTAATCTGTATCAACTTCCACTTTTCCCCTAGATGGTCACATTAGATCTTGACATGGTGAAGCTCAATTTAGGTTTGGTCAAGGGTGAAGCCCAAGGATTCCACCTCTTTTCAGATCTCCAAAAAATGGGCTTCGTATGGAGCAATTCTACTAGATGAGGCCATCACTTCTTTTGTCTGAGTAAATTGGATTTGTTAAGGTCCTATATTTATACTAATCATGTGATCACTGTTCAATGGCTATATTAACAATGGTAAAAATTCGTAACATAAAACCAAAGAAGTTGACATATTATAAAAACATTTTTCATAAAGAGACATTTAACTGGATCAAGAGGAATTTTCTATTAATGAAACTTTGGGTCGTTACAATATTCCACCCTTAAGAAATTTCTCCCTCGAAATTTTTCTTTTTCACACACTAAAACAAATGTGGGTAACTCAGCTTCATCATATCCTCTGACTCCCAAGTTGCTTCTTCAATCTTGTGGTTTGTCCACAACACCTTGACGAGGGGCATTGTCTTATATCGTAGAACTTTTTTTCTACGATCTAAGATCTTCACCGGTTGCTCCTCATAAGAAAGATCGTCTTCCAATTGTACCACATCGGAAGAGAGTACATGTGAAGGGTATGGTATGTACTTTCTTAAGAGGGATACATGAAATACAACATGTACTTTGGCCATAGTAGGTGGAAGTGCTAGTCAATAGGCCACAGCCCCGACACGATCAAGAATCTCGAAGGGGCCGATGTACCATGTACTTAACTTCCCTTTCTTTCCAAACCCCATGACCTTCTTCCACAGAGATATGTGTAAAAACACAATGTCTCCAACTTTAAACTCAAGGTCTCGTCGACGATTATCTGCATAACTCTTCTATCGACTCTGGGCTGCCTTGATATGTTGTTGAATGGTTCTAACCTTCTCCGCCATTTCTTTGACCATTTCTGGTCCAAGCAGCTTACGTTCACCGACCTCATCCCAACATGCTGGTGTTCTGCACCTTTTCCCATACAGGGCTTCATATGGTGCCATTTGGATGCTTGAGTGGAAACTGTTATTATAAGATAACACAACCAGAGGAAGATGTTGATCCCATCCTCCTTTAAAGTCCATTGAGCACGCTCTCAACATATCCACAAGTGTTTGGATAGTTCGCTCAGATTGGCCATCAGTTTGAGGATGATAGACCGTACTGAAGTTCAGTTTAGTATTGAGAGCATGTTGAAGACTCTTCCAAAACTTAGAGGTAAATCTTGGATCTCAGTCAGACACAATATATAGTGGTACTCCATGCAACCTTACCACTTCCCTAATATATTTGCATGCCAGTTGATCCAATGAGAAATCCTCTTGAATATCAATGAAGTGTGCAGTCTTTGTAAGATGATCCACAACAACCCAGATTACATTGTTGCCTTTGGATGTCCTTGGAAGTCTGGTGACAAAGTCCATGGTGATGTTCTCCCATTTCCATTCTGGTATGGGAAATGGTTACATCATCCCCTTAGACTTCTGCCTCTCTGCCTTCACTTGCTGACACACCAGGCACATTGATGTATATTTGGAAATCTCTTTCTTCATATTATCCCACCGAACGTTTTCTCGGAGATCTCAATACATCTTTGTGCTCCCTGGGTGAATAGAGAAATTTGAACTATGTGCATCATCCAAAAGTTCCTTCTTCAACTCCGAACATGATGGAACACAAAGTATTTTACCAAACCACACAATTCCTTCTTCATTAACATTAAACTCTGAGGATTTTCCCTTTTTGATAGCTTCCACTTTTTCTTGAATTCCCACATCATCCTTTTGAACATCCTTTAACCTTTCCAAAAGAGATGGTTGAGCAATAATTTGTGAAAGGATTGATGGTGTTCCCTTCTTTATTATTCCCACGTCCATCTTCATCAAGTATTAGAAGATTGGATCCTTATCAATTCTCATCATTGATAGAATCGCTGGATCCTTTCTACTTAGGGAATCTGCCACCTTGTTCGCTTTCCTAGGGTGGTAATGTATTGAACAGTCATAATCCTTGATGATCTCTATCCATCTTATCTGGCTCATATTAAGCTCTTTTTGTGTGAATATAAATTTAAGACTCTTGTACTCAGTATATATCTCACATTTCTCTCCATAAAGATAATTCCGCCAGATTTTCAAGGAAAAGATCACAGCCACCAACTCCAGATCATGCGTTGGATAGTTTCGCTCATGTATTTTCAACTGCCTTGAGGCATAGGATATCACTTTATCATTCTGCATCAGCACACAACCTAAGCCCTTATTTGAAGCATCACTGAATACCACAAAAAGTTCCCCACTTGTTGGTAAATTGAGCACGGGTGCAGTGATAAGCCTTATTTTCAACTCCTTGAAGCTTTCTTTGCATTCATCGCTCCAAGAAAACTTTACACCCTTTCGAGTTAGCTTGGTAAGAGTGTTTTACAATCGTGAAAAATTCCTCACAAATCGTCGATAATATCCATCTAACCCCAAGAAGCTACGGATATCCGTTACCGATGTTGGCTTCATCCATCACTCAATTGAATCTATTTTGGAGGGGTCCACAGATATCTCATTGCTTGTGATGATATAGCCCAAGAATGAGACCTCCTTCAACCAGAACTCACACTTGTTGTACTTTTCATAGAGCTTATCCTTGCGCAAAGTCTCTAGTACAGTTCTTAAATGCTCCTCATGATCCTCTTTGGTTTTGGAGTATATTAGAATATCATCTATAAAGACTACCACAAATTTGTCAAGGTAATCTCTAAAGACTCTATTCATCAATTCCATGAATATTTCTGGATCATTGGTGAATCTGAAAGGCATTACTATGAATTCATAGTGCCAGTATCTTGTACGAAAAGCAGTCTTGGGGACATCTTCCTTCTTCACCCTTACTTGATAATATCCCGACTGCAAGTCCACCTTAGAGAAGTATTGTGCTCCACACAGCTAATCAAACAAGTCATAGATTCTTGGGAGAGGATACTTGTTCTTTATCGTGATTTTGTTAAGTTCGTGATAATCGATGCAGAGCCGCATTGACCCATCCTTCTTCTTGACGAAGAGGACTGGTCCACCCCATGGTGAAGCACTTGGGTGTATAAACCCTTTAGCCAGATTCTCTTGTAGTTGTTTCTTCAGCTCATCAAGCTCAAAAACAGCCATTCTATATGGAGTCTTGGATATTGGTAATGCCCCATGTATAATTTCAATTGAGAACTCAACATCTCTTCTAGGAGGAAGACCAGGCAGTTCCTCAAGAAACACTTCAGCGAATTCCCTCACAATAGGAATTTCTTCAAGGATGGTTTCTTCTTTGGACTCAATCATCTAATCCAGATGCGCATGCTCATAGGGTAGTAATATCCATGCTTGAGATGATGGAGCTAAATGAGATTCATCTTCCTCCTGACACTTGTAAAGAATCGGGGGTCGATTCTCCAAATGGAGTGTGATTTCCCTCTCCCGACAATTTATATTAGCTATATATAAGTAAAGACAATCCATGCCAAGAATTGCATCAAATTCCACCAGAGGGAGTATGATGAGGTTCTCCGGGAAATTAAATCTACACATTATAATAGGGGAGGACTTATACTCATGGGATGCAATGATTGCCCCATTTTTCGTACTCACCGACATCTTTACTTCCATGATTTGTGGTGGTGCTGGGATTGTTCTACTAAACTTTCAAGATATAAAAGAATGCGTAGAACCTGAATCAAAAAGTACGTTCTCTATTCTTGAATGAATAACTAGCATACCTTTCACCACTTCGTTTTCGGGGTTCACTTTGGCAGAAGTGATGGAAAAAGCTCTTCCTTGCTGTCTTGGAGGTTGTTGGTTGCCTCCGAAAACCCTTGGATTAGGGCACTGATTTGCAAAATGACCTAGTTATTCACATTTATAGCATTTAAAAATGCATTGAGGTTCGAACGGAGCATTCCTCTCCTCTGTCGCAGTCACGAGTCCTTCTTGCCGACAGTTAACAGCTAGGTGCCCTTCTGTTCCACACTTGAAGCATTTTCTCGTCCACTTAAGGCAATTTCCAGGGTGCTTCTTTTCGAACTTTTGGCAAGTGGGGTGCTGGTACTTATTAGCACCGTTAGATTTATCCATCGGACCACCATCATTGAATTCCACCTTACGCTTCTTGTCCCCATGATACCCATGTGATTCTCCGATCTCCATTTCGACCTTGAGGGCACATCGGACAATTTCCTCATAGCTGTCAAAGTCACGGATCGCTAATTCTTTACATAAGCTAGGCTTCAGCCCACCAAAGAAGCGGTCAAACTTGCATTCGGGGGTAACAACAAAGCCTGAAGCTTATCGTGCAAGCCTTGTAAAGTTTTCCTTATACGCTCCAATGGATTCCTCATCTTTTTTCTTGAGGGAAATGAAGTCCCTTTCCATCTTAATCCAGAGGGTGCGGGGAAAATATTTATCGAAAAACATCTTCCGGAATTCTGTCCATTCCAAAGCCTCGATCTCCTCCCCAGGCTTTGTATTTTTGATCAATGTCCACCATTGATCAGCTTCACCCTCCATAAAATAAGTATCCAGGAGAAACTTCTCTTTTTCATAACATTGGAGGATGGAGAAGATCTTTTCAATGGAGTTGATCCATTGTTCAGCGATCGTGGGATCAGATGATCCACTAAAAGTAGGAGGCCTTTTTCTCATGAAGCTCTCGATAGCGACTTGTTCTTTCTTGGGGGGGGGGGGGGTTGAACGTTCCTCTTGACCCGTGTTTCTATTCAAAAATTGATTTGCTGAGAGAGAAGTGTGACAGAGTTCGCGATTCCCGCTCCCATTGGATTGGGAATCTCATTAGTACAATCATCACACTGATCTTCACAACAGTTGTTAGCCCGAGTCCTCCTATTACTGGCAATTTGCTGGAATAAAAGGAAAGTTAGGGGTAACACATAAAGGGTAATCCAAAGAAAAAAGTTGATGACTTATAAATAAACATTAATTTCTTTAACTCATGAGTCTATAGGCTTCAATCTAGGATTTTCAAGATCTACTTTCTAACATATATTCTTAGGGGCATTTTTTCCTTAATAAGGGTTCATACTAGGATTGGGAATTTATCAAAACATATCTCCCGGGAGTGTCATAACCAAGAGTGCAGCAAGGCCCATTGTCGTGCACCAGTTCCCGTTCGAGTCTATCTCAAAGCAGTGTTTTCGGGTTTTACCCCTAGGATACATTTGTGCCCGAGCCGCCTCTACCTACTCATATCCAGACAGGGATGTATTTGTTTGATAAACCACTTACTCAGTACTAACCAAAACATAGGGATGTTTTTATTATACTTAGTCTTGTATATAAGGATTTACTAGGGTTTCCTAATCCCAAAAATAACTAAACCTATCCTCTGATACCAACTATGAGAACCCTACTTTTTATTACAACTTAAACATGATTTATTACATAAACATTCACTTGATACAACAAAGAAGATCGAGAGGTTTAGTGACTTTAGGGATTAGGATCATTACATAAAAACCTGAAACATGAAATACAACATCTTTATTGAAAACGTCCTTTACATGACCACTATATTTCCTCGTACTTAGCATTGCATGGGATAACCTGAGGATATGCATAAGAAAAGGGTGAGCTATAAAGCCCAATAAAGGAGTACACATGGAATAACATGAGGAGTACAATACATGTTAGAAAATAGGCATATCAATACAGCATAAATGAAACATGAACATAAAGGCATGATAAAGCATGATAATCATAACATAGAAATGTGGCAACAACACTTAACATGGAATTAGCATTAGCCAAGGTTCATTGCACATAAAGCATGAGTAAACCCTCATTGCACATGAAGAATGAGTAAACCCTCGTTGCACTTGAATTATCATGAGTCGACACTCATTTCACATAAAGTATCATGATACTATACTTTACCTAATGCATTGGAGCGCTATAAGGGCGCACCCTTCATAAACATTTCATTTCATGCATAAGTGTGCCACATGGATTATAAAACATTGATTCATAAAACATAATCATTTATTCCACAATAAAGGAATGTGGAATTAATACATGAAACATTATAATCAATAAGTAAATGTGCATAAAGTTGACTACCCTTGATGGAGAAATGGGCATGGTATTCACTACACAGTGACATTGGCTTAGAAAATAGGTGCGATTTCGGCAGCGTAACAGCGTGACATAAGAATTCATAAAAATGGTTGATGAGAGAGAAAGGGGTTCCTCATCATATTTACATGTAATGGACAGTAAGGAGGTTATATAGATACATGTCCCAACAACTGTAATGGAATTGAGATTCATGATACAAAAGTATTGGTTGAATGAAAAAGAAGAGAGAGAAGTTCCTTTGGGAATTTCGGCATAGTAACGGGTGTACATGGGAGGCATTTAATGAGAGAGAAAGGGGTCTCCCATCATTAAAACAATAAGAGGGAAGTATGGGGGAGGTGCGAAACCATACCCCAACATTCATAATTGAAACTAAAAGGGAAAAACAACTTAAAGAAAATTGACAAAAATGAGAAAGGAAGAAAAAACCCTTACTTGAAAGTGTGCTTCCAATGGCTAGAGAGAGGCTTATGAGAGGCTTCTTGGGAGGTTGGGGCACCTTGGAAGGATTATAGAGAGAGTAGGGAAGAGGTTGGAAGAACTCCAAGATATTTTAGTGAGGAGGAAGTGGGAGCTTGGGTGGGTTTATATAGGAAAGGTGAGGGAATTCTTTATTATTTAGGGTTGGGTCCCCTTACATTAAATTAATCCAAACCACAAACCATCCCATGGTTTTTGCCCATGGTTTTTGGAAAAGGGAAGTGGAAAACAATATTTTATAAGGCCCAAGTCCGAAATTCTTAAAATAATAAGGTTTCTTATGTGGAGGTGAGTCACACTCCCATGGAAATTAATTTAAAAAGGCAAAGTGTTGAATATGTCTTGAGGGGTCCATTAATGCTTTGAAAAGTAAGTCAAACAAACCCAAAATCACATTATTTTAATGAAAAAAACATATATTGGCCGAACATAATTATTATGGTATTTTATTACATCACCATTGGGTCATTATGATGTCATAAAAAACATTATATATTTAAACAGTATTTAATTTTTACCAAAAATTTGACTGTCTCAGCAAATTATGAAAAATTCACCGTTGGATAATTTCGACGTCCTGATTCCAGAAAATACATTTATTTTATCTAAAGAAAATTCTAAATATGTTAATTTTCACTTTTAAAATAAAAACCAACATTTATCAAAAATTCACGTGTTTTGACAGAAATGGCTTTCAAACCTTAATATAAAATTTTAATTGCATTCATAAAATTATAAGATCATTTATATTTAATAAAAATTAATTTAATAATATTATTATTATTATTAAAATATTATTTAATTAAAAAATCCCTTAATTTAATAAAATATTTTTCTAAATTAAATACTAACTAAAAACACCATTTTTACTTTAAAAACTATTTTCAATGTATCAAAAATGACTAGAAATTATATTCATTATTATATAAAAATGTAATGTACATGAACGTAGTACTACTTATTTGTTACATAACCCCTTAAAATAGCCTCATAAGACCTAAGGGTAAGGTGTGCGATGGTGACATACTCTTGGGGTGGCTCGGATAACATCGCTCGAGTGGTAATCTCTATCAACTTCCACTTTTCCCGTAGACGGTTCCGTTCAAGCTTGACATGGTGAAGCTCAGCTTGGGCTTGGTCAAGGGAGAAGCCCAAGGATGCCACCTCTTTTCTGAGCTCCAATAAATGGTCTTTGTATGGGGCAATTCTACTGGATGAGGCCATCACTTCTTTTGTCTGAGTAAATTGGGTTTGTTAAGGTCCTATATTAATACTAATCATGTGATCACTGTTCAACGTCTATATTAACAATGGTCAAAATTCTTAACATAAAACCAAAGAAGTTGACATATTTTAAAAACATTTTTTGTAAAGAGACATTTAATTGGATCAAGAGGCATTTTCTATTCATGAAACTTTGGGTCGTTACATGAGATGGCTTGAATTAATCAAGGATAATTATTGAATGATCAATTATAATCCGAGAAAATCAAATAAAGTGTCTGATGATTTGAGTCGAAAATGTAATGTCTCATTAACCATACTACGTTTGGAACGATATCCTTTGGTTTTTTATTTGATGAACTTTGGCATAGAAGTTTTTGGTGCAGGAAATTCATCTACTTTGTTTTAGGCGTCAGTGAAATCATCTCTATCAGATAGAATAAAGAAATCTCAAAAAGAAGACAGTGAGTTGCAGAAAAAGTTAGAGTTAGTTTGGAAGGGTAAGTTGTCTAATTTTAACATTGATAATGATTGTATTTTGAGGAGATTATGTGTGCCTTGTGATTAACAGTTAAAGAATGAGTTGTTATGTGAATCTCATAGTTATCTATTTTCAGTTCATCCTGGTAGTACTAAGATGTACAGAGATCTTTGGGAGTATTACTGGTGGGATGGAATGAAAGAAGATATTGCTGATTTTACTATTATGTGTTTGAATTGTCTATAGGTTAAAGTAGAGTGGCAGTTACCGAACGAGATTCTTCATTCTTTACTGATTCCAGAGTGGAAATGGGAAAATATATCCAGGGAATTTTTTGTGGGATTACCGAAGAAATCTCGAGGTAATAATGAAATCTGGGTTATAGTTGATTGATTGACTAAATCTACTCATTTCCTTCCTATTCGAGGTACTTTTTCTCTAGATCAACCTGCTCGGTTGTATGTTAAATATATATTCAGGTTTCATGGAGTTTCCCTCTCCATTGTATCTGATCATGATCCCAGGTTTACTTCTATCTTTTGGAAAGGCCTTCAGAAGTCATTGGGTACTGAATTAAATTTTAGTAAAGCTTCTCATCCGCAATCATATAGATAGTCAGAATGAACAATTCAGACCATGGAGGATATTCTACGTTCTTGTTCACTGGATTAACAGGGAAGTTGGGACCAACATATTTCTTTGGTTAAATTTTTTAATAATAACAGTTTCCATTCCAGTATATAGATGGCTCCATTTGAGGCATTATATGGAAACAGTTGTCGAATTCCATCTTTTTGAGATGAAGTAGGTGAAAGGAAGCTGATGGGAACATAATTGGTAGAAGATATGGAAGAGATAGTTCAGTTGATTCAGAAGCACATGAGAATAGCTCAGAGTAGGCAGAATAGTTATACAGATAACCAGAGGAAGGATCTATCTTTTGAGGTAGGTGATCAAATCTTTCTCAAATTTTCTCCATGGAAAAGTGTGATGCGTTTTATTAAGAAGGGAAAGTTGAGTCCAAGGTTCATTAGACCTTATGAAATCTTGGATAAAGTTGGATCGGTTTCATATAGAGTTTCTTTACCTCCATGTTTATCCGAGGTACATAATTTTTTTCATGTTTTGATGTTGAGAAAGTACATACCTGATCTATCTCAAGTTTTGAGCCCAGAGGTAGTTCAGTTCAAAGAGAATATCTCTTATGAAGAACAACCAGTTCAGATTCTTGACCATGGAGATAAATTTTGGTAGAATAAGTTAATTTACCATGTAAAGGTTCTATGGAAAAACCATATGGTTGAAGAGGCAATGTGGATATTTGAAAATTCTATGAGGGATAAATACGCCCACTTATTTTGATAAGTGAATAAAAATTACGAGGACGCAATTTCTAAAAGGGGGAAGGATGTAACATCCCAATTAAATAAAGAATAATAGATTTTCATAATTATTTACATTTTTGAATTATATATTAATTTTACTTTAAAATGGTTTCTATGTTCGATAGTGTACCGTGTACGCAACAATGAGTTTCATTGAAATCTTACGTTGCACACTAAAAATATAATATTATTATTTTAAATGGAAGTTAATTCCTAGCCATTTTATTGGCTGGAATGAAAAAAACTAACGAAAATATGATTATACATGTTTTTTAAATGTATTTAATTTTATCCAATAAAAGTTAGATGCTTAAAATGTGAATAAATCTAATTTTAAGCATAATTTATATTAAAATGTCGACTTACCACTTTTTAATGGAAAACCCTCTTCAAGTAAAGTTCTTGTAACTTTAATACATTATATTTGACCAAATAAAATCCTTCTTTAAAATTTGGACATCAAAATTTACATTGTTTAAATTTTTGGAATTTTTCCGATAAAGTTCGTTTTTTAATGAATAGTGAAAAATATTGTATATTAATTCAAAACTGTGTTTTAATATAATTTATTTATAAGGTTATATTATCTTTTTAATTTGTTTTAAAGTGTAATTAGTATATATTTTTAATATTTAATCCAATTTTGGTCATTGGAATTAATTTCATTTTGAATTTGAACATAAACAACTGTCAATCTTTTGAAAGTTATTGGTTCTTAAAAACACGCTAATTGTTTTAACAACATGAATTAATTTTAAATTAATTAATGACACATCTATGTTTAGAATTTGGTAATATAGACATAATTTTTTAATTCAGAATATAAAATATATTTTTGGATGATTTTTTTGGTATTTTTCTGAAAAACATCAATTTTTATGAATAGTGAAACCACTTAGTAGTAGTTCAAAAAACACACATTTTCATTTAAATGAAATTTTACCACTTCTGTGAATTTAATTTTGAAAATATGATACACAAGGTTGTTATTAGTAAGTAAAATTTGGTTCAATAAGTTGAAAATAATTTTTGGTGAATAGTAAATTTTGACTTTTATTTACCACGGTTAAAGGTAATTAGGTTAATTCAATGTAAAAAGAATATTATAATAATTCAAAATTACCTTAACTGTAACAACCCGAGATTTTAAAAGATACATTCTTTTTAATTTCATTCATATCTTCTATTGTACGACACACCAAGATTATCTTGCGCTATACGCAACACTGTATTAGCTTGCAGTATACGCAACACTTTTCTTGGCTCTTGTTACACACAATTTCAAATTCATTTGATAGAAGTTATTCTACGCAACATTGAGTGTATATATATATATATATATATATATATATATTAAATGTATAAATAAAATATGGTTGGATTATGTTATACGCAACAACAAAGGAGTTGTGCACTACATGCAACCCTGACTTGGCTTGCATTACACACAATCACGACCTTCCTCGATAGCGTGTGTTGTACGCAATACCGGGTTTTACTAAACAATGATATATTATTATAATATTGTTATTAACTAGTTTTATGAATAGTTTTAACTAAATTTTGAATTTTATAACATTATTATTAATCTTACACATTTCTAGAACATGGTATAAGAACAAAATAAATTTTTCGGGTAAAATAAGTATTTTTCAAAAAATGCAGTTTTGTCGTCTTTTGATGGCGCACCCACATTAAATCTAGTTTTGACATGTTTATAAGTTCAATTTGACAAAATAAAATTCTTCTTTTGAATAAGTATATAAAAATTTACATTAGATAAAGTTTTGATATTTTTTTGATAACTTTCATATTTTAATGAATAGTAAAAACACGCTATATTTTAATTAAAAACAACTTTTTTCATCGTAATATCTTATGTGGTTAAATTATAATATTGAATGGTTTTAAAGTATAAATAGAATATATTTTTACCATTTAATATAATGTATGTCATTAGCATTGATTTTACCTTGAATTCGTAGGTTAAATCAATTCAATCTTTTGCAATGTTTTAAAGAAAACCCTGTTTTCTTTCGACAACAGGATTAATTTTAATTTAATTTATGCATCTTTTGTGTATTGAATTTGGAAAAATGGATTCCATATTTGGAATCAGTGGGTCCAAATTATGTTAATAAGAAACTTTTTATTTTTGGGCATTGTGAATAGTAACTACGGTAAATTTTATTTATTATAGTTAAAGGTAAATCGGGTAATGAAGGGTAAAAATAAGATTATAAAATTACCCTAACACTTGGAAAAATCTTATTGGGTGGCTAAAAGTAGACCCATATAACCTAAGGGTGGGATTAGATTCATTTTATGGACTCTGGTCCATGAAAATAATTTAATTATTATTAAAACCAAAGAATGTGACAACATGTCACTTTCTTAAATCTTATAAGTATAATAATTTTAATTTAGTGATAAACTTCATGAAACTTCGAACCTGAATAGTCTCCAGAAATCTAATACAATTATCTACATCATAGGAATTGTTTTATAATTTTTAGGGATTAAATAATTATCATTTATTATGACACGAAGATGATGCAGTAATTGTCTTATTAATGAAATATTGACATAATTGATGTTATAAATGCCCAAATAAATGTAATTTGAGACTTTTTATGACTTACATTTATTTTCTAGGTTACTATGACATGGTATTGTTGATATAAGTAACTTGTTTCGAACTTATCATTCTGTTATGAATTTCATAAAACTCATGTACCAAATAGTGTCAAAATTGACATAAATTAGTTTTTAAAATAAATATTATATTATTAATTGTTATTTAATTCCTAAAAATCTAAGGTTAAGCCAAATGACTTAGATAAGGATAGATATATTAATAATAAAAAACTTGGGGTTCGTTTGTCTTGTTATGGTAAGTTTATTAACCATATAGTGTAAGAAAACAAAAAGACACGGTAAAAGTTAAAATATTTAACTTGGAGTTAAATCTAATTGATAAGTTTAAAATAATAACCTAAACTTGTCTAAATCATATTGGATGAGAGGATTTCGACCCATAACCACTTTATCTTCGAAATAAGACCCTTTGGAACCATTATAAACCGAATTTGACCTTAATATAAAATAATATTTTGAGATTTTCCTAAGGTGCCCCTCTCCTCCCTTATAAAAGGGCACCTCCTCCCTCTCCTCATCACACCAATTTGAGAATTCAAGCTCGGCCCACCCCTGCGAAAATCTCTTCTCCACTTCCCTAGTATCATCCTAGAGGTCCTGGTCTTCTTCAAAGACCATCCTTAGTTCTTTAAGTGGAGGTTAAGTGAAGGCGCTTCAAAAAGAGGTAATATCCATTAACGATCTTTTTCAATTTCTTTCTTCTTCAACTTCTTATTATTTAGTTGTTTTATGATAAAGTAATAACATAAGTATTTATTATATACTGATATGTTATTATAAATATGAAACAACTCTAATTAACCTTCTATCCATCCTACGGAAAAAGGAAATCACCGCGCGTGCGTACGTACGGAATACCGTCTCCACGCTGTGGTGTAATCTATTTTCCGCCACCACCTTAATTGGATGGTTATAATGGTGTAATTAGTAACTATATATGATTATTATAAATTCATATTGATACTGAAATAGTATACATACACTTCAACACAATTCCATGACCATGGGAACGATATCATCGCCCGTGCGTACGTACGGACTACCATCTCCACGATGCGATGAGATTCATTATCCATGTTAACCATTCCAGAATGATTATAAAGTATATATAATGAATAATAATGAAATATATGACATGGAAAATCTACTGGATTTATGTATATATATATTTCATCTACTTACTTCCATTCAATACAATAAGGAAAGGAAAACAGCGTTCATGCGTATGTACGGACTACCGTCTCCATGAACGGTGTGTTTCATTTCATTTATATATATATTATATATATATATATATACTGAATATATATGACATATAAATCATATTTTATATTCTGTAAGTAAGTAAATCATGATATAAGTAATAATAATGTCAAGAACAACAAGTCCAAACACCTACGATAAATGAAACGATTTTACCCAAAACGCTTCTTTAACATGGAATTTACAAAAGAACGGGTAATATAAAGTCATAAGTGAACCATATATGATATCATAACAATGAATATGATTCTATAATAAGTTAATCACATTATTTAAATCATTATACAAGAGTTTTGGATACGTACAATGCATATCGGACATAAGGTAAGGGAAATATCACAATCTCATTTTTATCCGAGATTGTTTATACTTTGGTATTTACTGGGGTGTATTTTATCATCCACATCCATGTTTCCCCAATATTTAATATTTATATCCTTCTACAATAGTTTATATCCAATTTTACCCTTCGGTGAGTTTTTAGTAAAAAATATGAAAGGAATCTTTTGTCGTTTTTCGTACAAGGTACTTTTTGACATTCCCGACAAAAGTACGAGAAGAATGTTTTCTTTTAAATTATACGACATGAATGGATTTCTAAAACATTATTTCCAAGAAGCTTCCCTTATAATTTTTCAAGTTTATATTTAATCAACTTCTTTTATTTTATAATTTTATGAAATGTTAAGAAAGGAAAAGTGTTTTTGAAGTAGAAAGGATATTTTCCTCAAGAATGGAGTTCAAGTGTTTTATCAAAATTATTTTCCATATAAGATAATAAAAGGGTTCTGTTTCTATCCCTATTATTAAATTGATTTTATTATGTTGTGATGGAATTATTTTTATGAATTCCTTTATCTTATATGAATTGTTTTATGATGTCACGATGTTTAAGATTCCCATTTTTATTACATGGGTTATGTTATGATGTATGGTTATGATTTTGTGGCACACATAAGAATGGTATCATTGTGAGATGGGTGGGACCTATATCTCCCTCCAATACATTGGGTAAAGATTTTATATCTCATGAGATAGACATGGCTGGAACGGTAGGTTATACCGGTTCAGTGAAACAGGACTGAAACGGGGTGTGAACTCGGTTCAGAAATGGACTTTTTCCACTAAGATAGTCTTGGAAATGAGTCTTGACTAATAAGAAATGATTCTATATGATTATGTGTTTATGCCACAAAGTTTCATTTTTTAAGTCGTGATTATTGGGATTACTTTTCACTACTATGATTTATCCCATGTTATGAAATTATGCTCTCTTTTGCAGGTTAAAATTTCCAAAATGTTATGTTCTTATTAATATGATGTGATTGATATTTTTTTACCCTTACTGAGCATTTTAGCTCACCCTTTTATGTTTTCTTTTCCCTAGGATATAAAGAATGTTTTTAGGTAAAAAAAGGAAGATCTTTATGGGAGATGTTGAATATCTTTCACCACGATTAGAAGATTATATTCTGAGTTTCCAAAGACACTAAACTATTATGATCCTTGTGTGTGTGTTTTTGTTATGTACTAAGTATTCCGCAAAAGTAATGTAATGTCCATGTACGTCAAGCTTCGGGTCTCTACAGTTGGTATCAGAGGAAAATTTTAGTCAACCTTTGGAAACTAGGATGCGAAAACGTTAGTAAGGTCCCTAGAGATATTTCTAAGGTATTTCTAGGGATGTCCCTAAGGATAAGTATACGTATAGGATATAGTCCTATAACTATGGTAAGGATATAAGATTAAACCAAAGATGTTATATATTGAAGTTACTCCCACTTTATTATGATTTTTGCCTCTCACACTATTCTTTGTGGGTTTTAGATAATGGCTGGAAACAAGATGATTCACGATAATGGAGGATATAATGGACAATGGAATGATATTCTTCATGAGAAACCAAATGAAATGGGATTTGGAAGTCCAAACATCATTATTATGCCGAATCAGAAATCTGATAATATGATCAATAAAGTCAAATTTGTTAAGTTTCCTGACTCGGCTAATAAGAGAAAGATGGAGTTTCATGATGATCATAGAGGAAAGAAAGTTCAATTTCCCCTATGTAAATCATGTGGGAAGACGCATCAAGGAGAATGTTTCAAAGGAACTGGAAGATGCTTTGGGTGTGGAAAAGAAGGACACAAAGCCAGTAAGTGAAAAGGAAAAGGTTCAATTAACACCAGGGATGAGGATAATGGTATTTCTACGACATCAACAATGGTTAAATGTTTTAAATGTGGAATGTATGGGCATTATGCAAACCAATGCCCTAAGTTAAAGTCTCATGAAGGGAATCAGTATGGTCGTATGGGTAGTATTTATGTTTATGATGATGAAGAGACTACAAATGATATGTGAGTTGAAAGAATTGTTGAAGCTCAATCAATGGTTTAAGAATGTAGTGGAATGATTACATGTTTATAATGTGTAATGTTGTATAAGTAATCTCATGGTACTATGGAATAAAGAGACATCTAAGTATTGTTACACTGTTGTCTTTCCTTGAGTTTTGAATGTTTATGATTAATGGTACCAGTATCCATGAAAGGTTATTTAGATATTTTTGGAATGTAGATGATATGTGCATAATTAAGGGATAAAGAGAAAATTAAATATTTGATAGTATTCATGAGCTCATGACTGATATAAGAAGAAGGTTATATCATGGTTTGAGTATATAGAATTTTTGGATTTTGGTATATGGAAAGAGTTAACTTTTGACAGCATTCATGTTTTCACTATGGTTTAATGGGTATTCATTTTTCAAGAGAATACATTATTAAGGTATTCAAATGATTGGAATGTGACCAACAAGATATATGGGGGATAAATGATGGTATTCACATGCTTGGTTGATGACATTTCAAGTAATCGTTTTCTTTATACTATGATCTTGGACCAAAGTATTTTAGATAAGCCTAAAGATTGGAATGGATTATGTTAGACATAAGCTAGTATTGTTTAAGGATAGAACTTTATTTTTTATATTATTTATGGGATTTTATAGTCATGTAGTTTTAGAAAAAGGAAAACCTGCAGGACGGGCGACAGCCCATCGTGTCGGACAAGGCTGTGGGAATTGAACCCACAACTGAAGTGCGACTGGCCTTTATCACCTACCACTAACCTACAGGAAGTCCCTGGTTAGTAGAAACTAGTTTTATTTTATTACACGGTATGATATATGAATTATAAGTTCATTCTTGGAATCGAATATGATTAACCTCACCATAGATGGACTTATGTATATTTGATAACTTGTTCTAAACTTTTGTTTGAAACAGATGGAATGACCCATCATTCTGTCACATGATCAATTAACACTTCACGAATAACAAATTCAACTTCATTTCTTTAAGATATTAAGTGGAAATTGTTCAATTCACGAACAATAGTGAGATTGTACCAAAATCATGTAAGTATTTCTTTTAATTCATCAACTTTAGGGAAATGATCTTTAAAACCAAAAATTTTGTCCTAGTGCTCTTATATCTGATGAACCAGATGGTACCCTAGATCATCACAAATTTATGGCTTTGTGATTTTTGGATTTTTCATAGCCATGTTCTCTACCACTCTCCATCAGAACATGATGGTTAGATTTCTCTTCCATGTCCATATTTTCTCCTGTATGGAAACCCAGTGATGAGTTCATTTGGGTAACCGTTATATTTCATACTTTAGTTTTTAAAGTTCAGTTTTGGTATTTCTTTTTATGATGTGGGTTTTTATGAATAATAAACGATTTATAACCCCGACGAATTTCGAGGGCGAAATTCATTTTAAGGGGTGTAGAATGTAACAACCCGAGATTTTATAAGATACATTCATTTTAATTTCATTCATATATTTTATTGTACGACACACCAAGATTATCTTGCGCTATACGCAACACTGTATTAGCTTGTAGTATACGCAACACTTTTCTTGGCTCTTGTTACACACAATTTCAAGTTCGTTTGATAGAAGTTATTCTATGCAACATTAAGTGTATATATATATATATATATATATTCAATGTATAAATAAAATATGGTTGGATTCTGTTATACGCAACAACAAAGGAGTTGTGCACTACACGCAACCCTGACTTGGCTTGCATTACACGCAATCGCGACCTTCCTCGATAGCGTGTGTCGTACGCAATACTGGGTTTTACTAAACAATGATGTATTATTATAATATTGTTATGAACTAGCCGTTATGAATATTTTTAACTAAATTTCGAATTTTATAACATTATTATTCATCTTACACATTTCTAGAACATGGTATAAGAACAAAATAAATTTTTCGGGTAAAATAAGTATTTTTCAAAAAATGCAGTTTTGCCGCCTTTTGATGGCACACCCACTTTAAATATAGTTTTTGACATGATTATAAGTTCAATTTGACAAAATAAAATTTTTCTTTTGAATCAGGATATAAAAATTTACATTAGATAAAATTATGATATTTTTCCGATAACTTTCATATTTTAATGAATAGTAAAAACACATTATATTTTAATTAAAAACAACTTTTTTCATCATAATATCTTATGTGGTTAAATTATAATATTGAATAGTTTTAAAGTATAAATAGTACATATTTTTACCATTTAATATAATTTATGTCATTATCATTGATTTTACCTTGAATTCGTAGGTAAAATCAATTCAATCTTTTGCAATGTTTTAAAGAAAACCCCGTTTTCTTTCGACAACGGGATTAATTTTAATTTAATTTCTGCATCTTTTTTATATTGAATTTGGAAAAATTTATTCCATATTTGGAATCCGTGGGTCCAAATTATGTTAATAAGCTACTTTTTATTTTTGGGCATTATGAATAGTAACTACGGTAAATATTATTTACTATAGTTAAAGGTAAATCGGGTAATTAAGGGTAAAAATAAGATTATAAAATTACCCTAACACTTGGAAAAATCTTATTGTATGGATAAAAGTAGACCCATATAACCTAAGGTTCAGATTAGATTCATTTTATGGACTTTTTTCCATGAAAATAATTTAATTATTATTAAAACCAAAGAATGTGACAACATGTCACTTTCTTAAATCTTATAAGTATAATAATTTTAATTTAGTGATAAACTTCATGAAATTCGAACATTAATAGTTTCCAGAAATATAATACAATTATCTACATCATAGGAATTTATTTAGAATTTTTTAGGATTAAATAATTATCATTTATTATGACACAAAGATGATGCAGTAATTGTTTTATTAATGAAATATTGACATAATTGATGTTATCAATGCCCCAATAAATGTAATTTGAGACTTTTAATGACTTAAATTAAGATTCTAGGTTAATATGACATATTATTGTTGATATAAGTAACTTTGGTTGAACTTATCATTCTGTTATGAATTTCATAAAAATCATGTACCAAATAGTGTCAAAATTGACATAAATTAGTTTTTAAAACAAATATTATATTATTAATTTTTATTTAATTCCTAAAAATATAAGGTTCGTCCAAATTACTTAGATAAGGATATATATATTAATAATAAACAACTTGGGGTTCATTTGTCTTGTTATAGTAAGTTTATTAACCATATAGTGTAATAAAATAAAAAGACACGGTAAAAGTTAAAATATTTAACATGGAGTTAAATCTAATTGATAAGGTTAAAATAATAAACAAAACTTGTCTAAATACTATTAAATGAGAGGCTTTCGACCCATCCCCACTTTAACTTTGAAATAAGACCCTTTTGAACCATTATAAACCGAATTTTACCTTAATATAAAATAATATTTTGAGATTTTCCTAATGTGCCCCTCACCTCCCTTATAAAAGGGCACCTCCTCCATCTCCTCCTCAGACCAATTTGAGCATTCAAGCTAGGACAAACCCTGCCAAAATCTCTTTTCCACTTTCCTAGTATCATCCTAGAGGTCCTTCTCTTCTTCAATGACCATCCTCAGTTCTTTAATTGGAGTTTAAGTGAAGGCGCGTCAAAAAGAGGTAATATTCATTACCGATCTTTTTCAATTTCATTCTTCTTCAACTTCTTCTTATTTAGTTGTTTCATGATAAAGTAATAACATAAGTATTTCTTATATACTGATATGTTATTAAAAATATGAAACAACTCTAATTACCCTTCTATCCATCCTACGGAAAAATGAAATCACCGCGCGTGCGTACGTACAGAATACCGTCTCCACGCCGTGGTGTAATCTATTTTCCGCCACCACCTTAATTGGATGGGTATAATGGTGTAATTAGTAACTATATATGATTAGTATAAAGTGATATTGATATTGACATAGTATACATACACTTCAACACAATTCCACGACCATGGGAATGATATCATCGCTCGTGCGTACGTACGGACTACCGTCTCCACGATGCGATGAGATTCATTATCCATGTTAACAATTCCAGAATGATTATAAAGTATATATAATGAATAATAATGAAATATATGACATGGTAAAACTACTGGATTTATGTATATATATATTTCATCTACTTACTTCCATTCAAGACAATAAGTAAAGGAAAACAGTGTTCATGCGTACGTACGGACTACCGTCTCCATGAACGGTGTGTTTCATTTCATTTATCTATCTATTATATATATATATATATACTGAATATATATGATATATAAATCATATTTTATATTATGGAAGTAATTAAATCATGATATAAGTAATAATAATGTCAAGAACAACAAGTCCAAACACCTACGATAAATGAAACGATTTTACCCAAAACGCTTCTTTAACATGGAATTTACAAAAGAACGGGTAATATAAAGTCATAAGTGAACCATATATAATATCATAACAATTAATATGATTCTGTAATAAGTTAATGACATTATTTAAATCATTATATAGGAGGTTAGGATACGTACAAAGCATATCGGACAAAAGGTAAGAGAAATATCACAATCTCATTTTTATCCGAGATTGTTTATACTTTGGTATTTACTGGGGTGTATTTTATCATCCATATCCATGTTTCCCCAATATGTAATATTTATATCCTTCTACAATATTTTATATCCAATTTTACCCTTCGGTGAGTTTTTAGTAAAAAATATGAAAGGAATCTTTTGTCGTTTTTCGTACAAGGTACTTTTTGACTTTCCCGACAAAAGTACGAGAAGAATGTTTTCTTTTAACGTATACGACATGAATGGATTTATAAAACATTATTTCCAAGAAGATTCCCTTATACATTTTCATGTTTATTTTTAATCAACTTCTTTTAGTTTAGAATTTTATGACATGTTAAGAAAGGAAAAGTGTTTTGAAGTAGAAAGGATATTTTCCTCAAGAATGGAGTTCAAGTGTTTTATCAAAATTATTTTCCATATAAGATAATAAAAGGGTTCTGTTTCTATACCTATTATTACATTGATTTTATTATGTTGTGATGGAATTATTTTAATGAATTCATTTATCTTATATGAATTGTTTTATGATGTCACGATGTTTAAGATTCCCATTTTTATTACATGGGTTATGTTATGATGTATGGTTATGATTTTGTGGCACACATAAGAATGGTATCATTATGAGATGGGTGGGACCTATATCTCCCTCCAATGCATTGGGTAAAGATTTTATATCTCATGAGATAGACATGGCTGGAACGGTAGGTTATACCGGTTCAGTGAAACAGGACTGAAACGGGGAGTGAACTCGGTTCAGAAATGGACTTTGTCCACTAAGATAGTCTTGGCAATGAGTCTTGACTAATAAGAAATGATTCTCTATGATTATGTGTGTATTCCACAAAGTTTCATGTTTTAAGTCATGATTATTGGGATTACTTTTCACTACTATGATTTATCCCATGTTATGAAATTATGCTCTCTTTTACAGGTTAAGATTTCCAAAATGTTATGTTCTTATGAATATGATGTGATTGATATTTTTTTACCCTTACTGAGCATTTGAGCTCACCCTTTTATGTTTTCTTTTACCCAGGATATAAAGAAAGGTTTTATTTTAAAAAAAGGAATATCTTTATGGGAGATGTTGAAGATATTTCACCATGATTAGAAGATTATATTCTGAGTTTCCAAAGACACTAAACTATTACGATCCTTGTGTGTGTGTTTTTGTTATGTACTAAGTATTCCGCAAAAGTAATGTAATGTTCATGTACGTAAAGCTTCAGGTCTCTACATTAACATTTGTCCTAACCTTACTGGATGAGTAATGGACGACCATGGGTATCCTTGGGTCGATTTTTTGACCCCATGGAGCCTCTTTTGAATGATAATGACACTTCATTTTAATTAACTTAATGTAAACAAAAAAATGACATAAACAAATATCTCTTTGTAAATATATTTTTACATGGTGTTATATAAGTTATCTTTTAGACTATAAATATTCATTGGAAATCTAAAGATATTTTCTATATCTTGGTATTTTTTTTATAATATTTAGACATCGAATAAATTAAATTATTTATGACCCAATAATGATGCAGTGTTTACCTCATTAATAAATCATTTAAATAAATAAGATTATAAATATTAAAATCACATACAAAACCTATTAAATTCTTATTGGATGATTTTATTTCATCCATGACTCATCTTATCTTCTACTCTAATTATTTTGGGGCCTTTAGAAACTGAATATCATTATATAATAAAATAATATTTTTACACTTTCCTAAGGATCCCCTCCTCTACCTTATAAAAGAATACCATTTATAACCAATTCATAACACCTCTTAAGCCTTTTGGTGCATCAAAAATCTGGAAAATTAAGCTCCTTACATCCCTCTCCTGCACCTAGAATCCTTACCTTAGGCATATGGCACTTCAAGAATTCCTTTTGGTTCAAGCCAAATGAAGTTACCCAAATTGAATGTAACGGTTTCTCTTAAATTATTTTGTTTTATTTTGTTTTATTTTACTTATACAACCCATATAATCTTTTTATTCCTTTACATTATAACAACACCAGTATCCTCAATATACTAGGTTGTTTTTATGAGAAGTATTCGAACTACACCCACACTCACCTCCATCTAATGGATAAAAAACATATTGTTTCTGTGGATGGGAAACTAACGCCTCATGAAACGATGATTGTTTTATTATCTCTTATCGCCTCTCATGATGGCCATTAAGATGTAACTGTATTTATATATGATATATATTAGGTTTATTTTTTATTATTTTTCTATATTTTCCATTTAAATCATACCTTTATGGTTTCCATAATGGGAAAACGTGATAATTTCGTTTGAGGATGTGCGGACTACCGACCCCTCAAAGTGATATGACTCATTAATAACATATATGGGACATATAAAGGATGATTTTAATTATATTATATGATATTATCCTGGAATTATAATATAACTAGGTATCATTTTGTTTTAATTCCATTAAAATATGAAATAGAAATGGAAGTAGCATTCATACGTACGTATGGTTTATCGTCTTCATTAACGGTGTATTTCATTTCTTACCTCCAAATGTTATGTACTATTATAAATACATGTATATAATGGATATATAAGATATATATGTTATCTAAATCATGAATATAATTCTGGATATAATGAAATTTTGACCATGTGAACAACTTGTAACTATATGGTGTTCATTTGTGAATCATGTACCAAATATCGAAAAAAAGAACATTATTAATTTGAATGATCACATAATGTTTATAAAATGGTAATAAGTGGTATAAAAGAAAAAATAAACTTGAAAAATGTTATTAAGAAAGTTGAAATTATCTTTAGTTAATTATTCAAGATCTTAAAGAATGAACGAGTCAAGTGATACATGAGGTAATGGAGTTCATCTAATCTTCATTCATTGAGGCATATTTTGTTTTAATACATGACTTTCTTTTAAATGCTGTATAAACTCTATTGAGTTTTAAAGGGAATCTTTTTCTACAAAGCATTTTACTAAACGACAAAAAAGAATATTTCTTTTAACATCAGCAATGACAATGACCTTTCTGCTTCCGTGAGTATTATTTGTTCTTTGGATTCCTTATCAAGATGTAATGATTTTTTTTTCAAGTAAAATAAATACCATATACTCTTTTATGTAATTTGGTATTGAAAATGGTTTTTATAATGGATTTTTTATGTCAATATATTTATGTGATATATTGTGATTAGAATTTGGAAAAATTTTCTTTCATTTATATTTGTTTTATGTGTTATGATTTTATAATGGTACTTGGACATTAGACGGGTGGTTACGTGATAAACCAAATAATGGGTGGTGTCGTGATAAACAAGGATGGGTCATTACGTTATAAACTCCAATGCATTGGGTATGGATGTCGGCTGTATAGCTATTCCTTTTACTGATATGTGTGGAAGTCGATCATATGGTTATTCCATTTAAGTATGTTTACGTCCCATGTTAACTTTATATGTTATGTGTTTTTTATATGGGTTTTATGGTAATATTTTGGTTAAAGAATCGTAAGTAGTGATATTTTATTCATTTAAGAGTATTTACTACTTCATAAAGGTTTAAATTATTACATATGTAAAAGTATTCATGGTTTACTTGTTTTCTTGATAAACTAATAGTTTTTATTCTTTGTCTATCCCTTACTAAGCTTTTTATACGCGTCCTAAGTTTTTGAAATGTTTTTCACAGGAATAAAGGTAGAATGGGGTCAAGGATGAGATCAAGGAAGATTCATGTTGACTTAAACATGGAACTGGACATGACTCTTTTTTTCAAGAGTTCTTGTTTTGTAAAAAAAATGGAAACTGAGTAGAAGTGTCTGCTTTGTATTTTTTTTAAATGAAATGTAATAGTTACGGCCTAAATCTCTAAAAGTATAATATTGAAAAGACACTTAATGTGAATTATTCATTTAATTCTTGATTATGGAATGTTTTTAAGGTCATTTCCTTATAGTTATGGTCACATAAAACACATACACTACATTCATTATTTTGGAATATTCTAAAATATATCCCATTAGATTTAAAAACCCATATCTTTTATTAATCATTTATGATATATTATGTATGTTGTGACTGTTAATATTATTATATTAATGAAAATTATAATGTACATGTTACATTTATGGAAGAAAAAATGGCCTCAACAAGTAGGATAATACCCTATGAATCCCAGAATCGATGTTTCCATATGAGATGAAATAATATTTATTTTACAATTACTAAGACCAAGATGAGATCCAATAACTAAACATCAATCAAAACTATTTATAGAACAAGTTCAATGTTAACTTGAAAATGTCCCAAACAATAATCATTAAGCCACTATATGAAATCCCCACCTCGCACACCACCCTCTTTGGGGATAAAATGGTCTAATATAGGTTTATATATCTAGACCCTAGTAGTTTGAAGTTGAAAGTAATTTTTTAAGTAAAGTTATTATTATATTTGTCATTTTGAACACATGTTGATTAAAATTATACTTTTATTGGAATTAAGAAAAATATATTTAGAAAATATAATGTTTATGTAAAATGAAATTTTTGACAAATTCATAAACATTGAAATAAATTTTCTATTAATATAATATTTCTATTAAATATATTTATTTACAAATGATAATATAATTGAGTAAGGAATAATATAGCATTTTTAAGGGTAAGAAAGTGGTTAATATAGAACAAAACAGTGTTTTCTAGTAAATGTTTTTATTTAAAATGAAAAATATAATATTTAATTTTTTTACAATTTAAATTTTCTTTTTTAAAGCAGTATATTAAAATTTATTAATATTACCTTTTTAATAATTATTTTTGAGATTTGATTTATTTTTGTAATATATAAATATGGTATAAGTATAATGTTTGAATTCTGACATCATAATTCATAAAATCTTGTGTATTAAACTCCATAAAATGAATCCATGGACAAATATGGATTTCAATTTAAATTGTTTAGAATTTGAAGTTGTTTTATTAACATTATAATACTTTAATAAATCATCAAAAAGATATATTATATTTTATGTTATTACAATAAATTCATTCTTTACATGAATCACTTCAACATCAACAATGGTATTATTTTATGTATTGAGGTTCATAACCATATAAATTATTTAAACCAACTATTATTTAGAATATACCTTGGAAAAAATAATTCGAGTCCTTTAGTTTTGATTAATTTATCATATATAGTTGAAAAACTATGTTTAGTTATTAATAATGATTATCCCACTCTTGGGATATAAATATCAACCAATACTCCCACTTTTCTACAATAAAAACTCATTTATAATAAATTTAATCTCTTTATCCCTCTAAAAATCCCTCTTATAATAATTTAAATCTCATAATAAGATCCTCCAGAAATTTTATAAGTCATTCCCTATTTAAGGGATCCTCTCTTGAACCTATTTATTCAGGAACCTTCTTTGAATTATACATATTTATATCGAATAATTCAGACTATAATTTGATTTTAAAAATCCATTTAAATAAACATATGATTTCCATGTAATTGGAAACATCCTTTAACTCCCATTAAAACATTACACAAAACATTACGTACACTAGTAAGGCAAATGAAATTATCAAGAAATATTCCCGGAAAAACATCTTTTAAAGAATTCACATCCTCATTTCTACTCAACTATATTATTTTATATGTACCTATACAAAATTTATTAGGTAATTCCATGTATGTAACACACATACTATTATAATGGGTTTAAAAGTTATTAAATATGTTCTTACGGTTTATGATTACTGTACAACACAAATAAATGTATATAATATGAATATTATGTGGGGTTACAGAGTTATATATCTCTATAATCCATTGGGTAATGTTTTTATCTCATAAAATACTAGGAATGTTTTATAAGACATTATCTTAATCGTAGTATGTTATTATTTCTCGGGGGTAATCCCAGACATATGATTACAATGTCATGGTTTATGTTGTCCCCATGTTACTATGTTTTATTTATGTTGTTATATTATTTCCTGATTCATTAAACATATTTATTATTATCATCTATTTTATGTCACATTTATATTTCTCTTGACTAATATATATTAATTTCAGCTTTATATATTTTTAAATTAGTCTCTAAATTATCATTATAAATCACCATTTTGATAAGCACATTCTTAGGTTATCCCTTGTAGTATTAGTTGATCATTGGAAAGTAAGGGAGTTTTGTATTTTTTAAAATAATTTTATTATACCCAAGATTCATGTAAATGTTCCATATACCCAATTTACCGAATACAAAAGGTTTCTAAAGGATTGAGGATCATATTATGTGTATATTTATGTAATAAATAATTAATTAAGGTGTAAAAAATATATGGTTTTTATAAATGGTATCACAGAAAGGTGTGAATATTTTTAAGGATTGTGACTAGAAATAATTAGATAAGGGAATAGAGATAACATTGAACATTGTAAAATATCCATAAATTGTCAAAATATATATAGAATGTTGTTTCCTTGATTGAAAATCCATAACTGGATAGTACAAGTGTATGTGGCTATAGAAGAGTTGTACGTAGGGGTATTAACCCAAAAAGGGTGCACTGGGAATTGTCTTGGTCATCACCTAGTACACACAAGAAAATGACATATTTTGTAACTGGTTTGACACATATTGGGAATATTTCTTGGTAATTTCACAAGCACTTTATGAACCATTGTAATGGGAATAAAATTGCTTATAAAAATATATATTAGGGAAAAAACGTCGATAATAAGGATTGGAACCTATAAATTTCTAGGTTATATAATGTGTATCATTTATGAGTTTTAATTCCAATATTAATATCATCCATTTTATTTTTTAAATTTCTCTATATTTTCATCCCATTGTATATTTGGAATGGTGTAATTTTTTAGAAACAAAATACAATAGAGAAAGGAATACTTATAAACTGTAAAGGAACCACAAATGTTCTATAATATTATGTATCTACATATTATTTAATATCACAAAATATTATTATAACTATAATAACAATACCAAGAAAATTAAATTCAGATATTAGTGAAAATGAAAATTTAGAAAATTTTATCCTCCCATGTATAAAATATCTCACAATTTTATATTTATCGGTTGGTTTTTTCAAAAATATATGATAATACATTCTAGTCAATTCAAAGAAATTATAGGTATGGATTGGATGTCAATATATTGATCCAAAAAAAATTGAAAAGATAATGAAATCACCCATTTTATCATGATTCTTCCTTTGATTCTATATATCTTTATGGACAAGGATGAATCAATTTCGGTATTATCATATAAGCAATTGATTTTGTTACATTATGAGTTGTTTTAGAGTTTTTAAATGATTGAAACTAAGAAAAATATCATCCAAAATGACTTTCCCATTGTAAGGTAATATGTTGATGTGTTCCATGTGTAATTTTCTATTATTCCTCCAAGTCATGAGGTTGATTTCTCAATAAATTTAATATCATGATATTTTCCAATATCTATGAATCTAAATAGAATTCCCATTGATGAATATGAAGTGATTAATAATTTACTACATGAATATTTGGATAAAGGATTTATACAACCAAGTTAATCAACAGGGGGTGAACAAGTCCACTATATCAAGAGGAACGGTGGTTAAATGTACATAGTTGATTTTTGTGTGATCAACATGATCTTCATAATGAAAAATTTTATTATTCCATAAATTTATGACTTTTATGATTATCTACATTGATCCAAATACTTCAAAATAATGGACCATTAGTAGTAATTATTTAATAAATGTTAAGAAGGATGATATCCCTTAAAACACAATTTGTAAATGTACAATCACTATATGTTCATAGTGATTCCATTCAACTTATTAATGTACCATATATCTTCATGGACATAATGAGTACATTATGTAAAGAGAACATCCATAAATTTTGGTAGTCTTTATAGAACATATTCTTATATAATCTAAATTAATGGAGGAATATTAGGATAATGCGACAATAATATTGAATTCATTTTAAAATGATTTTTTTAATTACATAAAATACGTGTCTTTAATAGTGCATGTAATATTCCAAGGGCATGTTATCACTAGAAAATAAATATCTATAGATAATTTAAAAAAATAAGAAATATAAGGATTTCCTAGAGAAATATATGTGATTGAGAACCATATATTCATTGGGTTTTCTAGGTAATATTATATATTTGTGAGGAACATATCATGATTTTCAATTACAATAATCAATAAAACTTGGAAGGTGATGAAGATTTTTTGGAATTCCGAATTTTAGGAAAGCATTTAATATTTAAGAAAGAGTTGTGTCACTGAATGTGTGCACACATTTCCCATAGTGGGATGTATTTTTTATCAATAATTATGAATCCAAAAATAAATTGGCTTCTTTATTCATGAAACATGTCAAAGTTATAACCTATACCACAATCCAATTACTGATCATCAAAAATAAATATGTGACACATGATCTAATATATGAATTATTGATCATTAAATTAAATATTTAGTAGAATTTTCAACAGGGGGAGAAGTGGGATATATTTAGGGATAATAAAGGCTTATTGTATATATTCACACAAAAGGAGATAAATATGAACCATTGAATATGGTTGGATCTAATCATGGATTATGATTATTCAATCCATTACCATCATAAGAACGAAAAAAGGGACGGATGATCTATGAAAAATGTATATTGGAACCCTATACAGGATGAGGATTGAATAGTATCTAATATTATTTGATATAAAAAGGAATTAATTGGAATAATAAAATTATATTCATCCTAACTTACTCAAATAAATTTTCAACCATCCATTTTTGAGGGGATCAAGGGGGATCAAAATGATTTTGAGTTGATATAAGAAACATTTGAGAATTTTTTGGAGGGAAACATTTCTAAAAATGAAATCATTTGGATTTTCCCATGACTAATCCCAAGCTAAGATTAATGAAGTAAAATTGGATATATAAAAATTAATGTATAAGTTCATGACTATTTTTATCCCAACCAAAATAATTTTTGTCGAAAAACTCTTCGAAAGCCCAACCATTTCACACCTAACCCTTAAGATGTATGATGGTGCATTAAATGGATACATATATATAATCCATATTTAAATGAATTTTTATATTTTAATTTTTTTTATAAGATAATTATTATTTTTATTATTTTTTATATGATTTGACGAAATTTTTATTTTAATATGATGAAAAAATGGAAATTTGGAAAATTATAAGATTTTAATTAAAACATACTTATTAATAAATTAGAGAATTTTAAAATAAATTTTATCATTATATAATATTCTAATTAAATAATATATGTATATAAATGATAATATATTGCATTAAAGACCAATAAAATAATTATAAGGATCATAAAGCGGTTTATATAATAAAAATTACTTGATAATAAATACATATTTTTACAGAAAAGTGAAAGTTCTCATATTTCGAAATATTTTGTGAAAATATATATTATTTTAGAAATCAACAAATATGAATTATCCAATGGTAGATTTTTTATAATTTTTTGAGATAGTATATTTTATTATTAAAATATAAATATTGTAAAAATATATGTATATATTATGCATCACAATGGACAAAAACCAATGTAATAAAAATAATAAAATTTATCTAAGACAAGATTTAGATATCCCCTTTAATTTAAATATTTTATAAATTACTTTTTAAAAAATTTATATTATTTTAATGAATCGGCCAAAACATATATTATATTTAAATGTTTTAAAATATATTCTTTATGGGAATTACTCGTTTACAATGAAATAATAGTATTATTTTAAATGATTTATTTCTTATCCATTAAAAATATTGAAGACCAATATTATTTTGTAGATACCATTTGAAAAATGGGGTGGTATTGTTTTATTATTTTATAGAATATAGTCTAAAACCAATGTTTATAAAATAATATAATATTTACACCTCTTTAACAATAAATATCCACCCATCCTCCCACTCTACCTCACTCAAAACCCATTGAACATGAATGAAATCCTTATAACCCTCTCTAAATCCCTCATTGTAATACCCTAATTTTTATTGATATATTTTTTTAAAATCTATTTAATCTCATTGATCTTTTTCATTTGAAAAATCACCGACGTGAGTTGAACAACATAAAACACCTAATTAGATTACGCTACATTGAACACCGACTTCGTGTGTGTTATACACATCACTGAGTATCTACAAAACATCATTTTATTATTATAATTATTTAAATATGATAACTATAGACTTTCCATTAAATTTAAAAATATGAATTGTCATAAATACATTTCCAATATTTTTTATAATGGTTTTAACGAAAAATATAATTTTTATTAAAGCCTAAAAATGATTGAAAATATAATTTTTAGGAATGAACTATTTTATTATTTCATTCTCTAAAAAACAATAAAAATAAATTAAATTTTTTTATAAACTTAATTTGGTAAAATAAACACCATATTAAAATTCATAATTTCATAATTATCTTAGGCTGATTTTGTAGGATTTTTTTAAGAAACATCATTTTTGATGAATAGTGAAAAATAATGAAATTAAATTAAAAACTACTTTTTCATCTAAATTAATTTTATAGTTAAATTAATTTTAAGGTTGATTATAATTTTAAATTTTTTAAATTATAAATATATATATATATATATATTATATTTTTTTCAATGGAATAATTTTTACATTTAACTTAGATAAAAATTCTTCATGACCTTTTGAACTTTCCTACTTTTAAAACCCGATTTCTTGCCACCTATGGGATATTAGTGTTAAAAATAATTTTTCCACATTTTTTAATTGAATTTAGAAACATATGGGGTTTAAATAATTATGATATTAATAATATTATAAGATCAACATAATTTTTTACCAATATGATTGTTGAAAGTGAAGGAAATTATTTATAGTGATTATGCTAAAAGAAATCTTAACAAGGGACTAAACCTTAAACATACATGTCAAAATTAGAAATCCAATTATTCAACACCCATTGAATGTCCATATTTCATCTATAAACATTCATTTATTGAGTTTTTTGGATTATAATGACTATTATTTTAAAAAACATGGGTACAACTAACATGTTTTTAAAAATTTCAACTGTACCCTTTTCTTTCCCTATAAAATTCCACCCCCTACACCTTAATCTCACCTATAAAGCCTCATAGGTTCATAAGAAATATCCAAAATTAAATTCCTAAATTCATTTACTTCCTTCTTAAATCATCCATTTGGGAAGAAAGCTAACCAAGTAATCACCTTGGAGGAAACCAAAGGGAATTTCTTAAAGAAGAGGTAACATCCTTAGTCAATCTCTTTTACATTGTCTTCTTTCTCCACCAAATATATTATAATTATTAAATGTTAATATAGAAACACCATTATCCTAGAAATATTTAGATGTTTTTATTCTATGTAAAAAACCAGAACATGAACTTACTTCTATATAATGGGTAACAAACTTACCATCCTTATGTATGGAAAACTATCGTCTCACCAAACGATGTAGTTTTTCTTACCATTGTCACATATCATGGTAGTGAATTATGATTGAAACAATGTCGTTAAATGAAATTTATTATATTTATAATGTATTTATACTTATTTTTTTATATAATTCTTACCATAATTCTTTCTATTTTATGTAAATATGACAATTTCATTTGGGGAAGTGTGGACTACCACCCCCTCAAAGTGATGTGATTCATCCCCACACTACATGGAATGTGTTGAGGATAAATTTAGTGAAAATATACAAAAATATTTCATAATAATATTATTGTGAATATTTTTATATATAATAATTTATTTTATTTAACTCATTCTTTCAATATAAAAATAAAAATAGAAACATCATTCATGCATATGTACGGCCAACCATCTCCATAAATATTGTATTCAATTTTCATTAATCTATATTCAATAGTTTATGATTAATATTTATATAATGATTATAAATTATATATATATAATTATTTACTTAATAAAAATCATGATATAAGTACAAGGACAAAAAATATAACAAATTAAGACATGTGTGATAAACAAAGAGGATATTAACCAATGTGAATCATGAACTTGGAATTATTAGTAAGCTGGTAATATAAAGTCATAATAAAACCATATATTGAATTATATATTATAATATGGTTCTATAAATGATTTATAATAATATTATATTTTTTATAAAGGATCTTTTCTTGAATATGAAGAGGTTAAATACATAAGGTTAGCAGATTTCCCATATTACTTTTTATTATCAGTGAGATACATGCCAGGTTCACCACTCATTTATTTTTTATGGTGTATATACTGGCCATGAATGTATTACATGAAAATTAAAAATAAATGTATGGGTATTTATATATTAATTTTAGGATATCTATTTACTATTTTATATGTTTCAGAAGACACTAAATATGTAATGTAGTTTTGTCTCAATTTTCCTTCTTTTAGACACATTCAATGTTATGCACCTATATATTTCTATGCGGTGTATATACTTTTTTTTACATGCTATATAATGAATATTATTATATTAATGATATTTTAAGTTAAATTTAATTTCATTGTTTCCATTTTATTATGAATCAATGTTAGTAAATTTTAAACGGTTTATTGAAACAATATCATTATTTATCGATATTTTCTTTCATTTGGATTCCATTGATGAAATTGTTTGATCCATATCTCAAAGAATAGCATGTATTTTCTTACCCTATATTAACTCATGTTATATAGATGTAATGGTACCATTTTTTCACTATTTCTTACATAATAACACCAAGAAAATGATTTTTAGGAAAGTCTACGTTTACATATCTCTTCAGTCAAAAATAAATGTTACTTTGAAACCATGTGTTATAAATTGTAACACCCCAGGTAAATAAAAATATGAACTTTTTATATTTATCCATATTTGTGAATAAAATGTCAATATTAATTTAAAGGGAACACTATGCTCGATGGCTTACCCAATACGCAACAACAAGTTCCTTTGAAATCTTACGTTGCACTCTAATAATAAAATAATATTATTTTAAATGGTAGATAACGCCTAACTGTTGTGATGGCGGGACTGAATAGAACTAACTACAAAATGATTATATATGTTTTTCAAATATTTTTACTTTTTACAATAAATGTTAGGGGATTAAAATTGCGAATGAATCCAATTTTAAGCGTAAACATTCTAATATTTTTTTAAAGGTCGATTAACCGCCTTTTGATGACGAACCTCTTTTAAATTCACTTTTTGACAGTTTTATATGTTATATTTGACAAAATAAAATTCTTATTTAGAATCAGGACATCAAAATTTACTTTGTGTAAATTTTTGGTATCTTTCCGATAAAGTTCATTTTTTAATGAATAATGAAAAATGTTGTATTTTAATTCAAAACCTCTTTTTAATCTAATTTATTTATATGATTAGATTATCTTTTGAATTTTTTTAAAAGTAAAATTAGGATATATTTTCACCATTTAATCCAATAGTGGTCATTGGAATTAATTTCACTTTAAAATTGGACTTAAACTAGTGTCAATCTTTTGATACTTATTGTTTCATAAAAACACGCTATTTGCTCTGACAACGAAAATTAATTATTAAATTAATTAATGCAACTAATATTTTTTAAATTTTTTTAAAATAGACATCATTTTTGAATTCGGAATATCAAATATAGCTTAGGGTGAAGTTTTTGTACTTTTCTGAAAAACTTATATTTTTGATGAATAGTGAAACCACTAAGTTGTACTTATAAAAACTGATTTTCCGTTTAAATGAAATTTTACGAACTCTGTGTTTTGAATTTCAAAAATACGACATACATGGTTGTCATTAAGAATTAAAATGTGGTTCAATGGTATTAAAATAATTTTTTGGTGAATAGTAACTTATTAAGTTTTTAATCGCGATTAGAGGTAATTAGTGTAGTTTAATGTAAAAATCATGTTTTAATAATATGAGATGAGCTTGACACATGTCCTACCCTCATTGTATGTGTCATGGCCGACCATGAAAATCTATGGGTCAACTTGGGGACCCCATGGAGCCACTTTGGTTGGGAAATGACATAAATAACTTTTTATTTAATGTTAAAATTAAAATGACACAAACATGAGTTGTTTTACTAAAACAATTTTCACATGGAGTTATAAAAGTCAGATTTTTTACTATAAATAGTCATCTTAAATCTAAAAATATTTCCTACATCATAGTATTTTGTTTTATAATTTTTAGACATTAAATAAATTAAATTATTTATGACATCATGATGATGCAGTGATGACCTCATTATTTAACGATTTAAATAAAATGGAAAGATAATGTAAAATCTAAGACCTACACATGTCCAAAACCTATTGGATGGGTGGATTTCGACCCCTTATCACTGTATCCTCGAAACACACCAATGTGGGACCATTAAAATCTGAAACTCATTTTAAAATAAAGTAACATTTCCTTACTTTCCAAGAGTGTCCCTCCCCTCCTCTTATAAAAGGCACCCACCTCTACCTCCCTACCCACACTTAAAAAGACTTTGGCTCGGCCAAAACCTACCCATTTTGTCTCTCCACATCCCTCTATAACTCCTTGAAGCCTCACTTTGGTCATAAGTCTTCCCAAGGAAGCCTTTGAGCTCAAACCAAAGGGAGTTACCCGATTTTAAGGTAATGTCTTCACTTGAGTCCTTTTCTTTTATTTTGCTTCTCCAACCCCCTAAAATATTTTTATTAATTTATTTTGTAACAAATATAGTATATTCAATATACTAGGATGTTGTTATAATAATTATTCGAGCTAATCTTACACACACCTTCATCTAATGGTTAAGGAACATACTGTTTCTATGGTTGGCGATTTTCTGCCTCACGAAACGATGATTGTTCAATATTCTTTTAACACCTTTAAAGGTGTCCATTATGATGTCACTGTATTTTATATATGATATCTATGGTATTTATGTTTACTATATGCTTCTGTATTTTATATTTAAAACATACCTTTATTCTTTTCATGTTGTGTAAATGCGATAATTTCATATGAGGAAGTGTGGACTACCGCCCCCTCAAGTGATGTGACTCGTACATGAAATACATGGAATGTATAAAGAATTAAATTAATGAACATATGTGACCTATATAACATATATATTATACTTTAATTATAATATATATATATGTATATCATTTATTTTTAATTCCATTAATATGACAAAAAAATTAAAGTAGCGTTCATGCGTATGTACGGTCTACCGTCTCCATGAACGGTGCTTTTAGTTCTCCAAATGATATGGAATAGTATAAAATTAATATGTACTAGATATATATGATATTGTAATCATTAATACTATTCTAGAAATTATTTACTTATAACTACATGGGCAATCATCTTTCAAACAAGTTCATTTTTGACTCATGTACCAAACATCGGCAAAAACGTCTGATATGAACTAACATTATTAAACAAATATAATAACATTATAATATGTGATATGAACTGAATAATAATCTTTAAATGAGGTCCTTAGGCAATTATAAATTGACCAAAGTTTATTATTCAGGAATATAAAGAAATGAACAAGACAAGTCAGACTTGAGGTAAGGGATCCTACTCCTCTCTTTCTTTTTAAGTACACTCTTTTATGTCATTCCTTTTAAAGATAATCTTTATTGTTATTAGTATGTTATTTCATATTACACTTACTATAATTTTTATGTTCATATAATGAGAGACCCTATTCTCTCTCATCAATCCATTTTGAGGTTTTGAGTGGCACCGTTAGACTGCCGAATTTTCATAAGAGATCTAACCCCTCTCTTTCTTTTTAAGTACTCTCCTTTATGTCACTTATTTTAAGATCCTCTTTGTTATGTTGGGGGATGTAATTTTATATTCCTCTTTCTATAAACTTTATTTTAATATGATTATAGACCCTATTTGATCTTATCAATCCATTTTTTGTAAGTTTTAAGTGGCGATGTTAGGCTGCCGAGTTTTTGTAAGGGATTTTTCATCTCACTTTTATTCCCATGAGATTTATGCTACATTTTCCACAATTTCCTTTTAGTGGTGTATTTAATGACCATTATTTTACTCATTGTGTAATATAATTTCATTTATGAGTATTTACATCAATGTTGTATTGTCCTTCTCTCACGGGGTGTATGTTTCGAAAGTTACCCAAGTCGGTAAGGGAACCTTTCACCCTCCTCTTTTTAAAAGACTTATTTTGTTATGTATTTTAATTCAAATACTATTATGATGGGATATGTTCTTATATATCCTTATTGATGTAAATTTTATGACCATGTGATGAGATACCCTTTTTACCTCTCATCAACTCTTTTTCTGAATTTTGAAGGACGTCGTTAGGCTGTCGATGTTTTGCAAGGGAACTTCTTAACCCAATTTTGATTCTTTGGGATAAACTTGTACACCTTGAATATGTTGTTCTATGAGTTTGTGTGAATGTCATCTTATTTTTTTACACTTAATACCCACTTATATTTCATGTATTCATTTGTCACACATAATTATGTAACTGATTTATCCTTAATCCAAGGATATCGTCTTTGTATGGGACTTCGTCTCAATATCCTTTCGTTGAGGTATATTTTTTTTTATACACAACTTTATTTTATACAGTGTATAAACACCTTTGAATTTTATGTTTATCCAAAAGGAATATTTTTTATACGAAGCGTTTTACTAAACGACAAAATATGATGTTTTTTTCGTCCGTATGCGGCGACAACGACTTCTCCACCACTATGACCATTATTTGAGTTTCGGCTTCATCTACAAGCCATACCTTCTTTTTAAAAGAAAAATAAATACCATGTTTTACTTTTCTTTTATTTTTGTATTGAAAATGTTTTTCATAATGTTTTTATATCAATGTGTTACATTGATATCTTATTATTGAAAGGTGGAAATGTTATGTTTCCTTTATGCATGTTTTATGTGATAAGATTATGTTATGGTTCTTGGGAATTGTTATGAAGGCGGGTGGTTCCGTGAAAAACTAAGGGCGGGTGAGCCCAATATAGCTCTCCAATGCATTGGGTAACGTGAAGGAGTGAAACGTTAAGGATTCTCCGAAGAGATTTAGGGAATATACTGTGATGGGTATTCCAAACGTAACCAAGAGGGTTAATCCCTACATAAGAATGCTATGAATGCCTCAAGTTACCTTTATGTCTTATGATTTATATGATTTATTAATGATTTGATGAGGTATGTTAAAGTGCTTATGTTTTATGGTTAAAGTATGATTTCATTCTTATGTATATATGAACTCATGTTTCCTTTCCATATTTTTATAACCCATACTGAGCTTTTTATGCTCATCCCAAGTTTTTTTTGAAATGTTTTTCACAGGTCATGGGAAAGGTACATGATATGATGATAGTGTTAAGGAAGTTTCAAGAAAGAATCCATGTTTTATTTTAAATATGTTCCGTTGATGGAAAAAATGAATACTATCTTTATGTAACAACTTTGTTTAAATGTGGAATGTAATGAAAGTTTTATGATCTAATTCTCTAAAACTCTAAACCTGAAAAGATCTTCAATGTGTAATCTTGTAATAACTCAAGATTAAGTAAGGTTTAAGGCTGGGGCCTTATAGTTGGTATCAAAGGTCGGTTTAGATAACTTTATAGGTTAGGGTATTCTTTAAGCATAAGTGACATTACCATAATGGTTAGGATTTCATAAAGAGTCATTGTTTTTAGATAAAGTGAATGAGTAAGTATATCTTCTTCATTAGTACATGATGGTTTTGTTGATATACTCACATTAATATTTCTGTTTTTAGTGAATGGATGGATCTAGCAGTCACCAAAGTGACAATAGGTTTGAAGGAAACAGTGGTGGTTCTGTGACTAAGAGACTGGATGAAATGGGGGATTCAATGAGGAAACTCATGGTTGTTCTAAACCAACTATCAAGGAGTCATGATCAACCACTTGAACCTTGGTATGTTCTATAATGAATCATGTATGAGATGACCAATCGATGTGGAAGTTCAGGTAATAATTATAAAGGTAACCATTAGGGTTTATATGATCCTTACTTTTGAGGTAATTATGTGTTATTATATATTATGATATAAAATGAAAGGCATTAGATAAACTTGATGTTCAAATATGGTATGATTATTTTTGAAGATTTTATCTCATTTTGGGGAATGTTTTACAAATTATATAGTTCTGGAAAAAGGACAACATGCAGACCGTGTGACAACCTGTCGCGTCGGACAAAGCTGCGGGAATCGAACCCACAACCAAAGTGCGACTGGTATTTCTCGCCTACCACTGGACTACGTGAAGTCCCTGGTTAGTTTGACTAATTATTTTTAGTTAGATGATTTTAGGAATCAATAGTATGTTTATTTTGGGTTCTCTATGTAAATGTTTAACCTATCATGGAGGATATGTGATTAGTTTAATTACTTTTCAATATGAGAATTTCAGTGCAACTGATGTTATTTAGAGATAAAGGTTAATTTGTTCCTTGGAAGACTATGTGATTAAATCCTTCAAATATTTGGGTTTCAATATTAGTTTGGTTTACTTTGAAGTATTTTATGGACAATTTGTTTATTGAATGGTCCTCGTTGAACTTTGGGTTTTGTTGGAAAAATTTTGGAGATTAAGAATAGATTTTCTTTTTATAAAGGGTTATCCTTTTCTGGATTATCTGAACTTGTACTAACCTTTTTTGTTTTCGTTTTGGATAAAGTCTAAAGACATGGGAAGTATATAGTTCCCTTTTGGGGATTAGGTGATTCTCTAGAAGTTGATTATAGTACTCTTAATGTGAACAAGTCTTCCTAAATACTCGTCTTTTGGAGAAAATATGAGTTTGTGTAAGGAATCTAATAAAATTTGGAAGTCAACATGATAAGTGATTATGTTTCCTTATGAATAAATTCCTCAATAAAAAGTAACTTAAAACAAAAATGTTTTCAATTAACTTTTCCTACTGGGGAATCAAATACCGTTTAACCCATCAACAGTTTGTGATTTTCTGGTGGTTAACTTTCTCCTAAACATGTTTTCTATCACTCTCCCTCAGAACATGAACCTTTGCTTTTTTCTTCCATATCCATATTTTCCTACTTGTAATCCTAGTATGGGTTAAATCGGGTGACCATTGTACTTCTCTCCCTTTATTTTAAAGTGATTGTTTTACCGACTCTTTTTCCGATGTGGGACTTTCAATGATGTTTCCAAGCCCAATTTTAAAATTGTGAGGACGCAATTCCCAAAAGGGGGGAAGGATGTGACACCCCAGGTAAATAAAGAATATTACATTTTTATATTTATCCCTATTTGTGAATAAAATGTCAATATTGATTTAAAGGTAACACTATGCTCGATGGCTTACCCAATACGCAACAACAAGTTCCTTTGAAATCTTACGTTGCACTCTAATAATAAAATAATATTATTTTAAATGGTAGCTAACGCCTAGATGTTGTGATGGAAGGAATGAATAGAACTAACTACAAAATGATTATATATGTTTGTCAAATATTTTTACTTTTTACAATAAATGTTAGAGGATTAAAATTGCGAATGAATCCAATTTTAAGCGTAAACATTCTAATATTTTTTTAAAGGTCGATTAACCGTCTTTTGATGGCGAACCTCTTTTAAATTCACTTTTTGACAATTTTATGTGTTATATTTGACAAAATAAAATTCTTATTTTTGAATCATGACATCAAAATTTACTTTGTGTAAATTTTTGGTATCTTTCCAATAAAGTTAATTTTTTTTAATGAATAGTGAAAAATGTTGTATTTTAATTCAAAACCTCTTTTCAATCTAATTTATTTATATTATTAGATTATCTTTTGAATTGTTTTTAAAGTAAAATTATAATATATTTTTACCATTTAATACAATATTGTCCGTTGGAATTAATTTCACTTTGAAATTGGACTTAAACGAGTGTCAAACTTTTGATACTTATTATTTCATAAAAACACGCTATTTGCTATGACAGCGGGAATTAATTTTTAAATTAATTAATGCAACTAATATTTTTTTAATTTTGTAAAATAGACATCATTTTTGAATTCAGAATATCAAATATATCTTAGGTTGAAGTTTTTATATTTTTCTGAAAAACTTCAATTTTTGATGAATAGTGAAACCACTAAGTGGTACTTATAAAAACTGATTTTCCATTTAAATGAAATTTTACCACCTCTGTGTTTTGAATTTCAAAAATACAACATACATGGTTGTCATTAAGAAGTAAAATGTGGTTCAATGGTATTAAAATAATTTTTTGGTGAATAGTAACTTATTAAGTTTTTAATCGTGATTAGAGGTAATTAGTGTAGTTTAAGGTAAAAATAATGTTTTAATAATATTAGATGAGCTTGAAACATGTCCTACCCTCCTTTAATGTGTCATGGCCGACCAAGACAATCCATGGGTCAACTTGGGGACCCCATGGAGCCACTTCGGTTGGGAAATGACATAAATAACTTTTTATTTAATGTTAAAATTAAAATGACACAAACATGAGTTGTTTTACTAAAACAATTTTTACATGGGGTTATAAAGTCATATTTTTTACAATAAATAGTAATTGGAAAGATAAAAATATTTCCTACATCATAGTATTTTTTTATAATTTTTAGACATTAAATAAATTAAATTATTTATGACATCATGATGATGCAGCAATGACCTCATTATTTAACGATTTAAATAAAATGGAAAGATAATGTAAAATATAAGACCTAAACATGTCCAAAACCTATTGGATGGGTGGATGTCGAACCCTTATAACCTTATCCTTGAAACACACCAATTTGGGACCATTAAAATCCGAATCGCATTTTAAAATAAAGTAAAATTTCCTTACTTTCCAAGAGTGCCCCTCCCCTCCTCTTATAAAAGGCCCCCACCTCTACCTCCTTAGCCACACTTAAAAAGTTGTTTGCTAGTCCAAACCCTGCCCATTTTGTCTCTCCACATCCCTCTATAACTCTGTGAAGCCTCACTTTGGTCAGAAGTCCTCCCAAGGAAGCCTTTGAGCTCAAACCAAAGGGAGTTACCCGATTTTAAGGTAATGTCTTCACTTGTGTCCTTCTGTTTTATTTTTCTTCTCCAACCCCCTAAACGCTTTTTATTCATTTATTTTGTAACAACTACAGTATCTTAAATATACTAGGATTTTGTTATAAGAAATATTCGAGCTACACTTGCACACACCTTCATCTAATGGTTAAGGAACATATTGTTTCTGTGGTTGGCGATTTTCTGCCTCACGAAACGATGATTGTTCAGTATTCTTTTAACACCTTTAAAGGTGGCCATTATGATGTCACAGTATTTTATATATGATATATATGGTATTTATGTTTACTATATTCTTCTATATTTTATATTTAAAACATACCTTTATTCTTTTCATGTTGTGTAAATGCGATAATTTCATATGAGGAAGTGTGGAATACCGCCCCCTCAAGTGATGTGACTCGTACATGCAATACATGGAATATATAAAGAATGAAATTAATGAACATATGTAACATATATAACATATATATTATACTGTAATTATAATATATATATGTATATCATTTATTTTTAATTCCATTAATATGACAAAAAAATGAAAGTAGCGTTCATGCGTACGTACAGCCTACCATCTCCATGAACGGTGCTTTTAGTTCACCAAATGATATGGAATAGTATAAAATGAATATTTACTGGATATATATGATATTTTAATCATTAATACTATTCTGGAAATTATTTACTTATAACAACATGGGCAATCATTTTTCAAATGAGTTCATTTTTGACTCATGTACCAAACATCAGCAAAAACATCTGATATGAACTAACATTATTAAACAATTATAATAACATTATAATATGTGATATGAACTTAATAATAATATTTAAAGAAGGTACTTAGGCATTTATAAATTGACCAAAGTTTGTTATTCAGGAATATAACGAAACGAACAAGACAATTCGGACTTGAGGTAAGGGATCCTACTCCTCTCTTTCTTTTTAAGTACACTCTTTTATGTCATTCCTTTTAAAGATAATCTTTCTTGTTATTAGGATGTAATTTTATATTACTCTTATTTTAATTTTTATGTTCATATGATGAGAGACCCTATTCTCTCTCATCAATCCATTTTGGAAGTTTTGAGTGGCGACGTTAAGCTGCCGAATTTTCGTAAGAGATCTAACCCCTCTCTTTATTTTTAAGTACTCCCTTTTATGTCACTTCTTTTAAGCTCCTCTTTGTTATGTTGGGGGATGTCCTTTTATATTCCTCTTTCTGTAAACTTTATGTTAATATGATGGGAGACCCTATTTGATCTCATCAATCCATTTTTTGTAAGTTTTAAGTGGTGTCGTTAGGCTGTCGAGTTTTCGTAAGGGATTTTTCATCTCACTTTTATTCCCATGAGATTTATGCTACATTTTCCATAATTTCTTTTGAGTGGTGTATGTACTTACCATTATTTTACTCATTGTGTAATATACTTTCATTTATGAGTATTTACATCAATGTTGTATTGTCCTTCTCTCACGGGGTGTATGTTTCGAAAGTTACCCAAGTCGGTAAGGGAACCTTTCACCCTCCCCTTTTTAAAAGACTTATTTTGTTATGTCTTTGAATTCACATACTATTATGTTGGGATATGTTCTTATATATCCTTATTGATGTAAATTTTATGAACAAGTGATGAGATACCCTTTTTACCTCTCATCAACTCTTTTTCTGAATTTTGAAGGACGCCGTTAGGCTGTCGATTTTTTGCAAGGGAACTTCTTAACCCAATTTTGATTCTTTGGGATAAACTTGTACACCTTGAATATGTCGTTCTATGAGTTTGTGTGAATGTCCTCTTATTTTTTACACTTAATACCCACTTATATTTCATGTATTTGTTTGTCACACATAATTATGTAACTGATTTATCCTTAATCCAAGGATACCGTCTTTGTATGGGACTTCGTCTCAATCTCCTTTTGTTGAGGCATATTTTGTTTTATACACAACTTTATTTTATACGGTGTATAAACACCTTTAACTTTTACGTTTATCCAAAAGGAATCTTTTTTATACGAAGCGTTTTACTAAACGAAAAAAGGGAATGTTTTTGTCGTACGTATGCGGCGACAATGACTTCTCCACCGTTGTGACTATTATTTGAGTTTCAGCTTCCTCTACAAGCCATACATTCTTTTTAAAAGAAAAATAAATACCATGTTTTACTTTTCTTTTATTTTGGTATTGAAAATGGTTTTCATAATGTTTTTATATCAATGTATTGTATTGATATCTTGTTATTGAAAGGTGGAAATGTTATGTTTCCTTTATGCATGTTTTATGTGATAAGATTATGTTATGGTTCTTGGGCATTGTTATGAAGATGGGTTGTTCCGTGACAAACTAAGGGAGGGCGAGCCTGATATAGCTCTCCAATGCATTGGGTAACGTGAAGGAGTGAAACGTTAAGGTTTCTCTGAAGAGATTTAGGGAATATACTGTGATGGGTATTCCAAACGTAACCAAGAGGGTTACTCCCTACGTAAGAATGTTATGAATGCATCAAGTTACCTTTATGTCTTATGATTTATATGATTTATTCATGATTTTATAAGGGATATTAAAGTGCTTATGTTTTATGGGTAAAGTATGATTTCACTCTTATGTATATATGAACTCATCTTTCGTTTCCATATTTTTATAACCCATACTGATCTTTTTATGCTCATCGCAAGTTTTTTTTAATTTTTTTCATAGGTCAAGGGAAAGGTACATGATATGATGATAGTTTCAAGGAAGTGTCAAGAAAGAATCCATGTTTTATTTTAAATATGTTCTGTTGATGGAAGAAAATGAATACTATCTTTATGTAACCACTTTGTTTAAATGTGGAATGTAATGCAAGTTTTATGATCTAATTCTCTAAAACTCTAAACCTGAAAAGATCTTCAATGTGTAATCTTGTAATAACTCAAGATTAAGTAAGGTTTAAGGCTGGGGCCTCATTTAAATAGCTTCCAAAAATATTATAATATTTTCTTTGACCTTTAAAATAATCTTGTTCCCATGTTTTACCATTCAAACAATGGAGTTCTTTAAAAGGAATATTATTTTTCTTTTATTGTTGAGGAAATTTATTAACCTTTTACAGTGTAAAAGGAATGTTTGGAATAGACATATTTGCCCTCTATAATTACCATCATTCCCCTGATAATTATTTTACAATATTATAAAGTTATTTTAAAAGAAAATATTTTCCTAATATAATGAAGATTCATTGTTTTAAATTGGTTTTCAATTAAAAATGTTTTCCTAACTGGTTTATATTTAAAAAGCTGATTTAAATGATTTTTAGAACATCCTATATAGGTTTTCAAATGGATGATCTCAAATAAAAGTATTTAAATTATTTCAATCATCCTTCATAATTAGTAAAAAAAATTAAAAAAAAAATTTCAAATTGTTATCATCTTAATTCTATATGCTTTAAAAGGAAATGTTTTTCAAAATTATATCAAACATTATTTCTATTTTACCAATATATTTTCAATGAAAATGGTTTTAAAAGTATTTATGTTTTAAAAATCATTTTTAAAAGAATAAATGAAATTTTACTCAAGAAATGTTTATAAACGTATTAAAAAATTATCTTCAATCTAAGAAGATATATGTTGATTTTACTCATTCACGTTTTTGGAAATATTCTAATTCTTCTATTCATATTATTTATTAAATGGATCGTGTTTCGATAGAATGATGCTTATGAAAATTATTTCTATTCCATGGGTTATATTATTTTGAATCCCAACTCTTTTCATGGTATATTATTTAATAAAATTATTTGGAAACCTATCTATTTTCCATAGGTTATGATGTGATGAAATGTTAATTAAAACCATTTAAATTGATGAGATAATATTTGATGTTGATAAAACCCATATTTTTGGACATGTCATTATGTGATGAATGTTTTGTAATCTTGGGTCACATGTATGTATGATTTTATTATCTGATCGGTGGGACCTATATCTCTCTAAAATTAATAGGGTAATGATAAATATTTTATGACCTCAAGGGGGAATATGGGAGGGCATCTGAATCCAAGAACAAGATAGCATATTATTCCCAAAACAATAGGGTAAATGGGAGGGAATCTGGAGCTCGAAATAAGAGGGTATATAAGAGGGCATCATAAGACCAAAACATGAGGGTACATGGGAGGTAATAACAAGACTGAATTAGGTAAATATGTTATTATCCCAGTCCTAACTTATTATGAAGGTCTTTTTCGATAGCATTAACATTTGATGTTCTATGTTTATGTCTATTTCATGAGTTCCATGTCTTATTCATTCATGAATCTGGATCTTATCTCCCTTTTTATTTAAGACTTATGAATTGATAATATTGATTCCATGACTTGTTATTATGATATTTTATATTTAGGTTCGGATCATATAATGTTAAGATCACATCCTCAAACCCATATGTTCATGTTTATGATTACATATCCCACTTTATTACCCTTACTGGGCACCTGAGATCACCTATTTTATACGTTTCCATCCCAAGGTTATGAAGATATATTTTACATAAGATATGCCTAATAATGGTGATTGTATGCGAGCAAATTATAGATGATAATGTACCTCACAATGTACCAGTGTTTATGTTTCCATGTTTCCAAAGGCACTAAATTGATATGGCCTTTAGGGGTATTCTTTATATGTATTTAGTTTTAGTAAATGTTATGTAATGTTAATGTGTGAAAAGAGTGTGTCCTTATAGTGATTATTAGTGTGAAAGTTTAGTCAAACTTTTTAAACAATAATGATAAATGTTTAGCGAGATCCCTAAGTATATTACTAAGGATGTTTCTAGGGATGTCTTGTAACATAAGTATAAGGTTCAATTAAAAATTAGGAATATGTCTTTGAGTTTTAGTAAAAGATATAGTCACTGGTTTTCTTAAAATATATCCTTGTTTGGAAATTACAAGAGTGCATGGTTCCAGAATAGATTTAACTAGGAATAAATACATCGATAAGGTGTGTCGGTCGTGAATTAATGTAACATGGTACATGAAAATATGGAAAGTTTCCATTCTAGATAATTGTTTCTCTGAGAGTGGGAGGGGCTAAATTAGTGATACATTATCATTTTATGCTTCCTTCCAAATGAGAAAACCATTACCCCATGTCAATGATTTTATTTTCTTTAGAAAATAATTTAAACACACCTCCATAGAAATACTGTTATTTACAAGGTTCACTATTCTATAAGAGTAGCTACATCCTTGATATGGTTTGGAAGTGATCCAATACCACACATTACACTAGAAAACAACCCATTTTATGTGTAATAAAATTATTAAGATATTCTTATACACTCATGTAGAACTATGTAAATAGTCCGGCAATGGGTGTGCACCCTCTACAATAATTGGGGCAAAATAATGTTTGTGTAACAACACATGTTATTGGTGATTCCTTTTCAATTTCCATAAATGAATTCATTTCAAAAAAAAATCCTCTATTTCTTACCCATAATCTGGTAGGAACTTCATAGACTTTGATATAGAAATCAATATTATTTCCCAGTTCAACATTTCAATCCTATAATGAATTATTATTTCATAATATTGTTGAAATAACTATATATATATTTGATCATGCAAATTCAAAACACATTTTTCCATAATCTTGAAATCCCACCACATAAATCCCAATATGATTATCTATCCTGATATGATGACTAGCTAAATATGATGAAATGTATAATATGATAAACAACTAAATATGATGATCACTGAATATGATGATCAGATGAATATGTTGTGATATTTTCTCTTCACTTTTTACTTATATCTGTCGATACTTGTTCAATATATCTCAATAACAAAACTTCATTCTCTCCCTAAAATTCCACAACACTCCATGTTCTCACATATTCACTATAAATTACACTTCCTTCAAAAAAAGTACACATTACTTTTTCCTTTTCTATATGGCATGAGAATGGTTTTTTGGGTAACCTAAAATGGTTTCCTGTCAGCCAAATTCTATATATTTGTATGATTTGATGAATTTTATGTACATATCTAACATCAAGAATGATTATTGATTCTTTCTAATTCATTTTCATGAATTTTTTTTATCATTCATACTTTCTTTACAATCACCATTCTGATTCTGATTCCCATACAAATTAGCTCATTCATATTTTTTTATTACAATGTTATAAACTAGTTAAACACAAATTTATAAAGAAATAGACAGGTGTCTTATTTTCCTAAAATTATATTTTGATTATTCATTATGATGTTTTGTACCAATTGGATAATCAGATAATTTTGTTTTCGATTTAATTTCCCCCTCAATAACAAATCCAACAACTTCCTTCATCACATCTCTTAATCCTCTAAAATTCTAAATAACGTAATTGGACCCATTTCAAATGGTTGGCTACATTATTGATTATGCTTTGAATTTATTCTTCATATCAGACACCACCTACCCTTATTTTTTTCTAAATATGATACCTCATACTTCTCCTGAATAAACAAATCTACCTCGGGTAAATACAATGAAATAATGAATATAATGAACCAGATTATATTGATTAGACATCAACAACTTCCATAAATCACTATCTAGTTATAGTTTTATGACGACTTTAATGACTTCGAATACATTTGAAAATAGTTTTAGTATCATCAATACATTAACTAAAAGTACTGAAACTTCCCAAATCCCTAGCTACCAGACTTTATTCCATCCTAGACTAAATAAATATACATGATTATGATCAATATGAATACAATTAAGATGAATATGATCTTTATAATATTTTTCTCCTTCCATCAATATATGATCAATGAAAATATGATTAACAACATCTCTTTAACTCCATAATTCTTTCATTAGGCTTGCATCAAAACATTTCCAAATACATGTAATTTTTTAGAACTCAGAGATTAACAAAGCATCATCACATTTAAATCATATCCATGCAGACTCTGATTCTCCTCCAATACCATCACATCATTAATAATTGATTTAGAGTGAATCTGATGACCATTTACTTCCAGAAATATTCTTCTTTAATAATATTTATCTTTTAATGTACTTTAAGTCTGATTCCTTGAATACGATGGTCATTTATATTCAAATAAAAAGTGAAGTGATTTTACTTATTTCTCAAACTTTTATTCTTTTTTCTTAATTTTTCTTGTTTACAAAAGACAATACTAGAAAAGAGTCAACTTATATATGATAATATTGGGCATAATAATCTCCCCATTTGGATTATATTGGTAATCACGTTTCATAAATCATTTCACATTATATTCTAATGCTATGGATTACATATCAATAATTCTACTTTTATATGAGAAAACTCAATGTATGAAACACGAATCATTGATAGACGAACTATGTTTTCCAAAATAAGTTATTATAAAAGACTCCTCAGACCTTATTTTTAACAATATTTCTTTCTAAGCCTATTCAAATTTCATAGAATACAAATTTTTTTTTCCTACAACCACTCTAAAAAACAATTAGATTAATTGAAACTCTTACAGTGTTAAAATAAAATCTAACCCACAACTCCCTCTTTTAACATGCATTCAAAAGGATTTATTTATGTCAAAAAAACATATTTCTTACTTGACTACACCATACAATTATAAGATAAGATAGGGGATAAAAAGAAATACCTCAACCTTATTTTGATAGATAGTGGATTCCCATGGTCAACTGATATTAAGAAAAGGATTCCTTTGGTTTAGGGTTTGTGAAAATGTCAGAAACTTATTATGTTGTAGGAACATACTCCATATTCAATTCTTAATTCTCCACATGATCTCTGATGAAAATATATTTGATATCAATACGTTTTTAATGATGATGTTAAACATGATTTTGGGTGAGATTGATTATACTTTTATTGTCACAACTCAAGAGAAAGGGTAACATAACTTCAACAAGTAAATATTCTAGTTGATTTTTTATCCACCTAATTTGAGTAGCAACATCACTAGTAGCAACATACTCATCTTTAGTCACATTGAGAGTTACTGAATAATGTTTCATTGAATGTGTAAAAACACAATTCTATCCCAAAAAAGAATACTTTAATAGACGTGGATCATCTATCATCTACATTTCATGCCCAATCAGCATCTGAAGAGCCCAAAAAATCAATACCTTCTATTATATCATACGTTAATCTCAAATATATTGTTGATTTTATGTATCTGAGATTTTATTTTTCAATAAATAAAATGGTATTCTATATAATAACATTTAAATATATAACACAAATTAATAGCGTAAACAATGTCAGGTCTTGAGGATGTAAAATACAACGAACATCCAATGAGCTTTAAAAATTATATCTAATTAATTTTTTCCCTCTCCAAATTTTGTTAGAATTTATCCCATGTATATTAGTGTGTAAATAGATTTTGAATATTCCATGCTTAACCACTTATGAAGTTCCTTAGAATACATTTCATGTGAAAGAAAAATGTTTTTCTCCCTTTGAAAAATTTGTAACCAATGAAAGCATTTAATTTCCCCCAGCATAGACATTTCAAATACCATTTCCATCTCTTCACCAAATCATTCCCAACTTCTTTAATCATTAATAAGAAGGATAATACCAATAATATAAACAATTATGATTACAGAATTCTCTTGACATTCTCTGATGTAAATATTACTATCAAATATTTCTTTACTAAAAAAATCATCCATAAGTAATTATCCAACCCAGAATACCATTCTCTATGAACTTTTTTTCTACTATACAAGGAATTCCACAACCATCACACATAACATTCATCTTTCCCATCAACAATTACATAAGGTTTTTCAATGTAATCTTCCTCATCAAGATCAGCATTCAGGAATGCAGATTTAACATCCATTTGAATGATCACATAATATTGTTTTAGGGAAATAGAAAGAGAAATAATGATTGTTTTAAATACTTAAAATGTTGAAAAGGTTTCATAAAATTTAATACCATCAATTTTTGAATGCCATTTACACACTAATAGTGCATTGTTTCATATTAATTTTCCTCCTTCATTTAGCTTATTTCAAAAAATCCACTTTTTTTAATATTGTTTTTTTTTCTGGATTGGGTATGAGTTTATTTGTATCATTCACATAAATATGATTCATCTATTTATTCATGGACTAAAACCATTCCAGATACTCAAAAGCTTCTTTCCACATCATGTGACTCCTCATTTGAATACAAATAAATGTGTTCGATAGAATTTTTTGTTCTTCATTTATAAACCATTGGATGTTGATTACCATTTATATTATAAGATTACATATGCTTCCTCAGAATATGATTTTATTTTCTAGTATCTTCCTCATCAAAAGAAATAACTATGTTTAATTATTCTCTTTGAATAGATTTCAAATGCTTGTATACTTATCAGAATTGTTATTAACAATTTCGTGCTCAACATTATTGGCAATCAAAAAAATGCTTCCTATGAACATTCAATGAATGTCATATCAATTAATTCAAACATTCTTCATATTTCTTTATTGAAACATCTATATACTCTTCCTTCCAAATAATATCCAAGAAATATTAAATCATCATCTTTCTTCTCAAATATTCCCAAGATTCCAACTTTACTTTTTATGACACATGGAATACAAAAGACTATTATGTGTTTAAAAAAAGGAGTTATTTCCCTAAAAAATCATATGGAGTCATATGTGAGCTTAGTATAAAGAAATATTTCTTTTTATTATACATAGTAGTACTCATGGCTTTCCACCATTAGTAATGAGAAAGACTAGGTTCATATAACTTAATTCTCACTAATCCCACCAAATTTCTATTATTTCTCTCATCAAAATAATTTTATTGTAAAGTATATTGAAGACTATATTCATTATTAATTATATGGTTCTCAAGATAACATTAAAATTTACCAATTCTAAATTCACCACCATTATCAGTTCATAATTTCTTCACTGAATACTTACAATCTTTCCCACATTTCCTTATAAAACATTTTAAAAAATTTAATGAATCTTAATTATGTTTGATATACATAACACAAGTAATTTGATTAAAATTATCAATTAATGTAATGAAGTACTTATATATATTTGTTTATTTTTTTCTCATTATCCCATATATATATGAATGAATAAGTTCTCGGGGTTATTTTTTACAAATATCAACTTCCTTGTGCACAACATTTTTAATCTTTCCTTTCTGAAAATTATTGTAAAACAAATCTTTTCTTCTTGGATAATAAATAATTTCTAGGACACTATATAACTTTTAAAATTTTCTCATGTTTCTTTAACACATGTGTCCTATCCTTTTATTCAATAATTTATTATATTCATCAATACTCTTATAATGATAGTTCTGTATTTCACCCACTTGAAACAAATTCCATTATGTATATTGGACTCTTATAACTATCTTTACATCTTCATCAATTTTCAAAATAATACCCATATATTCTAAAGATAACATGGTTACCATCCTCAGACAACTATGAAGAACATAAATAATAGTTTTTCAACCTATCACCATACAATGTTTTTTTGGATTTCAAATTTTTTATTACAATGATGGTTGATATAACACCTTTGATTCTTAGAGATTCATCAATTCAAAATTTCATTGTTCCTCCTTCAATATCATGCACATTATTCAAAAACATAAAATATCATATCATATTATATGAACAAACCCTATCAATATTTTAAGGTGGTTCTCATTTTGTAACATTCATAGTAGCATCAATAATAAGTAGTTTTTCTTCTATTTTTCATTCATCATTTCTATCCTCTTAGAATTATTAAGACACTTTTTCATGCTGGTATTAAAAAATTAAACCCTTTTTAAAGGTATAAACATTGTTAAAATCCTTCACAAATAGATTCCAATTATTAAAACCTATTTTCAACTTCAACACCAACCTTTTTTGGTTTATTTAAAACTATCATCTCAGACTCTTTATTTAGAGGGAATTGAATCCCCCTCAAAATTTTCCATCCATAACCCGTTGAATAATAGTAATATTTTTGGTTGAAATAAGACTTATTTTTTGTATGTACTAATATATCATAATACCAACAGTATCCATAGAATGAATATTTTCTTATGAACCTTTTATACTAGCTAGAGTTGTGCATAAGTTTCTCAACAACCTTCATTTCATTATTTTCTGCTCAACCAATGTTTTTGTTATCTACCAAAATAATATCTTAATTTTATCCTTATGGGAATCAGAAATATTATAAATATTTTTAAATATAGACTATTTGGAATCATTTTTTGACTCAGGGTATTTTTTAATTTTTTAATTATCAACATTGTTGGGTCTGGAAACATACATAGAATTCCATTCTTTCTTATTTTCTGAAAAAAAAAATTCATCTTTATTCACAACCATTCAAGGAAAATTGTATTGATCCTTATCATGTTTCTCCTTTTGAAAACTCTCATTCACTTCTGAGATAGTGTTTTTGAAATATTTATTTATCTATTCTTCTTTAGAAATATTTTGTTGGATAAGTTACATATATTTTTTTTTCTTCAACTTCGCATCTTGATGATCATTATGATTATTTTATTACTCAATATATTTCTTCAGATCATCAATTTCCTTAACCATATTCACCTAATTATCTTCCAAACATTTTTGATTTCTTTGGAGAAACATTCATCTTCCAAAATTTTCTTGTTCCTTTCAAGCCTCCTGATCTTTCTCACACATTATTTTAACTTTTCAGTCAAATGAAAATCAATTTGTGATTCTTTTTCTTCTTAACTACTACTTATGAATTCTTCCTCACTCACTGTTTCAAAAAATTATTCTCTATACCATAATAAATTGATTTTTTAGATTCAGAATCACCTTATTCTTATTATTCTTCATAAGATAATAAAATTATTCTTTTTTATTATATGAATTTTATATCTTTCCTCATTTAATATGATTTAATTTATGTCCTTTTTTCTTCCAAGATCATTTTTTCCATCTTTAATCTTCGTTTATATCTTCTTATTTCATTCTTTTAGGAAAATTAGACGCAAAATTATCCATGGCTCCACATTCCAATCATTTCAAGGGAACATTCTATTTATATTTCACCATACTGCTTTTCATAATTTTTGAGAACATAGATAAAATATCATAAAATTTTTCCCATATATTATTTTCATAATTGGATTCACTACATTCATATTCAAAAAGAGTATTCTTTAATTTATCCTTTATAGAGTACTTTAAATAAATTTATCTATTGAATTTTATTATTCTTCTCATATCATTCTTTATTATAATTTCATAAGTAAATAGTGTGATTTGAAAATCATCAAGAGATAATGTTTTTGGTTCTTTTCTTACCAGTGAAGAAACTTTTTCATCAAACTTTTCATGAATAATTCTCAAACTCTTTTAAAAAACTATAGAATCATATAACTTTTCTCCAAGAAATGTGATAGTGCTAAAAATTTCATTAACCCTGGTAAATAATTCCCAAAATGGATTTTATTCACCTATCCTCAAATATTCATACTTAAATCTATATATTTTTAATTTTACCTTCATTACTTTTGTATTGCCTTTCTATATATTTTTCAATTTATCTTATATACCATTGGTTGTAGAAAAAACGTTCACCCTTAATAATTCACTTTCAGATAGTAAAGATAATAAATCATTCTTTTACCTTCCATCATTCTCAACATTCTTTTTATCAACAGATATAAGAGGAACCTTATAATAAATAGGAGGAACCCCATTTATTGCAGCTTTAAGAAGATCATATCCAATAAACCTAAGATATAAAAACATATTATATTTAAAGAAATGATAATTTATTCCATAAAAATATGGAATACATTTACAATTCAAATATCTCAAATTCTCCATCAACAAAGAATAAGTGAAGAGAACCTTTCCCTATGATACTAATTGAAGGTTTACACTATAGATAATTGTATCACATAGTGGGGGAGGGGTGAATCAGTGACACTCATTAATTTTTTGATTCATTATAAGTGAAACAACATTCACCTCCTGTTAAGTATTTCATTCCATACTAAAAAGAATTCAAATACACATCCATAAGAACACATGTATTTATATGGTTATCTATTCAATACGAATAGTTATGTCCTTAGTTGCTTTGGAAATGTTTCAATACCACAAAATCCATAAGAAAGAAATCCAATTTTGTGGAATAAAATGAGTGGGATATTCCCTTACACAAATGTACCACAATGTAAACAATCCAATACTGTGTGTGCACCATCTAGAACAATTGGGGTAATACAATGTTTTTGTAAAAACACAAGTTACCTGTGATTCTTTTTTATTTTCCAAAAATGTATAATTTTCAAAATAAATCTTAAATATAATACATTGAAGATGTTAGGGACATCTAGGACATTGATATAGTATTCAATCTTATTCCCTAGGACAATATTCCTATAAAATCTTTAAATATGATTTCTTAATACAATTGATATGACTCTATCTGAATACATTTGAGACAATTCGAAATACCTTCTTCCTTAATCTGGAAATCCCAATACAGAAATATTGATCTAATTATCCATCTTGATATGATCCCCAACTAAATATTATTACAAGAAGATTATGAAAAATAACTGAATATGATGATCACAGAATATGAGGATCATATGAATCCGTTGTGATCTTATCTCTTCTCCTTTTACTTCTTTTTATTGAACCATCTTAAAAAAATAAATATGGATGCTCCTTTCTCTCTTTTATATTCTTTAGTGCTCTGCCATTTCTCCTCTTCACCTTGAACAATACATCCATCAGAAAAATTACATAGTACTTTTTCCTTTTATAGGTGACCCAAGATTAGTTTTTGCTGGAATTTGGAATGGTTTCCCACTCAACTGATTTCCCCAAATTTTCATGATTCCTTGAATTTTGGGTGCATCTACGAATTCTTCAATGCTTCAAGAATAATCTAAAATATTATTCATGATTTCGATTCACCTTCAGACTTTCTTTTTAATCACGAGTTCGATTCTGATTCCCATGCCAATTAGTTCGGCCTGATTTCTTAACTATGATCCTTTGAAATAGTTAAACATAAATGTATAATGAAATAGACAGTTTTCATCATTTCACAAACTCTATATTGATTAATTTTAATGATTTCATATTCCAATTGACGAATCAAAACATCTTCTTTGAAATTAAAGATCCCTAATGACAACAAATCTAATTATTTCTTTTAGCTATTCTCTTAATCTGCTTAAATTTTAAATAATGTAATTCATCCAATGTCAAATGGTTTACTGCATGTTTTATTAATAATTGAGTTTATTTTTCATATAGGCCACCACATACTCTTAATTTACTTCTAAATATCATTCCTAAGACTTCTCCCAAACAAACAAAATTTTCTTTGGTGAATACGATGTAATACTAAATATGATGGACTAGTTTCTGCAGATTTGACTTCAGAATATTCCTTCAATCACAATCTTTTTCTTGTTTAATGACTTCCTCTATAACATCTAATACAATTTAGAATAACTTTAGCATCATAATTATTTTAATGGAATGTATTGTGATATCCTAGAACTCAATCAACTATATTTATTTCCAAGCTTGTCTGATTATGATATACATGATTATAATCAGCATGATTACAATATGGTTAAACACAATCTTGATAATATTTTCATTTTTCAATCTAGATACAATAAATATGAATACGATTGATAGCATATATTTATGTCCCCAATTATTTTACCAATATTCAATTACATGTTTCCCAAATACTTTTGATTTATGACGACTATAGAAGAAAAAAAGAATTATCACAATTAAATCATAGCCATGCATATTATGATTCTCCTCCAATATGATCACACCATATATGGTGGACTTAGAGTTTATCTGATGAACATTTACATATAGGATGATTATTCAGTAATATGATTGACCTTTACATGTAATTTATTTCTTACTCCTTGAATATTATGGTTATTTTGATTCAAATACAATGTGAGGTTATTTTATTTTCATCTCAAACATTATTTATTCGTTCAAAAACATTCTTAACACCAGAAGAGAATACCTGAAAAAATCACCTTCTATAAAATTATCATGGTCCTATCAAATAATCCTTACTACACACCTAGTTTTTCAATTTTGGGGATATGTTTTGGAAATTCCAAAACACTTCATGAACCATCATGAATGATTTAAATAAATGTTTTCTATGAATAACCTAGGACAAACCAAAGGATTTGTAGAATAAATAAGTAGGTTTCATTATTTATTCATCTTATAAGTAATTTTTTCATGGTTATGTGTATTTCTACTATGATATTTATTTCTCACCCTATGATTTCATGTTTTATTCAATAGAAGATGATAAAGGTAAATGGGTTAACACTGAATGTTTCATATGTGGAAAGAATGGGCATGATGAAAATTGATTAACTATGTAGAAATGTCATTAATATAATCAGGATGGACCATGCATATTGGAAATACTTCTGACGATACACTACTATAGATCTGGGCAGGGGACATGTTGGGTTTTATCATCACTACGCAGAAAGTGACGATAAAAGGGGGCCCTTTATCAGTGCTAGCTAAAAGAGCCGATAAATCTACTAATTATCAATGCTAAATAACGCACTGATAAAGGTGTACCATTTATTAGCACTTTATTTAGCATTGATAAATACTTTTTATAAAAAATATTATTTATTTATATAAAATTATTATAATTATATTAAAAAATAATTATTATTTGCTTATATTAAATAAAAATTCTGGTTTATATTTTATATTTTTTTTAATAATTCAAATATATTAATATAATGTTTATGAAAAGTATTTATAAAATAAATATATATTTAAATCATTATAATATTATAATAAATTTTAAAATTATAAATATATTTATTCTATTTATTCTATTAATTTTATTAATTATATTTATTATATTTATAAATATATATAAATAATTTATATATATATATATATATAATTATAAATATAAATATATAAATATATATTTCAAATGAATTTGGTCAATAAATATATTGATGTTGAAGTATAATTGACGTACATATATGTTATGTATTCATCATGTGTTGGAAAGGTAGTATTGTAACATCCTAGGTAAATAAAGAATAAGATATTTTTATATTTATTAATATTTATGAATTAAATATTAATTTTACTTTAATTGTGTGTCTATGTTCGATAGCATACCCGATACGCAACAACAAGTTTCTTTGAAATCTTACGTTTCACACTAATAATATAATATTATTATTTTAAATGAAAGTTAACTCCAAGACGTTGTATTGATGGGAATTAAAAAAACTAACTACAATATTATTATACATGTTTGTTAAATATACTTAATTTAATCTAATAAAAGTTAGAGGCTTAAACTGTGAATGAATCTAATTGTAAGTATAATTTACACTAAAAGGTCAATTTACCACCTTTTAATGGTGAACCATCTTTAAATCTAGTTTTTTTCACTTTAATTCATTATATCTGACCAAATAAAATCATTCTTTAGAAATAGGACATCAAAATTTACTTTGTGTAAATTTTTGGAATTTTTCCGACAAAGCTCATTTTTTAATGAATAGTGAAAATTATTGTATTTTAATTCAAAAATGTATTTTAATCTAATTTATTTATATGGTTACATTAACTTTTTAATTGGTTTTAAAGTGTAATTATAATATATTTTTACCATTTAATCTAATGTTGGTCATTGGAATTAATTTCACTTTCAATGTGGACATAAAAAAGTGTCAATCTTTTGATAGTTATTATTTCTTAAAAATACTCTATTTGTTTTAACAACAGGAATTAATTTTAAATAAATTAATTGTAACACCCCAAGACTTCATAGTACTGTATTTCTTCAAAGTAACGCAATAACTTGCACTACACACAACACTGAGTTCAAACGCATCACGACTTACCAAACTAGACGTTCAAAAGCGGTTATGAATAGTATTAACTGAATTTTGAACATTATATAATCTGTAAAATTTTAGAATCCATATTATTAGTTTCTTAGACATAATGTAAAAATAAATTCATTTTTTGAAATAAAAGAATTATTTTTCAAAAAATGCAATTTTACCGCATTTTAATAGCGAACCTTTTTTTAAATCCAATATTTGAAACTTTTATATATTAAATTTGAGAAAATAAACTTCTTCTTTAGAATTGGGATATAATTATTTAGTTTCAATAAATTTTTGGTGTTCTTCTGAAAACTTTCATATTTGGGTGAATAGTGAAAAATACTATATTTTAACTAAAAGAAACTTTTTTATTCAAAATAATTTATAGTGTTGAATTATACATTTTAATGTTTTGTAAGTATAATTATATTATATTTTTACCCTTTAATCCAATGTTGGTCCATGGAATTAATTTCAAATTGAAGTTATACATAAATAAGTGTCAATCTTTTGATAGTTGTTGTTTCTAAAAAACATGCTATTTATTTTGACTACAAGAATTAATTTTAAATTAATAAATGAATCTTCTATATTTTGAATTTGTAAAAATAGACTTCATCTTTGGATTCATAATATTTAAATTATCCTAGGGTGAATTTTTTGTATTTTTCTGAAAATGTTCAATTTATGATGAATAGTGAAAAACACTAAATTATCATTTAAAACTGAATTATTATTTAAATAATTATTTATTTTATTTAAATTAATTTTATGTCAAAATAGATACATAAAACCGATATATGTTCAATGTAATTCATTGGAGTCAATTTATAATAATTTTAGACATATATAAATTTTTATAGAAATTTTCACCGTCTTTTACCCACCTCCTAGGAGAATTTGCGAATTCACATAAAACATAATTCTCCCACTTCTGTGAGTGGAATTTACAAAATCCTAGAGAAATAGTTGATATCAGTAAGTAAAATTTGGTTCAATAAGATAAAAATAATTATTGGTGAATAGTAACTTTTTAATTTTATTTACCACAGTTAAAAGTAAATAGGGTAATTAAGGGTAAATCTGATATTATTATTACCCTAACACATGTCATAATTCTATTGGATAAGTGTAATTTGACCAAAAACAATCTTAGTGATAAAATTTGACCATTTAGGTCCACTTGGATTAAATTAAGACATTTATTATTATTTTATTTAAAGAAGAGTTAAAAGAGTTAAAATCAAAGTTTAATAAGTAAACCATTTTTAATATAGGGTTATACATAAGATAAATACAATAATTAATATTCATTAGAAAGATAAAATTATTTTCTACATAATGGTTTTTTATTTCTAATTTTTAGAGATTAAATAATTAAATTTATTAATGACACAATGATGATGTAATAATTACATTATTAACGAAAGAATAAATTAAATGGTATTATGAATATTAAAATAAATATAATTTCAATGTTTTTATTACATCCATAAATTTTCTACGTTAATATGACATTTTAGGGCTGATTCAATGTATCTTTTTCAAAATATTCATGTTGTGATGTCTTTTTACAAAAACAAAATACCAAATAGTGTCAAAATTGACATAATTTAATATTTAAAACAAATACTATATTATTGGTTGATATAATATTCTTAAAAATGTAAGGTTCATCCAAAGGGCTTAAAAAATATTAAATATATCATTAATTATCCACTTGAGTTTCTCTTGGAAGTTTAGAGTATTTTTATTAACCATATAGAATAATAATACAAGAAGACACGGTAAAAGTTAAACTATTTAACTAAGAGTTAAATCTAAAAGATAAGGTTAAAATGGTAACCTAAACTTGTTTAAAACCTATTGGTTAAGATTATTTCAACCCATAACCACCAAAGGCTCTAAATGAATTCATTTGGAACCATTATAAACTGAATATTATTGTATAATAAATTAATACTTTAATATTTTCTTAAAGTGACCCTCACCCCTCTTATAAAAGGGAACTTCCCCTTCTCTCAAAATCACACCTCCAAAGCCATTTTTATCAGCCAACCCCTACCCAAATATCCTCCCAACTATCCTACATTAATCTTAGATGCCTTTCTTTGGTCAGAAATCAATCTTAAAGATCCCTTTTGATCAAATCAAATGGAAGAACCCGAAGAAGTGGTAATGATTTCACCACCCTCTTCCAAGTTATCTTATTCTTCCACTTACTATTTCTTTGTTGTTTCCATTATAAAATAATAACTCCAGTATCTTATATATACTGTGATATTATTAAAAATATGGAACAACTATATTCATTATTCTATCCATCTTATGAATGATAATCTCACCAAGTGTGCGTACGTACGGCTTACCATCTCCATACCGTGGTGTAATTTGTTATCCAACGCTATGTTATTTGGATGGATATAATGATGATTAATATTTATATAAATAATTAAAATAACATTCTAATTTATCTGTAAAATTAATATACCATCCAATTCCAGAATTTTAAGGAAATGATATTGTCACTTGTGCGTACGTACGAATTACTGTCTCCACGACACGATGAGATTCATTTCCATGTTCACCATTCGTCGACGATTATAAAAACATATATTAATAATAATTATGTAATATAGGACATAATAATTCTATTGGAGATATTTATATATATATGTACTTATATATATCTTATTCACTGGGTTTTGTTCAATACGATATGAAAACGGAACCAACGTTTATGCGTACGTACGGACTACTGTCTCCATAAAAGTGTTTTTCATTTCATATATATGTCTATTATACATATTTATATTATAAATATAAATCATATATAAATTATGTTTTATAATCTAGAAATATTTAAATCTTGATCTAAGTGATACAAAAAAGAGTAACAAGTTAAAACATGTACGATAAAGAAGGCGTTTATTACCTGAAATGTTAATTCAACATGGAAATTATTATTAAATGGGTAGTATAAAGTCATAAATGAATCATGTATGATATCATAAATATTAATATGGTTCTTGTATAATTTAATAACATACTATGATCTTCATACAAGAGGTTAACCATACCCTCAACTAAAGGAATGTTTAAGGTAAGGGTTAATTCCTCAATCTCATTATTATCCGAGATTGTTTATGTGTAAGTATTTATTGGGACATTTTTATCATCCATATCCATTTTCATAAATATGATTTAAAAATGAATATTTTAAGGATTTGTGAAAAGTAATCTTCACCAAGATCAGAATTTTAAATGTTTTAAAGATTTATCTTTCTAAACCTTTTTAATTAATGTCTATGTTTTTAAAATGATTTTAAGGATTTATTTGCATGGACATGAATGTCTTGAAGTGATAATTCTTTTCAAAAGTTTCAAAGTGGTATGGGACACTTTGATTAAAAAATCTCTATTAAATTACTTGCTTTTTAAATGTGTGAATTTTAAATGATTTTACAAAAATGATATTTCTCTCAAAAGGTTTTACTCATCATTTTCAACTATGTCAGCATCCTTTACTGGATATTATTTTTGATTGAGGTTAATTTATTATAATAAAATCTTCCATGTTGTATTGAATGAGTTATGATATGTTTGACTATAGTTGTTCTATTTTTATACCCTTCATGGTTTATGGTTAATGTATTGACATTTCGTATGCTAGTTTTAATACGAATGTTTATGTTATTTTCAACTTTTTCATATGAGTAATGCAATGGACTTAGTAAGTGACGGGTGGAGCCCACTAAAGCTCCTTGATGCATCGGTAGGTCTCCTGAGACAAAATAGTGTCTTGGCACAATGCATTGACAAAAAATTTCTTTGTATTCTTGGCATGAGGCCTTGACTATGTGGTAATGATGTCCGGTGTTAGGCATTCCCTCATTATGAAATTAGTTATTACATGTGATTATTCAACTAGTAGAATATCCTTGTGCATGTTTATATAGTAATGTTTGCTTTATTTTTTCCATATTATGTTAAAGTTTATGTTTAAAAAGGTTGTTTTTTTATTACAAATCTTTCCTTAAAATTTTATAGCTTTTGCTAAATTATTTACCCTTACTGAGCATCTGATCTCACCCCTTTCTTATATTTTATTCTCCCAAGATTCCAATAAGTGTATTATTATTGATAATCATGGTTATGCTTGGGAATTAATGGAGTTTTCCAATAATCATTTATGTTGTGTTTTATTTTCTAATGTTTAATGTAACGTTCATGTATGTAATCTATTTTCCTAGACTGCTAAACTGATCGGTCTTTCGGGACATGATTCCTTCTAATCATGCAAATGTATTAAAATGAAGCACCGACTCTGGGTAACTGGGTTCGGGGTGTTACAGTTGGTATCAAAGTAATTTTAGAAATAACCATGGAAGATAGATTTAGATAAACTCTGATTAGAGCACATAGACCTAATATAGACTTTGAGGATTAGTATAGAAGGACTTCCTAGAATTTTGGTAATGTAGAGATTTTGTGAGTTTTCCAATAAAATACATCTCTTCCTGGATATGAGCAGGTAGAGGTAGCTCTGACACAAATGTACCTAGGGGTAAAACTTGAAAACATCTCTTTGAGCTAGACTCGAATGGGAACTGGTGCACGACAATGGTCTCTGTTGCACTCTTGTTTACGACACTCCCAGGGGATATGCTTAGGATAATTCGCATTTTCTTTACAAACCACTATGAACGGTTTATGAGTATACACCTCCTCAAAGAAAACATTTTTTTGATTATGGATTATATCCATAAACTATTCAATTTACCTTAGGTATTTTACATGTTTGGAATTATGATTTGCGATTCATAAAATGACCTAGTGTATGCCATTTTTTAGAAATGGTGCCCATTAGAAGGAATGAGAACTCCTGCAATACGTATGATCCAAAGAGTAATAAGGGTCATATCATTCATGGTATTAAGCCAACATTTAGAAAGGAAATAGTCTCCCATGTATTATCATCATATGAATAAATAGTATCATGTGGTAATAAGATCTGTAATTAATTCTCTGAATCCTATGGTGTTGAAGGGAAGCTAGATAAGAAAAGGATGGTAGAAATAATGATGGATATAGCGAATAAGGGAAAGAAGGATTTTACAATATGTGATAAATGTGGAATTAATCACCTTGGTAAATGATTGAAGGGAATGGCATATTGTCATAAGTGTGGAGAAAAAGGACACCAAGTACGTGATTTTAAGGGTAAGAAAAAGTTTTCAAATTAAAAATGCTTCATCTGCAAGTCATTCAGACACTATTCAAATAAATGCCCCATTCATAAGAGTATACCGCAAATGATGTTTTTGGATAATAATAATGTTATGATACTACCTCAGATGAAGAAGAATAACTAGTGATCTTATGTTATTATTATAGAATTATTTCATTTGAGTGTTGTATCAATAGTATACTGGTTACATGAATTATGGGGATAAATAAGGATTGTACTGTAGTACTATTTTATTGAGGATTTGAGATTATATGGTTCTAAGAAAAGTGACTTAATAGTAAGCTACAATTTTTTGGAAAATAAATGGTTGAAGGAAAGGTAATCCTTAATATTTTCTTAATAATGAGGTAGTGATTTTTGTAATAAGAGATGGTTGATTTTGGTAATTCAGGATGTTGAGGTGTTGAAAAGAATACATGATGAAGGCATTCACATGATATTACCTGGAAATAAGGATCCTAATTATGTTTAACTTCATTATAAACTTTGGGCTGAGACTTTGGATATAAGTATTTTGGATAATTCAAAAGGTTGTAATGGATTAAGTTTGAAATTGGATACTATTGTTAAGGTTATTTTTAGATTTCCATAAAAAGGACAACCCAGAGGTCGGGCGGTAACCCGTCACGTCCGGCAATGCCGCGAGACCTGATCCCACAACCGAAGAGAGGCAATGGTGTATCACCTATCGCTATCCTGCGTGATGTCCTAGATTGAATAATGTAGTTCTTTTTAAAGGGTCTGATATGTGAATTATAAATTCATTATTTTTGGAACCCTATACGATTAAGATAAAAAGAATATATATTTTTTTTGAAATCTTTTAGAGGGGAAGATGAGTTTGTGGTAGGAATTAGTTGAAGGATGAAACTCTACTTATATATATATATTCCCTATTATTTTATGGATAAATTAATTATTAAAATTTAAGGAAGGGATCTTAAAACCATAAATGTTTTATCCTAATACCTTACGTTTTGTTGAACTAATGGTATTTTAAATCATCATAGATTGGTGGCTTTGAGGCCCACAATTCAATAATTGTTTATGATTGATGACCTCAATCACTCCCTATAAATATTTAAATTTTTCCTCCAATTATTTTTCTCTAATTTCCACCAATTTTCTCCTAATCAAGATCATAATTTGGTGTGGATTTTTTTCATTCTCCTTTTCCTCTTATTAAGACTAAATTTTATTAACCTAATTTCCGATGTGGGTTTTCCCACAAAGGTATTTTCTATTTTCAACCTTTTATTTTAGAAGAACAATTTCAAATTGTGAGAACTCAATTTATTCAAGGAGGGAAGAATGTAACACCCCAAGATTTCATAGTACATTATTTCTTCAAAGTAATGCAATAACATTCACTACACGCAACACTAAGTTCAAGCGCATCACGACTTACCAAACTAGCCGTTCAAAATCATTTATGAATAGTATTAACTAAATTTTGAACATTATATAATCTGTATAATTTTAGAATCCATGTTATTAGTGTCTTAGACATAACTTAAGAACAAATTCAATTTTTTTCAGATAAAAGAATTATTTTTAAAAAAATGCAATTTTACCACCTTTTAATGGCGAACCTTTTTTTCAAATCCAATATTTGAAGCTTTAGTATATTCAATTTGATAAAATAAACTTCTTCTTTAGAATCCGGACATAATAATTTGGTGTTTTTCTGATAACATTCATATTTGGGTGACTAGTGAAAAATACTATATTTTAACGGAAAACAACTTTTTTAATCAAAATAATTTATAGTGTTGAATTATATATTTTAATGTTTTGGAAGTTTAACTAGATTTTTTTTACCCTTTAATCCAATGTAGTCATTGGAATAAATTTCACATTTAAATTATACATAAACAAGTGCCAATCTTTTGATAGTTATTGTTTCTTAAAAATGCGCTATTTGTTTTGACAATGAGAATTAATTTTAAATTAATAAATGCAACTTATATTTTTTGAGTTTGTTAAAATAGACTTAATTTTTTGATTTATAATATATAAATTATCTAGGGTAAATTTTTTGTATTTTTCTAAAAATGTTCAATTTTTGATGAATAGTGAAAAATACTAAGTTATCGTTTAAAACCGAATTTTTATTTAAATGATTATTTATTTTATTTAAATATTTTTAGGTAAAAATAGATATATAATACTTATATAAGTTCAATTTAATTTTTTGGAGTCAATTTATAATAATTTTAGATATATAAAAAATTTTATTGAACTTTTCACTGTCTTTTACCCACCTCCTAGGAGAATTTTTGAATTCACATAAAACGTAATTTTACAGCTTCTGTGAGAGGAATTCAAAAAATCTGAGAGACACGGTTGATATCAATAAGTAAAATGTGGTTTAATAAGATAAAAATAAATTTTGGTGAATAGTAACTTTTTAATTTTATTTACCATGATTAAAAGTAAATAGGGTAATTATGGGTAAAAATGATATTATTATTACCCTAAGACATGTCATAATTCTATTGGATAAGTGTAATTCGACCAAAATCAACCTTAGGAATAAAATATGACCCTTTAGGTCCACTTGGATTAGATTAAGACATTTATTATTATTTTAATTAAAGAAGAGCTAAAAGAGTTAAAATCAAAGTTTAATAACTAAACCATTTTTAATATAGGGTTATACATAAGATAAATTCGACAATAAATATTTATTAGAAAGATAGAAATATTTTATACATAATTGTATTTTATTTATAATTTTGAGAGATTAAATAATTAAATTTATTAATGACACAATGATCATTCAGTAATTACCTTATTCATGAAAGAATCAAATAAATGGTACTATAAATATTAAAATAAATATAATTTAAATTTTTTTATGATATACACGAATTTTAAATATGACTATGACATGTTAGGGCTGATTCAATATATCTTTTTCAAAGTAATCAATTATTGATGACTTTTTACGAAAACAAAATACCAAATAGTGTCAAAATTGACATAAATTAATATTTAAAACAAATACTATATTATGGTTGATATATTATTCCTAAAAATGTAAGGTTCATCCAAAGGGATTAAATAATATTATATATGTCATTAATAATCCACTTGAGTTTCTCTTGGAAGTTTAGAATAAGTTTATTAACCATACAGAGTAATAATATAAGAAGACACAGTAAAAGATAAACTGTTTAACTAAGAGTTAAATCTAAAAGATAAGATTCAAATGGTAACCTAAACTTGACTAAAACCTATTGGTTTATAGGATTTCAACTCATAACCACCTAAGGATCTAAATAAATTTATTTTTAACCATTTTAAACCGAATATGATTGTATAATAAATTAATACTTTAATATTTTCCTAAAGTGACCCTCACCCCTCTTATGAAAGTGTACTTCCCCTTCTCTCATAATCACACCTCCATAGCCATTTGTCTCCACCTAACCCTACGAAAATATCCTCCCAATTATCCTAACATCATCTTAGATGCCTTCCTTTGGTCAGAAATCCAACTTAAGGATCCCTTTTGATCAAATCAAAAGGAAGAACCCGAAGAAGAGGTAATGATTTCACCACCCACTTTCAAGTTCTATTATTCTTCCACTTACTATTTCTTTGTTGTCTCCATTATAAAATAATAACTCCAGTATCATATATATACTGTTATGTTATTATAAATATGGAAAACTATATTCATTATTCTATCCATCTTATGAATGATAATGTCACCATGCGTGCGTACGTACGGCTTACCGTCTCCACGTCGAGGTGTAATTTGTTATTCAACACTATGTTTTTTGGATGGATATAATGATGAGAAATATGTATATAAATAATTAAAAAACATGCTAATGTCTCCGTAAAATTAATATACCATCCAATTCCACACATTTAATGAAATGATATTGTCGCTCGTGCGTACATACGGATCATCGTCTCCACGACGCGATGAGATTCATTTCCACGTTCACCATTCATCGACGATTATAAAAATATATATTACTAATAATTATGTAATATATGACATAATAATTCTACTAGAGATATATATATTTATATATATATGTACTTACATATATCTTATTCACTTGGTTTCGTTCAATATGATATAAAAACGGAAACAACGTTTATGCGTACGTATGGACTACTGTCTCTATAAATGGTGTTTTTCATTTCATATATATGTATATTATAATTATTTATATTATAAATATATATCATATATAAATAATTTTTTATATTCTAGAAAATTTTAATTCTTTATCTATGTGATACAATCAAGAGTAACAAGTTAAAATACGTATGATAAAGAAGGAGGTTATTACCCGAAATGTTAATTTAACATGGAAATTATTATTAAATGGGTAATATAAATTCAAAAATGAATCATGTATGATATCATAAATATTAATATGGTTCTAGTATAATTTAAAAACATACTACGATCTTCGTACAGGAGGTTAAATGTACCCTCAACTAAAGGAATGTTCAAGGTAAGGGTTGATTCCTAAATCTCATTATTATCCGAGATTGTTTATGTGTAACTATTTACTGGGATATTTTTATCATCCATGTCCATTTTCATAAAAATGATTTAAAAATTAATATTTTAAGTATTTGTGAAAATTAATCTTTATCAAGATCATAATTTTAAATGTTTTAAAGATTTATCTTTCTAAACCTTTTTAATTAATGTCCATGGTTTAAAAACAATTTTAAGGATTTATTTATATAGACATGAATGTTTTGAAATGATAATTTTTTCAAAAGTTTCAAAGTGTTATGGGACACTTTAATTCAAAAATAAATTGTAAATTGATTCCTTTTTAAATTTGTGACTTTTAAATGATTTTACAAAAAGGATATTTCTCTCAAAAAGTTTTACTCATCATTTTCAACAATGTCAGCATCCTTTACTGGATATTATTTTTGATTGAGGTTGATTTATTATAATACAATATTTCATGTTGTATTGAATGATTTATGATATGCTTGACTATATTTTTATACCATTCATGTTTTATGGTTGATGTATTGAAATTTTTTATGCTAGTTTAAATATGAATTTTTATGTTATGTTTCAACTTTTTTCATATAAGGAATGAAGTGGACTTAGTAAGTGACAGGTAGAGCCCGTTATAGCTCCTTGATGCATCGGTAGGTCTCATGAGATAAAATAGTGTCTTAGCACAAGGCCTTGACAAAATATTTATTTATATTCTTGGCACGAGGCCTCGACTATGTGGTAATGATGTCCGATGTTAGGCATTCCCTCATTATGAAATTTGATATTACATGTGATTATTCAACTAGTAGAATATCCATGTGCATGTTTATATGGTAATGTTTGATTTATTTTTTTCATATTATGTTCAATTTTATTTTTAAAAAGGCTTTTTTTTACAAATCATGCCTTAAAATTTTATAGCTTTCGCTAAATTATTTACCCTTACTGAGCATCTGAGCTCACCCCTTTCTAATGTTTTATTTTCCCAGGATTCTAAGAAATGTGTTAGGATTGATAAGCAGGGTCAAGATTGGGAATTAATGGCATTATAAAAGGATCATTTATGTAGTGTTTTATTTTCTAATGTGTAATGTAACATTCATGTATGTAATCTATTTTCCAAGACTGCAAAACTGATCGGTCTTTCGGGACTTCATTCCTTGTAATCATGCCAATGTATGAAAATAAGGCACTGACTCGGGGTAACTGGGGTCGGAGCATTACATTAATGAAAATTTTTTGTTTATAATTTGGTAAAATAGACATAATTTTTGAATTCTTAATATCAAATATAGCTTAGGCTGAATTTTTGGTATTTTTCTGAAAAACATCAATTTTTGATAAATAGTGAAACCACTTAGTAGTAGTTAAAAAACTGACTTTTTCATTTAAAAAAAAATTTACCACTTCTGTGAATTGAATTTCGAAAATCCAACATACATGGTTGTTATTAGTATGTAAAATGTGGTTCATTAAGATGAAAATAATTTTTGGTGAATAGTAACTTTTGACTTTTATTTACCGCAGTTAAAGGTAAATAGGGAAATTCAAGGTAAAATTAATATTATAATAATTCTAAATTATTGTAAAACTTGTCCAAAACTCATTGGATGAGTAATGGCCGACCATGAGAATCCTTGGGTCGATTTTGGGACCCCATGGAGCCACCTATGATTGATAATGAAACTTTAGATTAATTAATTTAAAGTAAAGGAAAAATGACATAAACAAAAATATTTTAGTATATTAATTTTTGTATAGTGTTATATAAATAATATTTTTTACTATAAATATTCATTAGAAAGATAAAAAGATTTTCTACGTCATGGTATTTTTTAATAATTTTTATTCATCAAATAATTTAAATTATTTATGACACAATAATGGTGCACTGTTTAACTCATTAATAAATCATTTATATAAATAATATTATAAATATTAACATAACCTCGAAAACTTATCCAATTATTATTGAATGATTTTATTTAGACCACAAGTCATATTAACTTTGACTATAATTAATTTTAGACCTTTATAAACCAAATATCATTATATAATAAATAATATTTTCACACTTTCCTAAAGAGCCCCCCTCCCCCTTATAAAAGGAGACCATTTCCAACCAATTTGTTGCACCTATCATTCATTTTGTCTCCTCCAAACTCTTCCCAATTAATCTCCCTACATCCCTATCCTCCACCTAGTATCCTTATCTTAGGAAGAAGGCACTTCAAGAATTCCTTTTGGTTCAAACCAAAGGAAGTTACCCAAATTAAAGGTAAAGGTTTCTCTTATATTCTTTTATTTCATTTTGTTTTATTTCACTTCTACAACCCCTAAAATCTTTTTATTAATTTATTTTATAACAATAAAAGTATCCTAAAAATAATAGGATGTTTTTATGAGAAGGATTCTAACTACACTTATACACACCTCCATCTAATGGGTGAAGAACATATTGTTTCTGTGGATGGCAAACTAACGCCTCATGAAACAATGATTGTTCGATTATCTCATACCGCCTCTCATGGTGGCCATTAGGAAGACACTATATTTATATAGGATATATATTATGTTTATGTTTTCTTTATGCTTCTGTATTTTTCTTTTATAGCATACCTTTATGGTTTCCATTATGGGTAAACGCGATAATTTCATTTGATGTAGTGCGGATTACCGCCCCCTCAATGTGATATGACTCGTTCATGACATACGTGGGATGTATTAAGGATGTAGTTAATTGTATTATATATGATATTATACTGAAACTATAATATACCTATGTATCATTATTTTTTAATTATATTAAAATAAAAATTAAAAATTGAAGTGGTGTTCATGCGTACGTACGGCTTACCGTCTCTAAAAACGGTGCATTTAATTTCATACCTCCAAATACTATGTACTAATATAAATAAATGTATATACTAGATATATATAATATATATGACATATAAATCATGAATATCATTCTGGATATAATGAACTTATGACTATATGAACAACTTGTATCTATATGGTGTTCATTTGTGACTCAAGTACCAAATATCAACAAAACGAACATAATTAACGTGAATGATTACATAATGTTTATAACACGGTAATAAGTGATATGAAAGAAATAATAAACTTGAAAAGGTTCTTATTCAAGTAGAAATTAACTTTAATTTATTATTCATGATATTAAAGAACGAACGGGTCAAGTCAGACATGAGGTAAGGGAATTCGTCTCAATATCCTTTTGTTGAGGCATATTTTTTTATACACAAATTTATTTTATATGGTCTATAAAAAACTTTGACTTTGAATTTTATTTAAAAGGAATCTTTTCTCTAAAAATAATTTTACTAAATTACAAAAGGAATGTTTTTTTAACGTAAGCGGTGACAATGACCTTTTCTGCCGCTGCGATTATTATTTGATCTTTGTATTCCTTAAAAGCCATTATGTTTTTAAAAAGAAAATAAATACCATATATTATTTTACATATTTTGGCATTGAAAATAGTTTTGATAATGGATTTTTTATGTCAATATATTTAAGTGATAAATTTTGATTTCAATGGGTAAATTTTTTCTTTCCTTTATATATGTTGTATGTTTTATGATTTTATAATGGTACTTAGAAATTTGATGGGTGGTTAGATGATAAACCAAATGGCAGGTGGTGATATGATAAACCAGGACGGGTGGTTACACTATAACCTCCAATGCATTGGGTATGGAAGTCATCCGTATGGGTATTCCATTTAGTGATATGTGTGGAAGTCGACTATATGGTTATTCCATTTAAGTATGTTTAGGTCCCAAGTTACCTTTATATGTTATGTGTTCTTTATATGGGTTTTATGGTAATATTTTGGTTAAAAAAGAATAAGTAATGATCTATTATTATTAAAGAGTATTTTTCTTCTTCATAAAGGTTAAAAGTATTACTTATGATAGAGTATTCATAGTTTACTTGTTGTTTTTGGAAAAACTAACATTGTTCCTTATTTGTGTATCCCTTACTGAGCTTTTTATGTACATCCCATGTTTTTGAAATGTTTTCCACAGGACATAATGTGGAATAGGTTCAAGGATGGGATCAAGGAAATGTCATGATGCCTTAAACATGGAACTAGACATGACACTTTTTTTCAAGAGTTCTTGTTTTGTGACAAAAATAGAAACTGAGTAGAAGTAACTACGTTGTTTTTTTTTTAAATGAAATGTAATAGTTATGGCCTAATTATCTAAAACTCTAAACCTGAAACGATCCTCAATGTTATTTATTCATTTACTTCAATATTATGTAATGTTTTAAGGCCGAATCCTTATATTTGATATCATAGGTTGGTTTAGACAACTTTATGAGTTAGGTTATTTGCTAAATAAATGTCCATAAATTAATTTATCATAAAATTGAAATGATATAGCATTTACATATTACCATGTTGCTTCGCATAAGATATTTCTGGTTTTAGAATGGTTTTCCACAGAGGAATCATGGAAGCTATATTGGGACAACATTAGGAGGAAGACAACCTTCCAAATCAGCAACCTGAGATGGTTGAAATCATAACTGAATAGTTTGTTGTTGCGATGGCATAGTTGACTCGGGATAAAAATGTTGGTGGTATCCAGGCCCGAGATCAGTGAGATCAACCACAGAGGAACATGTTAGTAGTGGAGCATTTCATGAGGGAACATCCCCCATCATTTAGAAGATCATCTAACCCTATGCTAGCAGAAGGGTTGATTAAAGTAGTAGAGAAGATCTTCGATGTTATGGGGTGTTAATAACATCAAAATTTTAGTCTCGTTGTTTACCATTTTGAAGGTGAAGGTGATCAGTGGTGGTCGATGGTGGAAAATATCAGTGATAGTGAAGAGATTGAAGCACTTGATTGGGATGAATTCAAAGGTATGTTTTTTGAGAAATATTTTTCTATGGTGGTTCGTCTTATGATGGAAAAACAATTACTGGAATTAATGCAGGAGGATGACTAAATGGCTACTAATGAAGAAACATTCACTCGACTGACAAGGTATTCTCCAAATTTCATCTGATATCTTGCTAGTAAGATAAATTGATTTTACTCAGGACTGAAGCCATGATATCGAAGAGCATTAGCCACCCGTGAGTTAAAAAGTTATAAAAAACTTGTTCGATGTGCGAATAAGGTGGAAATAGAGTTTGTCGATGATCAGGTGTTCATTTGCAAACAATATAATAAGAGGTCCAGTTGGTAGGAAAAGGGAAATAATTCATCAAACAAGACTATAGGTAAGAAAATTAAATAGCCAACTTGTGATAAGTGTGGTAAAAAGAATCCTGGAGAATGTTTATCAAAGTCCGGAATGTGCTTTTGATGTTGTAAAACTGGTCATATTGCTCATAAATATAAGGAAGATGATCAAGCAGGAAATTAAAATCCATCGGTATGATGTTTTAAGTGTAATGAAATGGGTTATTATGCAAATGAGTGTCCAGCGAAGAACTCAACTGAGGGAAAGTATCCAGACTACAAGAAGAAAGTGGTAGTGAAATCCTTTGAAACTACTTCAACAGATGTTGGGCAATCAAATGAAGTAGTATCATGTACATTGTTTTTTTATTCATATTATGCCAATGTGTTGTTTTTTTTCTGGTTCTACACACTCATTCATTTCTGAGAAGTTTTCTAATAAATTGGGAATTTAATCTCAAGATATGAATATAAAAATTATGGTAAAAATACCAGGAGGAAATTTTGAGAAAAAAATAAAACGTAAGAACCTTCTTGTCTATGTTTGCGTGAAGAATCTACCTACAAACCTTATTGATTTGTCTCTAGTAGAGTTTAATGTTATTTTGGGCATGGATTGGCTATTTTTTATCATGATAAGATTGATTGTAGAGATAAAGGGGTTTCATTTCAGAATGATTAACACTTTGTGTAAAAGAATGAACCATTTATTTTGATTACATATCAAGAAGATGAGAAACTAGTAAAATATGGAAATAAATGTTACCTTGCACATATTGTTGAAAATAAAGGAACTCTTCATATTAATGATGTGCCATTAGTAAATGATTATCTTGATGTTTTTCATGACAATTTTCCTCGTATTATACGTGATTGGGAAGCTGAATTTACTATTGACTTAGTTCCTGATGGTAATCCAATTTCAAAACACCCTTATCGAATGGATCAAATTGAACTTTTAAGTTAAAGAAGCAATTGCAGGATTTATTAGATAAATGTTTCATTCGACCTATAACATCACCATTGGGTGATCCTGTATTGTTTGTTAAAAATAAATATGGTTCATTGATACTTTGCATTGATTATAGAGCATTGAATTACATCACTGTTAAGAACAGGTATCCTTTTCCAGATATTGATTTTTTGTTTGATCATCTCTAGGGAGCTCAGTATTTTTTGAAGATTGACTTGAGATCGGGGTACCATCAGTTGAAAGTGAATAAAGCAGACATTCTAAAGTCCTCTTTTCATACTAGATATGTCCATTATGAATTTTTAGTTATGCCTTTTGGTTTAACCAATGCACCTACTGTATTCATGGATCTTATGAATATAATTTTCCATGATTTCTTTGATAAGTTTGTGGTTGTGTTCATTGATGATATCTTAGTTTATTCCAAAATTAACTAGGAATGTGAATGTCATTTAAAGATTTTCTTGCAAACCTTAAAAGAATAGAAACTATTTGTGAAATTCAGCAACTGTGAGTTCTAGTTACAAAATATATCTTTCATTGGTCACATTGTTTCAAAAAATGGTATAACTGTTGATCCTACTAAAAAAAGTTGTTGAAGAATGGCCGAGACCCACAAATATAACTGAGATTCATAGTTTTCATGGTTTTTCAGGTTATTACCAGAGGTTTGTTGAAATTTTTTCACAGTTATCTAGTCCAATGAATAAGTAAACTCAAAAATGCATTATGATCATTTGGACAAGAAATGTGATGATTGTTTTCAGGGATTGAAAAAGAAGATTTGTGAATGCTATAGTTTTGGAACTGCCTTCCAGAAATTGTGAGTTTGTTATTTACAGTAATAATTCATTGAAAGGATATGGATGTATCCTTATACAGAATGATTAGGTAATTTCCTATGCTTCACGTCACTTGAAACCTCAATAGTTAAATTACCCTTCACATGATTTGGAATTAGCTGCTGTCATTTTTTGCTTTAAAATTTTGGAGGCATCATTTGTGTGGAGTAAAATGTTAAATATATACGGACCACAAATTTTTAAAGTATATATTCACTTAGAAAAAAATTTAACGTGAGGCAAAGAAGATGGATGGAATTAATCAAGTATTATGATTGAACGATCCATTACCATTTGGAAAAAGCAAATAAAGTGGCTGATGCTTTGAGTCTAAAAAGTAATGTCTCATTAACCATGCTACATTTGGAATGAGATCCTTTGGTTTTTTATTTGATGAACTTTTTCATAGAAGTTTTTTGTGCAAGAAATTATTCTGTTTTGTTTTAGGTGTTATTGAACTAATCTATATCAGACAGAATAAAGAAAGTGTAGAAAGAAGACAGTGAGTTGAAGAAAATGGTATAGTTGTTTAAGAAGGGTAAGTTGCCTGATTTTAACATTGATAATAATTGTGTTTTGAGTTTTGGGAAGAGATTATGTGTTCTTTGTGATTCACAGTTGAAGAATGAGTTGTTATGTGAAGCTCATAATTCTCTTTTTTCAGTTCATCCTGGAAGTACTAAGATGTACATAGATCTTCACGAGTATTTCTAGAGGGATAAAATGAAATGAGATATTGCTAATTTTACTGTGAAGTGTTTGACTTGTCAGTAGGTTAAAGCAGAGCGGCCGTTACCGAAAGTAATTTTTCAGTCTTTACTGGTGCCAGAGTGGAAAGTGAAAAATATATCCATGGACTTTGTTGTGGGATTACCAAAGACATCTCGAGGTAATAATGCAATCTGGGTTATATTTGATCGATTGACTAAATCTGCCCATTTCTTTCCTATTCAAGATACCTTGTCTCCAGATCAACTTGCTCGGTTGTATGTTAAAGAGATAGTCAGGTTTCATGGATATCCCCTATCCATTGTATGTGATCATGATCTCATGTTTACTTATAACTTTTTGAAAGGCCTTCAGAAGTTGTTGGGTAGTGAATTAAATTTTAGTACATCTTTTTATCCTCAATCAGATGGGCAGTCAAAACAAACAATTCAGACCTTGGAGGATATGTTATGTGCGTGTTCACAGGATTAACAGGGATGTTGGGACCGACATCTTCCTTTGGTTGAATTTTCTTATAATAACAGTTTTCATTCCAGTATACAGATGGCTCTATTTGAGGCATTATATTGAAAGTGTTGTCTAACTCTAGAGTTTTGGAATGGAGTAGGTGAAAGGAAGCTGATGGGACCAAAATTGGTAGAAGAGATAGTAGAAAAAGTTCAGTTGATTCAAAATCACATGAGAGCATCTTAGAGCCGATAGAAAATTTATGTGGATAACCATAGGAAGGATATTTCTTTTAAGGTAGGTGATCATGTCTTTCTCAGAGTTTCTCCATGGAAAAGTGTGATGTGTTTTGTTAAGAAGGGAAAGTTGAGTCCAAGGTTCACTGGACCTTATGAAATCCTGGAGGAAGTTGGATTAGTTGCGTACAAAGTGGTTTTACCTCCATGTTTATCCCAAATACACAATTTTTTTCATGTTTTGATTTTGAGAAAGTATATTCCAGATCCATATCATGATTTGAGTCCAGAGGTAGTTCAGTTGGAAGAGAATCTCTCTTATGAAAAACAACCAAGTCTATATTTTTTACCGTATAGAGAAAGTTTTTCAGAATAAGTTAATTCACCAGGTAAAGGTTTTTTGGAAAAACCTTATGATTGAACAGGAAACGTGAGAATCTCAAAATGCTATGAGGGATAAATACCCCCACTTATTTTGATGAGTGAATAAAAATTGCGAGGATGCAATTTCCAAAATGGGGGAAGGATTTAACATCCCAGGTAAATGAAGAATAAAATATTTTCATATTTATTAATATTTGTGAATAAATTATTAATTTTACAATAAAAGGGTTGTTATTTTCTATATCATACCTGATACGCAACAACGAGTTTCTTTGAAATCTTGCGTTGCACACTGATAATAGAATATTATTATTTTAAATGGAAGTTCAATCCTGGCCGTTTTATTGGTGGGAATGAACAAAACTAACTACAATATGATTATACATGTTTTTTAAATGTATTTACTTTTATCCAATAAAAGTTAGATGCTTAAAATGTGAATGAATCTAATTTTAAGCATAATTTACAATAAAAGGTCGATTTACCACCTTCTAATGGTAAACCCTCTTTAAATATAGTTTTAGTCACTTTAATACATTTTATTATACCAATTAAAATCCTTCTTTAGAATGGGGATATAAAAATTTACTTTGCGTAAATTTCTGGAATTTTTCCGATAAAGTTCATTTTTTAATGAATAGTGAAAATATTGTATTTTAATTCAAAACTGTGTTTTAATCTAATTTATTTATGTGGTTAGATTAACTTTTTAGTTGGATTTAAAGTTAAATTTGAATATATGTTTACCATTTAATCCAATTTTGATCATTTTAATTAATTTCACTTTGAATTTGGACCCAAACAAGTGTCAATCTTTTGATAGTTATTGTATCTTAAAAACACACTATTTGTTTTAACAACGAGGATTAATTTTAAATTAATTAATGATACTTATATGTTTATAATTTGGTAAAATTTACATCATTTTTTAATTTAGAATATCAAATATAGATTACGCTGAATTTTTGGTATTTTTATGAAAAACAGTATTTTTTTATGAATAGTGAAACCACTTAGTAGTAGTTAAAAAACCGACGTTTTCATTTAAATGAAATTTTACCACTTCTGTGAATTCAATTTCAAAATTATGACATACATGGTTGTTATTAGTAAGTAAAATGTGGTTCAATAAGATGAAAATAATTTTGATGAATAGTAACTTTTGACTTTTATTTACCTCGGTTAAAGGTAAATAGGGTAATTCAAGGTAAAAAGAATAATATAATAATTCAAAATTAACTTAACACTTATCCTAACCTTATTTGATTAGTAATTTCCGACCATGGTAATCCTTGGGTCAATTTCAGTACCCCATGGAGCTACTTATGAATGATAATGACACTTTAGATTAATTAATTTAAAGTAAAGGCCAAAATGAAATAAACAAAAATATTTTAGTAAATTAATTTTTATATGGAGTTATATAAGTAATGGTTTTTACTATAAATATTAATTGGAAAGATAAAATAATTTCCTAAATCATTGTAATTTTTTATAATTTTTATTCATCGAATAGATGAAATTATTTATGACACAATAATGATGCAGTGTTTACCTCATTAATAAATCATTTAAATAAATAAGATTATAAATATTAAAATTTCATCCAAAACCTATCCAATCCTTGTTGGATGATTTTATTTCGTCCATTAGTTATCTTATCTTTGACTCTAATGATTTTGGGACGTTTAGAAACCTAATATCATTATATAATAAAATAATATTTTCACACTTTCCTAAAGAGTCCCTCCTCCCCCTTATAAAAGGAGACCATTTATAACCAATTGCTAACACCTCTCAAGACTTTTTGATAGTCCAAACCTTGCACAATTAATCTCCCCACATACCTATCCTCCACGTAGAAGCCTTATATTTGGTAGAAGGCACTTCAAGAATTCATTTTGGTTCAAACCAAAGGAAGTTACCCAAATTAAAGGTAATGGTTTCTCTTAAATTCTTTTGTTTTATTTTGTTTTATTTAACTTCTCCAAACCCTAAACCATTTTTATTCCTTTATTTTATAATAAAACCAGTATCCTAAATATACTAGGATGTTTTTATGTTAATTATTTTAACCACACTCACACACACCTCCATATAATAGGTGAAGAACATATTGTTTCTGTGGATGGAAATCTAACGCCTCACGAAATGATGATTGTTCGATTATCTCCTACTGCCTCTCATGGTGGACATTAAGAAGTCACTATATTTATATATGATATATATTATGTTTATTATTTCATTATGTTTCTATATTTTCATTTTATAGCATACCTTTATGGTTTCCATTACGGGTAAACGCAATAATTTCATTTCAGGAAGTGTGGACTACCGCCCCCTCAAAGTGATATGACTCGTTCATGCCATACGTGGGATCTATAAAGGATAGATTTTATGGTATTATATATGAATTTATACTGAAAATATAATATACCTATGTATCATTTTGTTTTAATTCCATTAAAATAAGAAATAGAAATGGAAGTAGCATTCATGCGTACGTACGGCTTACCGTCTCCAGGAACGGTGCATTTCATTTCTTACCTCAAAATGTTATGTACTATTATAAATACATGTATATAATGGATATATATATGTTATATATATGATATATAAATCAGGAATATAATTTTTTATATAATTAACATTTGACCATGTGAAAAAACTTGTAACTATATGGTGTTCATTTGTGATTCAAGTACCAAATATCGACAAAACGAACATTATTAACTTGAATGATTACATAATGTTTATAACATGGTAATAAGTGATATAAAAGGAATAATAAACATAAAAAAGGTTTTTAAGCAACTAGAAATTAACTTTAGTTTATTATTCAGGATATTAAAGAACGAACGGGTCAAGTCAGACCCGAGGTAAAGGACTTCGTATCAATCTCCTTTCGTTGAGGCATATTTTGTTTTATACACAACTTTCTTTTATATGGTGTATAAAAATATTTGACTTTTAATTTTATTAAAAAGGAATCTTTTCTCTATGAAGCATTTTTCTAAATGGAAAAAGGAATCTTTTTTTTAATGTAAGCAGTGACAACTACATTTTCCACAGTCGCGAGTATTATTTGATCTCTGCATTCCTTAACAATCCATAATGTTTTTAAAATGAAAATAAGTACCATATAAACTTTTACGTATTTTGGTATTGAAAATAGTTTTGATAATTGATTTTTTATGTCAATATATTTTAGTGATATATAGTGATTTCAATGTGGAAATGATTTCTTTCCTTTATATATATTGTATGTGTTATGATTTTATAATGGTACTTGGACATTTGATGGGTGGTTACGTGATAAACCAAATGACGGGTGGTGTTGTAATAATCCGGGATGGGTGGTTACATTATAACCTCTAATGAATTGGGTATGGAAGTCAGTCGTATGGCTATTCCATTTTGTGATATGTTTGGAATTCGATAGTATGGTTATTCCATTTTAGTATATTTATGTCCCAAATTACCTTTATATGTTATCTGTTAATTATATGGGTTTTATAGTAATATTTTGGTTACAAAAGGGTAATTAATGATATTTTATTTAGTAAATAGTATTTACTACTTCATAAAGGTGAAAAGTATTACTTATGATAAAGTATTCATGGTTTACTTGTTGTTTTTTGAAAAACTAACAGTGTTCCTTCTTTGTGTATCCCTTACTAAGCCTTTTATGCTCATCCATAGTTTTTGAAATTTTTTTATAGGAAATAATGTGGAATAGGGTCAAGAATGGGATCATGGAAAAGTCATGCGGTCTTTAACATGGAACTAGATATGACTCTTTTTTTCAAGAGTTCTTGTTTTGTAAAAAAATGGAAATTGAGTAGAAGTGTATACTTTTTATTTTATTTTTGAAATGAAAAGTAATAGTTATGGCCTAATTCTCTCAAACTATAATCTTGAAAATATCCTCAATGTGATTTATTTGTTTAATTCAAGATTATGTATTGTTTTAAGGTCGTGTTTTATAAGTGTTTCACATGTCAGGGTTGATGCTAATGTGGTCTCTGAATGCCTGAATCAAGTTAAACATTCAATTATTACAAGATCAATCCTTCCTAAGGGTTCTAAACCATGAAAATAGATGTTTTAGTTGCACATATATTGGAAACATATGGATTTCGAAACTAAAGGATTATTTCATTGGGAAATGGTTTCTTTTATATCATTTTTCCTAATGATGACATGGAGATGCATGTGTGGGGATATGGTCTTGGTTTCAATGAAGCCCATTTTTGAGCATTTTCATAAAGAGTATTTGAATTTTAACCCATTGGATGTATGTATCATATCCACTCAATTATGGGTGAATTTTTATTTCTTAAATTGGTTGTTGTGGCATCCAAAGATTCTCTATGATTTTATTATCAATATTGGAGTTCCTGTTAAATTAGATAAAGATACTGAGCTCACTCGCATTGGATATTTTGCAAGATTTATAATTGAGGATGACTTAACTACTATAATGACTGATAAAATTTTTCTCTAAACTAATCATGCGAGGATTGAAAAGTGATTTGAATATTAAAATGTTCTGATATTCTATCTAAAATGAATATTAATTGGTTATAACTTACTAAATTTCAAAAGGGCATCCTTCTATTCCCACTATTCATCTTGTAGGCATGCTGATCATAATTTTAATAGAAAGGCTTGATCTATGAAGGCATATACTCTGGATAATAGTGTATATCCAATGGATGATGGGATTCTTGCAAAGGGAAATGCATGTAACTCTACCTCAGCTGATTTGAATTTGAATGGGAAGGATTCCTCCTTGGGAATAAAAACATGAGAAGATATTACTGCAGAGGAGGAAACAAAACATGCACATTTACTTATTGTGAATGTGGTGCATTCTATACCTAATTCATAGAATATATATGAAATAAAAATGTAGGAGAATTTCATTGTCATGGGTTTGCTAGAGCTTGTTCCTTTTATTACAAATCCATATGTTTGGAGCCTGTTGAAAATTTTATTCAAGATGAAGTGGATAAGGAAATGATCCAAGAAAAAACATTGAAATCCTCCATGAGGAAAGGAAAATTGAAGTAGGTATTGTATTCTCCACCTACTGCTATGAAGAATGTGGTGAGTATCGCTTCTTTGAACCCTAGATAACCACCTTCACAAATCATGGGTATGGTGAAAGCGCCCTATGATGGACTTGATTCTCCAACATTGGGGCCCATTATTGGAGGCTCTAATGATTAGTGATGACCCGAAAAAATGGTGCATCTAATTTGGAAGATTTAGGAAGGAATTGGCAACATACCACAACTTGGCAGTAGGGTCGACACCCATAACATGTGGTCCTGGGCATGGCTACGATGATGGTACATGAGGCCATGACAGAACAATCTCCACCGAGTCTTCTAAGGGACTCTCTCTAGAGAAACAAAAGCATCGAGATATGTATTCTATCCTCTTCAATTAAAGGAACTAATAGTCAGTGTGGGAATCTGCTGATGAGGATGAGGGCTTTGATCATGATTGTGTAATTTTTCATGATATGTAGAATCTCCTTTTATGGATGTGGGTATGTCCTTGTTTGAACCATCCATCTTTCATGTGCTCATTTCTTTTTTATTCTTTTTATAATAGGTGGCCTAACCACCAAACATTTTTGTTTTATATATATATATATATATATATATAATTATAAAATTATAATGAAAATATTTATTATACATATAAAGTAATAAAAATACATAATTAAATTTATATATTTATAAATATATACAAATATATAAAAATATATAAAAATAGTTAGAATAAAAATTATATATATATATATATATTTCAATAATTATAATATTATAATAAACATATTAATTAAATATATTTATGTACAAATGTTTATAAATAAATACAAATATTTATAACTATAATTGTAAATAAATATAGATGTATTTTAAGAATTATAATATTATAATTAATTTATTAATTAAATATATTTATAAATTCGTAAAAGATATCATCGTTTTATAATTATATAAATAAAAATATTTTTATTTTTATTTATCTTTATAACATTAAAAAATTTATATTTATTAAACTTTTAAATTACAAATATATATATATATATATATAATTTTAAATAAATATATACTTTTTTTAATAATTATAAATATATAAAAATATATATTTATTTTTCTAATAAAAATGTAAAAATATATAATTAAATAAATATATTTATAAATGTGAAAAAAATATTGATAAATAACTAAAAATATTTATAACTATAATTATATGTAAATATATATAAATTTAAATAATTATAAAATAACAAGAAATATATTAATTATATATATTTATAAAATTATTAATATAAAAAATATATTCTTTATAATTTTATATTTATTTAAAAATATATATATATTTATAATTATAAATAACAATATATTAATTTATATAATTATAAAATTATAACAAATATATTAATTATATGTATAAAAAATTATGTATATATAATTAATATATTTATTATATATATTTATGAAATTATAAAATAATATGTTTGTTGTAATTATATAATTATTTAGATAAATATATATTTATTTTTAATTATAACTGTATAAAAATAAATGTATTTATTTACATGTACAATTAATACATTATAAAAAATATATTTATTATATTTATAATATTATAAATATATAAAATTAATATATTAATAAAATATATTTATAAGACTACACATATAATAAATATATGTATTTATTATTTTATAATTATTTCAATTAATATATATGTATTTATTTATTTATTTATTTAATTAAAAAAATTTAAGAAATATTTTTATTATACTTAAAATTATAAATATATAATAAATAGATTAATTGAATATATTTATAATATTATACATATAATAAATATATTTTTTATAATTTCAAAATTATATAAAAATATATATATATATATATTACTAATAAATAAAAAAATATATTTATTTATTTTTATTTAAATAATTATTAAATTATAGCCAATATATTTATTATATTAATAATTTTATAAATATATATAGTTTTTATATTTCTTATATTTTTATAGTTATAAATGAATATATTTTTATTTATAATATTTATAAATATATAAATTTATAAATCTAAATTTATTTAATATATATAAATAAACTTATTTATTTATAATATTTATAATTATATAATTATATTTATTATATATATAAATATAAATATTTATTTATTTATTTATATTTATAGTTATAAATAAATATAATAATATAAATTTTTTAAAATATATATATATCTTTGTTGTATTTTCTATTTTAGTGCTGATATTACATAACATTATTAGTGATTATTAACTAGCATTGATAAAGCTTCACCTGATTTTATAAATGAACCCTAACTGTCCCCTCCTTCCTTCGCATACCTCAAGCTCTCGTTGAAGCCGACCCCTGCGTCGTCGAACAATCCTCTACCCGGACATCATCTATGCTTCCGCCGACCCCTCCTCTTTCAAGAGCACTCCTCCACCGGGAACACTCCTCCCCCATGTACCCTCCCCAACGATGAACCCACAACTATTGTGGCCCCTCTTCTACATTGAATGATGATCCGCCGCAAACCTCCTCTCCTGCAAACCCACCTCTACTGCGGACCCAACTCCTTTGTGAACCCAATTCTAACGTGAACCCACCTTCTCTGCATGTTGACACCCACATCTATTGTGGACCCACCACCATCGTGAACCCACCTCTACTAAAAATACCTCTGCGATCTCCACTGCCTCTATCGCCACCACCTACCCCGACTCTACTGCTACCAGACCCTATTGCTACATTGGGTATACCATTTCTTCCACATTATTACGAATTCCTAATATATTGATAGATTTTTGTTTATCTAACTTCTTGGAATCGATAGATTGGTATTCAATAGACAGATCTCCATCCCAAATATAGAGATTTATTTTTTCATTTAATTGTTCATTGGATATGGTGTTTGGATTTTTTTGAGTGAGGTGATAGAGATTAAACTAATACGGTGGAGAGTTATGTGCTTATTGAAGAGGTAAACCCCTCAAGCTAAATGTGTTGTAGGTGTTTGTAAATGTATATTGAGGTTCATGTTTGAATTATATAGTTAATTCCCATGGGAAATTAGTTATGGTGGATGATCAAGATGAGATTTATCTTTGGTCTTCTGGTGATTATGTCGAAGGTGTTTTGGTGGTGTGGTAGTATATGTCAACAGTTTTTAGTTAGAAGAGAATCTGATGGTACAATGTTCCCAGGTTTCAGGTATGGAAACTAGTGGGTATGATTTAGTTGTTTTGGAATGCATCTAGGTTTAAAGACATTATGATCAACTGAAATGGTGAGGCACTGGAAATAAAAGTAGATATTTGTTGGGATAACTTATCGAAGGATATTTTAACTATGTTTATCACATAAGGTTGTTGTGGAAGGTTTAAATCTATGTTCGGTGTATCATTTTTTGAATGAATGGTGCGTCTTGGTCTTGATTGGACTTTTAAGGAAAACAAGGTGTGTTCTTTTTTCATTGAATGATGGTGTGTATGAATCAACATCTATGGGTTTTTTATGACGACGATGGGTTATGATTGTGATTGGAATGATTATTAAGGCTATGACATGTTTATTTTTGAACCATGTTTGGTGAAAATTGGGTGCATGATTTGAAGGTTGTTTTATTCTTATAAAATAGAAGAGGTGCTATTATGGTGTGTTATTAGTGATAATTTGAGTCTTATTTTTGTGATAAACATAACGATGATAGGTGATCGTGTAATAACAAAATTTGATGTTTTGTTTTGATGGACACAAGAAGGAACCATCGTGGTAATTCAATTTTGATAATTGGCATTGGCTTCGGTTGTTTTTGGTTGAGTTCTCTAAGTTGTATTTTTGTGTGATGGATGTGTTTTAGGCATTTATAAATGATACGTGGCCATTTTTTATAAATTCTGACCATCATAGGTTGAATATTGTGTTCTTATTACTTTTAAGAATTCATATGGATTTGATGTATTATAGTGGGGAGGTGGAATGAACCTAAGATCATTGGAACTAATAGTTTATGAAAGATGGTGAATTTTAACTTACTGGATGGGTTAAGTTTTTAATTGAGACTTAGAATGACAATATGAAATTTGTAATTCTTCAAAGTATGGGTTTCGAATGAAAAATGACGATCAAGAGGTATAAGAGAGTTCATATAAGGATTGGGGGCTTCCAGATAAGTATCAATAATTTTGATGTTTTTTATAATGAGGTAATGATTTGGCACTGATAGTTTAGGAGGAACTATGAAAAACCATGATTCTCTTGATGATTTCAATTAATTGTGAACAAATAATTATCATGTATCATTGTTTCTACATGGTTGAGGATATAATTTTTGAGGTTAAAGTTGAAACCTCATCAGGATGATGATGGTATAGGATTAGGATCACGTCATATGAATAGTTTTAGAAAAGTTGTGCAGTCTGTCTGATTACCCAACACATTATCATTCATGAATCTGTTGTAGAAAAACACCCTTAACTTCTCATGAAATGAAATAACAAGTAGAAAACTAAATCTTTTTCTGATAATCCATGATGTATGATCACTAAATAAATGAATAATTTGAAAATAAATGTTTATACCCAACATAATTGTTTTTCAAACACCCAAGACTCAAGTATGTCGTCTTGATGAGCTTTACATTGATATTGAATTCCAAAAAATTTGTATATATATTTATATCACATAGTAATAATTATTCTATATGAAAATAATTTTTTAATGTCCTTTGAATATAATTACCATTAATATGTAATAATAGTTTCCCAATATCATTAGAACATATATATTCCATAATGATATTTTTAAATCAATATATCATATAGTCTAGATACATCAATCTTACATGACCTAGATGATTGTTGACTATTAGGTGATAGATTTTTATATGGAATAGATATATCTTCTCATAAAGCTCACAGATGGAGAACTCTATGAAGAATGGTCCCATGGAATGACCCACAATTAATAATTCCACATGTTTTTTCAATCATTTGATATTAGTAAATGTAAAAAATATTGTTTTCTCTAAAACTAGATTTATTTTCTTGTCTTGTTATATTATAATTGATAAAATATTTATTCTTTTTTATTCTTTTTTTTTTGAAGTGCCTCAATTAGGATTTATGCCTTTGTAAAAATTTCTAAGTGCCTAAATTAAAATGATTCATGTGTTTTAAAATTTTTCTTAATAAATTATACGTCTTTAACGTATTCATATATTGTTTTAAAATTTCATTAAAACGATTTAAACACTTGGAATAGACATAGGTTTCATGCCAACTATTAGTCAACTCACCTGATTGGTTTTCATAAAGGGATGTGAATGTATTGAAAGAATATTTAATGTTGGTTTCATTTTAACAAGTGGTGTGTCATGTTTTAAATGAAAATTTGTAAAATATAGATGGTTTTTAATATTTTTAAATGATTAATAATTTCAGGTGACGAAGTTCCATTTAATTCTATAAAAATGAATTTTATTTTAAGGAAAGAATCATTAGAATTTATGGGTTTATATAAAATAGGGTGTGTTATATTAAGGATGAAATATTTCAAAGGGTTGGTTTTTTATTTGGATTTAAAATTTTATTTTATAAATAGTTTTAAATGGACATCTTTATATTATTTTTTTACATTATATTTTATGTTTATATTTTTATAAAATTAGTAAAACAAGTACATTATTTAGGGAATGCAAGTAGATACATAATAATACCATATAAAGGAAACTTTACTAACTCTATCCAACCCATATAATATTTATCATGACCTCGCTCTCGAAAAGGTGAATTAATGTTTAACCCCTTGTAACTCCTAAAACTAATTTTCTTTCATCATAACATGCATGGTTTAAATTTGGGGACCCCCTTTTTGATATGTCTATTTTGGAATTTTCCCTCAAAGGGTTACAATTGATTATTAATATGAAATTCTTCATTCTTATCCATGGATGTTAAAATGTTCTCTTCTATATGAGGGTATTATAGTGGAAATTTGATTTAATACTTATATTATATTTATTTATATGATGATCATTTAATTTTTTTTCTCACTTGCACATGTTTAGATGTATGGGAACCATATGAATATGAAATAGTTCCTGATGTATACTATACTAGTTATCTCATGCTCTATATAGTTTCCCCTGGTTTTATAGTTTTCTTAGTCTATATGAATGTCCCTAATGAATATTAATGTGTTGGTAAGTCATGTAGATTTTATATTTTTTAGGATTCAAAATAGTTCAACTGTTGGCCTTGTTGTATTGTGAGTACAAAATTATGATATAATTGAATTCCTACTATGACCATGATGCAGTGAATATAAAATAATTTGAACCAGGGAAGAGGGATCTATTAAAAATTTAGATATATCAACTTAATGAGATAGTGGATGATACGAAATAGTGAAATTTGTCTCTAGTTCTAAATGTATTTCAATAATTAGAAAGATTATATATCATTTATATTTTATCTCCTACTGTAAAGCATATAATAATTTAGATGGTTCTTGGATTGGTTTTCATTGAATGTTTATTTACTTAAAAATGGAGGTCATGAATATATTCCTCAGCGTAGAATCATAGGAAGAGATATATATAGACCAACTGGATGGTTTCATGATAAATGGAATATAGGGTTCCGTTTCAATATCAAATATAGTTTTTGTGGGCTTCAGTAGGCACCAAGACAGTGTAAATATAATTTAAATGCTATCATGGTAGAATTAATGTTCATGTAGTGAGATGTAAATAATTTATACTATTTTATGAATTATTATTAGGGTATATTTTTCATTTTACTTCAACATGTGGATGAGTTTCTCAAAATTGTACAAATGAAGGAATGGTTGGACGACCTGAATATTGATTTATCTAGATGATCAAAAATGAAGGACCTTGGTTCATGAAAGTGGATATTTGGGATAAATATTGAAGGAGACTGAACATTTATAATTTTTTTAGCCTTTATTAATTTTAAAATAATTTTTTTGCGTATTTATTTTTATTAATTATTCATATTATCAAATAAAATAGCATGGATATAAATAATGAATGGAAGGATGTCAGTCATCTAGAAAAAGAGTATGATGATTAAGTGAAACATTTCTTCAAGTATGCAAAAGATCATGCATATTACCCTTATCAAATAAATTTTTTATGTTTATTATATTTTTATTTATGGAACATTAGTCTTGAGGCATTAGAATAACACTTGATTTGTCATGGAATAAATTCGAGTTATAATTGATGGAATAAAAATTGGAAAAACATAAATGCAACAAGTGGCTGGGATAACAGTACATTTTTCTGAATCGTCTAATATGATTACAAATTTGATCTATGAATAAGAACATATCATGGATGTGATCATAGATTTGAATGATGATGATGATCATATTGAAGAAAGGACAAGGATATATGAATATGAACATCATGATTTCTGAAAATTATTTGAGAAATTATATAGTTGTGAAAATACATCATTGTATGATGGTTTCACTAAATATAGTGTATTTTTAGTCATTATAAAGATGTATTAATTGAATGATGGGAATTTATGGACTGATACTTGTTATAAAAAACTACTTTCTCTCTTGAATGACATGATCTGAGAAGATAATGATCTCCCAAGATGAACATATGATGATGTAGACCACGGAAAACGCGTCCCCAAATTTTCCAAAAGCTTCCATACATGATCCAAGATCGTAGTCCATTTCTCAAGCTTCGATTTGGTAGGCCGTAGGGCCCGAACGGAGTTACGGATTAGGAGTTATGGACGTTTGAAGTTGGGATGGAAATCTGGTTCGCAAAGCCCATTCGTGAAGCCCCCCTCCGTGATCGCGGAGCGCCGCCATGAGGAAATGAGGTGAGAGGCTCCGAGAACCCGTTTGACGTTTGCGATGCGCCGCGAAGACCCCTCGCGAAGACCCCTCGCGAAGACCCCTCGCGAAGCACTGATGCGAAGCACCGATGAGAAGCACCCGTGCAGCGCGGTCCCGCGAATCTCTAGAGGCGGTAACTCTCCGCGAACGCATTTGAAGTTCGCGAGCCCTCCGCGAAGCTCCAGAGGCGGTAACTCTCCGTGAATGCATTTGACATTCGCGAGCCCGCCGCGAAGCTCCGGAGGCGGTACCTCTCCGCGAATGAATTTGACGTTCGCGAGCGCGCCGCGAAGCTCCTGAGGCGGCGCGGAAGTTCTTCTTCACGGCGCCCCTGCCTATAAATACCCAGATCACCCCCCCTTCTCCAAGAGGACAGCCACGGCCACTTCTCCCCTTGGGCGGCCGAGCGGAGCTCTGCATTGCGGCTCCGCGAAGCCATGCTCCGCGAGCAGATTCCTTCACGTTGCTGCTCCGCGAGCGGAGGATCCGCGAGCCTATGCTCCGCGATGCTGCTCCGCGAGACCAAGCTCCACGAGAGCCCTTTGCTCCGCGAGCCCATGCTCCACGATGCTGCTCCGCGATACCCCTTACCTTCGCGAGAGACCATTGCTCCGCGAACTTTTCGGGCCGGGATGCCGGGATTTTCCATTGCGCTCCCACCTTCCACCTATGGAATACCATGATTTGATACACTCCTCCGCACACCGTGTTACACCTAGAGTCGACATATTCCTCTGTGTTTCATTCCATGTCGTGAGTCGAGATTCTCATCACCAATTCCCCGAGTACCTTGAGTAAAACCATTCCTCAGGAAACTCCTCCAAACCCAATCACTTGGCTCCTATGCCAGGTTCAACCAGAAAGGGCCGCCCTTGCGTAAGTCCCAACACCAACCATTTCTAGGAACCTTCTGCCTAACAGTCCTTTCTACATGACTATAAACTGTAGTATTCTCCCTTTGTTCCAAACATAGGATTCCCCTTGCTCCAAGCAAGAGATGCCTTATGCTCCAAGCATGAGATGCCAATAGTCCTATCTACATGACTGTAAACTGTAGTACACCCTATCTAACAAATGATAGGATGCCTCTTGCCCTATACGAGAGATGCCTTATGCTCCTAGCATGAGATACCAACAGTCCTACCTGCATGACTTTAAACTGTAGTATTCTCCCTATGTTTCAAACATAGGATGCCCCTTGCTCCAAGCAAGAGATGCCTTATGCTCCAAGCATGAGATGCCAATAGTCCTATCTACATGACTATAAACTGTAGTACACCCTATCTAACAAATGATAGGATGCCTCTTGCCCTATACGAGAGATGCCTTATGCTCCTAGCATGAGATGCCAATAGTCCTACCTGCATGACTTTAAACTGTAGTATTCTCCCTATGTTCCAAACATAGGATGCCCCTTGCTCCAAGCAAGAGATGCCTTATGCTCCAAGCATGAGATGCCAATATTCCTATCTACATGACTATAAACTGTAGTACACCCTATCTAACAAATGATAGGATGCCTCTTGCCCTATACGAGAGATGCCTTATGCTCCTAGCATGAGATGCCAACAGTCCTACCTGCATGACTTTAAACTGTAGTATTCTCCCTATGTTCCAAACATAGGATGCCCCTTGCTCCAAGCATGAGATGCCAATAGTCCTATCTACATGACTATAAACTATAGTACACCCTATCTAACAAATGATAGGATGCCTCTTGCCCTATACGAGAGATGCCTTATGCTCCTAGCATGAGATTCCAACAGTCCTACCTGCATGACTTTAAACTGTAGTATTCTCCCTATGTTCCAAACATAGGATGCCCCTTGCTCCAAGCAAGAGATGCCTTGTGCACCAAGCATAAGATGCCTAATTCCATGATCACAGTGGCGTAATATCAAGAGCGTTGGAATACATTCAAACATTCCATCACTCCACCTCACGCTTTCTGTGTCCTTCGTTTGGATCGTCACTCACGTCCAAGTCTGGAGGAACCCCCTAACAGTATGGATGCTCGACCTATGGTCTGCCTGCTGTCCTGGGCCAACGCCCCGGAAGACTGATCACGTCTGGAGGGACCCCCTAACAGTATGGATGCTCGACCTATGGTCTGCCTGCTGTCATGGGCCAACGTTCTGGAAGACTGATCGACGATATTTGAGTTAGGCCCCATGTTGCGAACGTGGTCAGCGGTCAGCCCTCATTTGTTGTCCTCATTTCTGGCTAACGTGATATGGACGCTGCGTTTCCGCCACGGTCAACAGCTATCCTCCATCACCACGCCAATCTCACGACGTTCTGAATATTGGGCATGTGATTCACACTTTTCATCTCCCTTTGTTGGGATAGATTCCAATACCCTTGGCATTATCCCGCTTCTGTGCTAGCGCATAGGTGATTACCTCAACCCGCCAGTGAGTTGGGATGCCCTCATGTCCTGACATGAGGAAGACACCCGGGCATCTTCCATGCATAAGCCCCATTCACCAGTGCCGCTCCATAGCGGCACCCGGGCAGCTTCCTTGCGTAAGCCCCATTCACCATTGCCGCTCCTTAGCAGCACCCGGGCAGCTTCCTTGCGTAAGCCCCATTCACCATTGCCGCTCCTTAGCGGCACCCGGGCAGCTTCCTTGCGTAAGCCCCATTCACCATTACCACTCCTTAGCGGCACCCGGGAAGCTTCCTTGCGTAAGCCCCATTCACCATTGCCGCTCCTTAGCGGCACCCGGGCAGCTTCCTTGCGTAAGCCCCATTCACCAGTGTCACTCCATAGCGGCACCCGGGCAGCTTCCTTGCGTAATCCCCATTCACCATTGTCGCTCCTTAGCGGCACCTGGGCAGCTTCCTTGCGTAATCCCCATTCACCATTGCCGCTCCTTAGCGGCACCCGGGCAGCTTCCTTGCGTAAGCCCCATTCACCATTGCCGCTCCTTAGCGGCACCCGGGCAGCTTCCTAGCGTAAGTCCCATCCACCATTGTCACTCCTTAGTGGCACACCCGGGCAGCTTCTTGCATATGCCCCATTCACCAGTGCCGCTCCATAGCGGCACCCGGGCAGCTTCCTAGCGTAAGCCCCATTCACCAGTGCCGCTCCATAGCGACACCCGGGCAGATTCCTTGCGTAATCCCCATTCACCGTTGCCACTCCTTTTCAGCAGTAATTCGTTCACACCCAATCTAGCGGTAAGCCGTTGAAACCAACCAATTGGCGGTAAGCCGTCATCAGAAGAACTATGTGGTCTTTGATCCATGTAAAGGCATGGTACGTAGGAAGCCTCTTCAAGGCTCAAGCCCGAAATCATCATCATTCTTGTCTTTGGGCCTCCATCCTGGAGTAAGTCCCAGCACCATGGGCCGCTCAACGCGTAAGCCCCTCTTCGATTCTCACGGACGCACCCTTCACGACGTGATCGTCAGGTCCTTGTAACCTCTTGTTTCTCACACCGAGCATGACTCACATGGGCTTAGAGTGACCACCGACCCTGACCACCCATCTCTTGAACTACTAGGTCTTTGATCCATGTCAAGGCATGGTACGTAGGAAGCCTCTATGAGGTTCAAGCCCGCCCATCTTTCACGTCGGGTTTCACCCCCATCCAGCACGACGTTAAACTACACTCCAGTCCAGTGATAAGCCATTGCGACCCACCCATCTCTTGAACTACGAGGTCTTTGATCCATGTTAAGGCATGGTACGTAGGAATCCTCTATGAGGTTCAAGCCCTCCTATCTTTCACGTCGGGTTTCACCCCCGTCCATCACGACGTTAAACTGCACTCCGGTCCAGTGGTAAGCCATTGCGACCCACCCATCTCTTGAACTACGAGGTCTTTGATCCATGTCAAGGCATGGTACGTAGGAAGCCTATATGAGGTTCAAGCCCGCCCGTCTTTCACGTCGGGTTTCACCCCCGTCCAGCATGACGTTAAACTGCACTCTGGTCCAGTGGTAAGCCATTGCGACCCACCCATTCCTGAACTACGAGGTCCTTGATCCATGTCAAGGAATGGTACGTAGGAAGCCTCTATGAGGTTCAAGCCCACCAATAGTGGACCCCCAGGTCTACTTTCATGTCGGTTCACCGACAAACCCCTTTTGAACTACGAGGACTTTGATCCATGTCAAGGCATGGTACGTAGGAAGCCTCACTGAGGTTCAAGCCCACCCGCCGCTCATTCACGTCGGGTCCCATTCCGGTCCAGTGGTAAGCCATTGCGACCCATTCACCATCCGAACTACGAGGACTTTGATCCATGTCAAGGCATGGTACGTAGGAAGCATCCCTGAGGTTCAAGCCCACCCGCCGCTCATTCATGTCGGGTCCCATTCTGGTCCAGTGGTAAGCCATTGCGACCCATTCACCATCCGAACTACGAGGACTTTGATCCATGTCAAGGCATGGTACGTAGGAAGCCTCCCTGAGGTTCAATCCCACCCGCCGCTCATTCACGTCGGGTCCCATTCCGGTCCAGTGGTAAGCCATTGCGACCCATCACCATCCGAACTACAAGGACTTTGATCCATGTCAAGGAATTGTACGTAGGAAGCCTTCATGAGGTTCAAGCCCACCAACAGTGGACCCCCTGGTCTACTTTCACGTCGGTTCACCGACAAACCCATCATTGCGAACTACGGGGACTTTGATCCATGTCAAGGCATGGTACGTAGGAAGCCTCCACGAGGTTCAAGCCCACCCGTCGCTTATTCACGTCGGGTTCCATCCTCGTACATCATGACATTAAACTGCATTCTGGTCCAGTGGTAAGCCGTTGCGACCCATCAACCTGAACTACGAGGACTTTGATCCATGTCAAGGCATGGTACGTAGGAAACCTTCCCAAGGTTCAAGCCCACCACTAGTGGACCCACGGGTCTACTTTCACGTCAGTGCGCTGACGATGCTCATCGGGCCAAGGTCCACCTTCACGTCAGTTTATCGACCTCATCCCAAACTACGTGGACTTTGATTCCCTGCCACGGGGATACGTAGGAAGCCTCTTCAAGTCTCAATCCCAACTTCACCATCGCCCCTGCGATGGTCCCATTTAACTCCCCCTCCACTTCATTCATCCATCCATCAACTATCCTGATTCTCACCCGGGCCGCCACATCCCGGTGGGATCATGCCATCCACCTCCTTACAGCTCCTAGCAGCGCATGGGCCGCTTTCCACGTGTAATCCCCATCATATCTCCGGGTCGTTGTCCTCTGTGTACACCCCGATTCATCACCCTTTTCCCCTCTAGGGAGTGCACCACCTCAGATTCGTCCTAATTGGGCATTCTGATCCGTCTCTATGGGACCATAGCCGTCTCTATGCGATATACCAATCTGATCTGTCTCTATGGGACGTACTGATCACCCTCAGTCCGTCTCCGTAAGATGTTAAACTCATGGTCTACCTCGTGATAAACACGAGATGCCTGAGGAAAACCTCATATGACACACCTTTGGTGTAACCGTCTTCGCAAGACATTAAACATGTTGCATACCCTGTGTTAAACATGGGAAGCTGAGGAAAACCTCAGATACATGCCTCGGGTTATGCACCCTTGAGATTCCCTCTCATGAGGAAGAATACAGGTTCCCTAATGTTCATGCACCCAGAGATGCCCTGACATGCCTGATGTTGTCGTCTACTCCGACCGAAGGTCGCTACCATGTCAAGACCCCATGGAATGTCCTGACGGAAGTAGTGTAATTAACCGGCGTCCATGACGATATGGCACCGGGAATGAGATTCACGAACAACGTATTAAATCTATGAGGGAGACCCGGACTAGGTGACAAGTTCCGAGGAGGAATCCACGGAAGGAATAACCGACATCCCATCATCCCGTTTCGATCAAGGAGCAGACGTACCTGAACAAGGAACGGATGCCTCCCGCCTTTGGAAAGCGGGAATGCGGGGCAACAAGCAGCGCGTCCTCCACGGACGGATGCGCGCGCCCCGGCGAAAGCATCGGAAACAGATGCCAAACGAATGTTACACTAGATAGGTTTATTATATGAAATAATACACACATGCCTGAATGATGGTATACTATTTCAAAATGATGTAAAATTACATACAAAGTGCCCAAAGTGTGTTGATTCTTAATAAAATAAAGATGAACCAGGTTCTACAAAAGTTGTATGGTACCTTCCAATAATTCCAAGTATTAGGATCTTATATAGATGTGAGGATACTACATGAAAATATATGTGACATGATGATACAAGAATTAAATATGGAAACTAATGTCACCTGACAGAATCTCCTCAGTATAAGAGAATTGATCATGACTATCTTGAATTTGGAAATGAGAAGAGAAAAATTCATCTTGTGATATCTAGAGAGGGAGTGAATCCTTTTGGTTTTCAGATCATCACATGGATTACATGGCCAGTTAAGTTGGTAAATTATAACATTCCATTGTGGTTATGAATGAAATGAAAATACATCATTTTAACTATGCTTATATTAGGACCTAAAAACTGGGTAATGATACTGATGTTTATTTGGATGCTTTGATTGAGGATTTGAAATTATTGTGAGAATATGGTGTTATGTTGTATGATTCTTACATAAATGATGATTTCACATTGAGACCCATGTTTTAAAGGATGATAATTAACATTCCTTTTTATGGAAATTATTTATAATATATCATTAAAGTAACTCATAAGTGTCTCATTTGCAAACAACATACACATTTAATTAGGTTCAAACATTCATTGAAAACTTTGTTTCTAAGACATCGCAAATTTCTAACCTGACGATATAAGTATCGATCCTGGATTACATTTTTTGATGGAAGTCCAAAATAATTTACAACACCATATCCACTAATAGGTGATAAACTATTTGATAATGTGAAATATGTGGAAATTTTATTTCTTAAAACCATTTTCGAATAAACTTACAAAATCCATTGGTAAAAATTGATCAGTTCTTTTAATTACCATAATATAATTGTCAATAATTCTAAAATTGTCTTCATGTTATGCATAATGAATGGAATTTATTTGATAGTTTCATTGAAATGTTTCTAAATACACCCAGTATAATAAATGAAGAAATTAAGGCTAGGGTAGACATTGTTTTCATGTGAATACGAGAAGAGTTGGCACTAGTGAAGGGTGAAATTTTTTTATTTTTCCAACTACTTACACACCTTCTAGGTAAAAGAGATATTAGTTTTTCAACTTCTTCATTAACGTAAAGGATCTATAGGGGAATTCATCTAATATAGAATGTCATTTGAATTATCGATTTAATGTTAAATGGTCTAAAATCACAAGACTACCATGTTGTGATGAATGATCAAATTTATATATCATTATGTTGCATTTTTTCTATTAATCTTTATCAAACATTAACTGAGGAATGTTTCTTCATAAATTCTATATGCAATAAAGTTATAGACCTGGTGAAATTTATGACTATGGAAAGAGAAATTGTTGTTATATTATGTGAATTGGAAATGTTCATCCAGCCATAATTCATTGATGTGCTTATTCACTAGGTTAGATAGATTTGACCATGTAGTATGGTACACTATAGATGGATGTACCCCATTGAATAGTATATGTTTATTTTGAAAGGGTTTTTCAAAAATCGAACTCAGTTAGAGGGTTCAATTAGATATTGATATATTTTTTTGAAATCCATTGAATTATTCACCGAATACCAATCTAGCGTGGAAAGGATTGGTCTACCAAAATCTCATCATAATGGGTGGATTATGGGTGAGGGAATTTTTGAAAGTGATGTTTTCATAATAAATATTATAGATCAAGAGCAGGAACACCTTTATGTTTTCCATAACATTTTAGAGGTTTCCCATAAATTGAAACCCCCAAAATAATTATTGGGAATTTAAATCCATAATAAAATGAAATATGGATATCAAATACACATAATCAACAGTTTATAGAATGGTGTCAGGACCATATTTTTAGGGAGTTAGATGAAAATCAAGATTAAATTTTAGAACAACTACAATGAATAGATAAGGGACCAAGTGTGTATGTATTATATTACAATGGTTATGTAATAAATGGTTATATGTTCTATAATAATGTTCATGATGAATAAATCACTATTAAAAATAGTGGTGTAAAATTTATGGATGAAATGATTCATGTTTCTGAAAAAAGTACATGAATCCAATTTACGTGAATTTATCATACTTTGGCATCATCAAACAAATATTGGAGTTCGATTATACAACATTTGATGTTTTAATTTTTCAATAAAAGTGTGTTGATAATAGGGTTTCTCTAAAAATAGATGATTTGGGATTTGTGAAAGATGATTTTAGTAAAGAAGTATACTAAGATTAACTATTTATAATGGAATCACATGCATATATGTTTTTTATGTTCTAGATCCCTCAAACTGAAATTGTTTAATTATTCTATTGTTGACCAAAACCATTCAATTTTAGGGGAAAGTTCAACTGATGATAACTATTTCATTTGGATATCACAGTCATTTTTCCTAGGTTCCAATGTAAATGATGGTTTCTGTGTCATTGAAAGGCATAATAAAATTATTTGGATTGTCGATAGAGGGGTCAAATCTCTTTAGAATTAAAAAAAGTAATTTCAATAATTAGGTATCATTTTTTTAATTTCAATCATGTTACCTTATGTTATTATACATTTACTATAATATTTTTGTACCCAAAATTAAATGTTAAACCACTTATGCAAATAATAACTTCTGCACATACAGGTGCTCCCAAACTCAAGGAACAATAGGTCTCTGAGCTAGTTGTTACTCATAGTGTAGGGGAACAACAAATGTTTTCATGTTCTGGTGCTCCCAATCCCAAGTAAAAATTGCTCTCTCAACCAGCTACTACTCTCACTATAGTGGAATGAAAATCTACACATACTGGGGATCTCATTCCTGAGGAACAATAGGTTTATCAACCTACTGTTTCTCCCAGTGTGGATGTACAATGACCATTAGGACATGTCTATGGTACCACTACCTAGGAACATATAGATGATGTTGATTATGGGGTAATGGTAGGTGATGAAGGACCTGAGACATAGACAAAATAAGATCTTTTTAGTTTTATGGTGTTAGCATAAATCATTACGAAGAACGTCAAAGTCATCGAATATGAGGTCAGATAAAACATGTTGGTCCAATATATTAACCCCAACCAGTTAATTTTCTATAGTTACATTTGAATCATAAGTCAAGAAAACATTCCAATTAATGTAGATTCATGGAACCGTGTTGTGTCTAGTATTAAGACACTAATGTGTGATGTGATTATTGTATGATTATGAAATCATTTCATTATTTACCTAAAAAATAAAATAATGAAACACTGACTTACTCTTCATTATCCATTGTAGATTGCATATATAGTAGATAACACCCAAAAGAAATATGTATTAATTCATAATAAATGGATTTACAGAGGATTTCACATAATTCTAAAAATATATCATCTTAATGATGCTGAATGTCAACTAAACCCACACCCACCACTAATTAGTGAACACCTGATTATCCAAGAAGTGTTGGAAGCATTTACTAACCATCATGAAAATGTGTATTTTTAGGTACTTTGTGTCTAGTAATACATTGTTTGATGATACATGTATTCATGTTTTTTTATGAAATATCACATGAGTGTTGGAAATAAGAAATGAGCATCCAATTGAGTGTACCCCAATAAAAGTTTATGATGTGGTAACCTTCACTAGAAATAAATTGGTACCTATTTTAAATCAAATGTAATACATTTATATGACATGAAAAAACATCATAATGAGGTTCATCTATTTATATGAATATTGATGACTCCAAATCCAAACTAACATCCATAATATTTCATGTGTTATGGAAGAAGGTACATGTAAACAAAGACGACGTACTAATTGATGAAAACAACAAAAATGTGTGGGAAACATGTGTATGTATTATATAATAATAAAATTTCATTAAATCTCAATTACATAAAAATGATCACTTATTTTAAAATATTTCTTATATGTCATAGTCACATGAATCAGTAACAGCTGTTCCAAATGAATACATATTACTAGTGTCCTCGAAGAAGACAAAACGGTATGGTTATATCAAAGGTACGGGTTTTGGGGTGGCATCCCAAACAGTTTTGGAGGAAAATAACAAGAGGACGATCAAAGTGAATTAAAAAATATATGAGAGAATAAATATATAACCTTTAAAAAAAATTAAATGGTAGATAGAGGTAATGGAATCTTTTATGGGGAGTAAATGAGATAAAACAAATCAAGAACAACCACCGCATGGAGAACTCTCCCCACCCCCACCAGCTATTTGGAAAGCCCTTACCCTTAAAGTGATGTGTTAGATGATGTAATCAATTTTCAAATAATTGTTTTTGATGAATGTGGATCAAACAGACACTAATACATTTCCTATAATTACATTCTATATGGTGAAAATGGATACGATTTATATCTATCAACACCCACCCATTACCATGTAGTGAGGGTTGTAGTGTTAGATATCCAAAATAAATTTTTATACAGTAGAACACTTCCAACATTTCATTGGTGAGTGTTGATTAACATATCCCATGAGTTGAGCACTAATATACCTTTTCCAATTCTTGAGGAAGATATTCATTCGGTCTAAAGTTCTATTACAAAATTCATCACATGGTCATCGTATCTTGTAAAAAACATGTCAACAAGGAGGTATTCATTTTAAATTTATTTTTCATGTTAAACATTAATAATTAATAATGAATTCCAAAAACTGATGAATTTTTTTTCATATTGGCAAAGGTAAAGGGATAAAATGAAATACTAATTCAAAACTATCTAAATGATCTACTAACCAATAGAAAAGGTTTAGTGAATCATTGTTACCTGAATGTTATATATCCTCATTTATTATCATTGAAGGTTCATGTGGATACAATGTTAAAAGATGGTTCAATTCACATAGTTGAAATTGAGGAAAATATGTATGGGGAGAAAGATCAAAACATGAATGGTGTTGATAGTGTATGTGAAATTCTCAACTATGATTTTCTAGATGGCTCAGTTGTAAATGCATACATGAGGTATGATTTCATGATTTTATTTTTGGAAAGCTAATATACTATAATAATTATAAATAAATAAATTTCATACTTATGGTGGTCATATATATATGAAAAACAAATAGAAGATTTTCCCATGAAAGAAAATTTTGACTCGCTAGTCCTCACATCACCACTTCAGAACAACAAAAAATAGATGCTAAAATGGATGAAATTATAACATATCTGATCAAAATGTTTTAAAGAAAAATTTTAGATGACTTACACTATTTAATACCGACGATGTAGGGGTAAAACTCTACAATTTAATCATATCATATATATTTTTATTTATTTAATTATATAATATTGTTTATGTTTTTTAGTATAATTGGATAGTAAATACATTAAATTTGGATACTCCAAAGATTTATTCCATGGAATCAGTGTGTGGATATCCAACTAATTATCCAATCATGGTGGATTTTATCAATTTTTAATATATTACATCTGATGTTTTAGAACTAAACATCATGTTATATAATTTATATTATATTTTAATGTGTATTCTGTTATGATAGGGTGGTACATCAATATCGTGCAAAATATTGAATAAGGACAGGGGATAAACATGAGGACCAAGACATGTTATATGACTCCAAAAGTATCAGGGTATATATAATAATATTCCACTATCAAAATAAATATTAAAATGAATTATTATTTATTGTCAATGCTTTTTTAGTGTTTGAAACATACCAATAGAGAAGATTGCAGTTATTATGTTTGTAAATTTATGAGGGAGATCAAATTATGTGAACAAGACAGCAACCCTGAAGAGGATTTTTTTAAGAAAAATACAATTTCATTTAAAATATTTATTAATAATTTTGGTATTTATATTTTTCCATCACTACTGTGACTGTTGAAAAAACACATACTCACAATAGGATATTGATGTCTTCAGAAATGAATGGGAAACATACCTAATAGAAGAATATAAAAAAATAGAATGAATATGTGACTTACGTAGAAGTAGTGTATTATTTTATATTTATGTTTATTTTAATTTTTTTAGTATTACTCACAGAAAAATTGTTTTTTGATATCATTAGATTCCTTGATTCAAAATTGGGGGGTTGTTCAAAACTGACCATACTCACGAGAAATTAGGCATTAAGGCTGATACTCAGAACACAATGAGAAGGTATTGTTTTTTAATATATTTTCCACTATAATATTATCTATTCTATATGGAATTAAAATAATCTAAATTAAATGTTTGACTACTCATACAAACAATGCATTCTATAGACTTATTCTCCCTTAAAACAGTGTCACCCCTACGTTGTTGGAATTTATCACATTCCATCAATGGTAGTGAAGGGAACCTTAAGGAAATAGATGAATTTCGACAATAAAATGTTCCCATTTTAAAAAATATTTAAAATTTAAATCATTTTAGCGTACGATGTGGCCAGTATGACTCAAAGTGTGTCTTTTAATATAATTAATTAATTTTGTCATCATTTTATATATTATTTTTAAATTAATTTACTTATCATTTTTAGGTAATAATATTTTTTTTGTGCTGATCTTACGTGATTTCATAACATTCATTCAACTATTTGTAATAATCTAGAAAAAAATTCTTTTAGGTGGAAGAAGAAACAATATGTTGCATGAAATGTGACTTGAATCATATGGATTCATATACCAAGGTATATATTAGTATTTCAATTAAAATTGTAACTAACAAAAATATTTTTCATAAACTTTTTACTAAACAATGTAGTTGTCAACCGTAAATCAATCAACTGTAGATCAACTAGTCGCACCTCATTTTGATACAAAGTGTGCTTAGTATGACTCATATTGTATGTTTTTAGTATGTAATATTCTTTTATACATTATCATATCATGAATTTATAACTACCATTATTTGATCCATGACTCATGATTATGATCTATGATATGAAGGGTATGAATTTCTAATGTTAATATCACAGTCTAACAAATTTATGCTCATGTTATCCTTATATGATCATTAATATCTCACTTGTTTACACTTATTGAGAATCTATGATCACCCTTTAGTATGATTAAAATCCATATTATATTAATAATGGTTTTATAAATGACATTTTTAAGATTTGTTTAGTAAATAATAACTTGATGAGAGACAATTGTGAACTAGTTATTTATGATTCCATGTTTCCAAAAGCCTTAGAACTAAATTAATCAAGTATGGATAATTATGTTATGTATGGAATTATAATTATCTTAGATGTGATAATAATGTATGAAATTTATTTTTCAATATAATTATTATTAGAGCAAATGAGATACTCAAAACTGAAAAAAAAAACAAGTGATCGGAATCACTCAAAGTGTATCTATTTATTTAAAATTGACATTAATTTTAGTAAAAAGAAGAAGTGACCTAATGAAAATTGAGAAAATTAATTCATATAAAATTCATACATTATGAAAAATATTCATAAGTCATTTTTGATGTGTAGTATTCAATCGTACCAAAATATGATGCATCATGTGGTTGTATGACTTAAGTGTTTATTTTTTGTTAAATTTAAACTAAATTCAGCGAAAAGTAAAAGTAACACCTAGATAAATAAGAAAAAAAAATTATATTTCTATTATGATTTATTACAATTATACATGATACATTTTTTGATGTGTATGAAAAAACTACACATAAATCTGACGCATGGTGTGACCGGTATGACTAGAAGTGTCTATTACCGGTTTAAAATTGACATTTTACATAAAAATGTGTTACTCATTGAAATCAAATAAATCACACGCCTATTGTATTGATAATTTTGTAAAATTATTCATAAGTCATTTTTGACGTTTAAAAATTAATCTTATATCAAACCAAACCACGATGCGATTGATATGACTCAAAATGCATGTTTCCTGTTAGAAATGACATTTTATTAAAAAAAGACAATTGGCATACTAAAAATTTATAAATCACATTTGGAATGTTTTCATACATTAGTATAATTATATATAATTCATTTTTGACATGTAGGTATCATCCACACCACAATATGATGCCCAGTGTGAATGATATAACTCAGTATCTTTTTTTATTTAAAATTGACATTAATTCAACTAAAAAACATCAAGTACCATACTAAAAACTAGTAAAATGCATTATTATTGTGTTTATACTCTCGAAAAATGATTCCTGGGTCAATTTTTATGTTTAGGTGTCAATATCACCTTATTAAAATGCACTATGTTGAAAGTATGACTCAAAGTGTATATTTTTATTTAATCATGACATCAATTTAAGTAAAAACTATAAGTGACATACTAAAAACTATCCAAACATATTTAGATTGTTTTGATATTTTATTAAAATGATCCATGAGTCATTTGTGATGTGTCTGATTCTACCACATCTAAATATGATGCAATTTTTTTCCATTATGACTCCAATTATATGTTTTTATTTAAATTTGATATTAATTTAAGTGAAAAGAAAAATTGATCTACTAAAAACTGAGAATATATAATTTGATTCCTTTGATTCATTAGTAAAACAATCCATGAGTCATTTTCTGACATGAAAACAACTCAATATAAAGCACGGTGTGACTAGTAAGTCTAAAAATGTTCATTATCAGTTTAAAATTGACATTTTAGTTCAAAATGTGTCACTCAATGAAAACCAAGAAAATAAACTCTGATTTTCTTGATAATTTAGGAAAGAGATTCATAAGTTGTTTTTGATATGTATGAAGAAGTCTCACATTAATATGTTTCATGATTTGATAGTAATGAATCCTAATGTATGTTTCCTTTTTGAAATAAAATTTTAGCTAAAAAACACTTCTGACATACTAAAAACTGAGAAAAAATATTCATATTGTATTTATACTCATGGAAAAATATTTATTGTCATTTTTTATGCATAAGAATCAATCAAACATAAATATGATGAAATGTGTGTCCAGTATAACTCAAATTGTTTATTTTTATTTAATATTGACATCATTTTATGTAAAAACAATAACTGACAAAATAAATCATGACAAAACACAGTTATATTATCATGATATTTTAGGAAAATCGCCCACGAGTAATTTTTGACATGTAGGAGTCAACTAAACCTCAATATGACACAGGTTGTGACCAGTATGGGATAATGGTCCATGAGTAATTTTTTACATGTAGTAGTCAACTAAACCTCAATATGACAACAGGTGTCACCAGTATGGACACAAATGTGTGTTTTTATTTAAAATTGACAATAATTTAACTTAAAATAACAAGTGGAATACTTAAATTTGAAGAAACTTATTTGGATTGTTTTTATACACTAGTAAAATTATCCATGAGTCATTTTTGACATGTTGGATACAACTACACCTCAATCCAATTCATCATGTGACCGGTGTCAATAAAAGATTATGTTATCATTTTAAAATTATTATTTTAGTTCAAAACATGTCACTCACTAAAAAATAATAAAAAATGATTTTATTGCCTTGATAATCTAGGTAAATGATTCATAAGTAATTTTCGATGTGTATGAAATAGTATCAAATAAAATGGACACATGATGCGGCTTCTATGACTCATGTTGTGTGTTTCTAGTTTCAAATGACATTTTAGAAAAAAAACACAACTGGCATACTGAAAACCAGAAAAATACATTCAGGTTGTCTAAATAAATTAAGAAAATGATTTAAAACTATTTTATGACATAAATGATTTAAATTCGCCTTAATATGATGCATGATGTGTCTGTTATAACACAATGTGTCTCTTTGTATTTAAAATTGACATCAATTTAAGTAAAAAAACAAGTGGCATACTAAAAACCAAACAAAAACATTTAGATTGTTTTGATATTTTCGAAAAATGATATATAATTCATTTTATGATATGTATGAATCAACCTCTCCTCGGTAAGACATATGGTGTGGATAGTATCAGTTAAGGTGTCTCTTTTTATTTAAATTGACAGTAATATAAGTAAAAAATAAAATGAGACATAATGAAAACTGAGAAAATGCATTCAAATAGTTTTCATACATAAGGAAATTGATACTGGAGTCATTTTTGATATGTTGGAATCAACCACACCTCAATCTAATGAACAGTGAACAGTATGACTATAAGTGTCTGTTATCATTTTAAAATTAACATTTTAGTTCAAAACACATCACTCACAACAGACAAATTAAACACACTTGAATTATTTTGATAATTTAGGAAAGTTATTCATAAGTCATTTTTGAAACGTATAAAAAAGTCTCTAATAAAAATGACACATGATATAACCAGTATGACTCATAATGCATGTTTCTTGTATGGAAATACATTTTACTACAAAAACACTACTGACAGAGAGAAAACTGAGCAAACATATTTGTATTGTTTTATTATCATAGAAAACAATTTATATGTTATTTTTGATGTGTTAGAATTGTCCAAACATAAATACGATGCACATTCTAGCTATTATAAATTTAAATGAGTCATTATTTCTAATTGACGTTAATTTTTCTAAAAGAATAGGTGATATACGAAAAACCAGTCAAACACATTCGGATTCTTTTGATATTTTTATAAAATAATCCATAACTCATTTTTGTCGGGTAGGAATCAACCCTGCATTAATAGAATGCACAGTGTGACCGGTATAACTCAAAAAGTGTATATTTATTAAATATTTAAATTTTATTAATGTATTCTTTCCTATTAATGTTTCATTTATTTATTTATATTATTAATAGCATAATATTTGTTTTCTTATATAGAAAAAATCTTTTTCTTAGGATGAGATCATTTTTTCGACAACTAATACCATTGGAAAACATTTTTGATAGGGGATCACATTCATCAATAGAAGAAACATTGTAGTTTTTAATTGTTTATTGGATAGTTTATATATGTAATTATATAAATCATTATTCAAATTGTATATAGTAGTGTTTTTTATATATACCATAGGTGTACATTTTTTTATTTCTGGTGTAACTTTAAATGGATATAGAATTGTATACAATTATAGGTTTTTTCATGTTTTTTTGTGTGTTATTATATTAGCAGCACATTGAAACCAGTAAGGCCTTTAGCTGTGCTATTTCAGGCACTAAAAAAGGACCTCTTTTTTCATCTCTATTTAAATAGTTGATAAATGGTTCTTTTATCATCACTTTTTAGTTAAAATAATTAACACCCTTTATCGGCACTTTTTTAGCGCTGATAAAGGGGAACCACACTTATCATAATTTTAATTAACATTACATTTTTAGCTGTGTTAAAATACATTATAATGCTATTAAATGTAATATTTGTATTCATGATAAGGATACCACAAACAAATTGTGAAATGCATTAAATGTTCTTCATTTATTATTAATATTAAATAAAAGAAGCATGATTAAACTAATATTGAGGAAACTTAAGATATGATTCATAGTTTTTATTCCTAGAAAGAGGTATTGTGGAATAATTTAATGAAGTATGAGTAATGGTTTAAGAATAAAGTTAGATTAATGAAGTATTTATACTTTTGAATTTATTGATTATGTTATATGAATCATGAAATATTGAAGTATTTTCAGTATAAGTTTTTCATTAAAGATTTTGAAGGACGTTTTTAACGGTTCTAGTAAGGTAGAAATGAGATTTCATAGAAATGTGATATTTTCATTAAGGGAAGGTAACCCATAATTTATTCCTGATGTTGAAGAAATGATTTATGGAAAATTATATGGTGGATAGTACTAATTACCTCATAACTGATAAAAGTTTTCTGACAAGGTAGTCAAAGTTATCGTGGATGGATATTACAACTTCATAGATTTATGGAATATCTCTAGTAATCATTGGAATAAAGAAGTGTGCAAGTTTTCAAAAAGTATTCATGGTAATTTTTTTATTACCAAGTTTACTAAGAATATATGATGTGTAAATTCAATTTTTTATTGTGAAAATTAAGAGATAAATTATGATATATGGGGGGTCATTGATAAGCTGATTTCATGGCATTCTTTCTAAAGTGTTAGATTATCATATTTCAGATGGGTTATATGAGTATCCATTTATAGAATTATTATGTTACACATAGGATTATGTTTTTGAGATTAAGGTATTATCTCACCAAATGAGTATTTCTGAATAATGGATAACCTATTATAACAATTTTGTGTTTATGATAACTAATGATAGATGGGACGTCATATCACGAATCTGATGATCTGTTAGTGGTTTTGGAATGAAAACACCACATTTATTTTTAGAGAAATAGTTGAAGTGCATAAAGAAAAAAAGAAGGGTGAGGTTTTTCTAAAATCATTAAATTATATCTTTTCATGAGAATTCATTAATATTCTAAAGAACTTGTTGAAATTAAATGATTTCTTAATACCATAATTTTTGTTTAACTGATTGACTTTTAAATCATCACATTTTTATGAAATTGAGGCCCTAAAATTTTCATTATTCATTCACTCATTTTTTATAGATTCCATTATCCACACTGTAAGAATATTTTGGCTTTTCCTCCAAGTCCATGTTTTTACATCCCACCTATGTTCTCCGACGCAAAATCCCAACTATGAGTTACATTGGGTAACCATAACAGTTTTAACATTCCCTTTTATAAATTATGTTTTTGAATTAATTCTTACGATGTTGGATTATATTAATGGAATATAAATGTATTAAACCAATGATAAACTAGATGAATTTCTAAGGAAAAATCCATTTTAATGGAGTTAGAATATAAAACCCTGAGATTTTTTGAAAAATATTTTTTTCCAAAAACATTATCCTTCTTGATTATTTTTATTTCATACAAACACTGAATATAGATAATTTTATATGAAAGAACCAACTAATTACTAACTTCTATGCTACACCATGTTAATATTCTACCACAAGATACGCCATGATATTTTTTCACTAATTGAAACACCGACTAGGCATGTGTAACATGCAATGTTGACTTGGCTTGCGCTACACACATCACCAACTTGGCGTGTGTCACCAGCAATAATATGTTTATTGGAAACATCATTTTATTGTTATAATTATTTAGAAAAGATAATTATATCATAGTAGATAAATTTTTTAATTTTAATAATAATAAATACTTTTCAAAAATTATTTATAATGGTAATTATGAAAAATATAATGTTATAATACCTTTAAATGTTTAAAAAAAATTTCTTTAAAACTGTAATTAATGTTCTTCTATGATAATAGATAAAAATAATTTTATACAAAAAGAAATTTAATTTGATAAAATTATATTTATTTTTTGATTTTATAATTTTAAAAGTATCTTATTGGTGAATTTTTATAAATTTTTCTAAGAAACGTTATTTCTGAATGAATAGTGAAAATAGTGAATTTAAATTAAAAAAATATATTTTCTTCTAAATTATATATATAGTTAAAATATATATTAAATTTTTTTTAAGTAAAATTTGATCAATTATGCATCTATTAATTCAATTTGTGTCATTGGAATCATTTTTATGTTGAACATAGATATAAAATCATACTAAACTTTTGAACATTCTCACATTAAAACCCCAGTTTCTCACCACATCTGAGAAATTAGCAATAAATTTAACTTTTCTAATTATGTGAATAAATTTTTTTAAAATAATACATACAATAGTGTAATCATTATAATCTTAATTTTTGACAAAATTTATTAGTGAAAGTGGTTAAAATTACTTAAAGTGATTAAGGAGAAATTAAGCTTCACTAAGGGTTAAACCTTAAACATAAGGGCCCAAATGACCTATTCAATTGTACAAAACCCATTGTAAGGAAATATTCCTGCCAAAAACCATCCATTTTTTATTTTTTTGGTTCTTTATGACTTTTTTATGCAAAACGATGGGTAAACCTAACTTGTTTTCCAAAATTCCATGTGTATCCTTTCCCTTCCCTATAAAAGGCTATCACCTCCCTCCCCTTCTTCGCACCTCTCACGCCACATAATTTTGAAAAAAATATACCAAATTCACTTCCAAACATACCAATATTCCTCCTTTAATTCTCCATTAGGTTATAAATCCATCCAAGAAATCCCTTTGGTGAAAACCAAATGGAATTACTCAATGTAGAGGCAACATCTTTCCTCAAACTCCTTTCCTTTATTTTCCTGCTTCACAACCTTCATTTTTCTTATTAAATTCTCATATAATAACACCATTTACATCAATATACTGATATTTTGTTATTATAAGGGTTCTAAATTCACTTAAAAATACTTCTATCTAATGGGTAACGAACTTACCATTCTTGTGTAAGACGAACTACCACTGCCCAAAACAATGTTCTCCATCTTACCTTTTCCACCTATCATGGTTGGGGAATATAATGGAAACTATATATATACATGAAATTTATTTTATTTATTAATTATATATATTTATGTATTTATTATATAAATCCTTCATTCATTTGTTCAAATTTTTTCAATATTATAATTTGGTTTGGGGAAATATGGACTACCGCCCCCTCAAAGCGATGTGATTTATTCACACACTAAATGGAATGTATTAAATATGTTTTTAGTAAAATTATATGATATATATGGAATTATAATGCTGATTTAAATATAATATATATATATATATATTTACATTATTTTTGAAAATATTACAATGAAAAACACAACTATTGTTCCTGTGTTCGTACGACCTATAGTCTCTATGAATGGTGTATTCCATTTTCATAATTATATATTCAATATATTATTATAAATAAAAATTTAATTATTAAAAATTATATTGTTATAATGGTTTTAATTTTTTAAATTTCTATATAAATATCTAGACAAAAAATATAACAAATTACAATACATGATGAAAACAAAGTGGATATTAGAAGAAGCGAAACCTTAATATTGATTTGTTAGTATGAGGCTAATATAAAGTCATAATCAAAAAATATATGGAATTATATATAAGAATATCTTTATTTAATATATGTACAATAAACATATATGTATTAAACACTATCTTTCTACAAATCTAAACTGGGTTAGGACATAAGGTATGGGGATTTCTCATCCCAATTTTTATTATCTATGGGATACATTCAATGTTCAACCATAATTTATTTTTTGTGGTATATATAATTAAAATGAATTATTTATATGAAATTCATACATAAATTTAAGGTTATTTACATTTCCATTTTATTATCTCTCTTTAATTCAATTTATTTTTCAAAAGTTACCATACATGTAAAGTAATTTTGTCTCAATTTTCCATCTTTGATACACATGCCATATTATGCACCTATATCATTATATGTGTTGAATATACCTCCATTGATAGGTTATACAATGAATATAATTATTTTAATGATATTTTAAGCATCATGTAATGTTATTATTTCCATTTTATTATGATTCAATGTTTCCAATGTTGTAATGGTTTATTGGAACAATATCATTTTTTTATAAGATTGTTTATGATTATGCATCCATTGATGAAATATTATGATACATATATCTATAAATCACATGAATTTTATAACCCTATAGGTATTAATTTTATATCCATGTAATGGTACCAATTTCCACCCTTTTTACTTTATATGATCAAGAAAGTTTTTTTTAGGAAACTCTGATTTGGTTTCTCTCTTTTCTCATAAATCTATGTTCATTAAAAATCATGTTATATAAATGGTTTCAAAGAGTATTATACAATTATCATTTTATCTTATAATATTTTTTTACCATTTTTTACCTTTTAATTATATGGGTTTTTTATAAGGAATATTCTTGATTTTTCAGGTTCATACACTTTTCAAAACCATTTATAGTGTAAAAGGAATGTTCAGAATCTACAGATTTACATACTATTATGATCATCATTCCCTTAAATAGTATTTTACAAGATTCCCAAGTTATTTGTTTTATGAAAAATGATTTTTTAATATTATATATATACATTGTTTTAATGTGGTTTTCAATAAAAAAATGTTTTCAAATAACATTAATGTTAAAATTCATTTTTAAAATGATTTTCAAAACATACATCATAATTTTTAAAAAATTTGTTCTCAAATAACATGATTGAAACGATTTCAATCCTTGTTTTTATGTTTTCAATGTATTTTCAAAATAAAATGTTTCCAATTTATTTTCTAGGAGAAAGGTTTTGAAAATTTCATCATGTGTATTTTATAAGTTTCCAAATGAAATTTTTTTCAAACTTTTTTCATAACATCTTTATATTTTATAATGTATATTCTATGAAAATTGTTTTCAAAAGATTTTATCATTTAATGAGAATTTTTTAAATAAAGAATGATATATTCCTTAATAAATTCTTCTAAATGATATTTAAAAAAATCTCTATATACACTACTAGAAATCTGACCTTTCCCAATGCTTCTATACCAATGGTTTGTAAAAATCATTGGTATTGGCCCCCTTTCCTAATGGTTTGGCCAAACTATTGGGAAATCCCACTTTGAGGTCACTTTTCACAATGGTTTGGCCAAACCGTTTGGAAAGGGTATGGCTTTCCCAATGGTTTGGCCAAACCATTGGGAAAGGTCCACTTTGTGACCACTTTTCCCAATGGTTTGGTCAAACTGTTTGGAAAGGGTATGTATTTTCCAACAGTTTGGCCAAACCGTTGGGAGTTGGGAAAGGGTGGGCACCTATCCCAACGGCTTTGAGAATTGTTTGGATAGGTGCCCTAATTTTTTATGAGTACATTTTTCAAATATCATCAAATAAATAAATATATAAATTACATACAAATATATATATATATATATATCCAAATATATTCACAAAGGATACTCTAGGATAGTGGTAAAGTGATTGATTTATAACGTAGAGGCTGTGGGTTCAAACCTCCACTGAAACTCTTTTTTATATATTTACCTATCCCAATGGTTTCCTCAAACCATTGGGATAGGGCTTCATATGGTTGGTTTTCCCAATGGTTTAAGCCAAACTGTTTGAAAAAACTATCCCAACGGTTATGCCAAACCGTTGGGATAGGTTCATTTTTCTAACCTATCCCAAAGGTTCCATGTAAAACATTGGAAAAAGCTTTCCCAATGACTTACTTACCAACGGTTTTTAGAATCGTTGGTATAAGATATACCAACAGTTATACAAGCTTTCCCAACGGTTTAGAACCATTGGGAAATTGTCCATTTCCAGTAGTGATAATATGGCCTTTTTTTACGAAACACATGCCCTTCTATGAAACTATCAAATTGTTCCATTTATATTCATTATTGAATGGTTTACGATTTGATGGAATGATTCTTATGAAACCCATTTACATTCCATGGGTTATATTATTTTGAAACCCTCTTATTTTTATAGGTTAATCTTCTATAAAATTATTATAAAACTATTCTATTTTCTATAGGGTATGATGTGATGAAACGTTAATGATACCCATTTCATTTCATTGGTTTAGATTGGATATTTATAAAATCCATATTTTTCATGGGTCATGATATGATTAATGTTTTGTTATATTATTCCACATGTTTGTATGATTATATTATGCGATGGGTGGGACCTATATCTTCATCCAATTCATTGGGGAATGATAAATGTTTACTTATCTCAAGAGGGTACATGAGGGTGGGGGACCCAAGCCTGAAACCAAATGGAATCATAATCCTGAAACAGGAGGACAAATATGAGGGCATCCCAATACTGTAACAAGTAGGTACTTGGGTGGGAATCCAAAACCCAAAAGAAGAGGGTACACAAGAGGAAATCTAAATCACAAAGCAGGTACATTGGTTATTATTCCATGCCTAACAGGTTATAAAGATCTTTTTAGGTAGGCTTGACATATGATTTTATTTATTTATGTGTATTCAAAGAGTTCTATATCTTATTCCTTCATAGATCATTCTCTTTTCTCCATTATGATTCATGAAATATAAGTCTATAATATTAATTCCATTAGTTATGTTTATGATCCTTGATATGTGGGGTATGATCATCTAATTATCATGTTACCATAACCTCAACTTAGGTTTATGCGTACATATCTCCCTTGTATATCCTTAATAAGCATCTAAGCACACAATTTTTTTTCTTCTATATGATATGAAGATAAATTTTAATTATTATGTGTCTAAGTAGGGTTATTGTCTTTGATAACCTTGTGGGATATAATGTAGCTCACTCATGTACTAGGGTTTATTCTTCCATGTTTCTAAAGGCACTAACCAAATGTGGTATTTCAATTTTTTTTGTAATTAGTTATGTAATTCAAAAAAAATGATGAATTGTGAATGTGTGTAAAGAAATGGTCTTCATACCCCCAAGGTATTTCCATGAAATCAATAAGTTACTTTCAAAAAATCATAAGCACTATAAAAATTTAAGTGATCATCTCGTGTTCCTCTTTATTAAAGATATTTCTTTGTACTTGGCCTTTTTATTTAAAATTTTACAGATTGGAATATGTTTTAACACATATATTTTATGTCCCATATTATTCTCAAGTAATGAAACACCTCATTTACTTTTATTAATCCCTACCACAAATAATTATGTACTCTTATTGTGATGTTGAAATTGTCCTACAATTTTTCATGCCAAACATTTATTTGGTGAATACCCATCATCATTTTCACTCAAGGTTACTCATCAAGACATACATATAATTCATTTATTAGGGACTTTCTTGTATTTATCCCACACTCCATTATTCAGGGATTAAAATTTGATAAAGTTTTCCATATATTGAATGATCAATGTGGAATATAAATTCATTATTATATAATATGAATTTGATCGGTGGGTATGAAATTTTATAGCCAGCATTGGATAAATTATTTAACTCATTAGATGCAATTTACAGTCCATATTAGGTTATACTAAGAACATTAAGGTTTTAGGTTTCCACTATTTTCACCAACTTATGAATTTTATGTCATGTTTTATGTTGTTACCGCATTCAAATATTTCCTTGATGTTATCATATTTTATCATAACTTGATAATCATGGTTTTTATTCTCACCTTTTATATCAGCTAGATATGTCTCTTGACTAATATATATTTTATTTATCATCATATTCATTGATTATTTCAAAACTATGATTTATAAGAAACATTTATTTATATACATCCCAATGTTAACCTTTACATTCTTAGAGGATTGATGGAATATAAGGGCATTTTTTGACTTTTTTAAAATATTTTGTTATACCCATGATTCAATATAATGTGTTAGATAAAATGTTTCCTAAAAACCATGTCTTATCAATCCTTTTAGATTAAATAGTGTTTATATTTATCCAATAAATCATGAATTAAGTAATTATAAGCACATAGTTTTCCATTCTTTGTATCAGAGAAAGGTCTAGTTATTTTCGGGGATTATGATTAGAAAGATATTGTGAAAATTATCAAGATAAAAAAAATGTAAGAAAATATACCTAGTTATGGAAAGTTATATATTAAGATGTTTTAATGAATCTACATCATAATCTAGAAATAATAAGTGGATGTGGATCTTTCACATTTGTTCCATGGGGGTAATAATCCTAAAAAGGGATCATTGGCCATTAACTCAATTATCACTATATGCATCAAAAAAGGACTTGATACACACATAGTTTGATAATCATAGAGGATAGGCTTTGTTAAAAATTAAATATCTTTAAGAACTAATTACAAGTGAACATAAATTCTCATAAAATTTGACAATACAAAAACTAACATGTATAACATAGATTGAAAAGTATAAATTCATAGGTTTATGATTTTATTTCATTTAGGAGTTATATCCCAAATGATAAAATATTGGTGACACCCTTTTACTTTATTCATGAATTTATTATCCCTTATTTTTCTATCCTATTGTTGGTATTTTATAGGGGTTTTTTGGGTGAAAATATCTGAAATTTTGAATGTTTATGTATTGTTCAAAGTTGGCACATAGTTTTTCATAATTGTGCGCCACACAAGAGAAAACATTGAAAAATGATGCAATGAGGTTTTTCATGGATTTTTTATAGTTTGAAAATCCATGCACCCACCTAGGATAAACCGTGAAACCCATTAAAAGGGGATCACGACTATGGTGAACCGTTTAAACTAACCGTGCAGCCCTGCCCATAAAAATGTCTGTACGATCATTTTTATCCAAAAATTATTTTTTAAATTCTCAAAGCCCTTTTTTATATTCCTGATGGATATTTATGACCTCGTTACGATTTCTTCTTCCCTATGAGATCTCATGATTTAATTTTATCCCATATATACCACACTAGAAATGAATTGATTCTAAGTGAATGATGTTAGATCTCTTCCTGGAAAGAGTTCTTATCTCGTTCTCTTTCTTCCTCTTTCTCTCATTTTCTCTCTAGGGTTTTATAAATATCTAGGTCATTGGATAATTTAATATGCACTATTTTAGATGATGAATCTAAGGTATATTCTCATATCTTTGTCCCTGACATTTCTCAATGGAGTTTCCCATTTAAGGATTTTTTATTCGAGCTTTAGAAAACTCGATGTATGTGGTTCTATTATGATGGTAGTTTTTTTATTAACATAACATTCTTTGATTTGAACTAATTTATATTATTTAAATGATAATTTTTTGATTGGTTGATTTAAGAACACAATTCAATTAATTTTTTGTTTTTGAAAAATTATTTAGAATGAATTTCTAAAAACCCCACAATTCCACATAATTTGGGCATGTTTGTTAAATAAATGGAATTATGGGAAATTTAAATTTTCAAATATGAATTGTGAAATTAGATGCAATTTGGTTAAATTAAATATTTGAATTTTAATTATGGAATTTTAATTTTAAAATTTATTTGAGAAAATTGATTTCAATTGTTATGTAAAAAATGTATTTAAATGGTTTTGATAAAAACCATTAGTTTTATCTAGAAAAGGCAAGAATTTGATTGAAAACCCATTTCATATTATAAATAGAAAATTAGAATCTTATAAATGGTAGAATGGGATGATTATTTTTTCAAAATATTCAAATAAATTTTCCATTGTTGTTTTGTATTAGATCACATACAAAACTAGGTACATAATGAGTTTTTTTGAGAGAGATGAGCACAGAGGCTCTATTATTTAAAAATAAAGGAGTTACACAATACATACGTAAGGTATTTTACATTTATCAAAAACAAGAAAAAGGATCAAGTCATTAGGCTCCATGTTTAGTTGCATGCATCTTTCTTCCAATATACCTCTTTTGGAAAGCCCAACTGAAATATAGTTACCTTCTTGAAAAGTGTGCATGACTCATGTTGGTGATCCTTTCAATGTATTTGATCCATTTTCCTACCAGTTTCCATGAGAGTTAGCTCCGACTCACCCTTATAACCTACACAATAATAAATAAATCACACTAAAACCAGATATTATTCTAATGATTTTGACCAAAAATATTAACCTCTCTGTTAAACACCATCATTTCAGCTTCCAAGGTAGCAGAATGTCTACAAGGACCATAGAAACCCCCCATAACATCACCCGGGAGTCCCTGAAAATCACCCTGAAATATGATGGTCCCAGATTTCCCTGAGAGGCCCCATCAATATTACATTTCGTCCATCCATTTAAGGGTGGAGACCATAGAACCTCTATTTTATATCTTGGGTTAGGGAAGAAACCTGAAACCTTCAGCCACCTCAAAATCACGAGCTCCCTTACCGATTTGCTGGAGTTGTTGCTGATCATGGAGATAGAAATTTGAATGGCCGCAACGATGTTCATCGGAGGGGTGCCTTCCTGAAACTGTGCCTAGATATTCACATTATTATTTCAGGCCCTCCAAACAGAGTGTATGACTTTAGCGCAGGGGACCCCAGGCAGCGTGTATAATTTCATAGACTGTTATACTCAAAACAATGCCTACAGAAACTCGAACATCGAAATAGAAAGCTCAAATATGTTGAGAAATGAATTTCACAAAGAGAAATTAGTATTGCATGACATGAATAAATAAGAAACATCCTCATGATGTTGATAACAAAAAACACACCTCGAGCATAGAGAGATACCAATTCTCTGAACATTGTCATCCACTGGAATTTTGTTATGAAAAAGTCTCCATATAAATAAAAATATGGATGGGTGTAACCATTTTTTATTCATATCACCTATAGACATATTATCACCCTACATCAAATTCTTATAGAAAGATTTAGATTCAATCACACCACTCAATTTCCCTTCTTATAATAGTATTTCGTTTTAATTAATGAAATCATAGTCACTAATAATTGATGTTATCTTCACCATAAGGTCCTAAATATTCTCATGTTGCTCCTTTATTGAGAGACCGACGTCAATGTGGTGTTCCTTAATGTTAATTACCTAAATAAGAGGGGTGTAAGTCCAATTGTAATTCCATAACTGAAGTGATGATTTCATAATAATAACCCAACAGAAGCACCTCAGTATGTTTTAAAAAACAAAGTGCAATCCAGGCTATAAAGAAGAGTCAAGATATCCCTAGTTTCCTACAATAATCCATGAAAGAATATTATTTTTCATAAAATCCAAATAGGTAGATTACTTATGAATTAGGTTCTAGAGAAAAATGGTATGAAACAATTGACTAAAACATCTATGATTCATGGTGCCCAACCCTCATTGCGTGGTAGGCATACTACACTTGCTCCACATGGTTGTGATGGGTTTCTTTTCCATTAAATATCCACTCTAGATGAATTTCAACATAATTTATTGGAGAGACCTAAAAAATAAAGCCGAAAACATGTACTCCAACAAAAGATACAAAATATGTGAAATAATGACATGTTTTTCAAGGGAAACATGTCCTGCCATTGCAAGAGACTTTCCCTTCTCAGTGGAAATTTTATTCCTGACATGGGTTAAGACCTATGAATTGTGTGATTCCCTAGGAATTCCACAAAACATAATAACTCCAAGATCAATAAATGGAAGATATCCCCCACTAATACTAATAATATTAATGAGTTGAGAATTATTTACAGTAGGAAACCTTTTTCCAAAGTAAATGAAGGACTAGCATAAATAGATTTCATATCCTGACACACTCTTATAATGAAATTAAGGTTGTTTGAGATTATTTGTGTTCTTCTTTTCACCCTGTGTGAAAATGAAAATATCATTATAAAAATCAGTGATAAGAGGAAGAGATACCCCATGCAATGTTGTTAGTGTAAATATTCCCCTTGTAAACAATAACGATGAGATTTATGCTCAAATAATCATCACCAATTGCGAAAATAATTGTTGAGAGGGGATCACCCTACCTCACACCCCTCAAAGAAGAGATTTAAAACTCTCTTTAGCCATTAATCATGTTGGATATGTGTGTTGACTCCATCAACTTTTCAATCCATTGAACAAGAACCACACTAATACCAAATGTATGGAAGATGTGGCTAATGAAACCCAAATCCATCCTTTCAATAGACTTTCAAATGTCAGGTTAAGGAGGCACATTTCCCCACCGAGTTGTTTTGATAAGAGGATTAAATCATTATAAATAAGTTTGTAGGAAATCTTGTATTTTATTTCCTTTCACAATGCCAAACTGGTACCAACATATAATTTTCTCACTGACCTGAGCAAGCATGTTCTCTATAATCATTGTGATGATTTTGTGAAATATATTCACCATAGAAACTTTCCTGAATTGACCAATTTCACTTGTATTGTCCATTTAAGTAATTATGGAAATAATCTATGCACTAAACCCTAGAGGGATTTTCTCAGCCTTGATGAATTTCTTAACAATAATACACACCTCGTTATGAATAATTTCCTAATAGGTTTGAATGAAAAAATTTCTGAAGCCATTAGGTTTAAGAGAGCTTAATTTTTTGAGCCCTAGAACTACTTCCATGATTTTAAAATCCATTTTAATTGAAGTAAGATGTTTATTATCCTCATTAGTAATTAATTTATCAATGATGTTGTATCTAACCATTTCCTTCTTGTGTTGTCCTATTAAAGAGATTCTTATATAAGGAAACAATATGATTTGAAAGATCTTGTTTGTTCTGCAGAATACTATCAACATCATTAACTAGGGAAATTGATCTATTCAATCTTATGATCCTTTTCAAGACAATAAAGATCTTGTTATTTATATCCTCTTAATTTATCCACATAACATTAAATATGTCCTTTTTATGTTTTCTTAAATCCTTACCTATTTTTTCAAATTAAGAGACAACTCAACTTCATGTTGCATGTTACCTAAAAAATTGGATTTAGTGCCCATTCACTGAATTTCATAAATATTTCATTCAAGTGCCCCAATTTCAACATCCAATTAAATAAAATTAACTTTTCTCCATTACCTCTATTTAATCATATGTATTTTGACCTTGTAAATGCATGAAAATTGACTTCCCTTAATACTTTCAGAATCCCAAATATCCTTAATAATCAATGAGAATTCTGGAAGAGAGGCCTAGACATTATTGAACCTGAAAGGAATTGGCTACTCTCTTTCATTCCTAAACAGACATATTAGAAGAGGATGATAATAATAGTTTATCTTAGCAGTAGTAACACATGTGATTGACTTCCAAGCACCGAGAATTGCATGATTCACAAAATCCTAGTCAATTCTACCCTCCCTCATTCCATTGATATATCTCATATACCATGTGAATTTCGCTCCCATAATATTTATTTCCACCAGTTCAGTTCTATCAATGCACCCTATATACTCTCTTATAGAGGTGTTATTTTTTACCGGACCCATTTTTCATCCACTTGGAGAATGGAATTAAAGTTACCCATGATAATCCATTAATCTGAAATATTTCTCTCCAGGTGATGAATCTTCTCCCATAAAATCCTCTGGTCAACATGGTTATTAAAAGCATATGCAATACAGTAGAATATTTGATTTCCACACTCTTTAAGGCTTCAAGTAATAATCTGATTTTCCTCATCAAAAATCCTTGGATAATCAATTTTATGATGAATTATTAATAAAATTCTATCATGGCTTGAAACAACACGGATAGTTCCCAGAATATTGTACCATTTGCTACTGAACTGATTTAACAAACTTTTAAACTTCATATTGTTTTTAAAAATTCCAATTATCTTATGTTTATACCTTTCTATAAAGAGCCTGATATAACCTTCAGTTTCAGGGTTGACTGTTCCCTAATATTTATAGAATATAATTTTCATATTGATTATCTTTTGGAGGTCAAACATATTTGATTCCAAAAATTACTTGTTGATCTTTGGGTTGTATCTGCTTGAATTGCAGTTTCATCCACACCATGATCCATTTTCTCCATGTTAGACATATGTCGAGAGAAATTATGAAAATATTGCAAATTAATTTCATTGGACATTATAGTTTTAGAGTTTCCCCTCCGAACATGATCTCGTATTATCCCCACCTTCAGAGGTAAAGAGTCCTCAGGTGCCTTTGATTGAATCCCAGGTAACTCCAACATTGAATTTATTTCAGAATCAATGATATTGAGGATAAAATATTTAGTCTGAAAGTTATAGACCGTTACAAATACCTCAAGATATTATTCTAGTATTTTTTTATTAAATTCCACCAAAGGACTGTCAATCACAGAACTATCCGATTTAATAATCAAACCATTATCTTTATGCTGACTATCATCTTCTCCAACCATTTCTTCCCATGAGGATCCAATCTCTACTATTTTCAGCTATTCCCTATTAGTTCATGGGACTTCCCTTTATGTTTTTTCTCTTGCATGCCTCTCCTACCTCGTGGCACTTCCCTCTATACTGGAGTAAGTGGAATTGTATTAACTAACTTCTTGAAAAGATGACATGATTGGAATTCATTCCCTACCATATTATAGTGCTTGCAGAACATGGTCATATTCTCTAATTTTTAATTAATCTCCAACTGATAATCTTTCACATCCAAGAAAATGTGTTTGGGTGGCTGCAGCTCCATGTTGATCTCAATTAGAACACCCGCATATGGACCATGATCACCATTTATGGTACGATGGTCAATTTTCATAGGATTTACAATTCTTGACATGAGATAATTAAGAATATTTGAATTCCAGTAGACCCCTGGCTACCCATGAACCCTTGTCTAATTATGTTCTATAGAATTCTTTTTTTTAAGGATTGAAGTTTACATCTCATTCCAATGGCCTCAAAAAATAGGAATTCAAAATAAGGTCTCCATCTCTCTAAAAAAAATTAAGGTCCTCTTTACATTCAATGATTATGTGGTAGAAACCTTTAACAAGTGGTATAAGCCTCCATCTAGAGAATCCCTTATAGTGTGATATTTTCGACTTCAAATCGGATATCAACCAGGGTTTCGTACCTTTTTAATATGAGGTTCCACAGAGCACCGAGAAGAGGCAAAGGTACATTCTTTGGTGGATAGAATCTCGGTTCACCACCACCATGATTGATCCTTCTCCAGCATGCGTAATCACATGCCCATTTAAGTAAGAGGAAAAAACATTTGGTTTACCTGGGAGCACCATTTAAAAGGAGATAACCCATCACGGTTGATTGGGAGAGTTATCGTCATTACCATATAGTTTGTGATGTGAAATGTCTCTCCTAATCTGAGATGAATGACTCCATTATCACACCAGATCTTGTCAAGATAAAGCTTCACCATCATCAAAATTCAAAGTACATTTTCCTGCTCTCACCATATCTTCCTGAGTTTTTGATGTAGTGAGTTATTCTGACATCAGTCTATGATTTACCACACTAATAATAAATTAATGTAGCTAGTCACATTCTTGATGGGATGGTTACATGTACTCCTTGGTCAGTATCAAGAATGATGTTTGTATACATATTTCTATGAAAACTATTGTAGTGTGTGGTGTCCCATATCCTTGAACTATCATACCTTTTGGAATATGAAAATCTTTCTTCATTATTTGTATTTGAAATAAATATACATTCCAATGTTGGTTATAAATTATTTTATATGCCTTATAAATTTATATAAAGTTATTTATGTATAATTTGTTCTTAATCAAATTCATCAGAGTCATTCCATCAATTTAATTGTAAAGTATTATTTTTTAAATATGAATTTGAAATTACCAACATTTATATTTAAAATTTAAATTATTAATCTGCTAATTAAATATATGCATCATATTATGAAACCCTTAGTGAGACCATACTGGGATTTTACCTCACACCCTATATAATCTTTTAGGTGTTTGTAGATTATCTTCTTGTAGGATTGACCAAGGTTAATCTGCTACATAGAGGTGGTAGTAGATGTCGATCCCTAGGCTAGGTGAGTTGCATTCAAGTTGGTAATGGTATGTTCACCATCCTATATTCGGGAACTTTGTTTTAGTACATTGGTTCACCATACCTACTATTCCTCTAGTACACATCTCCCTTTATAGTTTTCATTATATATATATTAACTTTTTATTCTTCCTTCCACTTTGTTTATGGAGAAATTTTTCCAAATTTCATAATTTATCAATTCCATTTTCTTGTCACAAACCCAAAGTAATCGGGAACTCCCTTTAGGCTATGATAGGACTAACTCATTTATTGGTTTATCAGTGTACCAAGAAGGTTCATGAAAAAATAATTTCATAGGTTGTAGGATTTTCATCTTTCCATGATGTTGGTTTGTAGTTGTGTAACCTATCTACGAATTAAGAGGTAGTTGATATTATGTTTTTTGAGATCTCTCACTATAATTAAGCTTATGTTACCATGGTAGGTTTATAGAAATTGGTCTTAATGATAATTTATAGTATTTTACCTATTTTGATTTGAATAGATTTAAATCTATATATAATTTTTCTATTTGATGGGATTAATTTCACTTCATTCTCTATTTCAAGGTTAATATAATGTATTTTACTTTTTATACTGATGTTTTGTAGCATCACACCTCTCAGAATATGTGTGAATCAGATCTAGGAGGAAGATACTACTAAAACTTATTGAGTGAATCCACTCATGGAACTAATTTTAGTTGAGAAGATTTTGTGTATTGTCCATGATTTGGGATAGGCACCACATCTACTTTTAGTATAGTCTTATTTGTGGAACCTCAAAATAATTTTTTTTCGAATCATTCTCAAGTGTTCCTCCACCAAAATCCCCCAACATTCAAAGTCTCCATGATCCTCAGAAGGATGAGAAATGGTTGAGTAGGATTGATTTTTTTTGAGTTCTTAGAGAAACCTAATTAAATCAATTTGATGTATTCCACCTTCATGATATAGGTACCTAGTAGGTGATAGTGGGAAATAATGGTGATGAAAAATAAATTTGAGGGCTTAGATTAGAAGGATATGAATGTTCATTTCACTGGACAACTATCCTTAGAGATTATGGTATTATCCAATGCTATTGAATTTCTCAAACATTAGAATTATTACAAGACTATGACAATGTATAAAACATGTTTTTCTAAGATATTGTAGTTTTCACATAAGATAATGTCAAATGAAAAGTTTAATACTCAATATATGGAGTTAGGTTTTTTATTGTGTATTTTTTTTATAGGTTTTTTTGCTGACGTTTCCCATAAATATTAAAGTGATGGATAAAGAACTGATGGTAAAAATGGAACTAGCTGTAAAGTCGTGGTTTAGGGGGGGTTCTTTTCTCTCCCACTGGAATCATGATTTCTTTTAATTTGATGTGTAAGTTTGATGAGTCGCATGGTGGTTCTTGATATAAAGGACATTCTTGACCTCCTTCAGTTCTAAGAATATGCCCTTTTATTTTATACAAGTGTGGAATTCTTGGGTATTCTAAATGGGGTTTCACTGAGGAACTCGTGATTTATGGATCAAATAGGCTCTGAAATCCCTTGAATAAATTCTTTTATATATATTCCACTCAATATACTGGAATGGTATCATCATCACTTATTAAAATATGTTACAACCATATGTTTCATGAGTAATGGGTTTTCAACTATTGGCCTTCGGAATAAAGCTCATTCACATAGTGGAAGAGTATTTAGAGGAAGTGGATACGTGTCTAGAAACTGTGAAAGATACCATGATTATATATTCATCATTAGCAACTAATTTATTTTATTCCAGTACATATCATTCGTTTATTTAAACCTATGTTGTTAATCTACTAAATCTTCCTACGGATTTTTTATCTTATATGATAAATATTTCTAAACCCTATAGAATAAGCATAGAGATGGGGTTTGGTAGTCCTACTTACGTGTTCTAATTATCATATGTTTATAATTCTTGTATTTTTCTAGTTCTCAATATAAAACTTCTTAACATCATATTTGGTATGGATTGGCACATTGAAAATAAAGCCTAGATTTATTTTTATCCTGAAAGAGTCTTCTTTAGTTCTTTTGATGGGATTTTTCATATTATTTGAGGATAGTATGTCCCAATATTAGTATAGATAGAAATTGTTATCAAGATATGGGGAAAGTAATAATTATATTTTTTTTATTTTGATCCGTGCCAGGACACTTTGAGAATTTATCTCCCTCTAATTGTCTCCAATTCTATTGATTGTTTCCCTTAAAATAATTTGGTCTACCACCTCTAAGAGAGTTAGAGTTTTTTATCGATTTAGTACCTTGTACTAAACTAGAGTCTAGTATTTATTACAATATGTTACTAGATGAAATGAATGAGATGATGACTCATTTGGATGATCTTCATGATAAATTATTTATATACCTGAGTGAGACACCTTGGGTAGTGCTGGTTCTCTTCACTAAGAAAGATGATGGTTCCCTTAAACTTTGTGTTGATTATTGAAAAATCAATAGATTCATGGTAATGAAAAGGTATCTTTTATAATGTATTGATAATGTGTTTGACCGGTAAAAATGGACAAAGTTGTTTTTAATGATTTATGTCTGATATGGTTACCATCAGTTGAAAATAAAATAATTTGACATTTTAAAAACTTCCATTTAGAGCAGGTAAGGTGATTATGATTTTCTTTTCATTCCTGTTGGTATAAGAATTCTCTTATAGTCATTATGAATTTAATGAATATGATTTTCCATTATTATTTTGTTACCTTTTTTTGGTCTTTTTGGATGACATCCAAGATTACTCTATGTCCAAGGATGTTCATTTGCATCATCGTAGTGATATTTTGGACTTATTAGGAAATCCCTAACATTATTCCATGCATTTGAAATGTGATTTCTGTATTTGGGATGTGATTTTATAAGGGAACATTGTTTGGGAAAAATTTATTCTAGTATATATTAGAAAGGTGAAATTTGTTAAGACAAGGGAAAACTATGAGATGTTTTTGAGATTCAGAGCTTATTGGTTCTAGCATTCCATTATCGTAGGTTATTTATGAAATTTTGAAAGACTGATACTATGATGACTACTCTAAATTGGAAGGGGGGAAATATTTATTGGGATGAAAACTATTAGATTTATTCTTTTTTACTGAAATATCTTTTGACTACTATTTAAGTTTTTACTCTTCTAGAGGCCAAGCAGGGCTACATAGTCTTCTATGATGCCTCGAGTCTAGGTTTTGGCCTCTTTATTTTTCATAGCGATCATTTAATATCACAAAGATTACATCATCATTGAAAAAATGAAAATAACTACCCGACCCATGATCTTGAACTTCTAGTTGTGATTAACTCACTTAAGAGTTGGTACAACTATTTTTTTAGAGAAAGGTTTACCATGTATTATGACCACTAGAAATTGAGATTAATATTATCTAAAAATAATTTCAATCTCCATAAACAAAATTTGGTAAAATAGTAAAAAAAATATTCTTTAAAATATACTATACCATGGAGAATTGGAATGTCATTGCGATTTTTTGAGTGGGAAATATATGACCCATGTAGTGAAGGAATCATTACAATTGCAGAAATTGATGGATCTCGTTGCATAGTTTCATATTATAGTCTGAGAGTCATGGGATGATGTCTATAAGGCCAATTTGGAGTTGATATTTTTTAATTATCAATATGACTCTTTTAGAACATCATCTTGATGATGGAGTTCGTATAATTAGATACTCTCTTTATTATGAGGACACCGTGGATAATTCTTCAATCTCTAAAGAGGGAATTAGATGAAATTGTGATAGCTCTATTTTACCATCAGTGGTAAGAAAATCTATGATGGGTGATTTCAGAAATTACTTGTAGGTTTTGTACCCCGGAACCATGAATATGGTTCAACCACTTTTAGTTCAAACATGGATGTTGAATGAGATCTCCCTGGACTTTTGGGTTGGGTTTCTGAATACCTAGAGTAATATTAATGTTATATGAGTTGTGATTTATCGGCTAAAATTATCGTCTTACATTATACCCATTTAGGATATTACCAATGCTGAGGAGTTTGGAAATATCAATGTGAAAGATATTATTCATTTTCATGGATATATATAATTTGTTCACTTATTCTTTTTCGGAGAGGTCTTTAAGTGGCATTGTGATATCTGGTCCATTTGAGTGAGGAATAACATCCGTAGTCAGATGTCTACTTAGAAAAAGCTATAAAATTTATTGAGGATAATATCTATCATTATTTTATAAACTTTGGAATAGTTTGGGATTATAATTTTGGTAGGTTGAGTTTTCTTATAATAATAGTTATCAATTCATGATCATAATTTCAACTTTTGAGGCCTTTCATGATCGGACTTATAGGTCTTTATTATGTTGGTAAAATATTTTTGAAATTACCTTGGTTGGACCGAGAATGTTTCAAGAGTTTTTTTAAAATATTAATTTGATTCATTAGATATTTTTATGGAATATTTTTGGTATAATTCTTATGAATATTTTCATTAGAGACCATTGGAATTCTTAGCTGGTGACCATGTGGCCTTGAAATTTCCAGCCATGTTGGGTCATCAATGGCTTGGGTGGTAAGGGAAACATGCAACTCATTTTCTATGACCTTTTGAGATTTTTGAGTAGGTAGGGAAGGTTTCATATTGTTTATCACTTCCACTATAGCTTACATCAATACATCATATGTTACATGTATCGCATCATCTAATGTATCTATCTGACCATCTCATGTTCTAAGATGGAATAGTCATGAGGATGAACCTAAATTATCTATGACTGAAGTTCTAGTAATGATAGTTGATTTAGAATACAAGGTACTCCATGGCCAAAAGATACCTTCATTTCATGTTCAATTGAATCGTGGTTCTGATTCTCATAAAACATGGGAGAGGGAGGAACTAGTGTGATAGTGGTAGCCTTATCTTTTTTCCATGGAATATTTTGAGTAAGCTTTCTGAGGAGAGATAATTTCTATGGTGGGGAGGATGTAACATGCTGTTACAATTTTTAGTTATCCTTAAACCCCTAATTTTTCAATGCTTTGGATGGGTTTCATTATGCATTATTTTGGGTGAAAACATTGTAAATTTTGATGCTTTCTTGGTTGTGCATGGTCGGCTCTTGGTTTTCCCAAATCATACCACATGCAAGAGAAAATCCTATAAACTAAGGCAATAAGATTTTACATAGTTGGAAAACTATTTGAAAAGTTGTGCACCCTCCTAGGAGAATCTATTCAACCAATTAAAGGGGGGCATGGATTGGGCACACAATTTTTTCTAACCGTATGTCCATGCCCTGGTAATCATGCGTACAAGTATTTTCAAACTAGAAATTAATTTTAAAATTATTGAAACCCTATTTTTAGATGCCTGATAGACCTGTATGACCTCATTATGATTTCAACTTTCCTATGAGATCCCAAGAGGTTATTTTAGACCCTGTATACCATTTTGTAAGTGAATCAAGGCTAGGGGAATGGTGTTTGATTTTATCTCGGTAAGAGTTCTTCTCTCGTTCTCTATATCCACATTTCTCTTATTTTCTCCCTATAGTTTTATAGATCTCCAGGTTGTCTGGGAATATAATTCACTATTTTTTAGATTTATAATCTAGGTTTGATTATCATATCATCATTTTCGACACTCCTCATTGGATTTTACTGTTTAGGGATTTATGATGTGATATCTAGTGATCTTAATAAAGGTGGTTCTGTTATGAAGGACAGTTTTTATTAACCCTCAATTGGTTGATTTGAATTAAATTTATTTATTTAAATAAAATTTCTTAACATAAATTACATTTATTTTAATTGGTTTAATTAAAACCCCATATCCCTTGAATTGGATTTTTGGAAATGGTATTTTCCATGAATTCAAGAATACCCCAAAATTCCATTGAATTGGGATGTGTTTTTGAATTTTATGGAATTTTCTCGAATTAAATTAGATGAATTTTAATTGTTAAATTGGATAAAATTTTGTTAAATTAAATTGTTGAATTTAATCTGTAGAAATTTAATTTTGAAATTGATTTGATGAAATTCATTTTAAATTGGTATTTTTGGAAAAAGGATTAAAATGGTTTTCACGTAAACCCATTATCTTTATCATGAAAATGAATGATATGACTAGAACCCCATTTTGACATTTTAATATAAAATATACATATTATAAGTGAATTATTATGATGAATTGTACTCTAATAAGTCTCAAAATAATTTTCACATCATTTATTTAATTATCAAACATAAAACCCTAGGTAGTTAGTATTTATTTGGACAACAATTAATGATTTAAAATGCTAAAAATAAATAAATATCATAGGTCACATCCTTGATGGGATGATAATGGGTCTTATTTGGTTATTATTGAGGATTATGTGTGTAAACATAATTACATCACAACTTTTTGAGTGTGTGGAGTTCTATAGATTGGGACTATCACACCTTTTCACATATCATCATGTTTCTCACTTATTTTTATTTGAAATTAATATACATTCTAATGTTTTCTATATACTATTTTATAGGCCGTTAGAATATATATAAACATTTTTATGTAAATTGTTTACTAAATACATTGGTTTAAAGTATTTCCATCTTTCTAATTGAAAAGAATGATTTTTAAAATTTGATTTTGAAATTAAAAACCGATTTATTTATAATTTAAATATTGTTTTGTTAAATAAATGTTTGAATCTTATTGTGGAATCATTGGTCATACCCTACTAGGATTTTATCTCACACCATACTAGTACCTTTGTATATTGATAGATTATCTTCATTCGGGTTTGATCAAGGGTAATCATCCACATGGAGGTGGTAGTAGATTTTGATACTTGGGCTTAGTGGGTTGTATTTTAGTTGGGGCATGGGTAATTTACCTTCCTATATTATGGTACATAGCTATGGTACATTAGGTTTTCATATATGTTTATCATTTAGTACACATCTACCTTTTGAGTTTTTCTTGTACTCATACTAACTTTCTTGTCTTAATTTCATCTTAATTTTTTATAATTTGTTCCCACATTCATATTTTATGATTCTTGACCCATGGGGATTGGGAAACCCATTTAGGTTATGTAAGGACCGACTCAATTATCGGGTTACCAAGGTACCAGGTTTGTTTCATGATATATTCTCTTTTATATGTTCTATAGATTTAAAAATTATCATCCTTAAGTAAAAATTGGATGATTTAAATTATTAGAGAAAGAATTAATTATTTAATCAATGTCTTAAAATCCATTCATGAACTTAAAATATCATATATTATTATTGTTGTATAAGTTCATTAATTTCCCACATATTTTTTTTTACTATCTAAATGAAATAAAAACATTAAAGTTCATCTATCGATGAAAAAAATGAGGAAATTACTGCATCCCAAGTATATGACATCTCCCATGTCTATATTTTTAGGTGTAAAATGCCATCAAACAATATAATTCTCCCTTAATTAGAATACGATTCAATTATTCGTATGAATTTGTCACGACCTGACCCAAAAAGGATTGAGCCTCAACAACCCCAAGACCACCCCCATAATCCATGGGATAGGGACAAGCACTGAATGGAATAATTAATATGGGAGGCATTTTCCAAATGAACCCATACACACACACTTGACCATCTAAATGCAAAAATATAGAGGAATAATAATAAAAATATTTAGCATCTACAAAATAACCATGCATGTAAAAACATCTAGGGTGTAAAATAATACATAAGTGTAAACAAAAATGTAATAAGAAGAAATATATTCCTAACAATAATGATTTCTCAAACAAAAAAAACAAAAAAATTAAAATTCTTAGAGACACTAGCTCCAAATATTTACACTCTAATCAACGTACGTAGCCAAATTTACTAGGTAGCCCTATGATTTTATGTAATCACTGTCAAATATCCATCATCTTCATAAGATAGGAATGTTTGGGAAATCCCATATAAGTGTGAGTATATACATACCCAGTATGATGCCTTGAATTATGAAGGTTGAATGATAATTGAAAAAATAGTTATAGATAATATACATCTCAACCTAAGAGAAATAGGAACAATATTCAATGGCATGGATACAAATTTATATATGATCAATCCAATGAAAACCCAAATGAGAGAGAAATTGGATATCTATCTCATAGCCCAACCTAGTTGAAGAATGCCATAAGTAACAAGATTCAATAAATTATTCACTTAATATCATGTATCAGTCCAAATATGTGATTGTGTGTAGGGCCCATGCCTCGACACTAAACCACATACTTGAGGGGAAATAATATCCAAGTAGGGGAGCCACACCCTAGTGCATCAGTGTATGGGTGGTTGATAAACTAAAATTTTATATATATTTCACAATAAATTTTTAAATAATATTCATGTTTTACTCGATAATTAACAAGGTATCAATTATTTACTATGTGATGTAGGTATTCTAGGTTTCAAAGGAATAGATGGAGAAAACTGAAAAAAAAAATGATCAGTACATGTCATGAAATTCCATTACATGATGTGTATATATCATTTATAGTTTACCACAAGTCATTAAATAATTCTTGAAGGAATAAAAATCCATGAAATTATTACATGATGTGATTCGCCAATACACATCATGTAATATTCAAATATTAATTCTCACATTAAAGATCTAGATTGATGGAAGAAACACGGCGTGAAGTCTAGATATACATTATGAAAGGAGTCAATCATCCAAATCCAAAAGATATAGGTTGAAATTCATGAGACGTTATGGAATGATTCATGCATAAATCAAAAATCACATAAAAATCATTGATTGAAATTAAACGATGTGAAAATTTTAAAATGGTATATAATATCCTGATTATTTACTTATAGTAGGTGTGCAGTGGATAGAATGTTCACTGATTTTGGATTCTCTCTCTTTTTCACTATTTTCTATCCTGTTATTTCTTCTCCATTCTCTCACAAATCAAATTGAATCAATTAATTTTATTCTTTTACATCTATTCATGCATCACTGATCAAACTTTCGTATCTTTATTCATTCTTTTACATCACTAATATATGTTATGTGCATTATTTATCTCAATCACTGATCCATGATAAACCCTTGTTGTGTCCTCCCCATTTTCATGATTCATGTAAGTGGGTTTTTTGAATTTTTTATTAATTAAAGTTTAAAATTACTATTTTTAATGCATTTTATTTAATTTAATTCTCTCAATTGTTATTGGTATAATCAACATGTTTTAAATTCATTAACCTCTCTTGATCAATTATAGCATGCGTGGCTAAGTAGCTTAGGGTAGGGGTCGAGAAAAGTGTTGTTTGAACTTAATAAATATTTAATTATCTACTTTTAAACCTTAAGGTTTGTAATTAGGTTAAACAACAATTATTTATCTAATTATTTTAGTAAATTATGACCATGATGCGATTGAATAAATGACCCTAATATGATTGAAGTGGAATAGGTTATTACCAATATCATATGATACTTCCTTCTTTAGAAGAAAGGCTTAAGGCATACAGGATGATATCTATCTCTAGTCCATGAAATTTTTTCCACATGGATAGATATAGGTAATTTTAGAAAGGTCAAATAGTAACATTTTATTACTTCACTTCCTAAACCATAATATCATACCATGTTTGGATTAAGATTATCCTATTATCTAAACCCTGGAATTGATCTTGATCCCTATTCTCTCTCTAATCATATTCACAAAACCCTTATCATTAGTTAATTCCCAAGCCTAATCAAATTGTGTGCACTCCTACACCTAGGGTTCAAATACTTTGTTCCTTCCATCCAATTCAATCATCGTGGTACTGACCTTGTACTGTCAATATATCACACCTTAGTAGCATGTGTAGTATAGGAATAATTAATCCAATCTAACTGCATCCCACATGAATTAAAAAATTGAAAGCAGGGTGTCAAATATTCGCACCATTTTCAGGGATTGAAAAATAGTTCTTTGGATAGAAACCCAGATAAAGAACATAGGATTAACAAACTCATTCCCCTTTCTATTTTCTAATATTTCTATATTTTTTCTATTGCCCATGTGTCATTCTCATTGACGCATAGTTCATGCATTAGGGATATCCGAATAATTCAAAGAGATTTAATTCAAAAGAACTACATTATTTCAAACCATAAATCTAATTGTACATATATTCATAATCCTTTTAAAAAATGGGTGATTTAATAAATCATGAAGGTCCAATCCCACCAAACATGCAAAAAATGAAACCCACACTACATGGTGGAAATCGAGTGCATCAAGACCACACCATTATGAATTATGGATTTCCATCAACCAATGGTGCTACACCCAGAATTATATGTCTTTTTGTTTAGACACACACATTTTAGAACAAGCCTGTAATTATTCATATAATCCAAAATATTGGTCAATTTAGTGGGTGTCAAAGTTAAGACCTCTATGAACACACCCCCAACTTCCTGGAATCATGATATACCTTCATAACCAAGGATTATATTCTAATTATATAATACTATGAGTCATTCCCTTCTCCATAAAAGGTTGATCATAGGATTTTATCAACAGATAAGCTCACGATTATATCACTACATGGGATGATTTAGCCTATAAAATTATAGAAAAGTACTTCCCACCAATCTAGACTTGCAAATTATGAAATGAAATCCATAGTTTCACACAAACTGATAGACAGTAAGTAAGGGAAGCATGATATCGTTTTCAGGAACTCACACCTAAATTCCCGGATCACAGGACTCACATGTGAATATAAGTCAAAACATTCTATCAAGGCCTCCAACCACATGCTCACGTTGTCATTTATGCCACTGATGATGGAGGACTAGATCTTAATGCACTCAAGGAGGGCTGAGAAATTTTAAATTAAGTATCTCATAATAAAATTCATCAGTATAGTGATCATGGACAACCTTGATCTAGAATCCACCATGTTGAAAAACATTATCGACTAGCTTCATAAGTATATGCCTTCACCAATATTTTGGAATCCTTTCAGCTACCTACTATATCACCTCCCCCGCCTTCCCTGTTAATGGAGATCCCATAATGAAAAATTTACAGTGCCCCAAACCTAAATCAAGACTACCTAAAAGTTGTAGAGGAACAAAAATCCAATTTTGTAAATAAATTCAGTACAATTAATAAAATTAATAATTTCAAAAATTTCGTCACTATATTGAGTAGAGGTTCATGCAACACCTGTCAGAAAACAATCAAGGGTACTACTATCAATGAAGTGGTCAGTAACCATTTGGAACAAAGGACCACTAGGATATAAACCAATCAATATCATTCCTTGACCACCACAAACTACCCTTCCATCCTAGATCACAAAAACAATTTCTAATAGCTCAACCTAGACCTCCACAATAAAAAATTCTTCTTCAAACAAATCTATAAAATCTACATTGATAATTTGTTGAAAAGTGTGAGTATAGGATGAACTCAAATCAGACAAGAATTCATAATCAAAGTGAGGATCTTTGTAACCTCATGCATAAAATGGGTTAGATATCAAATACAATGTTAGAGAAATTTTCAGGTACCCTACAAGGTAATATGGAGACATAACCTAGGGAGGAGGGAAATGCAGTTGTTCTGAGGAGTATAAAAGTGATGGACTTTCAAAACACATGGTGGGGAGAAGAAAAACAATTAGAAGAAACAAAAAAACATAAAATATAAATATTAGAAAAAATATATGAAAAAAACAGAAACATCCAATGATATGCTACAAGATGCACCCCATTATGAAAAAGATCCATTCAAGAACAACCCAAAGAAGATGTCTACATTGGGCCAAAAATTTATAAAACACCACTCTATTTTTTGGAAAAATTAGTTAAGGAAGGATTAAAGGGAAATATATGAAATGTTTGGATATATTCAATGAATTTTACATAAATAATTCATTTGATCTGGACATCACTCAAATGTCTACCTATACAAAATTTCACAAGGATCTACATTCTATCAAAATAAAAATGGAATACATATGAGTCATATCAATAAATAAATATTGAACTAATATTGTTCAAAATAACATTCCACCAAAAATGAGAGACCCCAGAATCTTCTCAATATAATGAACAATTAGAGAATGTGACATTAGAATATCCCTATTCAATTTAGGTTCCAGAATTAATATCATTCTGATGAGTGTATTCCTTAATATGGGACTCGTGGAACTCCGACCAACTAGAGTAGAACTCTAATTAGATGACCAGTCAGTAATGTATCCCAAAGGAATTCTGGTTTATGTCTTATACAAAGTTGGTAAGTTTATTTTTCTAGTATACTTCATCATTCAAGGAATAGAAGATGTAGGATATATTCTAGTCATTCTAGACTGACCATTCTGAGCCATTTGGAAGGCATTGATTGATGTAAATCAAGGAAGAATCATATTTTGAGTAGGTGGTGAACAAGTTGTGTTTGACCAGGTGAATATAGAAAAAAATATAAGATTATTTTAAATTATAAGATATCTTTCTCATAGATGGAAGATATGACTACATATACTTTAAATACTAATGTGAAGAATATTCCCTGATGAGAAGAAGTATGACCTTGATGATGTGAACTACATAAAATGTCATAAAAGGTTCATTATGACAACTTTCATACCCTCAATATAACATCCAATGAAATTGGAACTGAAACCCATCCCCATTAGACACAAGAATTATTTTTTTGAGACTCCTACTACACAACTAGTCATCATTAACTTGGAACTAATATAGTCAAAAGAGGATAAATTGATAGAATTTATGAAACAAATTAAGAATTAATATTCTTAGGGGTGGCTGATATCAAAGGAATCAATCTTGATTTATGCACCCATAATACTTATCTAGAGGAATGTCTAAAACCTAAATTCTGATCCTCGAGGTGAATTAACCAACCAATGAAGGGGGTTGTTAATAAAGAAAAAGTAAGGATTCTCAAAATTGGAATTATTTCTTCACTCTATAATAGTGTGTTGATGAGACTAATAAAGGTTATTGTATAGAATGTTGGTCTCATTGTTCAAAAAATGATGAAGATTAATTAATCACAAGTCACACCATCATTGGATGGAGAGAATTACTGGATTACACAAACCTAAATCTACAAACTGGAAAGATCATTTAAATTTTCTTTTCATGGATCAAATGATGAAGACACTTTAAAAATATGACTTATATTGTTTCCTTGATGGATATTATGGATACAATCACGTTGTATTAAACCAAGAATATTACTCTAAAATAACATTCATGTGTCCATTTAGCACCTTCTTCTTTAGAAAAATGGATTATAGTTTGTTTAATGTACCGTTGTCCTTTCAAAGGCACATAACTCATATATTACACGATATAGAAGATTCATTTTTATGAATTTTCATGGATGAATTTCAATTTATGAATGTTATTTCAAGGTCTGCATATGAAATCTTGTTTTATTCCTACAACATTGTGAAGATAAATTCCTCGTTTTAAATAGGGAAAAATGAAAATTCAAGGTTCAAGGATTCACATTACATGGAAAAATATTTCAAAGGATGGAATAAAAGTGGATCCCACTAAAATAAAAGTGATCAAATATTTATGTTATCCCTCAATATTCAATGTCATTAGGAGAGTTCTTCATCACGACATATTACATCTATAATTCATGGAAGATATTGTGAACATTTCTAGCCCTATGAAACCCCTGTTATCAAAGGAAAATATTTTTAAATTTGTTGATGAATTTAATCAATAATTAAAAAACATAAATAAAAAACTGGTATCCAATACTTTCATAATTTCACCATATTGGAAAAAAATAATTTGAGTTGATGTGCGATGGTATCGACTTCGATGATGGAATTGTCCTAGGACAGTGATTCAGTAAAATATTCCCCCCATGTACTAGGCCATTCACACACATAATGATGCTCAGTTGAACTATACATATACATAGAATTATCTCATAGAAGTATTCTTTTCATTAAATAAATATCACCCCTATATGGTTTTTGTCGAAATTCATTATGTTCATTGACCATGCTGTCATCTGATATTTGATAAATAAAAAGGATTCCAAGACAATAATGATAATGTGGATCCTATTAATGCTGAGTTTGACATCATCATCAAAGATACCAATGTAATATAAAATTTTGTTGTTGGTAATTTTTTCTGACATCCACTTCCTCTTATAAATGATGATGTCGATCTAGACATTGATGTTGAATTCCCTATTGAAAGTATCTTCAGCATAAAAGTACGATTGTGGTGATCAGATATGGAAAACTATCTCTCCATGTGATTCTTATTCCCATACCTTAGTTATAAATAATGTATGATATTTTTAGTTGAAATTTCACCCAACTATTAGGATTAAGTGCACCTTTTTAAGAAATGTACTGATATATTATTGTGACATTTCATTAATGAGGATGAGATCTAAAATGTATTAGATATGTGTAACTTGTCCCCAACTAGAGGGAATCATGACTGGAACACACAGAATAAATGATCATATAATGTGGACTCATTGTCCCAAAATCCTCAATGATGCAATAGATTGTTGTCAAAAATGTAATCAGTTCCAAAGAACAGGAACCATTGGTAAATGTAATGAAATTACCGAAATCCCAATCATGGAAGTTGAATTATTCATCATGAAGGGAATAAAAATCATGGGATAATTTCATGTTTCAGTTGGAAAATTATATATCCTTGTTGCAAGGACTATGTTTCTAAATTGGAAGAAGTTGAATCTATAACCTATGACACAATAAATGTGGTCATGAATTTCATAAAGAAGAAAGTGTAGTTAATATCTGAATTTCTTTCACTATTCATTAGTCGTTAGGGAACACATTTCACCAATAATGTTGTAAAAGGTTTGTTGGAAAAATATATAATTGGGTATAACATTGTAACTCCCAACCACCCACAAACAAGTGGAATATTAGAATTTTCCAATTAAGGAAATTAAAAAAATCCTTAAAATTTTCATAAACACAAATAGAATGTATTTGAGATTTAAGTTAGCTAATGCACTATATGCATAACTCACTGTGTAAAAAAACACCCATTTTCACTTCCACTTTTTGTTTGGTGTACGAAAAACCTCTTAATCTTCCAGTAGAATTAGATCATCAGTCATATTGGGAAATAATGATACTCAATATAGATTCTCAAAAATATATGGAAGCTAGGATGGTGTAATTGTATGAATTTTAGGATATCATACATTTTTATTATGATTATCCAAGATTAATAAATAAAAAACCAATAAATTTCCCGACCAACACATCATGATATGTATTTTTACCCTAGGGAATAAGGTCTTATTGTTTAATTTATATTTAAGTTTGTTCCCTATAAAGCTCAATCCCAAATGGTTAGTACCATTTTTGATCATTCATGTATTTCTGTATGGGACCATAGATACTCAAAAAGAGGTTCGGAAACAATTCATAGTCATTGGTCGATGTTTTAAAATCTATCAAGAAACCTTTCATGAGGGGTGTGTCATAATCTTGTAATTAATCTGAGAACTGAAGAGTGAAGATCTCGATGTTAAATAAATCACAGATAGAGAATCAACCCAATTTTTATCACTTTAGTATAGATTAGGTTATAATAAGCCTTAGGATAGCTTGTGGAATTTTAGCAGTAGAGGACCAGGTTCAGATCCAAATTTGAGGGAAAAATAAATTACATGTCATGTAACCATAATTCACGATGCATATTTTGTAACACCCCAGGTAAATAAAAAATATGATATTTTCATATTTATCCATATTTTGTGAATAAAATATTAATATTACTTTAAAGGGGAGGCTATGCTCGATGGCATACCCAATACGCAACAACGAGTTTCTTGGGAATCTTACGTTGCACTCTAATAATAAAATAATATTATTTTAAATGGTAGTTAACGCCTAGCCGTTGTAATGGCAGGAATGAATAGAACTAACTACAAAATGATTATATATGTTTTTCAAATATTTTTACTCTTTACAATAAATGTTAGAGGATTAAAAATGCGAATGAATCCAATTTTAAGCGTAAACATTCTAATATTCTTTAAAAGGTTGATTAATTGCCTTTTGATGGAGAACCTATCTTAAATCCACTTTTTGACAATTTTATGTGTTATATTTGAAAAAATTAAATTCTTATTTATAATTGGTACATCAAAATTTACTTTGTGTAAATTTTTGGTATTTTTTCGATAAAGTTCATTTTTTAATGAATAGTGAAAAATGTTGTATTTTAATTCAAAACCACTTTTTAATCTAATTTATTTATATGATTATATTATCTTTTGAATTGGTTTTAAAGAGAAATTAGAATATATTTTTACCATTTAATCCAATAGTGGTCGTTGGAATTAATTTCACTTTGAAATTGGACTTAAACTAGTGTCAATCTTTTAATAATATTGTTTCTTAAAAACACGCTATTTGTTTTGACAGCGGGAATTAATTATTAAATTAATTAATTCAACTTATATGTTTTTATTTTTTTAAAATAGACATAATTTTTGAATTCGGAATATCAAATATAGCTTAGGGTGAATTTTTGGTATTTTTCTGAAAAACTTCAATTTTTGATGAATAGTGAAACCACTAAGTGGTAGTTAAAGAAACTGATTTTTCGTTTAAATGAAACTTTTTCACCTCTGTGTTTTGAATTTCAAAAAATATGACATACATGGTTGTCATTTGGAAGTAAATGTGGTTCAATGGGATTAAAATAATTTTTTGGTGAATAGTAACTTTTATGTTTATTAATCGCGATTAGAGGTAATTAGTGTAGTTTAAGGAAAAAGTAATGTTTTAATAATATTAAATGAACTTGACACATGTCCTACACTCATTGGATGTGTCATGGCCGACCAATAAAATCCATGGGTCAACTTGGGGACCCCATGGAGCCACTTTGGTTGGAAAATGGCACAAATACCTTTTTATTTAAAGTTAAAATTAAAATGTCACAATCATGAGTTATTTTACTAAAATAATTTTTAAATGAGGTTATACAAGTCATATTTTTTACTATAAATATTAATTGTAACGATAAAAAGATTTCCTACATCATGATATTTTTTTTATAATTTTTAGACATTAAATAAATTAAATTATTTATGACATCATGATGATGCAGCAATTACCTCATTAATAAGGGATTTAAATAAAATGAAAATATAATGTCAAAACTATAACTTACACTTGTCAAAAACCTATTGGATTGGTGGATTTCGAAACCTTATCACCTTATCCTCGAAATATATCCTTTTGGGACCTTTTAAATCCGAAAATCATTTTATAATAAAGTAATATTTTATAACTTTCCAAGAGTGCCCCTCCTCTCCTCTTATAAAAGGCCCCCACCTCTACCACCTTACACACACCTCTCAAGCCTTTGACTCGGCCAACCCCTTCCCATTTCATCTCTCCACATCCCTATATTCATCATTTAAGCCTCACTTTGTGCATAATCCATTCCAAGGAAGCCTTTGAGCCCAAATCAAAGAGAGTTACCCGATTTAAAGGTAATCTCTTCCCTTGTGTTCTTTTGTTTTATTTTGCTTCTCCAACCCCCTAAACTCTTTTTATTCTTATCTTTTGTAACAATAACAGTATCTTCAATATAATAGTATGTTGTTATGTTAAGGATTCGAGCTACACTTTCACACACCTTCGTCTACTGGTTAAAGAACATACTGTTTCTGTGGATGGCGAATTACTGCCTCACGAAACGATGATTTTTCAATATTCTTTTAACACCTTCAAAAGTGGCCATTAAGATGTAACTATATTTATATATGATATATAATATTTTTATGTTTTTCTTAAGCTTCTGTATTTTTCATTTATGGAATACCTTTATGGTTTCCATTATGGGTAAACGCGATATCTTCATTTTAGGAAGTGCGGACTACCGCCCCCTCAAAGTGATTTGATTCGTTAATGCCATATGTGGGACGTATAAAGGATGGAATTAATGGTATTACATAAGTTATCCTACTGTAATTATAATATACCTTTATATCATTATTATTTCATTCCATTTAATACAAAAAAAAAAGAAATGAAAGTAGCGTTCATGCGTACGTACGGCTTACCGTCTCCATGAACGGTACATTTCATTTCTTATCTCCAAATGTTGTGTACTATTATAAGTACATATATATAATGGCTATATATGTAATATATTACATATAAATTATGGATATAATTCTGTAATTATAATATATATATCTCTCATTTTGTTTTAATTCCATTAATATGACAAAAAATGAAAGTACTGTTCATGCGTACGTACGGCCTACCGTGTCCATCAACGGTGCTTTTAATTTTTTGTCTCCAAATGCTATGGAATAGTATAAAATGAATATATACTGGATATATATGATATTTAAAACATCAATACTATTCTGGAGATGATGTACCTATAACTACATGGAATTTTTTTTCCAACAAGTTCAATTTTTACTCATGTACTGAACATCGACAAAAACGTCTGATATGAACTCACTTTATTAACCAATTATTATAACATTATAATATGTGATATGAACTGAATAATAATATTTAAAGGATTTCCTTAAGCAATTATAAATTGACCAAATTTTATTATTCAGGAGATTAAAGAACGATCGAGTCATGTCGGACACGAGGTAAGGGAATCCTACCTCTCTCTTTCTTTGCAAGTACTCTCTTTTATGTCGTTTCTTTTATGCTCCATGTTCTTATGTTAGAGGATGTTATTTTATATTAATATTTCTATAATTTCTATTTTAATGTGATGAGAGACCCTATTTGATCTCATCAATCCATTTTTGGAAGTTTTATGTGGCGTCGTTAGGCTGCCGAATTTTCATAAGGGGATTTTCATCTCACTTTTTGTTCCCGTGAGATTCAAGCTACATTGGCCACTATTTCCTTTTTGTGTGGTGTATGTACTGCCCATTATTTTAATATTAGTATAATATAATCTCATTTATGGGTAGTTACATCTTCATTGTATGACCCTTCTTTCATGGGGTGTATGTTTTGAAAGTTTCCCAAATCAGTAAGGGAACCTTTCACACTCCTCTTTTAAAAAGAATTGTTTTGTTATGTCTTTTAATTTACATCTTATTATGTTGGGATATGTTCTTCTATATCCTTATTGATTTAAAATTTATGTCCAAGTGATGACATACCATTTTCTCTCTCATCAACTAATTTTATGAATTTTGAAGTGACGTCGTTAGGCTGTCGAATTTTACCAAGAGAACTTCTTAACCCAATTTCGATTTCCTTGGGTTCAACATGTAGTTACTGAATATGTTATCCTTTTTTTTAAAAGGTTGGGGCCGAAGCCTCATTTATTATTAAAGGAAATCAAATACCTCTTTAAACTGGGTAGAGGGAGACCCATTACATAGCCCGAAGGCCCAGTGGGCATTTAGCCCATTACATGGCCCGTAGACCCATTTTTTTGGCCCGAAGCCCATTCTGTGAATAGTACTGCTACAGTACCTGCACTGCTACAGTACTGGATAGTACCCGCCACCGCTACAGTACCTGCACTGAATATGTGTGAATGACATTTGATTGTTTTACACATAATATCCAATTATATTGGGTGTATTTATGTTTGTTACACATAATTATGAGATTGATTCATCATTAATTTAAGGATACCTTCTTTATAAGGGATTTTGTCTCATTTTACATTTCTATTGAGACTTCATTATTATTATGCACAAATTCACTCTTATATGGTGCATATAATGCCTTTTGGAATATTATATCATGAATCCCTTTATTCTCATGATATTATAAAGTTCTGATTAAATGTTATTCCTCAATTATTGTATTCAAGTGTCTCTCATTTTGATAAAAACCCTTTAACTAAAATATTGTTTTAAATGTTTTAATGATTTATTCTTATAAATATTTTTTATTAATATCCATGTTTTCAAAATGGTTTCAATGATTTATTTATGTGATTATTAATGGTGAAAAATGTTAAAAGCTTCAAAGTGGTATGGGACACTTTGATTAAAAAATCTCATTATTAAATGTTTTAAATGGTTTTGAAAATGTTTTTTTAGAATGGATTCAATATCTTAAAATGTTATATTGTTATTACAATGTGGGAACGTTATCTTTCCTTTATTCTTAAGTTATGTGCTATGATTATGTTATGGTTCTTGGGAATTGTTTATGAAGACGGGTGGTTCTGTGATAAAATAAGGGTAGGTGAGCCCGATATAGCTCTCCAATGTATTGGGTAACGCGAAGGGGTTAAACGTTAAGGTTTCTCTGAAGAGATTTAGGGAATATACTGTGATGGGTATTCCAAATGTAACCAAGAGGGTTACTCCCTATGTAAGAATGTTATGAATGCCTCATGTTACCTTTATGTCTTATGATTTGTATGATTTATTCATGATTTTATGAGATATGTTAAAGTGCTTATGCTTTATGGGTAAAGTATGATTTCATTCTTATGTATATATGTACTCATGTTTCCTTTCCATACTTTTTATAACCCTTACTGAGCTTTTTATGCTCATCCCAAGTTTTTGAAATGTTTTTCACAGGTCAAGGGAAAGGTACATGATGTGATGATAGTGTTAAGGAAGTGTCAAGAAAGAATCCATGTTTTATTTTAAATATGTTTCTGTTGATGGGAAGAATGAATACTGTCTTTTATGTAACCACTTTATTTAAATGTGGAATGTAATGCAATTTTCATGATCTAATTCTCTAAAACTCTAAACCTGAAAAAATCCTCAATGTGTAATCTTGTAATAACTCAAGATTAGGTAAGGTTTAAGCCTGGGGCCTTATAGTTGGTATCAAAGGTTGGTTTAGGTAACTTTAGAGGTTAGGGTATTCTTTAAGAATAAGTGACATTACCATAATGGTTAGGATTTCAGAAAGAGTCGTAGTTTTTAGATAAAGTGAATGAGTAAGTATATCTTCCTCATTAGTACATGATGGTTTTGTTTAGAGAATGGATGGATCTAGCAGGCACCAAAGTGACAATAGGTTTGAAGGAAACTATGGTGGTTCTCTGATTAAGAGATTCGATGAAATTGGGGATTCAATAAGAAAACTCATGGTTGTTCTAAACCAACTAGCAAGGAGTCATGATGAACCACTTGAACCTTGTTATGTTCTGTAATGCATCATGTACGAGATGGTCAATCGATGTGGAAGTTCAGGTAATAATTATAAAGGTAACAATTAGGGTTTATATGATCCTTACTTTTGAGGTAATTATGGGTTATTATATGTTATGATGGAAAATGAAAGGCATGAGATAAACTTGATGTTAAAATATGTTATAATTATTTTTGAATATTTTATCTCATTTTAGGGAATGTTTTAAGAATTATATAGTTTTGGAAAAAGGACAACACACAGACCGTGTGATAATCCGTCGCGTTGGACAAAGATGTGGGAATCGAACCCACAACCAAAGTGTGACTGGTATTTATCACCTACCACTAGGCTACGTGAAGTCCCTGGTTAGTTTGACTAATTATTTTTAGTTAGATGATTTTAGGAATCAAGAGTAAGTTTATTTTGGGTTATCTATGTAAATGATTAACTGATCATGGATGATATGTGATTAGGTTAATTACTTTTCAATATGAGAATTTAAGAGCAACTGATGTTATTTGGAGATAAAAGTTAATTTGTACCTTGGAAGACTATGTTATTAAATCCTTCAAATATTTGGGTTTCAATCATAGTTTGTTTTACATTGAAGAATTTTATGGACAATTGTTTATTGAATGGTCTTTGTTGAACTTTGGGTTTTTTGGACAAATTTTGGAGATTAAGAATAGATTTTCTTTTTATAAAGGATTATAATTTTGTGGATTATCTGACCTCATACTAACAATTTTGGTTTTGGATTTTGTATAAAGACATGAGAAATATATAGTTCTCTTTTGTGGATTAGGTGATTCTCAAGAAGTTGATTATAGTACTCTTAATGCGAACAAGTCTTCCTAAATACTCGTATTTTGGAGAAAATATGAGTTTGATTAAGGAATCTAGTAAAAGTTAAAAGTCTACGTGACAAGTAAGTACGTTTCATTATAATTTAGTTAAGCTCAAAAATTAATTCCTCAATGAAGAGTAACTTAAAACAAAAATGTTGTCTGTTAACTTTTCCTACTGGGGAATCTAATACCGTTTAACCCATCACAAGTTTGTGATTTTCTTATGGTTAACTTTCTCCTAGACATGTTTACTATCACTCTCCATTAGAAAATGACCCTTTGTTTTCTCCTCCATATCCATATTTTCCTACATGGAATCCTAGTATGGGTTAACTCGGGTAACCTTTGTACTTCTCTTTCTTTATTTTAAAGTGATTGTTTTACTGTCTCTTGTTCCGATGTGGGATCTTCAATGAAGTTTCCAAGCCCAATTTTAAAATTGCGAGGATGCAATTCCTAAAAGGGGGGAAGGATGTAACACCCCAGGTAAATAAAGAATATTATATTTTCATATTTATCCATATTTTGTGAATAAAATATTAATATTACTTTAAAGGGGACGCTATGCTCGATGGCGTACCCAATACACAACAACGAGTTTCTTGGGAATCTTACATTGCACTCTAATAATAAAATAATATTATTTTAAATGGTAGTTAACGCCTAACCGTTGTAATGGTGGGAATGAACAGAACTAACTAAAAAATGATTATATATGTTTGTCAAATATTTTTACTCTTAACAATAAATGTTAGATGATTAAAAATGTGAATTAATCCAATTTTAAGCGTAAACATTCTAATATTCTTTAAAAGGTTGATTAACCGCCTTTTGATGGAGAACCTCTTTTAAATCCACTTTTTGACAATTTTATGTGTTATATTTGGAAAAATAAAATTCTTCTTTAGAATTGGGACATCAAAATTTACTTTGGGTAAATTTTTAGTATTTTTCCGATAAAGTTCATTTTTTAATGAATAGTGAAAAATGTTGTATTTTAATTCAAAACCACTTTTTAATCTAATTTATTTATATGATTAGATTATCTTTTGAATTGGTTTTAAAGTTAAATTATAATATATTTTTACCATTTAATCCAATAGTGGTCGTTGGAATTAATTTCACTTTGAAATTGGACTCAAACTATTGTCAATCTTTTAATAGATATTGTTTCTTAAAAACACGCTATTTGTTTTGACAGCGGGAATTAATTATTAAATTAATTAATGCAACTTATATGTTTTGAATTTTTTAAAATAGACATCATTTTTGAGTTCATAATATCAAATATAGCTTAGGGTGAATTTTTGGTATTTTTCTGAAAAACTTCAATTTTTGATGAATATTGAAACCACTAAGTTGTAGTTAAAGAAACTGATTTTTCATTTAAATGAAACTTTTCCACCTCTGTGTTTTGAATTTCAAAAAATCCAACATACATGGTTGTCATTAATAAGTAAAATTTGGTTCAATGGGATTAAAATAATTTTTTGGTGAATAGTAACTTTTATGTTTATTAATCGCGATTAGAGGTAATTAGTGTAGTTTAAGGTAAAAGTAATTTTTTAATAATATGAAATAAACTTGACACATGTCCTACCCTAATTGAATATTTCATGGCCGACCAAGAAAATCCATGGGTCAACTTGGGGACCCCATGGAGCCACTTTGGTTGGAAAATGACATAAATACCTTTTTATTTAAAGTTAAAATTAAAATGTCACAAACATGAGTTGTTTTACTAAAAAAATTATTAAATGGGGTTATACTAGTCTTATTTTTGACTATAAATATTCATTGGAAATATAAAAAGATTTCCTACATCATGATAGTTTTTTTATAATTTTTATACATTAAATAAATTAAATTATTTATGACATCATGATGATGCAACAATTACCTCATTAATAAGGGATTTAAATAAAATGAAAAGATAATGTTAAAACTATAACTTCCAATTGTCACAAACCTATTGGATGGGTGGATTTAAAAACCGTATCACCTTATCCTAGAAATATATCCTTTTGGTACCTTTTAAATCCGAAAATAATTTTATAATAAAGTAATATTTTATAACTTTCCAAGAGTGCCCCTCCTCTCCTCTTATAAAAGGCCCCCACCTATACCACCTTACACACACCTCTCAAGCCTTTGGCTCATCTAACCCCTGCCCATTTCATCTCTCCACATCCCTCTCTTCATCATTGAAGCCTCACTTTGGGCAGAATCCTTTCCAAAGAAGCCTTTGAGCTCAAATCAAAGAGAGTTACCCGATTTAAAGGTAATGTCTTCCCTTGTGTTCTTTTGTATTATTTTGCTTCTCCAACCCCCTAAACTCTTTTTATTATTTTCTTTTGTAACAAAACCTCTATATTAAATATACTAGGATGTTTTTATGTGAAGGATTAGAGCTACACTTTCACACACCTTCTTCTAATGGTTAAAGAACATACTGTTTCTGTGGATGGAGAATTACTGCCTCACGAAATGTTCAATATTCTTTTAACACCTTCAAAGGTGGACATTAATATGTCACTATATTTATATATGATATATAATATGTTTATGTTTTCCTTAGTCTTCTGTATTTTTCATTTATGGTATACCTTTATGGTTTCCATTATGGGTAAACATGATATCTTCATTTTAGGAAGTGCGAACTACTGCCCCCTCAAAGTGATTTGATTCATTAATGCCATATGTGGGACGTATAAAGGATTGAATTAATGGTATTACATATTTTATCCTACTGGAATTATAATATACCTTTATATCATTATTATTTCATTCCATTTAATACAAAAAAAAAAAAGAAATGAAAGTAGCGTTCATGCGTACGTACGGCTTACCATCTCCATGAACGGTGCATTTCATTTCTTATCTCCAAATGTTATGTACTATTATAAGTACATATATATAATGGATATATATGTAATATATTACATATAAATGATGGATATCATTCTGTAATTATAATATATATATATCTCATTTTGTTTTAATTCCATTAATATGACAAAAAATGAAAGTAGCGTTCATGCGTACGTACGGCCTACCGTCTCCATGAACGGTGCTTTTAATTTTTTTTCTCCAAATGCTATTGAATAGTATAAAATGAATATATAATGGATATATATGATATTTAAAACATCAATACTATTCTGGAGATTATGTACCTATAACTACATGGAAAATTCTTTTCCAACAAGTTTAATTTTTACTCATGTACTGAACATCGACAAAAACGTCTGATATGAACTCACTTTATTAACGAATTATTATAACATTATAATATGTGATATGAACTGAATAATAATATTTAAAGTAGGTCCTTAAGCAATTATAAATTGACCAAATTTTATTATTCAGGAGATTAAAGAATGATCGAGTCATGTTGGACACGAGGTAAGGGAATCTTACCTCTCTCTTTCTTTGCAAGTACTCTCTTTTATGTCATTTCTTTTATGCTTCATGTTATTATGTTAGAGGATGTTATTTTATATTCCTCTTTATTTAATTTCTATTTTCATGTGATTAAAGACCCTATTTGATCTCATCAATCAATTTTTGGAAGTTTTATGTGGCGCCGTTAGGCTGCCGAATTTTCCTAAGGGGATTTCCATCTCACTTTTTGTTCTCGTGAGATTCATGCTACATTGGACACTATTTCCTTTTTGTGTGGTGTATGTACTACCCATTATTTTACTATTATTATAATATAATCTCATTTATTGGTAGTTACATCTTCATTGTATGACCCTTCTTTCATGGGGTGTACGTTTTAAAAGTTGCCCAAATCGGTAATGGAACCTTTCACACTCTTCTTTTAAAAGACTTATTTTGTTATGTCTTTTAATTTACATATTATTATGTTGGGATATGTTATTATATATCCTTATTGATGTAAAATTTATGTCCAAGTGATGAAATACCATTTTTTCTCTCATCAACTAATTTTATGAATTTTTAAGTGATGTCGTTAGGCTGTCGAATTTTACCAAGGGAACTTATTAACCCAATTTCGATTTCCTTGGGTTCAACATGTAGTTATTGAATATGTTATCCTTTGAATATGTGTGAATGACCTTTGATTGTTTTACACATAATATCCAATTATATTTGGTGTATTTATGTTTTTCACACATAATTATGAGATTGATTCATCCTTAATTTAAGGATACCTTCTTTATAAGGGATTTTATCTCATTTTACATTTCTATTGAGACTTCATTGTTTTTATGCACCAATTCACTCTTATATGGTGTATATAATGTCCTTTGGAATATTATATAATGAATCCATTTTTTCTCATGATATTATAAAGTTCTGATTAAATTTTATTCCTCAATTATTGTATTCAAGTGTCTCTTATTTTGATAAAACCCCATTAACTAAAATATTGTTTTAAATGTTTTAATGATTTATTCTTATAAATATTTCTCATTAATATCCATTTTTTCAAAATGGTTTCAAGGATTTATTTATGTGAATATTAATGGTGTAAAATTTTAAAAGCTTCAAAGTGGTATGGGACACTTTGATTAAAAAATCTCTTTATTAAATGTTTTAAATAGTTTTGAAAATGTTTTTTTAGAATGGATTCAATATCTTAAAATGTTATATTATTATTGAAATGTGGGAACGTTATCTTTCCTTTATGCTTAAGTTATGTTCTATGATTATGTTATGGTTCTTGGGCATTTTTTATGAAGACGGGTGGTTCTGTGATAAACTAAGGGCGGGTGAGCCCGATATAGCTCGCCAATGCATTGGGTAACGCAAAGGGGTTCAACATTAAGGTTTCTCTGAAGAGATTTAGTTAATATACTGTGATGGGTATTCGAAACGTAACCAAGAGGGTTACTCCCTACTTAAGAATGTTATGAATGCCTCAAGTTACCTTTATGTCTTATTATTTCTACGATTTATTCATGATTTTATGAGGTATGTTAAAGTTCTTATGATTTATGGGTAAAGTATGATTTCATTATTATGTATATATGTACTCATGTTTCCTTTCCATACTTTTTATAACCCTTACTAATCTTTTTATGCTCATCCCAAGTTTTTGAAATGTTTTTCATAGGTCAAGGGAAAGGTACATGATGTGATGATAGTGTCAAGGAAGTGTCATGAAAGATTCCATGTTTTATTTTAAATATGTTTCTGTTTATGGGAGGAATGAATATTGTCTTTTATGTAACCACTTTGTTTAAATATGGAATGTAATGCAAGTTTCATGATCTAATTCTCTAAAACTCTAAACCTGAAAAGATCCTCAATGTGTAATCTTGTAATAACTCAAGATTAAGTAAGGTTTAAGTCTGGGGCCTTATATATTTTCTCTACATGAATTTAAATAAATTAAAAAAATTACATTTCATGAAACCTGATTACAGATCATGTAATTCCAAGATTTATTTAGTTCATTAAACGTGGATTTATGACCCACCAGACCCCTCCTCCTGCTACTTGGAACATTCTTCTAGAAACCCTGCTCCCATCACTCGCCACTTGAGCCTTCCTTATCCTCCTTCGTTCTATTATATCTCCACCATTATTCAGCTGACCGACCCCCTGACAAGGTGTGCAACCAAGAACATGAAAACTCCCCCTTCTAATCTCATGACTGGGAAATATGATCTTACATTGGTAGAGAACAATAGAGGTGTCACACATCTATCACCTACCGCATATTATTCTTCCACATAAACTATAGTTCATTAAGAGTCGGTTATTCTTAAAGATTCTCTATACAACTCCAGTGGGTCTTATGAAGATGGTCGCCACACATACACCCCATACTACACTTTTTAAACCCCAGTCACCATGTTGCACTCAACCAGCTATAGGAAAAACTAATAAGCACCAAATACACTAGGTATAGTCATCCTTGCATGTCTATATATAAGCAAAGATCTACGACATATCTTCAAACTCAATTGTATATCATACGTAATTGATGTGCATGATGAGACATATCAGTTGTTTTTTCTTGTGTTTCTGGATAGTTTTTAGGTTGTTGTTGACAACCTCCACATCAGATTATGTGGAAGACCTCATGATATTTTTTTCAAAGGAAATTGGATTTATACAGATGGATTTACCAAATTAGAGTTATTCCCAACCTTTAATCTTCATCCATCCATGTCAGATTAAAAATGGACTTGGAGTATTATTTCATGGTATTCTCAAACTAAGAATGATCCTAGGACTATGAATTCCACCAAACATGAGGTCCACTACTCTGGATCCTTCCTAGGGAATTGATGAATTCCAATAATTCTTTGGTTTAGTCTCAAGAAATCATTATCCAGATGGATTTTATCATCCTCACTATGTCCATGGGTGGGTTGACCATCCACATTGACTATTAGTTCACTTTCTACTACAGATCTTATGCATCAAAAAGGTGAGGCATGCTGATGGGTGGATATTTTATCACTCGTTTATACCAACATCTTGGAATTTTTTATGTCACCCATCAAATAACCAGTTTATATCATATATAGTCCACTGGTATCCTAATGCATCACAATATTCACCCGTTGACAAAGGATGGTGATGCCTACCAGTGGGAGCCAGCAGTCTTTGAGGCTGTGAAGAGGTATTATGCGATCATGTAGCAGACCTTGCACCGGTTCCATTCATAACCTCTGACCCAGATCCTCTATCATCCATACCTACACCTGAACCAACCCTTATTCCCATATTTACCACCACCACCTACCCTATAACTCCACCTGACCCATAATATCGTGTATATCTCTGGTCAATATAGCTTGTCATCCTATAGAATCTATGTCCCATCTCCCATCACCATAGTATCCCTTTTCCATAGTTCACTCACTTAACTACACCTAAACCACCATCATCCCAGGTTATATCTCATCCACAAATAGTATATTATGAACCGTTATAATCTACCACCCATATCCCATCCATCACCAATTTTAGCCAACAATATAGCTAACTAACCATCCTTTCTAGTAGTAGTATCTGGTAGAGGATGCACATAGGGGAAAGATCCCAACCATCACCTTACCCAATGAGGTTCTTTTTATTATTCTAGCTTCCCAATCCATGACCACAATCTAGATCATTATCTCTTCAGAACTGACAAATGATATAGCTTCTAGCATCTAGCCACCACCTTCCATAGTTGATCAGTCAACCCCTTCTACTATTACATTCATTGACTAGGTGGGGATGTTGAATCCAGAATCTGTTCAAAAGATAACTATAGATCATCTACTTAATGAAATTTATTTCTATTAGTTTATGCCATTCCACTCCCTAGTTTTTTTATTCTTCTAGGGTGATCATTTTTTGGACTATCTGTATTCCATTTGAATGATATATAATTTCAAATTATATATTTATATGGGTTACTATTTTTTTATTTTATTTTCCTGGGTTATTTTTCAAATCATTATACTGTTATTGTATCCATTTATTGATCCTATGATTCTTTTATGGTCATAAATGCTCCCTTGTTGTCACCATCCTCACATATTCTACAACTGAATCATCATATGGCTGATGTCGAGTGCTATCTTCTAGAGCAATCGCTTGAGATCCATGCTCAACAGCCAGCACCACAATAAGAAGGTATGACTTTCATTCCACACCAAAAACATGCCTAATATGTTCATAAGGTGGCCAATCCTTCTAAACGACAATGAGAGCTAGAATATACAACCACCAGTTGCGAGAGAATATAGAAGATATCTATGTTGATTGATGATACTAATTGATAGACTAGTCTATCTGCTTGGATGATGACATTAGTGTAAGATATTTATGGGATGTGAACCCATAATTAATTTGTTTTCCTCATTATTTTTACTTATCCTTTTACTTTTTATCCTTTTTTTACCTCTCTCTTTTAGTCTTTGGTTACTTTGAGCGTTATTCTACATATATACCTAAATTTATATAACATGTATTTCATTTCTATTTAATGTGGGAACCTACATTTTACATCTAAAAAATGTTTAAACCATGTGGAATAATGTTTGGTGAAGTTTATAATTTTTTTCCCTACCAATTTATCATGTATCCAAGCCAAAAATACAGATTGAAAAAATATCCTCATGAAATTTCTCTCATTACAGGGAGCTCTCGATTACGTATCAATAAATTTTTAATATTTACATTTTATTAATCTATAATTTATCTCTATACCCCTCCCATAGTACTTTGACAGACAATACAGTCATTGTCTCATTCTATTTGTGGGATATTCATTCATGATTTTCAAAATCAATACAATAGGATTTTTTTTCTTTGTTATATTTACCTAGGAAGAAATTTTCATTCAGAATCATTCTTGAAATATGAAAACAAATACACCCATTTAAATAATAGAAAAAATTATGATAGAAATTGTTATAAATCTATGATATTCTCTAGTTTGAATTATTAGAATGACTATAGAGTTTAGTAAATAATTCAAATTCAATTTTTTTAGGTTTACATTAATTAACTTATTACTTTATTTTATACACTGAGTGAATTCCATTATTCTATATTTTTTAGAATTCTTGAGAGGATTATAAGCCTATTATTTCATATTCTTTTCTAATAATATTTTTTGATTAACACATAGGACATGAAAACCCATTAGAACAAGAATTGAAATTTTATTGATGTCGTGACTGAAAAAATAAAAAATTATAATGATTTTTGAAATCATTGTGGAGAAACATTTTTCTGAGACCCACCTTACATCATTACTTCATTTATCATGTACATTCCTTTAATTAACATAGTAGAATGAAACTATTCCATGTTAGTTATCCCTTCATACCCCACTCATTGTATTATGTATGAATTTACATTAAAAAGGTGTAGGGGGTCCATTTCATCTAATATACATGAGGTGTTTTGACTAAGGATATATAATATGGTTCTTACCATACTATTTTATTATAATACAAGTGTAATATTTGGAATTTTATACCTACATTTTTCCTTTAAAAAAATACAAATAACTGAGAAAAAAGTTTTTTGTTGTGTATTAAGAAGATAAAAAATCACCATTTCTAGAATGATGAATCCCATAAAGCATCATATGTTGTTATGTGATGGATGTGATATCTAGTCTTTACATGAATTTTGAAAAATAAATAAAAAATAAAGGAATGGGGACCATTCAGACTCACTTGACATATTCATTGATCAACCTTGATCTCCTAAGAGAATTGGTTATTATTGTTATTTGATTATTTATTTTCTTAAATTCATCCTAATATTCATGAATTATATATAAGATATTACCCTATTTTTAAAGATTGTTTTTTTCACTTTTTAACTTACTGCTAATAGCCTCAGATTCATTAAATCCTTTTTCCTAAGGCCCTCTTGATTAAATTTTTTTCTCTTTTATAAACATGATATTATAGATCCAATGTAGGAATATGGTTTGGAATGTGAATTCATATAATGAGAAAAACTCCAATTTCAATTTACCCTGAGTGATGAATGAAAATTAATTATGTGGTAAATTGAAAATGGGTATAGAAATTAAGGAATGATTAATAAATTGAACAAAAATTTTATTTTTTTAGAAGAAATAAAATATGAAGAATAGTTAATTTTCTTTGGAGGATTAATTCTAGAGATATAACATATATACTTAAATATAGTTTTATTTTATTGATTATAATGAATGTTTAATATATTAAAAATAACTCACATTTTTTTCTCCCTTTTGGTTGATTTTTTTTGGGGACAAGTGATCATTCAATTGTATGGTAATTTGATAATCTAACATTTTATAGATATTTCACAATAATTTTGTTAATGAAATTTTTTTACTAAATAATTAACCTCATATATGTTAATTACTTCAGGAAATAGGGTTCCTCGTTTTAAAATGAAAAACTGGAAAAAAGGACCAGAAATGAGCATTATACGTCGTGAAAGTTTGTTACACAAAGAGTAGGAATCACTCACAGTGTACCAAAATTTTTGAAGAATTTCATGAAGGAATTATAATCCATGAAAACATTTCACTATGTTATTGACCAATAAAAAAATATAATATTAAAATATAAATTCTTCATTTGAAGATCTAGACCAAAGGAAAAAAAATTTATTTAAAGACTAGATAAACATCTTGAAAGGAGTCAAAAATCCAAATCTCAAAGATTCCAAAAAATATTCCCATGAGATTTTCATCAGATTCAAAATTGAAAAATAAATTCTTTGATCATAATTAAAAGGCATGAAATTGTTTACAGGTCATTTAATATTAAAATTATTTACATCTATTATGCAGTCAATGGACATAATGTTTGACACATTGGATTATTTCTATTTTCCTCTATTTTCTCTCAAATACATTCTTATACCTTCTCTCTGAACTAATCCAACATCATTTCCATTTATTTTTTAACATCTATTCAAGAACATTTTATAAACCATGAAAATAATTCTATGTTATTTTACAACCCCAAGCCGATTCACATATGTTCTCCATCTCAATCATCGATCAACGATGAACCTTTATTCTGTTATTCCCTATTTAATGTTTTTATTAGTTTATTTAAAATTTATATTTATTATAGTTTCAAATTAATTATTCTTGAATTAATTTCAATTAATTTCCTTCTCTCAATTTTATTGGTAAAATGTACATGTTTTTAATCATTTAACAGCTCTTGATCAATTCTACAATGAGTGGATAAACCGCTTTGGGTAGGGGTTGATAGTAGGGGAGTCTGAAATTAATAAACCATTATTTTTCAGCATGGAAACCTTAAGATTATTAATCAGGTTATGCAATGATTTTTTATCTATTATTTTAATAAAACCAAAATGTAGGGAGTTCGAGTTAGTGACCCTAAACTGATTGGATAAGAATATGTTATAACTAATAGCATATGATAAATTATTTCTTAGAATATCTGCATAATTCATCCATGATGTTTTCTATCTCGATACCAAGGAAAGGTTTCATCTTGGATATATCTAGTTGGTTTGACCATGTTCAATATGTGGATTTTTCTTACTTCACAACTTAAACCAAAGGACCATACCAAATTGGTATTAAGATTATCCTTTTCTTTGAAAACCAAAATTTATCCTAATCCCTATTCTACCTCTAATATTAATCAATAATCCCTTAGCATTAGTGAATTACCAAACTGAATAATCTATTGAGTACTCTTACACATAAGGATCAAATCCTTTGTTCCTACTAGCCAATTCTATCCTCTTGGACTTACATTGTACTATCTCTATACTGCACCTTAATATAAAGTGTATTGTGGGATCAATATATCTAATTTGATCACTGCTCATGCAAATTAAATGACATATGCATGCACATCGGGGTTCCACTTAGTATAAAGAGAACCCATACCCTATCTGATAGGGGTAGAGCTCAGTAGATAGGGGACTTATGCCCTATTGTCATAGGGGAACTAATCACTTTAAGGAGGATTTTGTCCTTAATTTCATAGGGATGTACTACTCTATGTAAAGAGGACCTCTCCATAATTTCAAAGGGGGTACCACTCAGTACATGGGGGACTCACACCCTAATTCCATTGGGGTACTACTCAGTATATAGAGGACCCATTCCCTAATTCTGTAGGGGGTACCACTCTGTAGATAGAGACCCATTTCGAAATCCCATAGGGGGTACCACTTAGTAGATAAAGGATTTTTTTCACTATTACATTAAGGGGTAGTACTCTAATGATCATTCCCAATCATGGTCTCTAACAAGTGATTCCTAAAGAAACATTACACCTAGTACAAATTGTATCATATATTAAAAGACACTATGATTTCCACCATCTTGTTAGAAGAAGAAAAAAAATTAGGATATGCAACTCGTGGGGTGGAATATGAGTCCATAATATGAATATATGAGTTGAATATAGCTCCTAGAAAGGAAGAAAAGGGGTACAAAACATGTACAGGGAACACAAAGTGTGAAATTCCACTTCAATGGATATGATTTTCCCTTTCGGTGCTTAGATCACTAACAGTGTAGCACTAAAAAATGTGTAGGAGGACTACACTGAATGTCTAAGTCACCCAGGGTCCTTCCCATTCTCCCTAGTCCAGTCCATGAAAATCTACCCTTATCCATCTACTTTGGTACATGATATGTCCTTCTATCAGAGTAACTTCACATGTGATATATTATATGGATGTTCCACCCCAAGAAGGATTCATGTATTGTGGCCAATCCATAAGGTATGTCATCTTTATCATTTCTAGAACACATGTATTACTGTTATAGGGGTATTAAATGGAGTTTTTCATCCATATACATGTATTTTATCCATGGTTTTTCTATAATGTTCAACTCACACCTACGCATTTCAGATTCATCTCCTCCTCTATGGATCTCACCTTCATATCACCAATAATAGGTGGATCATACCTCTTTTCATTGTTTCCAACCATCTGGTGGCCAGAAATAGATTTTTTTTTCTTCTCTTGAATATTGTACAAATATACCTATATTATGTGTCATTCCAGTCTGTTTTTTATTTTGTGACAACAAACACAACACGTGAAAACCCTAAATTCATTGAACCAAAAATTGATACACCAATCCATTCACCACACATAATTATTCAATGAATTTGGTTTCTTGATAAGTATTTGTACCTCCCTTAAATGTTGAACCGACAACCCTAGTCCAAAAAATGAAGAACAAGAAGAATCAGTGAGATAAATGCAACAAGACAAATGTTTATGATCATTTCTAACCATTATTGAACATCGAACGAAATCTGAGATATGTAGGGTGATAAATAATAGATTGATAAATTAAATATTTGTACATGAAAATACTAATTTTTTTAAGATCAATGAAAATAATGGTCAATATAAAACAATTTAATATATTGGGGTTGAATAAATAAATTATGAATTCTTCTAGGTGTTATATTTTTCATCATCTAATAAAGTGCTAACCAAAAAATGAAATTTGTCATTACATTTCTACCATGGTATTTCTATATCTAGTGTTCCATCATCATTGGATTCAAATTCTCCAATGAGATGGTGGATGAACAGCCCTCAATTATCCTAGGGTTTATGTTGGAAAAACTAGAGGATCACAATAATGGAATATTTTAAGGGAATTTTTATTTTGGTTAATATAATTATTCAAAAAAATTATTCATTTATTTAACTAAACACACTCTTTCGTGGACACTTTTATCAGAACACCAGGTGTCATCCTATTTTAGGACAGACATTGGGTAATCCTTGTATATTTGACTCAATTGGGGACTTAGATTTTGGATCATATCATCCATTTAATATTTATTGATTTTCATGAAGAAACTATGCTCATGATATTTAAAATATTTTTAATATTTTCATAAAATATATTTTAGGAACACCATGCTTTGGAATCATATTAAATCTTAGTTAATGACTCTAGAATTCTATATAGAAAATTTTCAAATCATGAGAAAGAAAAAAATAAGGTCTCTACATCATTCCCTGATTATATATTTTTATCCTGAAAATGAAATAACTAGACAAAATGATCAGGCTACTGATCCCTCATCTGGCATTCATGCTCCTAGGAGCATTCATGCATGCTCACATGCAACCACAACACATTATATGAATGAATAGTTCATCCAAAGAGGGTGATTGCCTTCTGATCCTCGATTTACACCGGGTTCCCCATAAACTTGGCCGCAACCTTGATGTCCAGCTCTCTTAAATAAATAACATGCATGAGGTCTTGAAAATATCACCTCATATGAGACACATGGAATAAGTTCTACACTTGATCAAACTGTTAGGGTAGGTAGAGGTAGTAAGAAAACTCCCCAACCCTCTACACGGTCACAAATAACCTAATGACCCTTGGGGATAGCTTGGATCCATGGAAGAATCTCCAAAATCAAAATCATTTCTAGATTCTTAAGAAAACATGGTCTACATGTTCAAACTCCAAGGTTTTATGACATCAATATATGTAAGATTTATTCCTTCTCTAGGTTGTTCTCAACCATTCATCAATTCTATAGACATTATATGCCATCCTCTGCACCATATATGGACCATAAAGAGATGGTTAGCCAATATTTATCTAGAAAAAGGGAGGAATGTAGGTTTCTTATATATAGGGTCTCGAGTGGTGTCATACTGATAGTAGGTTGGTAGCTATTATTGTAAACAAACTCTTCAAAGGTAATGTGATCCTCCCATACCTGGACAAATTACAACATGAAACCCCTCAGTATACCCTCCAATGCATGGATATTTAACTCAGTCTACCCCTCTATCTTGGGAAGGAAATATATACTCATCCTCTAGTGGTTCCCAACTGCCTCTTGTAGGAATATCCACAATTTTGACATTAACCGCGTGTTGTGGTCATAGACAATAGTTAAGAGTACCGCATGAAGACAAATAATGTATTGTATGTATATCTGTCACAACCTCTCCACCGAACACTTCTCCATGATATAAAATAAAATGCACTAAATTTATTAAATGATCAACTATAACCAAGATGGAATCATCGACTCTCATTGTTCATGGAATCCATTTTACGAAGTCCAAGGATATGACATCCCATTTCCACTAAAAATATTTAGGGGATAAAACTATCAAGCTAGAACTTGGTTATCAACCTTCTCCAACTAAATGGTGAGGCATTGAGAGATAGATCTAGCCACATTATGTCTCATGATATCCCAATGAAATTTTTGTTGAAGTTCTCTATACATATTCCTACACCAGGAAGCGCATACAAAGGAGTAGTGTAGAACTCCCTCATCAGTTTCTCCATCTTTGTGACTGGGATAACGGTCTATACCTCAATACAGATGAAGTGATTCCCTTTATCATAATTTCCATTTAATGAATCTCATAAGGATATCTGGTCACATAATACATGATAGTCTATATTTCCCAACTAGGAATCTCTCACACAATGGAGTAGTTGATGAGTCAACACCATCTATTACAGAAACACCACACCCTCATTCTCAACTATGGTGAATTTCATGGAATTAAAGTACTCGGAATCTTTCAATACCAAATGAGATCATGGCATACTACTAAGGACATCTACCACATCATTTCCCTTCTTAAGTGTATAGATAATCTCAAAGTAATAACACTAATAAAACTCCAACAAGGGCCTCTATCTCACGTTAAAATATATCTATGTGAAGAAATACTTGAGAATATAATGTCATGAGTAAACCACAAAGCCATCTCCTCAAATATAGTTCTGCCACATCTTTTAGAGAAATACTACCACATCTATCTCTAGGTCAGGATTTGTGTAGGTATTCATGTGTGGTCTCAATTTACATGACCCATTTGCGAAAATTTCCATCATCTATATCAATATGCAGTTGAGACCAACTCAATGAGGAAATGAAATACACTATGCACTCAATTACGTCAATGAAATTCCTACTCATTATTACACATTAATTGATGAGTTATTCCACAAGATTAAACATAATACTACCAAGAATATCGATAATTCAAGTGTCTTTTAGAATTAGTGACATTATATAACAACATAAAATAAGTAATACATCATCCTTACCGAAAACCTCTTAATGTTCATAATATTCCTCCATACATAAAACTCTATGGGTTAACTAGGTATATACATAAGAAATGGGTGATCTATAAAGGTGAGTAAGGTAATAAACATGATATAACATGAAGAAAGGAATAAATGTATCAAAATAGGTATATCAATGGAGCATAAATGCAGGGAGAATCATTAAAATTAATAATGAATCATGATATAGCATGATAACTTAAATGAAATATGTTAAATGTAGAAAAACATTAAAGCACTATGTTAACAACATAGGTCATGGAAAAATGACAGGACATCATCCTAGAAAGAGTTTCATGGAATATTTGTTTCACACCCTAATCCTTTCCATGACTTATCATGAGGAAATGGCATTACCCATTGCATTATATATCTATTTAATTTTTGGATGCACCCATCACTTTCATTTCTCTCTCATTATAAACCGCGTCATAGATATTATACAAAATAGATTCATTAATCAACATATTTTATTCTGCAATCAAGATGTTCAGAATAAATAAATTTTATTCCCAAATTAATCATGTTCAAGTGAATAAAATTGATCACCCTTGATAGGAAATGTGAATGGGTATTCACTATACATTTGTTTGAAATGGAAACCCAATGCTAAATTTCAACATCAAAACTACGTCTCTTAAAATTCATAAAATGGATTAAGGATAGAAAATGGGGGCACTCATAATTTTTATATCAAATGTGTAGTAAGATGGATATGTAAAATCATATACCAATAATATTAATTGTAAATGTAAGTTATAAGATATTGATGAAACATGGATTTGTTTAATCCACAGTGGGAAAGATAATTTCCTCCTTGTCATAAGGAATCTGGAGATGGATCTACCTCTAACATTCCCTTCTTCAAAGCGATTTCCATTGTTGATGCACATGTAGGAACTACCACAACACAAATGAATAAAAATATACCACCCATCATCAAACGAGAGGGTGGAGGCACCATTACGATTATTGCTGACCTAGATGCGATCAAAAAAAGTTTGGAAATATAAAAATACTCAGTACTTGGTTGCATCTCATAGGAAAGAGGTGCCAAGCCATGTTCATACACAGATATGAAGAAATGACTTGCGCTCTATTAGAATCTCCTCAACTGGCATCTGATCCAGATTGGAAAGGGTTACATAGATTCCATTATACAAAAAAAAAGAGGATCTGAAAGTGATCTAGAGACTTGGAACTCTTACTCTGAAGCCAAGGATTTTTCACCTCTCAGAATGGGATGAAAAATTCAATACATTCACAAAACAAAATTTATTTCTCAGGTATGAGAATGAATTCATGGGATGTCATGGATATAATGGCACCCAAAAATTCTCAATGACTTGGCTGCTGGAATTAGAACACCGTTGAGGATAGACCAGGGCTCACATAGTGGTGATCTTGGTCTTTATGCACGATTTCTCATCGAGATTGAAATAGAAACATCCCCTCCAAAATGGGTGTCACTCGATGTTAATGAAAATTTAATTAAAGTTAGATTTCATTTTGAAAATGTCCCAAAATACTATGAACACTGCAGAATGATTGTGTATGTAATTTTTACATGTTGTTCTGTTCAGAAATTTATTAAAGCAACACCAATAACACCTATTGGAAAGAGGTCCTGATGAGGAAAAATATAGCTATAAAATAGTATGTCAAAAGGGATAATAAGGAATTATATAAAAAATAGAAAGTGATACCTCTATAAGGAATAGTAAGTCCTGTGCTGATCTAGTCATAAAAGAAGAGAAATATATTAGCCTAGATGGAAAGATAGATGACCGCAAACAAACTGTTGTGGTGACTGATGACAGGCAGGACACCACCACAGAACTTCAGGAATTCTCAAGATATATATTTACACTAGTTCTAAGCATACAATCTGAGATCATCATCATAGATATGATGAGATAAAAATTAAATTATTGCATTGAAATTGAGGCTACACGAGTTGAGACCATCACCAAGAAGATGTCTGATTCCAAAATGGCTCAACATATAGAAAGAAATTTGATAAAAGCTACCCCTTAAGGATAGAAAATACTATTGAAGGAAGCAATGCATCTCAAATCTTCCTAGAAGATACAACAATTAAAGTAATTCCCATTGAGGTTGTCAAATAAGAGGACCCAAGGATACCTAGAAGGATGAAGACCACTGAGAGGAAAGAAAAACGAGGTCCTACCCCAATAAAAAACCCAATGAGAATCCTTTTCTTGAACTGCCAAGTACTATCCATCCCTAGAACATCATGTTACCTTAGGCTACTTGTGAAAAAACACAAGTCATATATTCTTGGAATCTCTCTAATTAAAACCTGCTACGTCAAATGAGGATCTTATCTTTAGATCAATGGTTATTCTTTTCTAGCCTATGTTCAAAAAGTATCTTTCCATGAAATATTGTGGATACTTGTCCACTATATGGTGAATAATCGTACCATTATCTATGAGGATGAGAAAACCATCACCTGTATGTTTGTTAATGATGGACAGAATACTCTCTGCTCAATGTTATATGCCTCCAACAGTTATATAAATAGAATTTTATTTTCGAATCACATTACAGATCTTTCTAATTCTATCTATGATCCATGGCTGGTCCTGGGAGACATCAATTCTTTTTTTCATTCCAATGAAATACAGGGAAATTCCTCTATTTCCAATTCTATGAGAGAATTAAAAATATGTGTGGAATAGACTTACCAGAATGAGCTCAATCAGTTGGGCACCCAGTACACATGGTATAGATAGCATCATGGAAACAAGATAGCAATCAGAATTGACCGTTCATTTATTAATTATCACATGTTTGATATTTTGACCACAATATCATGTGTCACCCTTGCGAGACACAACTAAAACAACCATCCAATTCTAGCACATTTTTTGGCTAAATTTTCAAAGCAACCTATTCCTTTCAGTTTAAAAAATTCTTGGACTACACATCCAGAATGCTCTAGAGTTTTTTAAGATGCATGGGCCACAGATAATCACAGTAATAGTTCATTGGCTTGTATCCTAATTCTCAAAGTCTTCATGATCAAGATGGTGCAATAAAGTAGAAAAAATTCTAGTTGTCTTGATCAAGAAATTGGATCCCTTGAAAAAACACTACATGGATTCAGGAATCCCTAACAGAAAGAAATTTATCTGGTGATTCTGAACAAGAGATGAAATTATCTTCTGTCATAAATAATATCATTATGCTTAGAAATAACATAAAAAAAGTTCTATTTAAATTAATGTGGCTTACCAATGGAGACATAAACAAAAAAAAATTAATGCCCTTCAAAGGGATAGAAAATTATGCATGCCACTATCCTTATTAAAGGATAGAGACACAATTCTAGAGGATAGAAAACGTCTCTCAAATAACATTTATATTTTTACAAAAATATGTTCAATGTCCCCTGGAAAAAATTGGATATCATGGAAGACATTATTCCAAATCATGTCACTGATGCTGATAACCTTCTTCTCACCTCAGTCTCTCTAGATATTGAAAGCAAGGATGCTATTTTTGGGCATAAAAAAGGGAGCCCCCCAGGACCAGACGGATTCACTAATCATTTTTTCCAATATTACTAGTATGAAATTCAAAATAATGTTTGAAATTTTGTTAGACATTTTTCATTGATGGATCGCATATCGGTGGATTCAATGATTAGTTTATTGACTTAATCCATAAGGTAGAGAATGTGAGTGACATTTGAAAATTCCAGCTGGTAGATATTTTCAATAAATTACAAAATATTATCACCAAAATTCTTTCTAATAGGCTTGCTCATGTGTCAGATAAGATCATCTCTCAGAATCTGTTTGGATATGTTAATGGAAGAAGGATTCAATATTGCCTTATCATAGCCTCTGAATGCATTATTATTCACCGAAAAACTACAAGGGGAGAAAATATTTCCCTTAAACTGGATATAATAATGGCATTTGAGGCTATTGATTGGGGATTTATTGGTTGTGTTCTATAGGTGTTTGGATTTAGTATGAGATTCATACATTGGATTAATAAGATGATTAGCTCTGATCACATTTATATTCTAGTAAATGGATCTCTAAAAGGTTATATGAAGTGCACAAGAGGAGTAAGACAAGGGTACCCCCAATATTACATCATATTTTTAATTGCTTAAGACTATCTTAGTAGACTGATTCTGCATAAGTCCAACACGGGAAAGATCAAAACAATCAAAGATGCTTGAGGTGTCTCTACACCCTATCACATCCTTTTTTTATGATATTATTCTATTTACTCAGGGTAATAAGATAAATACACAACATATTAATAGAACCCTTCTCAACTATTAAAGTGTCTCATGGAAAGAGATTAATAGGAAAAAATAATTCATCTATATTGGAAAAAATATATCAGTCTCTAGAAAATCCATCATGATAAATGACCTCAGCATAAAAAAGGGTACTCTCCCATTCAAATTTCTTAGTGTTGCCATGTTCTTTAGAAAACCATGATCATCTCACTTTGTGGAAGTGGGGGTGTTAAGTCAGAATATATCTATCCTTCTGGAAAGTCAAGTATCTTTCAATGGTGGGAAAACTTTTCTTAGTCAAGCATGTGATCATTTCAAAATGGGTATACTTTTATATGATATACTATTGGCTTTCCTCTATCATTAAAACCATCAACTATGTTATGTGAAATTTTTTATAGAGTGGAAGAATCCTGGAATGAAAAATTATCAATGTCCCAAGGAAAAATTATTGTACGCCCACATGCATGGGAGGTATGGGAATTAAAAATATTGATCTCCTCAATCAGTATCTTCAACCCCAATTTCTCTAGAGACTCATCAATAAAAAGGAACCCTCCATGGAATTTGTTAGATCTAAATATCACAATAGATTAATTCAAGGGAAGATGAAATATGTGAGATATTCGATTTGTCCATGACTGAAAAATATTTTCTATATGATCTATCTGTACTCCCACTAGTTGGATTGTTCCCACTGATCTCTAAAATTATAGAGAGACCACTAGATTGGTTCCCCCTAATCAATAGTGTTAGCATACAAGACCCAAAAACTAACTATAATGACACTATCAAAGAATATCTAGATCAGCAACATCTACTGCCTCCTGAATTTTCCCTCATTATTACCTCATATGATTTTCTGAGTATAGAGGATATGTTCATCTGGGAACTGAGTGAAAACGTAATTCTTGATTCCAAGAGATTATACAATCACCCTATCCAATGCAGTTACACATGGATTGTAAAATTCAACAGGAAATGATTTCAACCATCTAGATTCATACTACTCTGGTGTCTTTACCTCAATAAAATTTTGATCAAAAGCAATATGTAACATGTAGGAATTTCAATGTGCTCGAGGTGTTGAATGTTCCATCAGAATCATAATGATATGAATCACTTATTACTGTCCTGCAACACAACTACTTATCTTTGGACCTCGTGTTTGATTTATTCAGCTTCCATCCTCGGCATGTGTGATGAATATCAGAAATTCTGTTTGATATTCTAAAGATAAATCTATCAAAGCAGGTCTGTATCCTTTTCTTGGTGGCCTATGCAGAAGTCACATATATCACATGGAGAAGCATAAAAAATAGTCTACATGAGAATGAAAAATTCAATTACATTGTTGCACCCTCTGACATTATGTTCATGATTTAATAAGCAAACACAGTGCATGATAAACATTGTGATAACTTGATGTGTGACTTCAATATTCTATGAAATCAGCAAATATGTGGTAACAATACCAAACCCCCTAGCACCATTAAAGTATATTGGACATCTCCATTTCAAGGATGGATCAAATGTATCTATGATTGTTCCTCAAGAGGGAACCCAAGGCCTACTGGTTATAGATTTTCATTTAGGGATCATAATAATGATTTCTTAGACGGATTTAATAGTTCATGTGAACATGCCACTGCTTTGGAGGAAGAAATGATGGCCTTTATCAAATGGGTTAATGTCACGCGTCAAAGAAATTGTGGAAATATATATTTTGAAATTGACATAACTATCATTATGCAAAAAGTTCAAATTTTTCAAATTCACCTTGCATGGAAACTCACCTCCAAATGGAGAAACTTTCTTGATACTCTTACCTCAATGAATTACATCATCACACATGTCTACCATGATGTCTATCACCTTGCTGATTGTATTGAAATCAAAGGATCTATGGATGTTAGTCACACTTACTACTCCATTATAACATGTGAGTTTCTTCCTTTTATTGAGAGGAAAAAATGTTGATTTCCTTCCTTTCGACTCTTGTAACCTGTTTTTATTATATAAAGCCTTATTTCTTGCTTTTTTTTAAAAAAAAGAGAAGTAATGGATCCCTTGACTTGAGAGTGTGATTTGATATGATTTTAATGAGCATCTTGAGAGCTTGGGGAAACCACAAGAGGGTATATAAATGGGGAGGGAAGAGAAAGGTCATGCTCGAAGGATTTTGGTGAGGAGAAATTGGATCTTCATTAGTTTTATATTGGAAATGAGTTGGAAATATTTTAGCATATCTCACACATAAGTTATGGAATCTATATAATAAACAAAAAAAGACACACACCATATCATGTATTCTCCCATGATTTCTTCCAAATAGAGGTGGATTTTACTACTTAAATGTAAAATGGCCTAAATTGTTAAAATAACACCCTTTGTTATGTGTAAGTGAGTCATACTATTAAAGAAATTATTTTTAAACAATAAAATATATTTTTGGATCTGGAGGACTCGTAAAAAAGTTATAAAATAATAAAATAATCTAAAAATCCAATTATTTAAAATATAAAACATATATTTGGTCATGTATACTCTTTTATAGTATTTATTACACCACTTTTGTACCATTATGATGTCATAATATATATCATTTTTTAAACAATACTTAATTTTTACTTTGAATATCAACTGCCTTAGAGAATTATGAAAAATTCACCATTGGATATTCTTAACCTATTGATTAAAAAAATCATTTTATAAAAAAAATTCAAAATTTGTGTATTTTTACTTTTGAAATAATAATCAAATTTTTTTGAAAAATGATAGGGTCTTATTGACATTAATAGTTTTTGAACCCTTATAAAAATTACATTTCACTTCAATAATATTATATGATCATTTATATGTAATAACAATTATTTAATTATAATTTTTCAATAAAATATTATTTATACAAAAAATACATTAATTCATCAACATAAATTCCTTACGTGAGTGTGAATATTACTCAAATACACAATTTGTGTTTTAATATATCAAAATAAAAATCATTTATAAAGTAACAATAATAAATGGAAAATATATTAATTAATATATACAATATACATAATTATATAATTAGGGTCTTGAGACATATCACTTCAATGTAGTTGAAAAATCATTTTAATTAAGTTGTGTGATGAGGAGACTTTCATGGGGTGATTTGGCATGCATAGTTTGGGTCATGATCTTAATGAGCTTGAACTTTACCCATAAGCAGTTTCACTCTGGCTTATGTCATTGAATCGCATCCTAGGAATGGTCAATGGAATAGCCCATTGATAATATCTCCCTTGGAGAATTTATTCTATGTTAATTCGAATTGTTAAAAACATATATTTATACTGATCATATGATCACTATTCAAAGACAATGTTATTAATGGTAATGATTCTTAATGGTGTTTTAAATTTTATTGGATATAATAAATCCTAAACAGTGCATGTGTTTACAATATCCATAATATACAATAATTAATTTAATTAAATTAGAAGGGGAATATTATTTATATCATTCTAGGTCATAACAATCTTCCACCCATTAAAAAAATTTCCCTCAAAAGTTCCTCTTCCCAAACTAAAATATATGAGGTTAATTCTATTTCATCACTTCATCTTCCACAAACATCCCATATTCAAACTTATTATTTCTCCACAACACATTGACAAGGTGAATTGTCTTATTTCGTAGAGCTTCATCAATATGATCTAATATATTCACCAGATTGTCCTCATAGGAATAATAATTCTCTAATGGTACCACCTCAAGATTAAATACATGTGAGGGGTGTATTATTTATTTCCTAAAGAGGGATATATGATATACATCATGTACTTGAGATATGTTATGTGGTAGTTCAAATCAATAGGCCACCACGCTGATATGATCAAGGTTCTTAATGAGGACAATTTCTCTTGGAATAATATTTCCCTTATTCCCAAATATCTTGAATTTTTTTAATAGAGAAATGAAATGTAATACCATGTTTCCAAAATTGAACTCATGGTATCATTAAGGATTTTCAGAATATATCTTTTTTGAACTCTAAGTAGAATTTATGTGATATTGAATGGTCTTGAAATTTTCTACGATTTCATTTACCATTTTAGGACCTAGGAATTTTTTTCCCCAACTTCATCTCAACATGTAGGTTTTATACACCATTTCAACCAAATGGAATCAGTGGGATGCATTTGAATTCTTGAGAGAAATTATTTTATTTTCTGAGAACTCTACCAGAGGAACATGTTGATACCATCCTCATTTTACGTTAATTGATTATTCTCTCTATGTGTCCTCAAGTGTCAAGATAGTGTGCTCAAATTGGTAATAATCTTGAGTGTGATAATTCATGTTGATGATTAACTCATTATTTAGTGAATTGTAGAGACACTTGATGATATTAGAGGTAAATCATGGAACTCGTTTATATATAATCAATATTAGTGTTTTGTGTAGCCTCTTCACTTTTATAATGTATATCCTTGCATATTGATCAAGTGAGAATTAATCTTGAATTCCAATGAAGTGGTAAATCTTCATAAGATGATCTAACATAACACATATAGAATTAATTTCTCTTGATTTCTTTAGAAGAACAGTGAAAAATTATATGGTGGTATTTTCCTATTTCCATTTAGGTATGGGTAATGGATGCATCATTAGCTTAGATTTTTTTCTTCCCACCTTCACAAATTGACCTATACACCATTTTAATGTACATTCTATGATCTCATTCTTCATATTATCCTACCAATGGTTATCATAGAGATCATAATACATATTTGTGTGTCCTGGGTGGATGGAGACGGTTGAGCTATGTGCATCATCAAACAGCTCAATCATTAACTGGGTATTTGATGGTACATATATTTAGAAACCAAATATCCCAACTCCTTCTTTATTAACATTGATATCCATAAATTTCCTTGTTATTATAGATTCCACTTTAATATGAATTGATATATAATCTCTTGGATCATACATTATCCTCTCTAGAAGTGATGGTTGAGCAATGATTTGTGAGAGGATTGATGATGTTATTCCATTTATGATCCCCATGTCAATTCTTTTCCAATGAAGGAATATCAGATCCTTATAAAGTTGTTAGGTCCACTAGGCTGGATACCCTGAGAGGGGGGGTGAATCAGGGTATGACTAATTAAAAATTAATGCCCGTTCTGATCTTGTTTCGCTATTAAGCAAAACACTCTTCTCTCTTTTCCCTGTTGCACGATATAAACAGAATGTAAAGCAAGCACAGGACACAACAATTTTACTTGGTTCACCGCTAAGGGCTACGTCCAAGGAGCATACGCCGATAGGTTGCCGGTCGTACCAAATTCCCCTAATCTTCACTAGCTGTGGATTACAAGGTTCGGGCTAGATCACTTCTATGCCCAGGCTCACTGCCTTTACAATGTTTTAGGGTCAGCTCACTACTTTCCCAAGGGTCACTCCCTGTTTCTCTCTCTCTGGCTCACTGCCGGTGGAGAGGATCACCTTCTTCCTCTTCCTGAGCTCACTGCTCTTGGATGGAATCCACTCACAGTTTATAGACCTGTAGGTCTCTTCATTTTCCTGAAAGAATGCATCTTCTCTTGTATGTAGATGCTCTGTTGAAGTTTAACTTTCACCCGTTGATGAATATCTCTTTGCACCGAAGGTATCGGGCAAACTTCCAGCTTCCACACAGTCTGAAAATCACTGCAGGAACAAAACCTTACTTGGCGCGCAAGTCAACCTCGGCGCGCAAGTATCGGCGCACAAGTCACAACGGGCGCGCAAGTCCTCCTCTGACACTTGCGCGACACAAGCTTCCTCAACTCCAAACTTGCGCGACTCTCTTCCCTTTATGCCCAAACCACCATTGGTGTGCAACTGTAAACCGGCGCGCAACTTCTAACACAGGCGCACAACTTCAACCACTGGCGCGCAAGTCCCACCTGCGCGACCACACACACCACTTGCGCGACCACCACACCTGCACGACGGGAGCTCTCGTCTTGAACTCCGGTGGGAAATGAGGAGGGGTGGTCCGGTATTTATAGGCAATCTGACCACCCTGCGCGACGGCGCGCAAGTCACCTGCGCGACCCAATTTCGGCGCGCAAGTCTCCTCTCCTTTAGACACTTGCGCGACCAACTCCCAAACTTGCGCGAACCTATTTCCTTAGCCATATTTTGATCTTCTGATCTTGAAAAACATGTGGCGCGCAAGTTTCCTATACTCCAAGTCCACGGCGCGCAAGTCCCTTTGCCAAAAACACTTTTCTTCATTTGCCGATTTTCAGGCCCAAAAATTTGGCAAACACTGGAAAACGGCGTCACCTTGTATCTGTTCTTTTGTACCGCCTCCAGATCTTCCATTCCTTTTATCGACATTCTTGAATCAAACATGGATCGTTGACCTCAGCTCTTGAACTCGACATTCCATCATGAAATCCTCTTTGTCAACAATCACAACTCAGATGTCCACTTTGTCAACAAACACAATCACCTCAAAAAGGCTTCAATGATACCTTGAGGGATTTTTGCCCAACAATCTCCCCCTTTGGGTTTGTTGACAACTCTTCCAAACAAAGATACGTCATTGATTCTTCAACCTCCATTCGCCGCATTGCGATTCTGATAGCGACCAAGGATTTACTCAACACATACTCTAAGCCCACATGAGCAATGCTCGGCGTGAGAAACAAGAGTAAATGAAAAGTTCATCAATGAATCACTTTGTCTCTAACATCCATTGTTGACACCAAACACTGTCCAACACCACTCTTCTGCTTTTATCACGATCCTCAGCTGTCGTGATATCTATTCTTTGATCGATCACTTCTAGCATCGTCAGAAGTAATACGCTCCCCCTTTCTGCTCACAGCTTCAACACCTCTTTAGCCATATTTCCTGTGTTGTCCAAGCTAAGCTCTGGCTAAGCACGTTCAACTAGCTTCAACTCCCCCTATCTGGCTGCTCCACCTGTCAGCGTCTCCCCATATCATTTATGATTTATCAAATCTCCGCACTGTCTCCCCCTTGAACAACCACTATTTTCTCCCCCTTTGTCAACGAACCCAAAGGTCACGCCTTTGTAGTCTGTAACATAGTAGAGAACACATTAGCACAGTAGGGAAAACACAGCATACCTCGGGGAGAGGGGGGGGTCCCGCATCCACACTATTTCAAGTGCGGGGAATCGACTGAACTCCCAGAGCTAGTCGATGCCTCTCAAAAGCTTCCTTGGGTAAGGCCTTTGTCAGAATGTCTGCAACCTGTAGCTCTGTAGGCACATACTCCAACTTCACGATGCCCTGCTCAACCTTCTCCTTGATGAAATGATACTTGATCTCAATGTGCTTTGTCCTGGAATGATGGACAGGATTTTTGCTAAGATTTATAGCACTTGAGTTGTCACACTGGATTCCGATCGGAGACTTTACTTCAACTCCCATATCCTCAAGCTGCTGCTTCATCCACAATAACTGTGTGCATGCTTGAGTGGCCGCAATATACTCAGCTTCTGCGGTGCTCAATGAAATGCAATCTTGTTTCTTGCTTAACCAAAAAATACACAATCCACCAAGATAGAATGCACCACCAGACGTTGATTTTCTATCATCTGCTGAACCGGCCCAGTCTGCATCAGTATATCCCAATAACTCTGTCTGAGATTTGTTATTGTATGTCAAGCCGAAGTCCACCGTGCCCTTGATATAACGAAGTATTCTTTTCACTGCAAGCATGTGACTTTCCTTGGGATTACTCTGATATCTCGCTGCTTGGCATGTGGAGAAAAAAATATCAGGCCTTGTTGCGGTTAAGTACAACAGACTTCCAATGATTTGCCTATATTCTGTGATATTAACTGCCTTGCCATCCTCATCTTTTGATAATTTCATCCGGGTAGCAACCGGAGTCTTCATTTCCTTGGAATTATCCATTCCAAATCTTCTTAGAACCTCCTTGGCATATTTGGATTGAGAAATGAAAGTTCCATTCCTTCCTTGTGTCACCTGTAGACCAAGGAAAAACGTTAGCTCTCCAATCATTGACATTTCAAACTCATTTTTCATGAATTCGGAAAACTGTCTGCACTGAGCTTCATCTGATCCGCCAAAAATTATGTCATCGACATACACTAGCACCATCATCCTTTGATTACTGTCATTGCTGAAATAGAGGTTGTAGTCAACTCCTCCCCGCTGGAAACCAAGCTTCTTCAAGTACTGATCAAGCCTTGAGTACCATGCCCTTGGTGCTTGTTTCAGCCCATACAACGCCTTCTTCAGCCTGCAAACTTTGCTCTCATCCTCATGAATGAGAAAACCATATGGCTGCTCAATATACACCTCTTCTTCCAGAACCCCATTCAAGAATGCGGATTTGACATCCATCTGGAACACTTTGAAGTTTCTTTGCACTGCTATGGCCAAAAATAATCTGATTGTCTCCAGCCTTGCAACCGGTGCAAATGTCTCATCAACATCTATTCCCTCTATCTGGGAGTATCCCTTGCACACTAGTCGTGCTTTGTTCCGAATCACTATTCCATCTTCATTCATCTTGTTGAGATAGACCCATTTAGTCCCGATGACATTCTTGTCTGCTGGCCTCGAAACAATCTCCCATGTCTGGTTCTTCTCAATCTGATCAAGCTCTTCATTCATGGCCTGAACCCAGTTTTCATCTTCAGCTGCATCAGAAAAACATTTCGGCTCCACTTGAGACAAAAACGATGCTTGTTGCGATGATTTCATTCTTCGAGTATGAACTGGAGCTGTTTGATCACCAATGATATTATGCCTATCAATTTCAGCTCGACTCTTTGGCTTTCTCACAGACACCGACTTGACACTTTCCTCTTCATTGTCAGTATCTTCTTCTGAGTCAGCTTCTGCCACTTCTTCTCCCCCGGGGTTGCTTACCTCATCATCACTTTCATCCAGGAACTGTTCACTGGATCGTTGAGTATTCTGCTCATTTTCAACTATAGTGACATCATTGCTTTCAATGATTTTTCCCAGCCTTTTGTTGAAACATTTATACGCTTTGCTTTTCCCGGAATAGCCAAGGAATATCCCTTCATCTCCTCGTGCCTCAAACTTCCTATGATGTTCTTTTTTGAGAATGAAACACTTACTTCCAAAGATTCGAAAGTACTTCAACGTTGGCTTCTTTCCGTACCACAGTTCATATGGAGTCTTCCCTTGCTTCGGACATAACAGGGACCTGTTTGAAACATAGACCGATGTCAGAACTGCTTCCTTCCAAAATTTCTCTGGCAGGTCCTTATCAATAAGCATTGTTCTGGCCATGTTGTTGATGATCCGATTTCTCCTTTCAACTACTCCATTCTGTTGGGGAGTTCTTACTGATGAAACTTTATGTCTTATCCCATGTTTCTCGAGATAGTTTTCAACCTGACTGTTTGTAAATTCCGTACCGTTATCAGTACGAAACTTCAGAATTTTCTGCCCAAGCATCTTTTCTGATTCCCTCCTGTACTGCTTTAAGCAACCAAATACCTCTGTCTTATGGGTTATGATGAATACCCAGGCCATTCTGCTATAGTCATCAATGAAAAGTACATAGTACCTTTTCCCATTTATAGCTCGTGGTGAGATAGGTCCACATACATCAGCATGCACCAGTTCGACCACTCTAGTTGATTTCTGTTCCTTTGGCCTGTATGTCTTTCTGATGATTTTCCCTTGTTGACAAGCATCACACGTATGAGTGCGATCACGTGATAGTTTGGGAAGGTCTCTAGCAGCATCACATTTAACGAGATCCTCCATAGATGGTTGGCATAGATGACCAAGTCGCTTATGCCACAGCTGGTTTTCTTCCTCTCTGGATAAAAGACAAGTATCTTCTTCCCCACTTACAAGATAGAGATTTCCCTTTGACCTTTTTCCCTGCAGAACAGTTGCTCCATCTTTTCCTTTCACAACACACATCTTCTTGGTAAATTGGATAGAGTGCCCAGAGTCACATAGTTGACTAACACTGAGTAGATTATGACTGAGACCCTCTACTACCAAGAAATCAGCACGTCTCATCTCTTTGCCCCCAAACTTGGCTTTCCCTGAGCCAACAATCTTCAGGCCTTCATCATTTCCAAATTTGACAACTCCTTCTTTGTCATATTTGATGCCTGTAACAAGATCCTTATTACCCGTCATGTGGGATGTGCAACCACTATCAAGGATCCAAACACCAGATTGATCTGATGCTTTAAGGGCAATCTCCGCCACCACAGCCTTCTCATTTTTCTTCTTCTTGGTCCATACTTTTTCTTTCACACTCGGCATGGATTGAGGCTTCTGTTCTTTCTCAGAGTATGATGGACCACCCTCATCTTGCAGAGCTGCAAATCTGTTCTGAACTTTTAACTCACTTGTTGGTTTATTGATCTGCTGTTTGCGAACATTTTGATTATTCTTTGACACATTTCTCTGAATGATTGATGTGCAATACCTAGCCATGTGTCCAAATCCTCCGCACCAAAAACAGTGTCCTTCAAAATGTGTTCTGGAAAACCGTTCTCTGTTTGGCTGTCGTCTCTGCTCATGTTCCCTTCTGTATCTCTTGGCTATGGAACACACAAACTGTGAATGTCCCATTTTCCCACAGCAATAACACCTGAGATAGGATGCATTCCCTCGTGATATTTCAGCACTGTGATTTCCCCTTTGGGATCTCTGAATATTCTGATTCTGTTTTGTTCCCAAATCAACCTTCACTTTCGGGATGAGTGCTTGCGGTCTGACTGAAATTGTCGCCAATTTTTGTTCTTGACTAAGCCCAGAAACGACCTTAACGTCTGAGCTCAATTGCTGTTTCTTTCCTACTGAACTGCTAGGCTCCGCTTTCATCTTCTCTGTCTTCTGAATAGCCTGCTTTTCAGATATCACATTGGGGGTCAAGAGTTTATCTTGATCCTTGATTTTTTGTCGCAGACTGACCACTTCTTCTTCAAGCTCTTTGATACATCTAACCTGCTCCTTTCCTGTGTTTGTCAGACAATCAATTTCCTTCTTTTGTTCCTCAATTTTAAGCTTATACTCAACAATATTTTCTGAGCTCTCTGGTGTTGAGGATTTTAGTCTTTCAATTTCTTCTAACAGCTCAGACTTTTCTTCATCCTGTTGTTGCATGTAGAGTTTGGCATCACGAACCACTTTATTGGCTTTCTTCGTTTTGGCTCTCCAAACATCTATCTCCTCAAGAGCTGCTTCCAATTCGGCTTCCATATCAATTCTCCCTTCAATTTCTTCTTCTTCTTTAGCATCAGCTTCTTCTCCCTTTTGAGAACTACCAACAATTGCCACCAAGGCATTTACCCCACGATCTCTGCAATTTTCTATTTCCTCAACTTCTTCATCCTCAGACTCATCTGAACTTTCAAATTCTTGTGAGAGAAGATTCTTTTTCTTGAAGAAATTTCTCTTGAATTGTTTCTTCCCTTTCACAAAAGCTGAAGACTTCTTTTTGGGAATTTCAGCGTCATCATCATCATCATCATCTTGAAACTTCTTGGGGCATCTTGCCGCAAGATGACCAACCTTTCCACATCTAAAGCATGCTAGTGGAAGTTTACCTTTAAACTTTCCTCTTCCTCTTTGTAGATTCGAAGAAAGGAATGACATCACCTCATCTGTCTCTTCTTCTTCATTAGAATCTTCAATGGTGAGCTTCTTCATTGCCTTAAATGCCACCTCTTTAGACTTCCCCTTTTCCACAGCCTCATTATCATCGTTCCTCATTTCATATGCAACCAAGGTACTGTGCAAATTGTCCAATGTCAGCTCTTTTGGATCTTTATCTTCTAGTACTGAAACTTTCGGATTGAACCGAGGTGGAAGTTTCCTCAAGATGCGCTTTACAATCTTTATGTCTTCAATGACTTCTCCAAGACCTCGCATATCTTCCACAACAATGTTTACCCTATCAAAGAATGCGTCAACAGACTCATTCGGGTTCATTTTCAGATCTTCATATTTGTTCCACAACACCTGCATCTTTGCCTCTCTGACTTTTGTGTCCCCTTCATATATATTCAAAATCTTTTCCCACATGGAATGTGACGTTTTGCATGACATCACCTTTGTGTAGATGGGATTGGAAAGGGCTCCCCCTAAGGCATTGATTGCTTTGGAATCAGCATCCAACTCTCTATGCTCAGCTTCTGATAAGGCACCACTATTAATATCAGCTGTGATACCATGCATAGCTGCTGAAAACACATCCATTCCCAAGGATCGGAAATAGTGTTGCATCCGATTCTTCCATATCTAAAAATTATATCCGTCGAAGATCGGAATCCCTTTATGATTGGTTACCTCCATTGAGAGAAGAACAACTTTCAACCTTTCCCTCTGATACCACTTGTTAGGTCCACTAGGCTGGATACCCTGAGAGGGGGGGTGAATCAGGGTATGACTAATTAAAAATTAATGCCCGTTCTGATCTTGTTTCGCTGTTAAGCAAAACACTCTTCTCTCTTTTCCCTGTTGCACGATATAAACAGAATGTAAAGCAAGCACAGGACACAGCAATTTTACTTGGTTCACCGCTAAGGGCTACGTCCAAGGAGCATACGCCGACAGGTTGCCGGTCGTACCAAATTCCACTAATCTTCACTAGCTGTGGATTACAAGGTTCGGGCTAGATCACTTCTATGCCCAGGCTCACTGCCTTTACAATGTTTTAGGGTCAGCTCACTGCTTTCCCAAGGGTCACTCCCTGTTTCTCTCTCTCTGGCTCACTGCCGGTGGAGAGGATCACCTTCTTCCTCTTCCTGAGCTCACTGCTCTTGGATGGAATCCACTCACAGTTTATAGACCTGTAGGTCTCTTCATTTTCCTGAAAGAATGCATCTTCTCTTGTATGTAGATGCTCTGTTGAAGTTTAACTTTCACCCATTGATGAATATCTCTTTGCACCGAAGGTATCGGGCAAACTTCCAGCTTCCACACAGTCTGAAAATCACTGCAGGAACAAAACCTTACTTGGCGCGCAAGTCAACCTCGGCACGCAAGTATCGGCGCGCAAGTCACAATGGGCGCGCAAGTCCTCCTCTGACACTTGCGCGACACAAGCTTCCTCAACTCCAAACTTGCGCGACTCTCTTCCCTTTACGCCCAAACCACCATTGGTGTGCAACTGTAAACCGGCGCGCAACTTCTAACACCGGCGCACAACTTCAACCACTGGCGCGCAAGTCCCACCTGCGCGACCACACACACCACTTGCGCGACCACCACACCTGCGCGACGGGAGCTCTCGTCTTGAACTCCGGTGGGAAATGAGGAGGGGTGGTCCGGTATTTATAGGCAATCTGACCACCCTGCGCGACGGCGCGCAAGTCACCTGCGCGACCCAATTTCGGCGCGCAAGTCTCCTCTCCTTTAGACACTTGCGCGACCAACTCCCAAACTTGCGCGAACCTATTTCCTTAGCCATATTTTGATCTTCTGATCTTGAAAAACATGTGGCGCACAAGTTTCCTATACTCCAAGTCCACGGCGCGCAAGTCCCTTTGCCAAAAACACTTTTCTTCATTTGCCGATTTTCAGGCCCAAAAATTTGGCAAACACTGTAAAACGGCGTCACCTTGTATCTGTTCTTTTGTACCGCCTCCAGATCTTCCATTCCTTTTATCGACGTTCTTGAATCAAACATGGATCGTTGACCTCAGCTCTTGAACTCGACATTCCATCATGAAATCCTCTTTGTCAACAATCACAACTCAGATGTCCACTTTGTCAACAAACACAATCACCTCAAAAAGGCTTCAATGATACCTTGAGGGATTTTTTCCCAACAAAAGTATCATAATTGATATAATTATTGGATCTATTCTAATTAGATAGTATAAAACTTTATTCACATGCCCAATATAGTAGTGAATTGATTATTCTTTTCCCCTAATCAGCTCTCACCATCTTCATTGGTGTATATTCATATCTTTTTATGTGATAATATACTTGATGATCATGGGATATATATATATTTCACAATTTTCCCAAAATAGATTATGATTCCATATTTTCAATGAAAATATTATTGAGTCCAACACTTTATCGGGAATTGGGTAGCTCTGTTCGTGGTCTTTAAACTCCCTTAAATGATAGGTTATAACATTTCCTTTTTTCATTAACACACAGTCCAAACCCATTTTTGAAGCATCATGGAATACCATGAAATATTCTCTAATTTTGGGTATTGTGATTTCTAGTGCAGCGATAAGCCACCATTACAACTCCTTCATTCTCTCTTAATATTTATTATTCCAAGGAAAATTAACCCTTATAAGTTATCTTGGTTAGTGGTTTTGACAATCATAGTAAATTTCACACATATCAATAATTTTATATGGATAATAAAAAGAAACAATAGATAAATGTCATAGAAATTAACCTCAGTAATTAATTAATTGATTCTATTTTTATAAGTCCATAGATATCTGATTTATTGTGATGATATACCCAAATAATGATAATTCCTTCTTTAATAACTCACATTTGTTGTTATTTTAATAATTATAATCCATTTTTATGGTCTTTATCATAGTTCCCAGGTACATGTCATGCTCCTCCATGCGGTTCAAGTATATTAGAATATGATCTATAAATATTACCAAAAAATTCAAGGTAATCTATAAATACACTATTCATCATGTACATGAATAGTTATATAGAATTAGTTAGTGAGAATGGAATTACAATGAACATTTTTTGCTCCTACCTTGTACCAAAAGTAGATAATTCAATAACATCCTTCACACTAACGTGGTAATACCCTGACCACAAATCCACCATGGATAAGTATTTTTCTCCACATAGATGATTGAATAAGTCTTCAGCCTATGGAAGAGGATGCTAGTTCTTTTTGGTGATCTTGTTGAGCTTGAGGTAATCAATGAAAAGGCGCACTTACCCATCATTTTTCTTGATGAATATGACTAGTGCACCACATGGTAAAGCACTTGGGTGTACAAACCCTTTATATAGATTGTCATATTCTTTTATCTTTAGCTCCTCATTTTCTATAATAGCCATCCTATATGAAGTGTTGGATAATGGGAACACTCTAGATTGAAAATTCTACCACTCACCTTGAATGAATACCTTGAAATTCTCTTGGAAATGAATCAGAATATTATTTCTCCATGGGAATGACTTCAAGGATGATATTTTCATTAGACTCAACCATTTGAGTAAGATATGATTTCTCATATGGAAATAATATCCATTCTTGTGATGTTGGTATTAAAAAAGATTAATCCTCCTCATTACACTTGTACAGAATCATGGGATGATTCATAATATAGAGAGAGATTTACTTCACATGGAAATTTATGTTATCTCAATATACAAAAAATAAAATATGTACCCATAATTGCATAAAATTCTTAAAAGGGGAGTATAAAAAGGATCTCTAGGAAGTTTATCCAAAAACTATTGACATGGGATCAATTATACACATGGTATGAAACAATTTCCCCATTTATCATTTTCACTAACAACTGTACATACATTATTTTTGGTGTTTTTTGAATATTTATACTAATCATTAGTGATATGAAGGAATTCATAGAACTAGAATAAAAAAGTATTTTCACTATTAAGGAATGAACAATAACTGTTTCGGTCACCACATCATTGTAGGGATCCACCTTAATGGTTTTGAAGTCAAAATACCTCATTTGATGAATTGGAGTTTTTAGGTTCTCTCTGGAAACCCTTGGATTTGTGAATTGGTTGGTAAAGTATCACGGTTTCTTGAAATTAAGATAATGAAAAAGTTGTTGAGGGTTGAATAGATAATTATTATCCTATATCTCAATATTTTGTTTCTCTAATAGAAATTATCAAGCTAGGTTTCCTTCATTCCCCCACCTAAACCATTTCTTAGTTCCCCATAGGGAATTTCATGGGTACTTCATTTCACACATTTGACAAGAGGGGTATTGATATTTCTTGGCACCGTTAAATTTCGCCATCATACATCAAAAATTAAACTCTACATTACACTTCTTATCCCCATGATACCCATTATATTTGATGATATGAATTTCAACATTGAGGTACCATAGAGAAATTTCATCATAGTTACCAATGACTCGGTTTACATGGGATTTTCATAATGTAGATTTTATTCCACCAAAGAAGCATTCAACCTTCTGATCGGGGATAATGAAAAATATAGGGTCATATAATGCATGTATTGTGTTTTTTTCTCTATATGCCCTAATAGTTTTTTCATCCTTTTTCATGGTGTAAAGAAAATCTCTTTCTATCTTAAGTCGGAGAGTGTAAGGAAAAAATATATCAAAAATCATTTTCCCGAATTCCTTTTAACCCAATTCATCAATATCTTCCTCATGCTTTTTATTCTTGATCAATTTCTACCACTGATCAAATTCTCCCTCCAAAAGATAAAAATAACGTAAAAAAATCTCTTGCTCTGAACATTTAAATATGGAGAATATCTGATTAGTGGAGTTGATCCTTTGTTTTGCAATTAGAGCATCATATGATCCCATGAATGTTGGGGGTATTAGTTTCATAAATGTATCAAATATAGAATTTTCATTCTTAGGGTTATTTGGTTGCTCATATTGACCAATATTTCTATTCAGAACTTGATTCATCTGATAGAGTATCTTCACAATGTTTTTTATTCCCACTACAATAGGGCTGCACATCTCGTGGGGGTAGTCATCTCATTTCATATCACATTGTTTTTTAACTGATTTCCCATATATATATCCATTGTCTATAATAAATATAAAATTAGGGATGAGAATTTAAAAAAATATTAATCACATAGTAGGGAATATAATTACATTAAAGAGATAACATAAAAATTGCATGTATTTTATTAACATTTTAATTTCTCAGCATCAATCTATGTTATCATTAATATATTTAATAACATATATTCTATGGTCATTTTCCCCCTAAATAATGGTTCATAATACGATAAAACATTTACCAAATAATGTACCCTAGGATTGTTGGCCACACAGTCATTGAGTACGCAGAAATTTAAAATTTATAAACCCTAAAAACTACTAGTACTGTGATAAGAAGGGTGTAGAATCATAGAGATGAACTTACATTGTGCTGGACCAAATTAAAAATAGAAAAAATAAATAAAACAATAACAAAAAAACTAAACACAAACAATGAAACAAACACTGATAGTTGGTGTGAAAACAAAGGTAAAATGGTGAAATATATGGCTTGAAAAGAGAACACATAGTAATAGTTATTTTAGGGTCCTCAGGCTACATTTAACTGATTAAAAACATATTCTCCACTTCTACTCAGTTTAATTCAATTACTCGGTGTATAGAAAAAAATGGTACTAATACACTGTGGTGCCACTTCAGTGGATCGACACAACTCGATTTTCTTCCTTGAGTCTGGATATTTTGATCTTGGCCCTTGGATAAATATGCTTAAATTAGAGAAGAGATGCATTAACCTTTTCCAATTCTTGATACTTAGATCAATGATACATTGTGAAATGATTCAATACCACACCCATTAATCATTAGTTAATGTAAAATGATACTCAAAATGAACAGGAGAGAAACCGAGAAACGAAATCTCACTAAACAATCAGATTAACAAAACATGATGAATAGATGGATGATCAGTTCTCTACAGCCTGATTCCTCTATTAGATTTAACTACACATTAAAATAGTCAAACAGATAGAAAAAAAATTGAATGAAGAAGCATCTTCTGTGAGATTTCTCCTCTCTCCAGCTTCAGTTGTGATACTAATCTTGTGCTCAATGTCTACCTTCCTCTAGTTTAATGATGAGATGGATCGAGGGTTGATTTCCAAGAATCTATGTATTGAGTGATCTATGGATGTAAAAATGGATTATCCCCACCACCCAAAATGAATTTTTGGAAAACAATGCTCCTGCTCCACTCTCTCTCCCCCGTGATGAATGCTCTGCACACTTGTAACTGAAAAAGATTCCCCCATGCACGATATCCCTCTGCAAGAATAAATGGAAAATACCGAAAACACATGTGAGTAAGAAATAATAGAATATATTATATATGTATAATACATATTAATATCACTACTTAAAATTAATGAAAATACTTACAAATATATATGTATATTTTATAATACCTAATATTATTATTTATATATATTTAAGAACTATTTTATTTAATTAATGTATATATATTTTTATGATATATTAAAAATTATATAATATTATTATTAAACATATTATTAATATTGATATATGTATTATATAATATATTATGTTATATTATATGTTATCATAATATAGAATAAATACTAAAAAGAAAAAACATTGAGGGGGGGTCTTCGTGCCGGGCAGGGTGAAGAGAGGAGCAAGGGGGTCGATGTAGCTTGGGGTTATGGAAGCACATCCAAAAGAGAAGCAATGGATAAGGCTTCAATTATTGGCAAAGGGGATCTTCGGCCAACAGGGTGGAAGGAGGTGGACATGCTGGTGCGGCATGAAGGAGGTGGCGGTAGCGTGCGTGGTGAGGCAGGGTAGGGGATTGGGTTGTTCCATGACAACTGGGGGTTCAAGGAACTCGGGGGAGGATTGGGAAATCGAGCGAAAGCATGGAGGATTGGCTCTATCCTAGTTTGGAAGTTCATGATGATGAATAAAGTGTAACGCAAGGGGAATGCATGGATTTTCCGCACTCAATTCATATTGCAAGGTAGTGGATCGAGGGACATGGAATCACGAATGGGGGTGAGGTGAGAGAGTAATGGAACAGTGGGTTAGATCTAGTTGTGATTTGGCTGAATTAGGTTTCAATTAGATCGATTGTTCTTCTATCTTTGAATCTGGTGAAACTTTTCTGAATTGATTCTGCTTGTTTGTGTTTGTGATGTTCAATTTAATGTGGTTGTTTCTGTGTTCTACCGCTGTGATTAATTTATGACGGGGTTTTCTGCTGTGATTAATTTTGTGCTAGGAATAAGAAGAAGGTAGTGGGAGGAGGAGAAATAGTGGATGATGTGAGGGCAGTGTCTGTGTTAGTGAGGCGTTGCAGTGAGATAATCGCTTTAAGGGATGGATTTTGGGGTGGTTAACGATGGAAGTGGGGGACACTGTAAGTGAAATAATGATGGGGAGGTATAATTGTGAATTGCAGTAGCTGGAGATGGATTTTCTTGTAGAACCATGAGTTAAATGGTGCCACCGGTATGTTTCTATTCTAGGGAACGGTGGCAGTATAATGCAATGCCCCTGTGATGGGATGAAATGGCTTGTGGTGTTACTGTGGCAGCATGAGGGGACTGGTGGAAAAGGGGTGGAATGGTGGGATGTGCCACAGTTAGTGAAACTATGAGACGTGATGGAGAAAGAGAGGTGGCATCGTGAGTCTTAGAAACGGTGGCACATCCACCATAACAAAACGACAACAGAGAACCGTCCGATCAACACCTTCAACCATACAACAACACCAAAAATTAAAAGAATTTACTAAGAACTTAATAAAAAATAAATAAAACAATGTAAATTTCATTGATAAAAATAATTATGAATTATTTAAAAAAAATATTTATTTGGATTAAATAAAATAAAAAACTTAATTCAAGAAAAAATCAAAATAATTATAGTTACTTGCTTAAATTATTTAACCAGTTAATTAATTAAATAATTAATTAAATTATAGAATAGAATTATTAATTGAATAAAATTGAATTTGTTAAAAATAATTAATTTATTAAAAGACTAAAAACTAAAATGAATTATTTATTTACAAAAAAATTAATTAAATTAATGAATTAAAAGAGTAACTAAAAAGTAAATTAAAAGAAGTTAAAAATTGAAAGAATGAAAAATAAAAGTTAAAATAAAAAATATTATTTAAATTTAAAAATTATTCAAAATAACAAAATTGATAACCAAAACAGGTGACTTAGATAAAAATGATTATTTTACAAATTATTGTACAAAAAAACACAACAAAAAATTTATTTAATAAAATAAAATGCTTTGGTATTAAAAATACAGTAGAAAAACAAAAAAAAATGATGTGGTAAAGAATGTGGAAATACCACCACATCAAAATCCCCCACACTTAAAACATTATTTGTCTTTAAACAAATTTATGCCATTGAATTTAAAACAGAAAGATGATTTGTGAATTTTAGTTCAAAATGTGCATGATTAAGCATTAATACCTAGAGGAGAAGGACCAACCCAGGTGTTCAGATTTCCAAGGGTGTTCAAGAATGATGTCCTTCCTAGCTTCAAAAACTCAATAGTTTTCAAAAGCATCACAGAATCATACACTGTCAAGAATTTCACACATCTTACATGTACTTTTAAACTGTCCGACTTCAATTTCAAATTTATGTTCCAATTAAAGGAGTGATGAAAGGTTAGATGAATTGGAACTCAAAACATAACCAAGGGAACCTTCCATTATCACCTTCCCCAAGGTTCCAAAAATTAATGTCCATTAATTTGTCACTTTACTGATTCAACTCAAATGAAAATTAACCAAGTCAATTTCTCCCTTCTTTATCTGGGTTCAAACTTCCCCTCACCTTAATGAGTTCATTATTGATAAGGGCACATTATTTCCATTTATTTAAGCCATATTCCATGTGCAGAGCACTATGCATAGCACTTAATAAGATTGAAATTGGATTTATTTATTCACAGAAATGTACCCAATATGCCTTGTCTCAGATACTTACGGTGGGAACAAATTTTCCCATTTTACTTCAGTTACAAATGAATTAATTAATAATCATTCAGGTAGGATTCATAAAGTTATTGAATATTATTTAATAAAAATGTGAGTCCCCTAGGTTCCATTAAGAACATCAGGTTACCCTTTGTCATGATCATCATCCCACAAAACCTATCCTCTCACACTTCAATCCTTAGTTCATAATCAGAAAGGTTCATAAAGGCATTCAACAATTCTACTCAGTAATCACTCATGCGTAACAGTTTCTAAATAAATCCCACTCTCAACATCCAGTGAGCAGTTATCCGCTAACATGATATAATTGAAGTACCAGTGAGCCTCCAATTACCTTCATTCAATGAAATATTTTTGAAATATTTTTTTGAATGAATATTGAACCATTTTTTTATTTATTTTGGACATTTTTGTTTTGTCCATTTTTGTTTACAAACATATGTTTAAGAAGGTGGAATTTGACATGACACTAGACTGACCTCTCTCCCCCACACTTAAAACCCAATAGGGTCCCCAATTTTGAATTCTATGGTGGAAGAATGTTTAACTTCAAAATAGATGGTCATTTCATGTTAAAACAGATATGGAGAGGGTAGCAACAAGGTTTTAAAATTTTCTTTGCCTCACAAAAAGTGAAATGAAGAGAAAAAAAACAAACAATAACAAAAGAACCCAACCCCACCAATAATCACCAGCAACAAGCTCATTTGGATTCCTAAATTGTTCATTCATTGAATCATTATGACCAAACAAAAGATTTTATCAATGACATTTAACTAGGGGCATGGTTAATAGTGATGTGCAGCAGCAGATCAATGAATGAGAAGGTGAATACAAATAGTTGGTGTTAGCATTTTTTAAAGAGAAGATCAAAATAATTGTTAACTCATTAGATTTCGGAATACTAACTCCCAATGAAGAAATCAATTAATAAGTTTCACAAATCAGGGGGAATACCCCCACACATAAATCTAAACAACAGTCAAGGGTATGTACAAAATAAAATATTTTGAAATGAAAATTAGTACTTCCCTGAATGTTAAAGACTCTCATCCATTTTTTAGTGTGCCTCCCTTTTCTACTTTCTCTAAGATCTCTGGTTTCTCTATTAAAGTTCCTACATAAGTAAACAATTTTCATTAGTCTTCAAGAATTTAAATCTCAAGTAAAATACAACCCAGATCATGTGTTTTGGAGTGTTATCCAATGATCTTCGACAACAGCCTCCTTCCAGCATGAATGATCCAAATAAGGCTACCACTGAAACGTGATTCTCTTATCCAACGAGGACCACCAAACCACTTGCATCATTTTTTATGTAAATTCAAACATTATTGTTCACTAAATAGAGAGACAAAAAACTGAGCATGGAGCATTTATTAAAACCAAAAAATAATTAAAGTAGATAACAAATTAGATCATGGGTTTCCTCCCATGTAGCTCTGGGTTTAAAGTCCCTTACCAGACCTTATTCCCCTAAATATTACTAACCTTGATCATTCAATGATAAATAGTTTTCAATGGTTTGGACTTCACAATTTCTATGGAATCAAGACAAGGAATACTTGAGACATTTTCATCTTTAGCACCAATTAGAATTCTAAAAAATTTATCCAGATCACTATGATGATTCATGTTGTCCAGCTCAAGTGGGTCTCTAAAAACAATTCATTATCACTTGAAAAGTTCAACAGTTTCCCATGAAAAACACAGATTTGATCAAGGATACATTCAGATCTTCCACCAAACATAGAGTTTTTAACAAACCCAAAAACAGAAGAGGATACATCGACAAAACCCTCAACAAGTCCAAAAAGAGATCAGGACTCTGACAACTCTGAAATATCCCAGAAGAAGTTATCAAATGCAGCTTTTAATAGATAGTTCTCAACGTCCACAGAGGATTCAAATGATGTGAATCATTCGAGTTCATGTTTGAAATTATCACTCACAACATCAAACTGTTCAGGTAAAAATATATCAAGTAAATTCACTTGATCATAATAGAAATCATCAAGTATTTTAGTAGGGCTCAACCTAGATCATTCTATAGCTTCAGAAACTCTTAGATAGTCAGCATCATAAGGGAAACATTCATTAATAGGTTGAGATAGTGTAGGAAAATTCTATGAATCACTCTCCATAATGGGTTCCAAAGAAAGAATTTTCTCATCAACATGAGGGTCTCGGGAAAGAGATGAAGCCAAGGAAAATATTTTAGTTGGTTGGGGAATTATTATCTCTTTGACCTTAAGTGGGAAAAACCCATACTCTTCTGTAACCTCAATTTTGTAACATTGATTCACAGTAACATCTTTCACATCACAACTACCCTCATGTCGGGGCCTTTCAAACACCAAAATTTTCTCCACATCATCTACAGATTGGAGGGTGAGTTTAGATTTGGGTCATCAATGATGCCACCACTAGTAGCAAGTAAGGGTCTGCCATAGTTTATTGGAACCTTTTCATCACATTCCATATCAAGGATCAGAAAATCAGTGGGCATTGTGAGTTTTCATACACTTACTAATAGGTTATCCACTATCCTATAAGGGTTTGAGGGTGACCTATCAACAATCTGATGAAAAACAAAATTTGGTTGGATATTCTGAAGGCCCATCTTTTAAAAAAAAGATAAAGGTATAATATTGATACTTGCTCCTAAGTCACCCAGGCAATTCAGTTTCCCAATTCCTTCTATTTTTCACTAAATGATAAAGCCACAAGGTTCCTTTAATTTAGAAGGAATATTTTTTTCAACAATTTCACTACACAATTCATTGAGATAAATTTTATCCAACTTCTTCCAATCATTCTTGTTCTTCAGAAAACTTTTTGTTAATTAAACATATGAGGTGATTTTATCTAAGTCTTATAAGAAAGGCATGTTGATTGGGAAGCTTCGAATTAGTTTCGAAAATCTCAGGTAATCGGGTTTATCACCTTGCATCACTCTTTATGGGAGGGGAATGGGAGGGGAATAATGTTTTATAATTGGTAGGTTATTCACATTCTTCTCAGACCCCACTTTCTTCTTCACTTCCATAATCAATTCCCACTTTATTTTCTTTGGTTCCTTAGATTTATCCAGTGTGGTTTGCACACCCTGTTCAGTTTGAACTCCCTTTCTAGATTTCCAGAATTGGGATTTTCTAGATTTTCATTTTCAATTTTAGCATGAAAATTTTTTCATCTTGCCTAGGTGGTTTCTTAACTGGTTCTTTAATTTTACGTCCTGACCAGGTTGTTACTGCCATCACATTTTCTCATAGATTGGGAGTTAAAGTAATGGGTTGTTTTCTATTTTCCTTACCAACTTGATTCATAAAAATTTGACTCATTTGAAGTTCTAAATTATGAATCTTAGAATCTTTTTCCGTCATAACTGAGCTGATCTCGCTCAACACTAGTTACAACGTCCCCTTTAACTCCCCTTGATAATTAGAAGATTCAACCTCATATTGATTTTGGAAATTTTGTTTGGGCTGTGAGAGGAAAGTTGGGGCAGAGGGATGCTTTGTGACACCTGGCTCACTCCATTATTGATTGGGATGACCTTGATATCCAGAGTGGTATGGATTTGATAGTTGAGTATGGATACCTTGATTCGAAGCCCAATAATCGAAAAACTGGGCACTCTCATCACAAGAAATAGGGAGATCTAGGTTTGGACAATATCTCTAAGTGTGACCAAACATCCCATGGATATATCATTACTCTTTAAGGACCCTATCATCAAAAAAAGTTTCCTAAGAATTTTATCAGCCCTATGGATGACTCTCTTCCATGTGAAATTGTGCGGAGATTTCTAAGACAACATATCAAACAATTGTTTCCGCTCATCTGTAGCCGAATCAGAGAAATCAGCTCCACAAGATTGATCAACTATGTTCCGATTTTAGGGGCTAGGGAATTATATAATGTCTCCATTAGCATATGGGGATCTAGTTTATGGTTGGGGCTCTGTCTAAGAAGACCCCTAATCCTATCACATGCTTCGTGAAAGAGTTCTCCCTCATCCTGGATAAAGCCAATGATCTTATGCCTAACCTCAATGGTAGTGTTCCTGGGATAGAATTTAGATACAAATGCATTTCACACCTCTTACCAGGTTTCAAATATTTCATCATCTAAATTTTGAAACCAAGTCCTAGCCATCATCTTTAGACATAATGGAAACAACCTCACCCACAACTCCTCCTCACTAAGATATCATAGAGGCAACTACTGTACAAAACCATAAAAATATCTGATAAACTCTAAGGAGTCCTCTGCTGGAAGACCATTAAATGATCGTGGTTGAGAAAGATGAGACCATTGGATCTCATAGCTCCTAGACCTAGGGGACAATTTGATATATGATGGATTTCTTGACAGAGTAGTAATTTGAAGCTCTCTAAGCTTAGGTACCTCAGGGGCATGAACTAAGGGTTGTGGCCCATTAACATTTTGATTTCCATCGATATTATCCAAATTCTCCATTTCAGGTTTCTTTTTTTTCAATGTGCAAAGAAGTTCTTGTTGATTTCTTGAATAGGCATTTCATGTTCTGTCTTAGATGTTCTGGTGTGTATATAGTTTCAACAACAATATTTTCATGATATTTTTTCGTACAGTTTTTAGGTTTTTTATTCTTTTGTTCTATTTTATTTTTTTGAGTTTTTTTTAAATCAGGGTCCCACGTGCTTTCCTCGGAAACGGTGCCAAAATTTGTCCACATAGTCATTGAGTACGGGAAAATTTTAATTTTATAAACCCTAAAAATTACAAGTACTTTGGTAAGAATGGTGTCGAACCATAGGGAATGAATTACGCTATGCTAAACCAAATTAAAACTAAAACAAAAAAAATAAAACAATAACACAAAAACTAAACACAAACAATGAAACAAACACTGATATTGGGTGTGAAAACGAAGATGGAATGGTGAAATATATATCTTGAATAGAGAACAAGTAGTAATGATTATTTTAGGGTCCTCTGGCTGCTTTGAACTGATTAGAATGATATTCTCTGCTTCTGTTTGGTTTAATTCAATTACTCAGTGCATTGAACAAAATGGTGCTAATCCATTGAGTTACCACTACAATGGATCATCATAGTTTGATTAACTTCCTTGAGTCTTGATCTTTCGATCTTGACCCTTGGATAAATCTGCTTAAATTGGAGAAGCGATTCATTGACCTTTTCCAATTCTCGGTACTTCGGTCAATGATCCACGGTGAAATGATTTTCTAACACACTCGTCGATCATTAGGAAATATAAAATGATATTAAAAATGAACAGAAGTGAAAACCATGCAACGAAATAGAACTGGGAAATCAGATTAACCGAACATGATGAATAGATGGGTGATCAACTCTCTACAGCCCGATTCCCCTAATCTATCTAATTACACATTAAAACAGTGAAACAGATAGAAACAGGAAGTGAGTGAATAATAATCTCCCGCGAGATTTCTCCTCTCTCCAACTTCAGCTTTGATACTGATTTCTTGCTTAATGACTTTCTTCCTCTATTTCGGTGATGAGATAGATCATGGGTTGATTGCTGAGAATCCATGGATTGCGGGATCTTCGGATGGAAGAATGGATGACCCCCCCCCCCCAATGATGTTCTGGAAAAAAAATCCCCATGCTCTGCTCTCGATCCCCCTAGATGAATGTCATGCGCACTTGAAACTGAAAAAGATTCCCCCTACATGATCCTCTTGTGCAAGAATAAATGGAAAATACAAAAAACCCATGGGAGTGAAAAAATAAAAATATTTTATAATACATAATAATATTATTAATATCTATTTAATAACTATTTTATTTAATTAATACCTATATTATTATGATATATAAAAGATTATATAATATTATTATTAATGCTATTATTAATATTTCAATATGTCGTATAAAATATTTTTTTTATATTATTTGTTATAATAAAATAGAATAAAAATTAAAAAGAGAAAAAAAAAACGGAGGGAGAGGGGGGTCTTCGTGAAGCGTAGGGTGAATAGAGGAGCAAGGGGGTCGACGCAGCACGGGTTTACGGCGGGACAACCAGAAGAGAAGCACCGGAGCGGGCTTGCGAATGGGTTCTTCGGCCTAGAGGGTGGAAGGTGGCGGACATGCTGGTGTGGAATGAAGGAGGTGGTGGCAGCGCGTGTGGTGAAGCTGGGCAGGGGCGCGGGTGGTTCCGCGACGATTGCGGGTTCAATGAACTCGGGGAGTATTGGTAACTCAAGTGATGATGCGACGGCTCGGCTCTGGCCTGGTTTGGCAGTTCTGGATGATGAAGCAATTGTTGCACAATGGGAAGGTGAGGGTCCACGACACTCAATTCAGCTTACAAGGAAGCAGCTCGGGGCACAGGGAATCACGAATGGGGGCGAGGTGAGAGAGTAATGGAACAATGGGTTAGATCTAGTTGTGACTTAGATGAATTAGGTTTCAATTAGATCGATTGTTCTTCTATCTTTGTATCTGGATAAACTGAGCTGAATCGATTCTTCTTGTTTGTGTTTCCACTGTTTAATTTGCTACAGTTATTTCCGTGTTCTAATGCTGTGATAAATTTGTAGCTGGGATTGCTGGGGATTAATTTGGTGCTGGGATGAAGAAGATGCTAGTGGGTGGAGGAGCAACGGTGGATGTGGTGAGGGTAGTGTGAGGGAGGATGTGGTGATAATTATAGTTACATGCTTAAATTATTTAACCAATGAAATAATTAAAGAAATAATTAAATTAAAGAATAGAAATATTAATTGAATAAAATTAAAATTTTAAAACAAATTAAATTATTAAAAGGCTAAAAACTAAAATGGGTTATTTATTTGTAAACTAAAAATAAAGAGTTACTTAAATTAATTAATTAATAAACTAACAAAAAAGAAAATTAAAAGAAGTGAAAAATTGAAAGAATGAAAAATGAAAGTTAAAATAAAAAGGATTAATTAAATTTGAAAATTAATCAAAATAACACAATTAATCACCAGAATATTTGATTTACATAAAAAAGATTATTTTACAAATTAATGTACAAAAAACCCCAAAAACAAATTATTTAACAAAATACAACACTTTGGTATTAAAAATCCAGTAAAAATACAAAAATGGATGTGGAAAATAATGTGAAAATAAAGCCACATCTTGTGTCGATCTTGTTGTGCAACAACGCCCATTATTTTACACCAGTTCCCGGTTGAGTCTATCTCAACGCGGTGTTTTCTGGTTTTACCCCCACTACAACAAAACCGCTGTTTAGCGGCGGTTCAAGGAACCGCTGCTAAACTTTTTGTAAAAAAGCTTTCCCAGCGGTTTATAATAAACCGCCGCGAAACGTTAGTTTATTTAACACCCGACCCTCCTTCCCCCGCGACCCCGGCCCCCCGTGACCCCGGCCCCCCGCTTCCCCCGACGACCCCGCGACCCCGACCCCGGTGACCCCGCGTGACCCCGGCGACCCCGACAACCCCGCGACCCCGGAAGCTGCACCGTCTTCCCCTCTAGGTAGGGTTTTGTTTCTCCTTTAGGTTTTTTTGGTTTTCCAGTAGGTATAAGAATCAAATCCCCAAGAAGGGTTTGTGTGTAATTAATTCTATATAGGGTTATTCCCTAAGGCCTCATTTTTCTTCTTTCTTCCACAATTTATTTCTCCTCACCCGACTCTCACAATCTATATTTTAATGGATATCTAACCTATTCTTTGTCAAAGGGTGATGTTCATGTTTTCTGATTTCTATTTCTAATTCAACAATTTAATTTTGGTTCTTAGTGCGACAACATATTATTCAAGCATGGGGTGAAGGTATTTACTTTCATCTTTTAATTTTCATGATAATTTCTCTAACCATCAAATTATTTCTACTCATTTATTTCACTTCGTTTAACAAGTGAATCATTTATGTATATAGGGAGAAGAATAACATTTGAGGTTTAACTATGAGATTTCACGATGAAACACTGTTGAGAGGTAGATTTCATGATTTCTTCATCAAGAGGGGGGGGGGATTAATTCATTTAGAGAGGCACTCAATCACACTGATCACTCATACATTAAATAGTGGAAGTTGTTTGAATGAATGATATATAATCACCAGGATGAAAAAATAAAATTAATATTGTAAATGATGAATGAACCTTAGATCATTTTTTACACTTATTATTTTATCCTTTCTCTTATTTACTTAATTTACTTCTAATTTCATTGTCTCATTTGTTTTATTTTATTATATACACATACCAATTTTATTTTCATGCTTCATTTAATTAATTTTTTTTAAAATAAACAATAAAAAACAATTTGTGAAGGATGATTAATTGGGTGCCTTCCTTGAGAGAAGACCCGTGGTTGGAAACTGTATTATACCACTGGAAAAAAATCATTATTGATGAGGACCTTATGATAGGACTCAATATAAATTAAGTTTTAGCAAAAAATCATTTTAATGTTTGAGGGACCTGCCTCTAATTAGGATATAGAGAGGTGGCTAAAGGATCCTAAGTCTCCCTTTAAATTGATCTGTGTAAGGAAGGGGAAATAGATTTTATCGACTATTAGTTCTTTGAATCGTGAAGCTCATCTATAGTGGATTCTCTTTTAGGGTGATCATGAAGAGTTTATGGTGTATTGCGGAAAATTTTAAAGTTAATATTGAGATAATTTATTATCATTGATGTTGAAGGAAATGTAGTGCCAAGAGTTTATCAACCTTCGATATGAGAGTTTGAGTGTGAATGAGATTAAAGTTAGGTTCATGAAACTTCTCTTATATGCTTGCAATATTCTTTATGATGTTACCCCATTATACTATTTATGTAAATTAATGTGCTAGAAAATATTGAGGTGATAGATAATAAGTTATTAAAGTCCCATTCATCTTAATAAAGAAGTCACTATAATTTATTGAAGAGTGGATCTATGAATGCATATATTTTTTTAGCTAGATAGTTGATGTTTTGAATAATAGTTTTTTTGTATCAAAATTTCTTTTTTTATTTCTCTAGGGACGACAATTCTTATGATTCATCTAGGATCCCTTATGTACTTTGTTTTTTGTGTGTTAGCCATGGAAATTGAAAGCTTTAGCACTCAACCATCCCTGTGGTCAGTATGGAGGTCATGTCAACTTTTAAATACATCATCAATAACAGTTTCCTCTAAACATTTCTTATTAATAACATAATACTTAGGATTTTATTCTACAGAGGGGTGATAGATTTGGTGGAAGAAAACCTTGAGATATTCCTAGTTCAAAATGACTAAGGACTAAGCATGGTAGATGTGAAAGATGTCATTAGGGATAGTAAGGAAAAAGAGTAGGGTGTGATCAGTTTCATGCTATATATTTTCTAGTGTTGGGTGGACCAAACATAATTTGTGTCATGACCCACCCAAACATCATTTGTGTCATGACCAAATATCAAAGATACTTATGTTGCCCCGCAGATGTCGCTGGACCGGGCCAACACGCTGCGGTCACGCTGCGGTCACGCCGCGGTCACGTCGCGGTCACGCCGCAGTCACGCCGTGGTCACGTTGCGGTAATGTCGTGATTTGACCCTGTGGATGTCGCTGGGACATGCCAACACGCTGCGGTCATGCCGCGGTCACATCGCGGTCACGCCGCGGTCACGCCGCGGTCACGCCGTGGTCACGCCGCGGTCACGCCGTGGTCAACCCCTCCCCTCCATCCTGCCCAACCCCTCCCCTCCCCTCTCCTCCATCTTGCCCCTCCCCTTCCCTCCCCTCCCCCCTACCCAACATTTTCCCCTAGCCCAACAGCCCCCCATGCCCCTCCTCTCCCCTCCCCTCCCCTCCCCTCCCCTCCCCTCCATCCTGCCCAGCCCCAGCCCCTCACCTCCCCTCCCCCCTGCCCAACATTTTCCCCCAGCAGCCCCCCTGCCATCACCCTCCCCTCCCCTCCCCTCCTCTGCAACCTGCCCCTCCCCTCCCCTCCCCCTTCCCAACAATTTCCCCCAGCAGCCCCTCCCCCTGCCCCTCCTCTCTCCTCCCCTCCCCTCCAACATGCCCAGGCCCTGCCCCTCCCCTCCCCCTGCCCAACAATTTACCCCAGTAGCCCCCACCTTGGCCAACCATTTCCCCCTGCACCCCCTCCCCCCTTCCAGAATCCTCCCCTCCCCTCCCCTCCCCTCCCCTCCCCCCCTGCCCAACATTTTCCCCTAGCCGCCCCCTCCCCCTGCCCCTCTTCTCCCCTCCCCTCCATCCTGCCTAGCCCCTGCCCCTCCCCTCCCCCCTGCCCAACATTTCCCCCAGCAGCCCCCTCCCACCTGCCATCACCTTCCCCTCCCCTACCCTCTAACCTGCCCCTCCCCTCCCCTCCCCCTGCCCAACATTTTCCCCATGCAGCCCCCTCCCCCTGCCCCTCCTCTCCCCTCCCCTCCCCTCCCCTCCATTTTTCACAGCCCCTGCCCCTCCTTTCCCCTCCCCCACCCAACATTTTCTCCCAGCATCCCCCTCCCCCTGCCATCACCCTCCCCTCCCCTCCCCTCCAACCTTCCCCTCCCCTCCCCTCCCCTCCGACCTGCCCAACATTTTTCCCCCAGCAGCCCCCTATCCTTTCCCATCCTCTCCCCTCTCCTCCCCTCCTCCTTCATCCTCCCCAGCCCCTCCCCTCCCCTCCCCTACAACATGCCCAGTCCCAGCCCCTCCCCTCCCCCTGCCCAACAATTTCCCCCAGCATCCCCATCAGTGAAATGTCATGCTAAATAAAGATGTTATTTTTGTCCACTGTAATTTTCAAAAAGGATTATTTAGTTCTTATTCTGACCTAGAATACGTGTTGATTTGTTGATGTTAAATCATTTTCAATCTCGGACACCAACATCGGATTCCTGAATCACTATCTTCCTTCATTAAGTGTTTTTCAGTCATGGAAGATAGTTCCACCTAAACCACATAATCAATCAATGGACTGATTGAGAAAATATCCAACCTACTACCATTAGATTCTATTGAATGAGAATGGTATTAGTATTCCACTATTTGTAATGGTCATTATTCACCAGTTGGTCTCTATTTCTTATTGACTCAGGCATTCATAATGTATGTTTTAAACCTTCCAAAATCATTCTATTCAATGTTATTGTTGTACCCTGAAGTTTAAACATTTGAGAATCATTTTAACAGTTAAATAAATTATGAAATTATATTCTTCTGAACCTTCAAATTTGGGTATGAATATCTTTTGGATACCCCAAATACATAACATCAGATTCTCCTTTTGTAATGTCTTATCAAAACCATGGTCCTTTTCATAGGATATTAAACTTTCTGACACAATGGTCTAAACATCATGACTATAAAATTAATGTCCCCTTCCAAGGTATTATATGATACTAATAATCTTTAATTCACATCAGGTTGTGTTTTGGAATATATATGAAGACTAACAAATCATTGGTTCTATGTTTTTATATATAAAAATGTTATCATCTACAGGTCTGAGAACCATGACCATAAAATATCTGAGTCATCCCCTAAGGATATATGCATATGTGTGTCAAGATCTACATCCATATCATATTTTTATTCCTCTCTTATATCGCTATATATATCACATAATATTTTTCAAGGATACATTCCCTTAAACTCTATACATAGATTGGTCTATGAACAAAGAAATTAAACATAGTGTGAATATCCGTGATAAATAAGTCATGGTTTTGTAATAAACCCCCCCCAACGGAGGTGCGCTATTTGCAAAAACTCACAGTGGTATACCTTTCTTAACATTATTGCATTGATGTTTTTCTTATACTTGATGTCGTTTTTAGTCATAAAGCACACATCGTACTTGACCCTTTTTATATCCCTATAGAGGGTTTAAATATTTTTATTAAAATGATTATTTGAACCAAGACACTCTTTAAGTGCCGTTAGACATTTAAGATGGTTCCCATGTTGTGTGACCATGTCACATGGCATGTGATATTTAAATCCAACCAAAAGCCTAGTTCCACAGCCCAGGGGTCCCACGGTACCAGTAATGTCAGATTACATGTTATGTAACCTGTGATTTTACTGATCCCATGGGGTATTAATTCCTCTAGGTATTCCTACACATTGCTAGATCTCCAAACCTCACCGAATTAGGTATATCAGGGGTCATCTAATCTTCTAGTCATCACAAATTAGCATTCATTTCTTTAAATCTTATGAGAAAAAAAAATCCTCTCATGCCATCCATATCATCCTATTTGCAACTAAGTGGAAGATGCTACCCCGCAGATGTCGCTGGACCGGGCCAACAAGTTGCGGTCACACTGCAGTCACGCCGCGGTCACGCAGGGGTCACGCCACGGTCACGCCGCGGTCATTCCACGGTCACGCCGGGGTCACGCCGCGGTCACGCCGCGGTCATTCCATGGTCACGCCGGGGTCACACCGCTGTCACTCCGCGGTCACGTCGTGTTCACGCCGTGGTAATGCCGTGATTTGGCCCTGCTCCAGCCACATCCAGCCCACACCACCCCCCTTCCACCTTCATTTCAGCCCGCTGCCAGCAGCATTCCAGCCCGCACCAGCCCCCTGCCACCTTCGAATCAGCCCGCACCATCCCCCCAGCACCTGTAACCAGCCCCCTTCCACCAGCATTCAAGCCCTCACCAAATTAGGTATATCGGGGGTCATCCAATCCTCTAGTCATCACAGATTAGCTTTCATTTCTTTAAATATTCTGAGAAAACATCCTCTCATGCCATCCATATAATCCTATTTGAAACTAAGTGGAAGATGCTGCCCCGTGGATGTCGCTGGACCGGGCCAACATGCTGCGGTCACGCCGCGGTCACGTCGCCGTCACGTCGCGGTCACGCCGCGGTAATGTTGTGATTTGGCCCTACTCCAGCCACATCCAGCCCACACCATCCCCCTTCCACCATCATTTCAGTCCGCTTCCACCAGCATTCCAGCCCGCAACACCCCCCCTTCCACCAACATTTGATCCCTCACTAAATTAGGTATATCAGGGGTCATCCAATCCTCTAGTCATCACATATTAGCTTTCATTTCTTTAAATATTCTGAGAAAACATCCTCTAATGCCATCCATATCATCCTATTTGAAACTAAGTGGAAGACGCTGCCCCGCATATGTCGCTGGACCGGGCCAACACGCTGCGGTCACACCGCGGTCAAGCCGCGGTCACGCCGCAGTCATGCCACGGTAATGCCATGATTTGGCCCTGCGGATGTCACTGGACCGGGCCAACATGCTGCGGTCACGCCGCGGTCACGCCACGATAATGCCGTGATTTGGACCTGCGGATGTCGCTGGATCTGGGCAACACGCTGCGGTCACGCCGCGGTCATGTCACGGTCATGCCGCAGTCACGCCATGGTAATGTCATGATTTGGCCCTTCTCCAGTCACATCCAGCCCACACCAGCCCCCTGTCTTAATATATTGTAAATTCTACATGACCTCAATCTAGTTGTTGTATAATAACTTTATTAGCTATAAATATGTACATGAGATCCAGATAAATAAAATATCTTAATATAAACATGTTCCCCTACCCATGAATCCATGGTATGTTAATGATGTCCCCTATCATACATTGGATATATTTCTACATTATATATTTCACTAGAGGCTTATTCATCAATGTACTTTTATTATGGAAATTTTGTTCATCATTATTTGTTTTTGATGATGGGGTTATAGAAGATGTCTCATGTTTGATTCCTTGTTTTTTTGTAGGCACATTGTGATATACATGGATAAAAGCTGGATCACATTACCGAGGAACACATCTTAGTATGTTAAGGGTTTGAATGAGTGTTTAGATTTTGCAATTTCTAATCGATCCGTTGAAGGGAGAATAAAACGTCCATGTCCTAAATGTAAATTTAGAACATGGTTGAAGAGAGATGAGGTTTATGAACATTTAATACTGAAGTAATTCCTTGCTCAATATTTTTGTTAGATTTGGCATGGAGAATCGAACGTTACATAAAGATTGAACACTGATTTTAATCCGCATAATGAGGTCCCAAGTTCATCGATAATGGAAAATGAAATGCAAAACCTAATAAATGATGCATTTTGAACTGCAAGACACCACTATCAGCATCAAAACATATCAGAACAACCAAAAGAGGGTGCTACAAATTGCAACGTGACAAGTGATGTTTTTGAGACTGTAACACAGGAAGATCAAGATTGTCACATATCATTGGATCCTCCTCTTGATTTTATGGAGCCAAATGTAAGAGAAAACTTCACTGAGGAAAATGTGTTTCATGATTTAGTTAATGATGGAAATCAAGAGTTTTATAGTGGGTGTTTGAAATATTCAAAGCTTTCATTTTTCCTGAAGTGGTACCATATCAAATGTCTATGTGGAATTACAAATAAGGCAATGTCCATGATATTGGAATTGATTCGTGATGCATTTCTTGAAGCAAAAATCTCAGAATCTATTTATGATATGAAAAAAGTTGTTAACAAGATTGGTCCGAATTATACAAAAATACATGCATGTCCTAATGATTGTATGCTTTATTGGGGAGAGGATTCAAGTAGACAAAATTGCAAGAAATGTTCTTATTCTAGATGGTAGGAAAAGGGTGATGTTGGAATTCTGAATGAACATAATTTCATGGAGAAGAAGAAAAGGAGAACACCTGCAAAGGTTTTGCGTTACTTTCCTTTGAAGCCTCGATTGCAAAGATTATTCATGTCATCGAAAACCGCCGAACACATGAAGTGGCATTCTGTAGATAATAAAAATGATGGGTTAATGAGACATCCATGAGATTCCCAATCGTGGAAGACATTTGATTCATTACATATCGATTTCTCAGCTGATCCTAGGAATGTTCGATTGGGATTGGCTGCCGATGGATTCAACCCATTTGAGACTTTGAGTACCAATTATAGAATTTGGCCAGTTGTTTTGATCCCTTATAATCTGCCTCCGTGGATGTGTATGAAAAAAACATCTTTTATCCTTTCGATGATTATTCCTAGAAAACAAATGCATGGAAATGATATTGATGTATACTTACAGCCTTTGATTGAAAAATTGCAGGAGTTATGGAGCAACGGTGTTGAGACATTTGATGCTTCTTCTAAAACAATGTTCAAAATGCATGCTGCTTTAATGTGGACCATTAATGACTTCCCTGGGCTTGGGAATTTATCTGGTTGGAACACTTACATGGGTTTGGCCTGTCCTGTTTGTAACTTTGATTTTGAGCCCAAACGGCTACCTCATAGTAGAAAATGGTGCTTCTTGTGTCATCGAATATTTCTCGATGCATCTCATAGATTTCGGCTGAACATATCAAAATTTAATGGTTCCATTGATCGTAGACCACCTCCAAAGTTGTTAAATGGTTTTGAAATATTGGCACAGCTTGAAAATGTTGAAACAGAATTTGGGAAGGTTCATCATTTGAATGATAGTGGAAAACGGGTCTGAAGTGTATCGTCAAGCGAAACCGGAACGCAACAATGGAAGAAAAAAAGTATATTCTTCAAACTTACGTATTGGGAATTTAATTTGTTGCGGCATAATCTTGATGTGATGCATATTGAGAAGAATGTCTGTGACAATTTGATTTTCACATTGCTTAATGAGCATAGAAATTTGAAGGATCATCTCAATGCTCGCAAATACTTACAAGCAATGAACATAAAACGCGATCTCTGGCCAGATGAGAATGGAAAGTATCCTATGGCAATTTTTGCAATGAAAAATAGGGATAAAGATACATTATTTAGAATGTTAAAGAATGTTAAGGTATCTGATGGGTATTCAAGTAACATCTCGAGGTGTTTTTCCTTGAAGAATCGTAAGTTACATAGATTGAAAATCCACGATTCACATATTTTGTTACAACAGTTACTACCATTGGCATTGCGTACATTATTACCTGAAAAAATTACTGCTATTGTACTCCAGTTTTGCACATTTTTCAGAAAACTATGTGAGAAATATCTACATCTATTTCAGCTTGACAACCTCTAGGAGAGGTTTGTATTGACCCTTTGCGTAGTGGAGATGATCTTTCCTCCGTCCTTTTTTACTGTAATGATGCATTTAACTGTGCATTTGGTTGAGGAAGCTAAATTAGGAGGCCCCATTCATTATCAATGGATGTATCCAATCGAGAGGTACTTTATTTATATGTTTTCCAGTTAAGTAAACAATTTTTGGTACTTAATTAAATGCATAATTATGTTTATTTTATTTCACAGATATCTTGGGCATTTGAAATCATACGTGAGAAATAAAGCTAAACCAAAAGGCTCAATTGCTGAAGGCTATGTGGCTGAAGAGTGTCTTACCTTTTGTTCTCAATAATTGGATGATATTGAGACAAGATTTAATCGAGTTGGACGTGTTGACAACACATCGACTCAATCTCAAATACATCAGAAATCCAAAATATTTCCTACTATTGGCCAATTAGTTAGGAGGACCTCAAATGTGACACTGACTGAATTGGAATTATTACAGGCACATAGATATTTGCTGTTGAATAGTGAAATTTCAGATCCATTTATTGAAGAGTTGAGGATACAAACAAAGAGATTAATGAGAGGCCGAACACGAAATGAGAAATATATAATGAAAGCTATTAATAAAGAGCTTGTAGAATGGTTTGCATGACATGTAAGTTCATAAATATTGCAATAAATACGAATATTAGTTTGACACATACATTTTGTAAATCTAATAAAGTATATTTCTTTTTTCAGATCATGAATACTGATACTCGAGAAGAGGTATCAGAAGATTTCATGTTTCTTGCTAGAGGTCCTTTAAAAGAAGTTAGAAAGTTTGACGCTTATAATGTGAATGAATTTAGATTTCGTACAGTCGATCGAGAAGTGGGTTTGAGAACACAGAATAGTGGTATATTTACATTTGCTGAAGTGGAATACTATGGAAAGCTGCATGATATTATTGAATTAAACTACCACAGACATTTTTTGGTTGTTTTATTCAAATTCAAATGGGTCGATATTATCAGAGGCGTTAAAAGAGATTCCTTGAAATTTACTTTCGTGAACTTCTCTCGCTTTATGGATGTTGGTGATCATGAACTGCATGATCCATATATCTTAGCATTGAAAGAAAAAATGGTATATTATGTGAATGATGTTTCCGATGAAGGGTGGAGTGTAGTTGCTCACATAATACAAAGAGATTTATATGATATGGGTGATGAAGTGGAAAATTTGACCTCTGAAATTGAATTTAATCAGCAACAGGAAGCAGAATTATTTGTCCATCATGATATTGAAAATATTAGTCTAGAAAGGATGAATGAAGTGGATGAAGCAATGGAGCAGGAAACCGAAATGATTAAAGGGGAAAATGATTGTATGTAGAGTTATTTATTTATTCAGCAACCACTTGTTTCATTTCTGCAGTCATTCATTATCATTGTTATATATATTTTGTCTGTCAGTACTCCATCTGTTATCATTTTTAAATTTTTTTTTCTGCATAATTTTTTTGAAATATATATTCTGAACTTAATTTTATTTGATTAAATGACAGAAATGCCAAGGAAGAAGCGTTACATTATTTCATCCAGTTCTGCGACAAATGACTATCCATCTGGCTCCCTCCCCACGACATCTGATGCACCAGCTACCGACACCCCTGCACCATCTCCCCCTGCACCATCTCTCACACCATCTGTGGATGTCCCAGTAGAGGCTGAGTCATCGACTCCCCATTCAGGAGCCTCAGCAGTGGGGCAGTGACGCACCCCTTCCAGTTCATCCTGGATATATTGGAGTGTCACTATCATAGGTACAAATTTTAATTAAATAAATTTATTGCATTTTGTTTATACTAATTGTTTTATCATTGAAGATGACAAAAATGAAACCGTGGAGAAAAAAATAAAAAGTTCAGATGTTTAGAATCTGAATGGAGAGAAGACTGTTGTGCCATTTTATTCTTACGGGGTCCCTACAGATGATTCCGCGGGGTTGCATGGCCAGATTCTAGGCCAGCTGGCAGCAGAGAACATTTGCATTCCCATTTCATATGACGATTGGACACATATGCCTCCAAGCCAGAAAAATGAAGTGTTTGATTCTCAAATCAAGGTAAATTTATTACATTATGGTTTAATTTAATGTCATGTTACTAATATGTTAAAAATGAATTTCTGTATACAGATGTTCTTTCACTTTACCATTGCTGATGTGATAGCACGAAAGTGGACGTTGAAAAATCTAGTTAAGAAGTGGAAAGATTTTAAATGGAGATTGTGGTGTGATGTCAACAATGCTTCGTTGACCACACTGCAAATGTATGAGAAGCTACCCAGTGGGGTACCAAAAGAGTAAAAGAAAGTGTTTGTTGACAGGCATCAGGATCAGAAGCGGATGGTATTGAAATATATATATTATTATATTATCCACATTTTACATTTATACATGTATATGAAAAGGACATGAAATTAAATACATAAGTATTAAATTGCATTTTATTTATTTTAGGATCTATAAAGACAGAATGCGTCAAACCGAGCGAAGCAAGTCACCCCGCACACTACGGGCTCAAAACGTTTTTCTAGAAATCAAAGTTCATTGGTAATATTTTAATTAGATTAAATATTTATAAGAAAATATTATCTGTTTAATATATTGAATTGTTGATTTATCTTTGATTAATGCAGTCACAGAGTTTAGGCCATGAAGCATCCAGAACTGAACTGTGGTTGGATGTTCACAAGAAATCGGATGGATTTTTTGTTAATGAGCCTGCTAAAGAAGTTGGGGTATGAAGTAAATTTTTTATCATAATAACTTCTTATCAATTTTTTCTGTGTTAATATATATTTATATTTGATTTATAGGTCAAAATTAAAGAACTATGGGATTCCAATCTTGCGCATTCCTACTCTGTCTCCCAGGATGACCCAGTTGTTTAAGTCCTTGGGAAGGAGCATCCTGAGAGAGTGTGCGGGATGGGTTTGGGACCCGTGCCATCTGAGGTTTTTAGCAGGCCACCGGGGATAGCTGCTGTATCTACTCCTGACTTTAGTCAGCCCGGAGATGCTAAGAAAGATATTGTTTCTTTACGAAACACAATTCACCAGCAGGGGGATCAGATATCTGCATTGTAGAAAGATTTGACTGAACTATGTCAGTAGATGAGCAGATATGCCCCCGATGGGAGTGCATCGATTGGTGGTATGCAGGTAAATCACATAAAATTAGAATCATTTAGTTTTCTAACTTTCATTTGTTTTATGTTTTAATATAAATATGTAACTGCATTTAATTTTCAATATAATGTTCTTACAGGTGACAACACAAAGTGGAAATGAAAGTGGAGAGGGTGAAAATTCATCATCGGACCCTGAGTAGTTGTACTATTGATGTGTTGAAAAAAAAGGAAAATAGTTGGTTTGTATATGTAACATTTGTGGCACATAGTTTCCACCACACATTTTCATGTCCTAAAATTTCCTTGATTTCGCACGTTACTTTTTATGCATTTTATTGATTTCTGATGTTTGTTTTTATGTCTTCATTTCTCGAGTGTGGTATACATCATTCCATTTAGGTCTGTGTTTGAATTGGTAGTCAAGATTTTGGATTACTTGGAGTTAAACCCATTGTTGATGTGTTGAACAAATTGGGTCATTTCATAGTGATCAAGGGGATAGTGTTGTGGACACTTTGGTGAGGCCCATTGTTGAAATGTCTGATTTAAGCGTCAAAAGCATCTAAACATGCTCTAGCTCTTCTAAAATGTCATGAGAATGTTCTAAATCAAGGGTGGTTCACTAAGATATAGGTGTGACTAAGGGGTGATAAATTAGCATAAGTCCATGAATATAGGCAAGAATACTTTATAAATTAAAATATAATCTCGAAGATGGATGTCGACTTGACACACAATTGGTATGTATTATAAAAACATGAATTTTAAGAAAAGAACTTCTACCAAATACTTCAATATTAGGATGGTTACAATGGACCATTTCCAACCATAACTGTTTTGATCACTGAACTGTTACTGCATGACTTGAACTGCATTCCCAACACAATTTCCACTTAATCATGGTTTTTTTGGTAATTATTACCTATCATTATATCCCTGAATTATTTATATTATGATTCTTAATTCCATTTTTTGATTCATTACAAGCTATCCGGTCATGAAACTTTAATTACTGGAATTCCAGAACTTTCTTTTTTACCATTCATGACTATTCTTTCTACAACCACTCTCTCAAAGGTTACATTTTCCATGACCTGTGTGATTCTCCCCACCATAGGATTTTAATATTCATCATTTTAATAAAAATAGGAATCTAATTCCCATGAAAAACACTCTGTCCACCACTAAACATGGTTTCTAGGTGTGAGTCAACATAATTATACCATGTTCCATCCCGACAATCCATCCTTGGCATATGCTGAAGCCTCATCTGGAACTAATATTCCATCCTTGAACAACCTGTGGTTCACTTCCTACCACATAGATTTACATCATCCACTTAATAATAAATAGAAATGTTCTATTCATAATCACATGTATTATGCAATCATCATTCCATGCGCACACATTCAATCAACATCAATAATTACATCTTGAACTTTAACCCAGATTGATAATGTTATAAAACTCGATCCTCTTACATAGTCATCCATATAACTAGGATAACTTAGCTTTTCTACTAAAAACTCTGGTCTACATCACTCACCAAAACGTAGTTAATACCTAACCTATATTCCAACATAAAAAAGATGTCAACTAAGACTCACTGGAAATATCCACATTCCTATAAAAGCTATATCCCAATGTAACTCTAAAAATATTCCCACAATAGGATTTTTTATAACAATATATTCCTAATGTGTTATTTAAGCTATTTCATCAGTTCAAATTTTTTATAAGTATTAAAGATGGTTTCTAGGCCACAAAACCAAAAAAAATCATTATATAAATGGGTTGGTACTAATATAACTACTAATTCATCAATTATCAATTTTTATAAGTAGAGTGGAATCGCTATGGATGATCTATCCTAAGAAAGTGAAGTTATAAGATTTAGTGGAATTCAGTTTGGGATGTTACAATGTTGTATCAATGGAGTTTTATCTTCCTAGTATTTACTATTTAGGATATTGTATACATGAGTATGAGGAATGTGTTGGAACCTTTGATTGTTTTTTCTGGTTTTATTTGTTTTTCAGGGCAGTGGTGCAGCAGAATCCAAGATTTTTTTTTTATTCTGGGCAGCTTTTAGCGACGGTTTTAACCACCACGAAATGTATACTGGTGGCGGTTTAAACTGCCGCTAAACATAAAATCAAATTTACTTCTAGCGGCGGTTAGAACCGCCGCTAAATAGAAGCTTCGTAGCTACCTCATTCCGCAGCAGTTTACCTGAATTGAGCGGCGGTTTTACCGCCGCTAGAAATTGAGTTTATTCACGGCAGTTATAACCGCCTCGAATGAAGCGATATCCAGGGCTCGTAAAAACGCCGCTAAATTCAGGAAAACCGCCGCGAAATGAGGCACCTACGAAGCTTTCCTGAAACCGCCGCTAATAGATTGCCGACGCCCTATTAGGTGGCGGTTTCTGTAAACCACCGCCAAACAGTATAGCGGCGGTTTAGACCGCTACTAAACGCAAAAAAAAACCGCCGCTAAACAGCAATTCTGTTGTAGTGACCTATGTATATATGTTCTATAGCCACATCCTCCTATAGTATCATTACAAGGGTGTGTTTTCTTCGTCAACCAATTAATATACACTTACTAAAATATAGGGATATATTTTTATACATAGTTTTATCCCAATGGATTTCTCTTGAGTTTTCTAATCCTAATCTGAAATATGAATAAACATTTCCTACAATACTAACTATTAAAATCCCACTCTTTAGAAAAAGTTAATTCATGATTTATTAAATTTTATTACATAAAATACAATCAGGAACATGATATTTCTAGTGTATTTTGGAATTATGTACATTACATAACAAAAAGGAATAAGGAAGACATCATCTTTTTTGAAAAACTCTTTAATATGGTCATTATATTCCTTCATACATAAAATCACATGGGGACATAAATCAGAAATGGGTGTTCTATAAATCCCATTAAGGAAATAAACATTCCATAACCTGAAGAAAGAAATACATTTCAGACAATAGGAATATAAATGAGTCATAAAATGAGTGATAATCATAAAAATTAACAATGAATCATGATATAGAATGATAGCATAAATGAAACATAGGAAATGTGGAAATTACTTAAAACACTATATCATAAACATAGGTCTAGGTTAAATTCCATTAAATCATAATGAGAAAAGTCCCTTGATTGATTAATTTAACTCATTAATCTCATGAATGATGTCTTGGGAGACAAAAACATTACCAATGCATTTGAGAGCTATATAATTCGGGGTGCACCCACCACTTTCATTGTAACACCTGCATTTTTTTATGAAATATTTTCTTTAAATAATTTTTTTTCTTTTGTATCTTTTGTTGCACATAATTTGAATTGAATCGAACCACCAGACACACTTAGTTTAAAATTACTATTACCACATATCTCTTAGGTTATCGAAAATCATTATAACTAACTTCTAAAATTTCATTGAGAATTCTTTGGCAATCAATTATTTATGAAAAATATAAAACAATTAGATATTTGTATATTTGAGTGAATTAATTTGGGTAATTAAATTAATGTGATATATATGTGTTATATTCTTAGTAAAATATTTTAGATATTCATCCAAGTGATATTTTATTCATATGCTATGAATAAAACCCTATTTGATATATAAAAACCTATTTTTTTACAAAAAGTTTAATTTTACACCATTGAATGGAGAACCCATTTTATATTATGATTTTGACACATTAATAAGTTTAATATGATAGAATAAGCATTTTATTTCAAATAAGGATATAAAAATTTACATTGGATGAATTTTTGATATTTTTCTGATAACTTTCATGTTTTGATGAATAGTAAAAATACGCAAAATTTTAATTGAAAATAAGATTTTTCAATGAAATAATTTATATGGATAAATTAGATTATTGAGTGGTTTAAAAGTATAAATAGAATATATTTTTACCATTTAATATAATTTTGTTCATTGGAATTAATTTGACATTAAATTCAGAATTAAAAACATTTCAATCTTTTGCAATATTTTGTCTTTGAAAACTCGTTTTCTCCTTTCAACAATGAGATTAATTTTAAATTAATTAGTGAAACTTCAATGTTTTAATTTTGAATTTTTTTACCATATTTTGAATTAGTTTCTCCAAATTATGTTAATAGGATTCTTTTATTTTTGAGAATTATGAATAGTATCTTTGGTAATTATTTTTATTACCATTATTAAAGGTAAATCGGGTAATTAAAGGTAAAAATAATATTATAAAATTACCTTAAGACCAGTAAAAATCTTATTTTATAACTAAATTCGACACTTATAATCTATTTTTTGAAATGGAATTACTTATTGGCCACTTACATATGAATATGACTTGAATATATTAAAAATTAACGAATGTGACAAAATGTCACAATCTGCTTTTATTGAAGTATATTAATTTTAATATATGGATAACTAGGAGATAATATCAACTATAGATAGTATCTAGGAATATAAATGAATTACCTAACTCATATAAATTTATTTATAATTTTTATAGATAAAATAATTACCATTAATGATGACACAATAGTGATGTAGAAATTATTTTATTAATAGAAATATAAAAATGGTATTAAATATATTAAAAGAAATATATTATGAACTAATTATTGTTATCGACGAATTTTTAGGTGAATATGACATGTTATGAGTATATTAAATATTTTGGTTCGAATTTATCTTTTGTTTGTATTTTATATAATGTCTAATAACTAAATAGTGTCAAAATTGACAGTATTGATATTTTATGAAAATAACATTTTATTAAATTATTTAAAAGCCATAAAAATATTTAAATATTAAAAATTGATAATTATAATATATAAAATTTCATAAAATATTCATTTATGGTCAATTAACACCATAGAAGTAAATATTAATAACCATTAAATATTTAGAGTGTGGTCACCATAATTAAAATAAAAAAGAATAACTAAGTGTCAATTAAAAAGATATGGTTTAAATTTACAAAACAACATGTCCAAAATTTATTGGTTGATGAGACTAAAAACTTATTTCATATAATATTCAAAATTAGGACATTTTTTAGGTTTTCTCAAAGGATTTTATTTTATTATAAATTAATATTTTTGAGGATTCCCAAAGTTCCTCTCGCCTCAATTATAAAAGGGAACTTTCTTACTAAGATGGGTATAATTATGAAAATAATGACTACATATTATTATTATTATTATTTGTTATTAATTTTAAAAATCTATACACCATCCACTTCAATACCATTCAAAAATTTTAGGAATGATATCATTGCTCGTGCGTACGTACGACCAACCGTCTCCACGATGCGATGAAATTAATTCTACATGATATTCATTAAAACATGATTATATATTTGAATTTAATGAATAAATATGAGATATATCATACTAACATAATTATTTAATTGATGTAACTATAATATAATATGTGCAACATGAACTTATCTGACAAATCTTGCATAAGAACATAAAGCACTCAATATCCGAATAACGAGTGACAATGAAATGTTACTATCAAACAGATGATAATATAATCATATATTATAAAATAAAAACTATTTTTATTATTTATTAATTAAATAATATTATTTAATACATTATACAGTAGTTTTATATACAAACAAAGGATATCAAACCTAAGGTAAGGGATAATTTTGCAATCTCATTTTTATCTGAGATTTTTTATACGTTTGTATTTATAGTGGTATTTTTATCATCTACAACCATGATTCATAATTATTTAATATTATTTCTATTATTATAAATGTTTTTAATTTTATTTTACCCTTTGGTGAATTTTTATAAAATGGTATGAAATTAATCTTTTGTAATTATTCGATTCGTGGTACTTTTTGACTTTTCCGAAAAAAAGTATGAGGTTGATGATTTTTAACTTATATATAATTAATGGGTTTTTATAGTTTCATGACACCTTATTAACTTGAAGCTTCTCCTATAAACTTACAACATTATTTTCACATTAAATGATTTCTTCAAAAAATTTGTGGCATTTGAGAAATGGAAAAAATTATGAAGAATAAAGGATATTTACCTCAAGAATTAATTTAAAGTTTTTTAAAAAAACTTATGTTACATTTAAGAAGAAACTATTTAAAATAAGTTATATTTATATCCATGTTATTACTATTATTTGATTTTTTTTATTATAGAATGTTATTTAGGAAATACATTTGTTTTATATCAATTATAACTGAATGATGTTTGAGAAACCAATTTTATTTCTTGGGTTATGATATGGTGAATGTTTTTATGATTTTGAGGCACATGTAAGAATTGTTTTATTAAGAGATTGGTGGGACCTATATATCCCTCCAATTAATTTGGTAAATATTTATATATCATGAGAGATACATGACTAAAACGACAAGTAAATCTTATGTTTGTATGTCATAAAATTTGAGGTCTTTTGTTTTGACTATTGTGATTACATTTCACTTTTCTAGTTTATCACATGACATGATATTCTAATCTTTTATATGTCGGATAAGATTTTCAAATGTTATGTACATATTGGTATTTTCGTTATTTACCATTACTAAGAATTTGAGATCACCGCTTCATATGTTTCTTTTCCCCATGTCATGAATAATTTTTTTAAGTAAGATATTTCAAAAAGTAATCTAGTTCTGAATAAATAAGTGGGAGGCAATGTAGATGTTTTATGAAACAATTTTTTATGTTTCCCAAATTCTAAAGACAATAAACCTATACAGTTCAAGCATGGATTTTTATGTTATTTATTAAATATTATTCAGTGTTGAAGTAATATTTACATTTAATGTATAGGATGTTATAGTTGGTATCAAAGAAAATGTATATTTATCCTTTGGAAACTAGTATGGGAGAACATTACTAAGAACCCAAAGGATATGTCTATGTGTTGGTTACAATATTATCCTAGTGTTTTAGAGATGTTTATGAATAACCTATGATAAAACATAATGTGTACTAAATTGAAATTATATTCTTTAAATATGTGATTTTCAAGTTATGATTAGTGTTTCTCAAACTATGCATCTTGGTTTTAGTTAATGGATAGAACCCAAAGGAACTATGTTAATGCTAAACGAGATGAGAAATGTAATGATTGTCCCCCTGAGCAACCAAATGTTATGGGAAATGGAATGATAGTTTTTGTAGCTATGCTCACACAACATTATCAAGATATGAATCATACCATACCTTCAAACGACCATAAGAGGGAGCAACATTATGTTGAATCCTTCATGAGGAAGCGTCCACCTTCAGTCAGTGGGTCTTCTAGTCTATTATTGGCTGAACAATGGATCAATAACATTGAAAAGATATTTTCAGTTCTACAAAGTTCTGAACAAGATAATTTCATCTAAGATGAATATCATTTGGAAGTTGAAGCTGATCATTGGTGAGATATTATCAAGAATATGAGGCAAAGAGATGAAATTGAGTCTATGGAATGAGATGAGTTCAAGAACTTATTTTTCAATATGTACATTCCTCGTATTCTTCAAAAAAAGATGGTTATGGAGTTCCCTGAACTTAAGAGAATGGATTATGAATCTGTTGGTACCTATGAATTTTTTTTACAATACATGCAAGGTACACTTCTTTAATTATTATTCAACATGAGAGTAAAATTGATCGATTCATTAGTGGATTAAAAAAACATATCTGGAGGGCATTATTCATAGGGGACTTTAAGAGCTATGAGGAAAGTTTTTGATGTTCTCTCAAGGTTGATATGGATATTGGAATAACCAATTAGTCATATTGGTTTGGTAAAAGATAATATGTACTTTAAAGGAAAATCTAAATCACACACTGAGAAGAAGGTGAGTTTCCCCTTATGCTCAACATGCAAAAAGAAACATGGAGGAAATTTTCTTTAAGGGACTATAATATGTTTTATGTGTGGAAAAGGAGGCCATCATGTGGTTGAATTCCAAATTGATGGAAAAAATATGTCTAATGATGCAAAAAAATAAAAGGCTACACACAATGTACCTTATACACATCAATTCTACAAGTGCTGGAAAATGGGGAATTATGCCAATAAATTCATTAATCCAAGGGTTATTGATATTGATCACCGCCAATTAAATTTTAAGTCTATAGAAAATGTAATTTCACTTAATATCATTGTTAGCGTTGTGGAGTATGAATGTGATGTTGTGAAATGTACTCATATCATCCACTCTAAAGTAGAAAATGTTTTATTTGATTTTGGATCTACCCACCCTTTTATTTATAAAGAATTTTCTAAGGGTATCACCATATTAACTTAACAATTTGATGTTGAGTTATCTGTGACAACTCCTAATGGCACAACAGTCACATCAAAAGGTTATAATTTCTCTCAGGCTGTAGTTTGTGGGAATGTGATTCATGAAAATATTATAATCCATCTTATAGTGGAATTTGATGTGATTCTTAGCATGGATTGGTTTCTCTATATGGATATCATATCAATTTTCAAGGAAGGGATGTACCATTTCATATTCCAAATCAATCTATGAACATCGTTCGATGAATGGATGAATATAACCTTCCAGTAGAAATTTATTCCATCTTATGGGTCTTTATTTCTATAAATGATGGTTATTTCTCTGAAATGGTTGGGGAGAAACTCACAATTAAGAATACACCAGTTTTATGGGAGTTTGATGATGTCTTTCAGAGAAATTTCTAGGTCTTCCACCAAATTGTGAAGTTGAGTTTTCAATAGAACTCATATATGGTGCTATTCCTATTTCAAATACACTTTATTGAATAGACCCAAGTGAGTTGCATGAATTGAAGAAGAAACTCTAAGAGAATATTGATAAGGGATTCATACACCCAAGTGTGTCACCTTAGATAGAACCTTCTCTTTTTGTTAAGAAGAAATATGGGTCAATGAGACTCTGGATTGATTATCGAGAATTTAACAAGATAACATCAAAAAAATATCATCTTCCTCACATTGATGACTTATTTGACCAACTACACCAAGCTCAATTCATTTCCAAGATTGATCTTCATTCAGGATATCATCAATTGAGGGTCAAAAAAGAGAATATACCAAAATAAGAATTCTGTACAGGGTATGGACACTATGAATTTATAGTGATGATATTTGCTCTTCCTAATTCCCATGATATATTCATAGATCTAATGAATATAGTATTTAGGGACTATCATGATCAGTTTGTGCTAGTCTTTATAGATGATATTCTTTTCTATTCAATGAGTGAGTAAGAACATGAAGATCACTTGAGAATTGTATTGAAGACCCTGAGAAATGAGAAGATTTATGCCAAATATACCAAGTGTGAATTTTGGATTCATAAAGTTCCATTTTTATGTCACACAATCTCAAGAGAGGGGATATATGGGGATCCATAAAAAATAGAGGTTATTAAAAGTTTTTTGAGACCAAAAATGCTAACTGAGATCCAAATTTTTCTTGTTTTTTCTAGATATTATCGAAATTTTGTGAAATTTTTTCACGATTATCTATTCCACTCACCACGTTGACTAGGAAAAGAGTTTTCTTTGTTTGGATAGAAGAATGTAAATAGAATTTTAAAGAGCTAAGAAGAAAGTTAGCTAGTGAGCCTCAGCTGACAATACCATGTAGTGGATAAAGGTTCGTGATTTACAATTATGGATCCAATAAGCGGCTGGGATTTGTTCTAATGGAAAATGATATGGTGATATATTATGCCTAATATTAGTTGAAAATTCATGAGAAGAATTACCCACCTCATTATTTGGAGTTAGTAGTGGTAAGATTTGCATTTAAGATATGGAGGCATTAGCTTTATAGGGAAAGGTGTAATATGTTTACTAATCATATGAGTTTAAAGATTATTTTCACACAAAATAAACTGATTATGCACCAAAGAATATGGTTGGAGTTGATTATAGATTACAACTTCTTAATACATTACCACCCTAGGAAAGCGAACAAGGTGGTAGATGCTTTGAGTCAAAAATACCATGCTAGCTTATCTATGATGAGGATCACGAGAGATCCAATATTTATGGATTTGAAAATGATGGATCTGGAAATTTTAATAGAAGGGGAGAAATATTTCCTTTATCAAATGAATTTTCAACAATCTATACAAGTGAATGTTGAGGAGGCATAGATGAAAAATGTATAACTCCAAAATATGGTGAGAAATTTTAATGAATTTAACATGGATTATGATAGAATAATAAGGTTCTGGAAACGATTTTGTATTTATCCCATACTATAATTAAAGAAGGTGAGATTATACAAGGCTCATTGTTTATTATTCTCTATTCACCCTAGATGCACAAAGATGTATAAAGACATGAAAGAGTAATTATAGTGGGATGGAATGAAAATGGATGTTGATAAATAGGTCCCTCGATGCTAGGTTTTTATGAAAGATAAGGCTGAGAGATAGAAGTATATGGGGATGTTATAACCATTACCCATACCAGAATGAAAATAGGAAAAATCACTATGGAATTTGTCATCGGACTTCCCAAAACATCCAAAGGAAATAATGCTATCTAGGTTATAGTTGATATCCTTATGAAGTAGGAACACATCATTCCTATTAGAGATGGGTTCTCTCTTGATTATCTTTTCAATATATATGGGAAAAAATTGGTAAGATTTAATGGAGTATATCTTTCCATTATATCCAATTGAGATATTAGTTTTACCTTGATGTTATGGAAAATTCTTTTACATTCTCTAGATACATAGATATGTTCAAGCACTATTTATCATCCTCAGACTTACAGTCTGTATGATTGGACAATTCAATCTCTAGAAGACTTTTTCATAGCCTTTTCTATGGATTTCAATGGTTATTGAGATCAACACCTACCATTGGTGGAATTTTCATAAAATAATATATTTGAATCCATTATTAATACGACTTCTTATGAAGCCCTCAATGGGAAGAAGTACAAAACTCCAACTTGTTAGGATGAAGTTGGGGAATGAATTCTATTAGAACCTGATTTTGTTAATGAAATGACAGAAAATTTCTGATCTATTCAACCACACATAAGATCATCTCAAATTCGAAAAAAAGATATACTCTCAACTGAAGAAAACATCTAGAGTTTTAAGTGGGTGATAAGGGTTTCATAAAAATATCACCTTAGAAGGGAGTAATGAGATTTGGAAAGAAGGAGAAGTTGAGCCCTATGTATAATGGTCCTTTTGAGATTCTAGATCATGTTGGGAAGGTAGCTTACCAATTGGCACATCCACTGAATCATTATCATGTTCCTAATGTGTTCCATGTATCTCTCCTGAGAAAGTAAATGCCCAATATTTCACATGTAATAAGCTTAAAAGTCATACAACTGGAGAAATATGTTTCTTATAAATAATAACCGATAGAGATTCTGGATTGTAGTGAAACATTTCTAGGAAACAAGACCACTCATTTGGTTAATGTTTAATGGGGGTACCACTAATTTGAAGAAGCTACATGGGAACTTCAGGATATGATGAGGGATATGTATCCTCATTTATTTTTTCCATTTGAAGAATTCTAAGGGATAAATTATATACAATAGGGGTTGAATGTAATACCAGGATGTTGTTTATGAAATATTTTCTTTAAATAATTTTTATTCTTCAAAATCTTCTATTTCACGAATTCACGAGTTTAAATGATCCGAGATATTCCCTTAATATAAAATTAATATTATATCTTATCTATTTGGTTAGGAGGAATAATTATAACTACCTTTTAAAAATTCATTAATAATTCTTTGGCTATCAATTATTTATGAAGAATATAAATAAATTAGATATTTTTATTTTTTATTGAATTAAATTTAGTAATGAAATTATTGTTATATATATGTATTATATACTTAATATAAATTCTTATATATTCATAGAAAGGATATTTTTCCATAGGCTATGAATAAAAACATATTTGATGTATAAACCATAATTTTTTTAGAAGTTTAATTTTAAACATTTGAATGGATAACCAATTTTAAATTATGATTTTGACACATTAAAAGGTTTTATATGAAAAAATAAACATGCTATTTTGATGTGGGATATAAAAATTTACTGATGAAGTTTTGATATTTTTAGGATAACTTTCATGTCTTGATAAATAGTTAAAATACGCTAAATTTTAATTGAAAATAACCTTTTTCATTGAAATTATTTATATATTTAAATTATATTATTAAATTGTTTCAAAGTATAAATAGTATATATTTTTACCATTTAATATAATTTAGGTCATTATAATTAATTTTACATTATATTCATATGTAAAAACATTTCAATCTTTTGAAATATTTTAACTTTTAAAACTCATTTTCTTATTTCAACAATGAGGTTAATTTTAAATTAATTAATGAAACTTATATATTTTGAATTTTGAAAAATGGAATAAATATTTAGGATCATTTGGTCGATTTTATTTAATATTCTACTTTTATTTTTGGGCATTATAAATAGTAACATTGGTAATTCTTTTTAATACCATGGTTGAAGGTAAATCAATTAATTAAGGGTTAAAGTAATATTATAAAATTACCTCAAAACCTGTAAAAAAACAATTAGTTGACTAAATTAAACCCTTATAATATTATTTTATATATCGAATAACTTAATGGCCAATTACCTATGAATATGAAATGAATATAATAAAAACTAATGACAGTGATAAAATGTCACCGTCTCAATTTATATAAGAATATTAATTTTAATATATAGATAACTAAGAGAAAACATATACTATAGAAATTATAAATAAATCTAAAAAACCTCATACATAATAAAAATTTATTTATTATTTTTAATTATTAAATAATTAAAATTAATAGTGACATAATAATGTTGTAGAAATTATTTTATTAATAGAAATTTCAAAAAAGATTATAAAAATATTTAAAGAAATATCATTTGAATTAATTAATTTTATCCACAAATTTTCTTATTGGATAAGACATGGTAGGAGATTATTAAATATTTTGGATTGAGTTTATTTTCTTTATGGATTTTATTTAATTTCTAATAAATTAATAATGTCAAAATTGACACTATTGATATTTTACAAAAATAACAATTTATTAATATTTTTTAAAAACCATTAAAATATTTAATAATTAAAAAGTGAAAATTATAATATCTAAAATGTCATAAAATATCCATTTATGGTCAATTAACACCATATAAGAAAATATTTATAACCATTAAATATTTAGAGTGTTATTACTATAATTAAAATTAAATAGAATAACTAAGTGTCAATTAAAAGGATATGGTTTAAATTGAAAATAAAACTTGTCCAAAATTTATTAGTTGATGAGATAAAAACCCTATCTCATATAATATAGCAAATTGGGAATTTATGGAGGTTTTTTTTAGGAATTTATTTTATTATAAATTAATATTTTGGAGGATTCCAAAAGTGCTCATCACCTCAAATATAAAAGGGCACTTCCTCCCTCATCGATTCACTTCATTTTGAGCCTTCAAGGTAAACCATACCTAGACCATTTTCTTACTAAACTTCCCTATTTTCATTTTAGTGGTTCTGGTCAACTTCAAATACCAACTCTTGTTCCCTATGAAGAGATTTAGAGGAAGCACATCGAGGAACAGGTAAACACTTCTATTGATTAACTCAAGCATACTTATTTTAATACGTCACCTTCATTGGTTGTTTAATTATAATTTAATAAAATATGTTTCATTCATACACTCATAGGTTATAATAAATATGAAAACCCATATTTCAACTTCTATCCATCATATTAAAAATGAAATCACCGCACGTGTGTACACACAGCTTAGCGTCTCTATGTCATGGTGTAATATTTTTTTCACCAAAACCTTACTTGGATGGGTATAATGATAAAAATAATAACTATATATGATATTTATAATATTTAACTAATTCTGAAATATTATACACCATCATCTTCAATACCACTTAATAGTTTTGGGAATGATATCATCGCTTGTGCGTGCATACGACCTACCATCTTCACAATGCGATGCGATTCATTCTACATGATATTCATTTAATCATGATTATATAAACATATTTAATGAATAAATATGAGATATATTATACTAATATAATTTTGTAAATTATTTAAATATAATCTAAGAAATGAAACATGAACATATCTTATAAATATTTTATAATTACATAAAGCAATCAATATCTGAATAACGAGTGATAATGAAATGTTACTAACAAAAAGATGATAATATAATCAAATTTGATATCATAACAATGGTAATTAATATAGAGTAAGTCAAAAACATTATTTAAATCATTATAAAAAAGGTTCGGATATATACGAAGGATATCAGACCTATGGTAAGGGTTAATTTTTCAATCTTATTTTTTTCCATGATTGATTGTATGTATGAATTTACTGGTGTATATATATCATTCACATCCATGTATCCAAATTATTTAATTTTATTTGTGTTCATACACAATTTTTTAATGTCAATTTTAACCTTTGGCGAGCTTTTATAAAATTTAATGAAATTAATCTTTTTTCATTATTCCTTTCGAGGTTCTTTTTGACAATTTCAGAAAAAGTATGAGGAGAATGTTTTTTAACTTATACGACATGAATGGATTTTTATGGTTTCATGAAACCTTATTTAAATAATTCTTCCCCTAAAATCATACATGTTTATTCTCACATAGAATTATTTCTTCTTAAATTGTATCTCATTTTAATAAAGGAAAACATTTTTGTAGATGAAATCATATTTTCCTCAATAATTAATTTCAAGTATTTTCTCAAAATTATTTTCCATATAAGATGACACTCTTTTGAATTAGGTTATAATTATACCTATTTTATTACAATGTTTTCATTATTTTTATGATGAAATTTTAGATATGAAATTAATTTTTATATCAATTATTATTGATTTATGTTTAAGTAAGCCATTTTATTTCATTGGTAATGTTGTGGTGAATGTTTTTATGTTTTTGTGGAATAGGTAAGAATGGTTTCATTATGATATGGATGGAACCGATATCTCCCTCATATTAATTGTGTAAAGGTTTATATATCATGAGATAGACATGATGAGAATGAAAAGTAATTATTGTTTTGTAATACATGGATGTAATGAGTAGTGAGCTCAGTTCAGTTATGGACATTGTTTTCTATGATGGTCTCGAAAATGAGACTTGCCTAATATGAATTGATTTTCTATGTTCTTGAGTGTATGCCACAAAATTTCACATCTTATGTTTTAATTAATGGGATTATGTTTCACTTTTATGATTTATCCTATGAAATTTTATTTTGATCTTTTATATACAGAATTATATTTTAAAATTATTTATTCTTATTAATATTTCCCTTTTTTATGCTTATTAGGAATTTTAGCTCACCCATTCACTTGTTTTTTCTCAGGTCATTAAGAAGGGTATTAAGTAAGATGTTTCAAAAAGTATTATAGTTTTAAAGAATTAAGAAAGGGAAAATATAGATGTTTTGTGAACCAGTTGTTTATGTTTCCTAGTTTCTAAAGACACTAAACCTATACTGTCTTGGTGTGGTTTTTGTTATGTTAGGTAATAAATATTCTTCAATGTTGAAGTAATATCTTCATGAAATGTATGGTATGATATATTCATCTCATTTTTAAGATTATGTATGGAACATATATCATAAAACATGGATTAATTCATCATAATTTTTTATTCCAGTGCCAAGGAGTGTGTAATAAATAAAATTTCATCCCCCAATAAAATAGGATAGAGTTATTAAAGGTGATCATAAGTGATAGAAAATGGGTATGGGTATACACTACACATTTTTTTGCGTGGAAATTCATTGTGAAAATTCATAGGTATAACAACATCACTTAATGATTCATAAAATTGGATGAGGTGTTATAAATGGGTCTCTAACAATTTGAAAATAATATGGATAGTAAATAGGACATGGGAAAAAATATCACAAAAATAGGAATGGGAATATAAGGCATAAGATAATGAGGAAACTTGAATAAAAATGAGAAGGAAATGATCCCTTACTTTGATAGTGTTATTCAAAATTCTTGGGAGGAACTTCTTCAGAGTATAGGGGAACTATGGGAGGACTCTTGAGAGGGGAGGGTAGATTAAGAACATGCTCCAAATATTTTTAGTAAAGAGAAATGGGAGCCTGTGTGGGTTTATATAGGAAATGTGTGGGGAATTCATTAATATTCCTTAACCATAGGTCTTTGAATATATAGAATAATATTATGACAAGAAGAACCCTTACATTGGATTTTCCCACAATTTTTTCCAAATAGATTTGATTTCTTTATTTTATAAGGGAACATGTCAAACAAATTATAATAGAACCCTTACTAATTTGGAAGTGAGTCATACTCTATAATAAATCATTATAAAACATAAGAATATATTGTAGGTTAAGTATGATTTATAAATGATTTATAATGTTAATCAAATAAACCTAAAAATATTTTTTTTAAAGTAATAAAAACATTTGTTCATTTATAACCATTATAGTATTTATTACATCACTTTTGTGTCATTATTATGTCATAATACACACCATATTATTATATGAATTTAAAATTTACCTGAAAATTAATTATTGTTTAATTTAAACATTATGATTCAAAAAAAAAATCATTTTATCAAAATAATTTTATAAATAAGATTATTTTTAATTTTTAAATAATAATTGACATTTATTGAGAAAAGCTGTGTTTTTTGACAATAATAGTTTTCTAACCATTATTGAAATTACATTTGGATTCATAAAAATGAAATGATCATTTATATTTAATAAAATTTAATTAATGAAAATATTATAGTAAAATATTATTTATTTCAAAAATAAATCAATTCATCAAAATAGATTTTTTAATTAAATTTCAAAATTACCCAAAAACACATTTTATGTTTTGATATATTAAAATAAAGATCTTTTATAAATTAATAATAACAATATGAAAATATATTCATTATTCTACACAATATACATATTCATATTATTAGGTTCCTAATACAAATCCCTTTAATAGATTGGAAAAATCCATATGGGTAATGTTTGTGATAGTGAGACTTTGATGGTGTGGTTGGACATACATGGTTTGATTCTTGATCTTGATGGGATTGAACATATCCCATAAGCAGTTTCCATCAAGCTAAAGTTGTTAGATGTTATCATGTGAATAGTTAAGGGAAAATCCTAGTGATTCTATCTCTCTTGGAAGCTTGATTAATGGGATTTATAAGGTATGATCCTACATGTTGAGGCCATCACTTCCTTTTTCTGTTTCAATTTTATTTTTTCAAACCCAACATATATTATAATCATATGATAACTTTTCAACCACTATATTGTCGATTATGATGATGCTTAATTTTATTTTAAATTTTTTATGATATAATACAACCAAATTATTTAATGTGTTTTGTATATAAACAATATATAATTTTAGAGACCCGAAGCTTGACATACATAGATATTACATTAATTTTGTGGAATACATAATACATAACAAAAAAATACACACAAGGACCGTAATAGTTTAGTGTCTTTGGAAACTTGGAACGTAATCTTCTAATCGTGGTGAAAGATCTTCAACATCTTCCATAAAGATCTTCCACTTTTTGTTTCCTTACCTAAAACATTTCTTTTAATCCTGGGGGAAAATAAAACATAAAAAGGGTGAGATGAAATGCTCAGTAAGGGTAAACATTGATAAAATAAAACATACCATATACATTTGAACTTAAAAAACATGAACATAATGTTTAAACATCAAAATCTTGAGAAACGACATAAAACATGGAAGTACATAAGGCATAGATCATAATGGTACATAAATCATGATAAAATAGCATGGGAATAAAACTTGTAATTGTGGAATCCATTAATCACAAGTAATGATTTCCATAGTATCCAAGCCATTGCTGCCAAGAACATCTTAGTGGACAAAGTCCCTTTCTGAATCGAGTTCACTCCTCGTTCCAGTCCTATAATACTGAACCGGATTAACTTACCGTTCCAGCCATGTCTATCTCATGAGATATAAATCTTTACCCAATTCATTGGAGGGAGATATAGGTCCCACCCATCTCATAATTAAATCATTCTTACTTGTGCCATAAAATAAACATACGTTATTCATAATAACCCAATAAATAAAATGGGTTTCATAAACATCATCCCATCATCACATAATCCATATAAAAGAAATGGATATCATTTCATAATAAGAAAAGTGAAACCATGTAAATAATAGAGACATGTTACTTGAAACATACACATATGAAATAATGTCATCTTAGATGAAAAATGGTTTTGATAAAACACTTGAAATGAACTCTTGAGGAAAATATCCTTTCTTCTTCAAAATCATTTTCTTTTCACAAAATGTCATTCAATTTTAAAAGAAAAGGATTTTGTTGAAAATATTCATTAAATATTTTGGAGGAATATTCATGAAAATAAGGCCTTATAAAACCGTAAAAATCCTTTAATGCTGTATAAGTTAAAGAAAATATTCTTCTCATACTTTTGCCGGAAAAATAAAAAAAAGTACCTCGTAACATCAACAAAAGAAAGATTACATACATACCATGTATTAAAATTCAAAAATGGGTAAAAAGGACTTTAAAAATACATGAAAACACTTTTATAAAACATGGACATGGATGATAGAAATAACCCCAGTAAATACTTACGAATAAGCAATCTCGGATAAAAATGAGATTTGCAAAATTATCCCTTGCCTTATGTCTGATATACTTCGTATGTATCTGAAACTCCTTTATAATGATTTAAATAATGTCATTGACTTATTACATAATCATATTCATTGTTATGATATCATATATGGTTCACTTATGACTTTATATTACCCGTTGTTTTGTAAATTCCAATTTAAAGAGCGTTTTGGGTAAAATCGTTTCATTTATCGTATATGTTTCGACTCGTCGTTATTGATATTATTACTTATATCTTGATTTAAATAATTCCATAATGTAAAAAATGATTTATATATAATATATATTCACTATATACATATATATTATAGATTGATAAAAGGAATTAAATACACCGTTCATGGAGACGGTAGGCCGTACGTACGCATGAACGCTATTTTCGTTTCCTTATTGAATTGAATGGAATTGAGTTTATTACATACATATATATATAAATAAATCTAGTAGCATTATTATATCATATATTTCATTATTATTTATTATATATACTTTATAATCATTCTTGAATGGTTAATCATGGAAAATGAATCTCATCGCGTTCGTGGAGACGGTAGTCCGTACGTACGCACGAGCGATGATATCATTCCCATGATTGTGGAATTGTATTGGAGTGTATGTATACTCTTTAAGAATAAATATCAATTTAAAATAATAATATATAGTTATTTATTTACACCATTATACCCATCCATGTAAGGTGGTGGTGGAAAAACAGATTACACCACGGCGTGGAGACGATATTCCGTACGTACGCACGCGTGGTGATTTCGTTTTCCGTAGGATGGATTGATGGTGAAATAGGGTTGTTTAATAATTATAATAAAATATAAGTATATGAGTGATACTGATGTTATTACTTCATAATTAAACAACTAAATAAGAAGAAGTGGAAGAAGAAATAAAGTTGAAAGAATCGATAACGGACATTACCTCTTCTTTGAAGAGACTTTTTGAAACCTCCTCTTAGGGCACTAATATTGGTCTTTTAAGAAGACCATAACCTCTCGTATGTTTCTAGGGATGTTTAGAAGAGATATTTTTAGGTTTTGGCCGAGCTTTAAGGCTCAAAGTGGTGTGAGGAAGAGAGGGAGGAGGTGCCCTTTTATAAGGGAGGAGAGGGGCACCTTTGGAAATCTTAAAAATATTAATTTATAATAAATCTAACCCCACTTAAAAACCTCCAAAAATGACTCATATTCTAATATAAGATGATATAGAGTTGTAATCGCATCAACCAATAAAATTTAGACATGTTAGAAAATTATTTTAAACATTATGAACTTGATTTATCCTTACTTAATCAATTTAATTTTATATGTGGTAATAACATTCTAAATTTTAAATTATAACAAAAAATTACTTATTTGGTGTGAATTTTCCATAATTGGATACGTTATAACCTTTTAGACCATATAAATTTAAATTTATAATTTTTAAATATTTTTGTGATTTTTAAACAATTTTATAATATATTATTTTTATAAAATAACAATAGTGTCAATTTTGACACTATTCATTTATATGAATTTTAATAAAATATATACAGAATATATGTTCAAAATAAAAGCTTTAATAGATTCATAAAAGGTCATATGTATCTAGAAAATTAGTGGATCACATTAAATAGTTCATATAATATTTATTTTATTATTTTTAAAACCATTTATTTGGTATATCTCTTAATAAAATAATTACTACATCATTTTTTTTATAATTATTTAATATACTTATTTGTTTCATAAAAATTAAAAATAAAATCCTAAGATGAAGATAAATCTATTAACATTCACAATTATACTTTTAATTGAATTTATCATCTTAAAATCACAATATTTAAATTGTTATATTTATTAAATTATGAAGGTGACAACTTTGGCATCATTTAAAATAAAATAATGTAAGTGTCATAATCATCTTAATAAGGATCCAAATGGTCACAAATTCTGCAAATGGATGATTAGGGTGTATATATACACTACTAATAAGTTTTGTTCAGATTTTTGGGCCTTTTTATATGTATTAATATTTCAATAAAAACTATATTATTGATTTTTCACTAAATAAATAATTTCTGCATTCCTATTGTGTCAAAATTAATGATAATTATTTAATACCTAAAAATTATAAATAATTTTTTATGATGTAGATAATTTCATAATAGTTTTTTAGACTATTCTTGTTCAAAGTTTTATGAAGTTTATCACTAAATTAAAATTAATATACTTATAATATTAAAGAGAGTGACATGTTGTCACTTTCTTTGGTTTTAATAATAATTAAGTTATGTTCATGGAAAAAATTCCATTAAATGATTCTAATATGACCCTTAGGTGATATGGGCTGACTTTTAGTCATCCAATAGGATTTTTTCATGTGTTAGGGTAATTTTATAATATTATATTTACCCTTAATTACCCGATTTACCTTTAACTGTGGTAAATAAAATTTACCGGTGTTACTATTCATAAAGCCCAAAAATAAAAAGTAGTATATTATTATAATTTGGACCCACTGATTCCAAATATGGAATCCATTTTTCCAAATTCAATACACAAAAGTTTCAGAAATTAAATTAAAATTAATCCCGTTGTCGAAAGAAAATGGGTTTTTGTTTAAAACATTGCAAAAGATTGAATTCATTTATCCTACGAATTCAAGGTAAAATCAATGCTAATGAAATACATTGTATTAAATGGTAAAAATATATTCTATTTATAATTTAAAACTATTCAATATTATAATTTAACCACATAAATTATTACGATGAAAAAAGTTGTTTTTCATTAAAATATGAAAGTTATAAGAATAATATGAAAATTTTATCCAAGGTAAAATTTTATTTCCTTATTCCAAAGAATAATTTTATTTTGAAAAATTGAACTTATAAACATGTAAAAAACTAGATTTAAAGTGGGTGCGCCATCAAAAGGCGACATAACTACATTTTTTGAAAAATACTTATTTTACCCGAAAAATTTATTTTGTTCTTATACCATGTTCTAGAAAATGTGTAAGATGAATAATAATGTTATAAATTTCAAATTTTAGTTAATACTATTCATAACAACTAGTTCATAATAATATTATAATAACATATCGTTATTTAGTAAAACCCAGTATTGCGTACAATACACGCTATCGAAGAAGGTCGTGATTGCGTGTAATGAAAGCCAAGTCAGGGTTGCGTATAGTGAAATAATCCTTTGTTGTTTCTTTATAACAGAATCCAACCATTTTTCATTTATACATTGAATATATATATATATATATATACACTCAATGTTGTGTAGAATAACTTCTATCAAATGAACTTGAAATTGTGTATAACACGATCCAAGAATTGTGTTGCGTATACTGCAAGCTAATACGGTGTTGCGTATTGCACAAGATAATCTTGGTGTAGCATAAAACACATGACATCAAATAAATTAAAAAAATACTTATCATAAAATCTCGGGGTGTTACATTCTACCCCCTTAAAATGAATTTCAACCCCGAAATTCGTCGGGGTTATAAATGGTTTGTTACTTGAGAATTTCTTTCATAGAAACCCACATCGTAAAAAGGAATGCTAAAACTTAATTTTAAAAAGTGAAGTATGAAACATAACAGTTACCCAAATTAACTCATCACTAGTTTTTCACATAAGAGATCATAGGTGAAAATATGGATATGGAGGAGAAATCTAACCATCAAGTTCTGATGGAGAGTGGTAGAGAACAGGGCTATGAAAAAGCCAACAATCACAAAGCCATAGATTTGTGATGATATAAGGTACCATCTGATTCATCGGATATAAGAGAACTAGGACAAATTTTTTGGTTTTCAATATCCTTTCCCTAAAGTTGAAAATTTTGAATTAGAAGAAATACTTACTTGATTTTGGTAAAATATCACTATTTTTCGTGCTTTGAACAATTTCCACTTCATCTTTTAAAGAAATGAAGTTGAATTTGTTATTCGTGAAGTGTTAACAGATCATGTGATAGAATGATGGGTTATTCCATTTGTTTCAAACAAAAGGTTAGAAAAAGTTATCAAATATACATAAGTCCATCTATGGTGAGGTTAATCGTATAAGATTCCAAAAATGAACTTATACTTCCTCTATCATGCCCCTTAATAAAATAAAACTAGTTTATACTAACCAGGGAATTCCTGTAGGCCAGTGGTATGCGATAAAGGCTAGTCGCACTTCGGTTGTGGGTTCGATTCCCACAGCTGTGTCCGACGCGATGGGTTGCCGCACGTCCTGCAGGTTGTCCTTTTTCTAAAACTACATTACTATAACATCCCATCAATAATATCGAAAAAGGTTCTATCCTTAAACAATACTAACTTATGTCCAACATAATCCATTCCAATCTTTAGGATTATCCATAATACTGTAGTCCACTCTCATATTATAGTGAAAATGATTACCAGAGATTTCATATAACCAGCATGTTAATACCATCGTTGATCCCCATATATCATAATATATGTCTTGTTGGTCACATTCCCATCAGGTTAATACCTTAATCATGTATTCTCTTGAAAAATGAATACCCATTAAACCTTAGTGAAAACATGAGTGCTGTCAAAAGTTAACTCTTTCCACATACCAAAATCCAAAAATTCTATATACTCAAACCATGATATAACCTTCTCCTTATATCAATCATGAGATCATGAATACTATCAAACATTTAATTTTCTCCTTATCCCTTCATTATGCACATATCATCTAATTTCCCAAAATATCTGAATAACCTTTCATGGTTACTGGTACCATTCATCATAAACTTTCAAAACATAAGGAAAGACAACAATGTAACAATCCTTAGATGTCTCTTTATTCCATAGTACCATGAGATTACTTATACAACATTACACTTGATAAACATGTAATCATTACACTACCTTCTTAAACCATTGACCGAGCTTCAACAATTCTTTCATCTCACATATCATTTGTAGTATCTTCACCATCATCAACATAAATACTACCCATATGACCATACTGATTCTCTTCATGAGACATTCCCTTAGGGAATTGGTTTGCATAATGCCTGTACATTCCACATTTAAAACATTTAACCATTGTTGATGTCGTAGAAATACCATTATCCTTATCCCTGGTGTTAACTGAACCTTTTCCTTTTCACTTACTAGATTTGTGTCCTTCTTTTCCACACCCAAAGCATCTTCCAGTTCCTTTAAAACATTCTCCTTGATGCCTCTTCCCACATGATTTACATAGGGGAAATTGAACTTTCTTTCCTTTATGATCATCATGAAACTCCATCTTTCTCTTATTAGCCGAGTCAGGAAACTTACCAAATTTGAGTTTATTGATCATATTATGAGATTGTTAATTTAGCATATTAATGATGTTTGGACTTCCAAATCCCATTTCATTTGGTTTCTCATGAAGAATATCATTCCATTGTCCATCATATCCTCCATTATCGTGAATCATCTTGTTTCCATCCATTTTCTAAAACCCAAAAAGAATAGCGTGAGAGGAAAAAATCATAATAAAGGGGGAGTAACTTCAATATCTAACATCGTAGGTTAAATTCTAAGATCGTTACCGTGACTATAACCTATACTTATACTTAACCTTAGGTACATCCCTATACATACCTTAGAAATATCTCTAGGGATCTCACTAAAGTTCTCGCATGCTAGTTTCCAAAGGTTGACTAAACCTTTCCTCTGATACCAATTGTAGAGACCCGAAGCTTGAAGTACATAAATATTAAATTACTTTTGTAGAATACATAATACATAACAAAAACAGACACACAAGGACCGTAATAGTTTAGTGTCTTTGGAAACTTGGAACGTAATCTTCTAATCGTGGTGAAAGATCTTCAACATCTTCCATAAAGATCTTCCACTTTTTGTTTCCTTACCTAAAACCTTTCTTTTAATCCTGGGGGAAAATAAAACATAAAAAGGGTGATCTCAAATTCTCAGTAAGGGTAAGCATGGATAAAATAAAACATACCATATACATTTGAACTTAAAAAACATGAACATAATGTTTAAACATCAAAATCTTGAGCAACGACATAAAACATGGAAGTAAATAAGGCATAGATCATAATGGTACATAAATCATGATAAAATAGCATGGGAATAAAACTTGTAATTGTGGCATCCATTAAGCACAAGTAATGATTTCCATAGTAGCCAAGGCATTGCTTCCAAGACCATCTTAGTGGACAAAGTCTCTTTCTGAATCAAGTTCACTCCTCGTTCGAGTCCTATAATACTGAACCGGATTAAATTACCATTCCATCCATGTCTATCTCATGAGATATAAATATTTACCCAATGAATTTGAGGGAGATATAGGTCCCACCCATCTCATAATGAAATCATTCTTACTTGTGCCACAAAATAAACATACATCATTCATAATAACCCAATAAATAAAATGGGTTTCATAAACATCATCCCATCATCACATAATCCATATAAAAGAAATGGATATCATTTAATAATAAGAAAAGTGAAACCATGTAAATCATAGAGACATGTTACTTGAAACATACACATATGAAATAATTTCATTTTAGATGAAAATGGTTTTGATAAAACACTTGAAATGAACTCTTGAGGAAAATATCCTTTCTTCTTCAAAATAATTTTCTTTTCACAAAATGTCATTCAATTTTAAAAGGAAAGGATTTTGTTGAAAATAGTCATGAAATATTTTGGAGGAAGCTTCAGGAAAATAAGGATTTATAAAACCGTAAAAATCCTTTCATTCCATATAAGTTAAAGAAAACATTCTTCTCGTACTTTTTCCAGAAAAATCAAAAAAAGTACCTCGTAATGTCAACAAAAGAAATATTCCTTACATACTATAATGCCCCGACCCTAGTTACCCAGAGTCGGTGCATTATTGCGTAACATTGGCATGATCACAAAAGATCAAGTCTCGAAAGACCGATTAGTTTAGTAGCCTTGGAAACACTAGATACATTCATAAATGTTACATTACATCATAAAGTGAAAAATCACAATAACATAGTCTCCATAGTCCACACTTCTATCCCCTTCAGACTATCCTTGTAGATCAGTCATAAAATATTTCTTCACATCCTGGGAAAAATAAAACATTGAAAGGGGTGAGCTCAGATGTTCAGTAAGGATAACAATATAACAGAAGATTTCATAAATAAACATAAACATTTAAGGCAATTTATAACTAAACAAAAGCCTTTTAAACATGAACTTGAACATAATATGGAAAAATTAAAATGAAATAATGTCATTTACTTATTCACATGGATATTCTACTGGTCTAATAATCACATGAAATATCAATAACCACTTTCATAATGATGGAATGCATAATGCCAAACTATCATAACCACGTAGCCAAGGCCTCGTTCCAATACTACAAATAAGATTTTATCAAGACCTCATGCCAAGACACTAGTTTGTCTCATGGGACTTGCCGATGCATCGAGGAGCTATAGCGGGCTCCACCCGTCACTTATTAAGTCCAATTCATTCCTCATACGAATAGGTTTAAACATATCATAAACAATAACATAATCGTATCACATAAAACATGCATAAAGGAAACATAACATTTCCACATTTCAATCACAAGATATCAATACAACACCTTGATATAATAAAAATACTTTCAAAAACCATTTTCAATACCAAAATAAAAGAAAATTAAATCTTGGTATTTATTTTTCATTTAAAAAAATGTTATGGATTGTAGAGGAAGCCGAAACTCAAATAATGATCACAGCGGCGGAGAAGTCGTTGTCGCCGCATAAGTATGACAAAAAAAACATTCCTTTTTGTCATTTAGTAGAATGCTTCATATAAAAATATTCCTTTTGAATAAACGTAAAAGTCAAAGGGGTTTATACACCATATAAAAGAAAGTTGTGTATAAAACAAAATATGCCTCAATGAAAGGAGATTGAGACGAAGTCCTTACAAAGATAATTTTTTAAATAAAATAGGTCTATTATGTGTATTCACTATAATTACACATAAAGAAATTCAAAATACAAGGTAGGACATAATAATATCATGCCATAATTTAAAAGTAGGAGATTAACCCAAAGAATGGAAATTGGGTTAAGAAGTTCCCTTACCTCGTGTCCGACTTGACTCGATCGTTCTTTAATCTCCTAAATAATAATCTAGAGTTAATTTATATTTGCGTAAGAACCTTTTTCATGTTAATTATTCCTTTTATATCACTTATTACCATGTTATGTACATTATGTAATTATTTAAGTTAACAATGGTCATTTTTTCGATCTTTGGTACTTGAGTCAAAAATAAACTTCTAATAATTACAAGTTGTTCATGTGATAAAATATCCATCATATTCAGAATTATATTCATTATTTAGATATCATATATAGCATATATATCCAGTATATACATGCATTTATAACATTACATAACATTTAGAGGTAAGAAATGAAATGCACCGTTCATGGAGACGGTAAGCCGTACGTACGCATAAATGCTACTTTCATTTCTATTTAGTATTTAATGGAATGAAATTATAATTATATAAAAGTATACTATAATTCCAGTATAATATAATGTATAATAACATTTACTCTATCCTTTATACATCGCACATATGGCATTAACGATTCAAATCACTTTGAGGGGGCGGTAGTCCGCACTTCCTAAAATAAAATCATCGCGTTTACCCATAATGGAAATCATAAAGGTATTCCATAAATGAAAAATAAATAATCTTATGTATAACATTAACATATTATATATCATATATAAATATAGTGACATCTTAATGTCCACCTTTGAAGGTGTTATATGAGTGTTGAACAATCATCGTTTCGTGAGGCAGAAATTCTCCATCCACAGAAACAATATGTTCTTTAACCATTAGATGTAGGTGTGTGTAAGTGTAGCTAGAATACATCTTATAAAAAAATCCTAGTATATTGAGAATACTGGTTTTGTTACAAAAGAAATGAATAAAAAGAGTTTAGGGGGTTGGAGAATCAAAATAAAACAAAATAACATAAGAGAAGACATTACCTTAAAATCGGGTAACTCTTTTTGATTTGAGAAAAATGCTTCCTTGGGAAGACTTATGCCCAAAGTGAGGCTTCTAGGAGTAAGATAGGGAAGTTGAAAGAGTATTTTGGAAGAGTTTGGCCGATCCAAATGGCTTGGAAGGTGTAAATAAGGTGGTAGTGGTGGGGGCCTTTTATAAGAGGAGAGGAGGGGCACTCTTGGAAAGTAATGAAATGTTACTTTATTATATAATGAGTTTCAGATTTTAAAGGTCCCAAACTTATATATTTCGAGGATAAGGTGATAAGGGTTAGAAATATACTCATCCAATAGGCTTTGGACAAGTTTAATTCTTAGATTTTACATTATCCTTCCATTTTATTAAAATCGTTAATTAATGAGGTAATCGTTGCATCATCATGGTGTCATAAATAATTTAATTTATTTGAAGTCTGAAAATTATAAAAAAAATATCACATTGTATTAAATCTTTTTATATTTCTAATTAATATTTATAGTCAAAAATATTACTTTTATTACCCCATTTAAAAATTGTTTTAGTAAAACAACTCATGTTTGTGACATTTTTATTTTAACATTAAATAAAACGTTTTTAATGTCATTTTCCTACCAAAGTGCCTCCATGGGGTCCCCAAGTTGACCCATGGATTGTCTTGGTCGGCCATGAATCATCCAATAGGTGTAGGACAAGTGCCTAGGTTATTTTATATTATTATAACATTATCTTTACCTTAAATTTCACTAATTACCTTTAATTGCGATTAATTAAACTTAAAAGTTACTATTCACCAAAAATTTATTTTAATCCCATTGAACCACATTTTACTTAATAATGAAAACCATTTATGTTGGATTTTTGAAAATCAAATCGCAGAAGTGGTAATGTTTCATTTAAATGAAAAATTAGTTTTTTAACTACCACTTAGTGGTTTCACTATTAATCAAAAATTGAAGTTTTTCAGAACAATGCCAAAATTTCACCCTAAGATATAATTGATATTCCAAATTCAAAAATGATGACTATTTTACAAAATTACAAACATTTAAGTCGAATTAATTAATTTTATAATTAATTCCCGCTGTCACAACAAATAACGTGTTTTTAAGAAACAATATATATCAAAAGATTGACAATTGTTTATGTCCAATTCAATATTAAATTAATTCTAATTACCACCATTGGATAAAATGGTAAAAATATATTATAACTATACTTTAAAACCACTAAATAGTATAATTTATCACTAAAAATTATTTTGATTAAAAAATTTGTTTTAAGTATTTTTCACTATTCATAAAAAATTGAAAGTTATCAGAAAATTACAAAAAATTCAACTTAGGATAATTTTGATATTATAAATACAAAAATGAAGTCCATTTTGAAATATAAAATTTCTATAATTTTAAAAAGTGGGTATTACTATTCATAACGGCTACTTTGATTAGTCGCGGTGTGTTAGAACTCGAACTTGCGTACAATGCAAGCTATTGCATTATTGAAAGAGAGGCATATCGTGGAAGCTCAGGGTGTTACACATACCATGTATTAAAAGTCAAAAATGGGTAAAAAGGAGTTTAAACATACATGACAACACTTTTATAAAACATGGACATGGATGATAGAAATAACCCTAGTAAATACTTACGAATAAGCAATCTCGGATAAAAATGAGATTTGCAAAATTATCTCTTACCTTATGTCTGATATCCTTCGTATGTATCCGAACCTCCTGTATAATGATTTAAATAATGTCATTGACTTATTAAAGAATAATATTCATTGTTATGATATCATATATGGTTCACTTATGACTTTATATTACTTGTTCTTTTGTAAATTCTAGTTTAAAGAGCGTTTTGGGTAAAATCGTTTCATTTATCGTATGTGTTTCGACTCGTCGTTCATGATATTATTACTTATATCTTTATTTACATAATTCCAGAATGTAAAACATTATTTATATATAATATATATTCATTATATACATATATATTATAGATCGATAAAAGGAATGAAATACACCGTTCATGGAGACGGTAGGCCGTACATACGCATGAACGCTGTTTTCGTTTCCTTATTGAATTGAATGGAATTGAGTATATGACATACATATATATATATATACATAAATCCAGTAGCATTATTATTTAATATATTTCATTATTATTCATTATATATACTTTATAATCATTCTTGAATGGTTAATCATGGAAAATGAATCTCATCGCGTTCGTGGAGACGGTAGTCCGTACGTACGCACGAGCGATGATATCATTCCCATGATTGTGGAATTTTATTAGAGTGTATGTATACTATTTCAGAATAAATATCACTTTACAATAATCATATATAGTTATTTATTTACACCATTATACCCATCCATGTAAGGTGGTGGTGGAAAAACAGATTACACCACAGCGTGGAGACAGTATTCCGTACGTACACACACGTGGTGATTTCGTTTTCCGTAGGATGGATAGATGGTGAAATAGAGTTGTTTAATAATTATAATAACATATCAGTATATGAGTGATACTTATGTTATTACTTCATAATGAAACAACTAAAGAAGAAGAAGTGGAAGAAGACATAAAGTTGAAAGAATCGGTAACGGACATTAACTCTTCTTTGAAGCGCCTTTTTGAAACCTCCTCTTAGGGTAATAATATTGGTCTTTGAAGAAGACCAGAACATCTAGGATGTTTCTAGGGAAGTGGAGAAGAGAAATTGTCAGGGGTTGGCAGAGATTTAAGCCTCAAAGTGGTGTGAGGAAGAGAGGGAGGAGGTGCCCTTTTACAAGGGAGGAGAGGGGCACCTTTGGAAAACTTAAAAATATTAATTTATAATAAATATAACCCCACTTAAAAACCTCCAAAAATGACTCATATTCAAATATAATATGATATAGGGTTGTAATATCATCAACCAATAAAATTTAGACATGTTAGAAAATTATTTTAAACATTATCAACTTGATTTATCCTTACTTAATCAATTTAATTTTATTTGTGGTAATAACATTCTAAATTTTAAATTATAACAAAAAATTACTTATTTGTTGTTAATTGTCCATAATTTGATACTTTATAACATTTTAGACCATATAAATTTAAATTTATAATTTTTAAATATTTTTGTGATTTTTAAACAATTTTATAATATATTATTTTTATAAAATAACAATAGTGTCAATTTTGACACTATTCATTTATTTGAATTTAAATAAAATATATACAGAATATATGTTCAAAATAAAAGATTTAATAGATTCATAAAAGGTCATATGTATCTATAAAATTAGTTGAGCACATTAAATAGTTCATATAATATTTATTTTATTATTTTTAAAACCATTTATTTGGTTTATCTCTTAATAAAATAATTACTACATTATTTTTTGTATAATTATTTAATATACTTATTTTTGCATAAAAATTAAAAATAAAATCCTATGATGAAGATAAATCTATTAAATTTTAAAATAATACTTTTAATCTAATTTATAATTTTAAAATAAAAATATTTAAATTTTTATATTTATTAAATTATGAAGGTGACAACTTTGGCATCATTTAAAATAAAATAATATAAGTGTCATAGTCATCTTAATAAGGATAAAAATGGTCAAAAATTCGGCCAATGGATGATTAGGGTTTATATATACACTACTAATAAGTTTTTTTCAGATTTTTGGGCCTTTTGATATGTATTAATATTTCAATAAAAACTATATTATTGATTGTTCACTAAATAAATAATTTCTGCATCCCTATTGTGTCAAAATTAATGATAATTATTTAATACCTAAAAATTATAAATAAATTTATATGATGTATATAATTTCATTAGCTTTCTATATACTATTAATTTTTGAAGTTTCATGAAGTTTATCACTAAATTAATATTAATATACTTATAAGATTTAAGAGAGTGACATGTTGTCACTTTCTTTGGATTTAATAATAATTAAGTTATTTTCATGGAAAAAAGTCCATTAAATGATTCTAATCCGACACTTAGGTGATATGGGTCAACTTTTAGTTATCCAATAGGATTTTGGCATTTGTTAGGGTAATTTTATAATATTATATTTACCCTTAATTACCCGATTTACCTTTAACTATGGTAAATAAAATTTACCGGTGTTACTATTCATAAAGCCCAAAAATAAAAAGTTGTCTATTAATATAATTTTTAACCACTGATCCCAAATATGGAATCCATTTTTCTAAATTCAATACACAGAAGTTTCAGAAATTAAATTAAAATTAATCCCGTTGTCGAAAGAAAACGGGTTTTTGTTTAAAACATTGCAAAAGATTGAATTTATTTATCCTACGAATTCAAGGTAAAATCAATGCTAATGACACACATTGTATTAAATGGTAAAAATATATTCTATTTATACTTTAAAACCATTCAATATTATTATTTAACCACATAAATTATTACGATGAAAAAAGTTGTTTTTAATTAAAATATAGCGTGTTTTTACTATTCATTAAAATATGAAAGTTATCAGAATAATATGAAAATTTTATCCAAGGTAAAATTTTATATCCTTATTCCAAAGAATAATTTTATTTTGAAAAATTTAACTTATAAACATGTCAAAAACTAGATTTAAAGTTGGTGCGCCATCAAAAGGCGGCAAAACTGCATTTTTTGAAAAATACTTATTTTACCTGAAAAATTTATTTTGTTCTTATACCATGTTCTAGAAAATGTGTAAGATGAATAATAATGTTTTAAATTTACAAATTTAGTTAATACTATTCATAACGGCTAGTTCATAATAATATTATAATAACATATTGTTATTTAGTAAAACCCGGTATTGCGTACAACACACACTATCGAAGAAGGTCGCGATTGCGTGTAATGCAAGCCAAGTCAGGGTTTTGTATAGTGCAAGAATAATTTGTTGTTTTTTATAACATAATCCAACCATTTTTCATTTATACATTGAATATATATATATATATATACACTCAATGTTGTGTAGAATAACTTATATCAAATGAACTTGAAATTGTGTATAACACGATCCAAGAATTGTGTTGCGTATAATGCAAGATAATACGGTGTTGCATATAGCACGAGATAATCTTGGTGTATCATAAAACACATGACATCAAATAAATTAAAAAGAATACTTATCATAAAATCTCGGTGTGTTACAATAATAATGAATTTAATTAAATAACAATGAGAATTTTATCTATAACAATATGGGTCGTTATAACCACCTCTGATAGTCTCAATGAGGACAACTTATTAGCCTCATCCTCAACTCCTTGATATATATCTAACACAAATCAGTCCAGATAAATGGATTCTCTTTCAACTTCTTGGTGGTGAAAGGGATTACCACATTAAAAAAAGTCTTCGAAAAAACCTCTTGTAGTTCCCTACCAAGAAAAAAACCTACAATCCTCTAACACACTTTTGGGTGGATCCCTAGAAAGCATAAGTTCTATCTCTTTGGGGTCCATAGTTAATAAATTATCATGAATGAAACACCCCATGAAGTGAACCTTGTGAATATATAAATGTAAATACAAAGTCTTAACATAATGTTGGTGCTTCAGAAGGGAATCTAGGACCCTCCGTAAGTGCTTTGCGTGATCCTCCTCTAATAAAAAGTATATTTGTATATCATCAATGAATACAACCAAAAACAGGTCATATTACAGTTGGAACATCTAGTTCATCAAATCTCTAAATAGGGTGGGGTATTTTCCTACATTGAAGGGAATCACCCAGAAATCATAGTGTTTGTATCGACATCAGAATGTATTCTTTGGAATATCAGACTTGTGAACTCTAAACTGGTGGTATTCAGCATATAGATCAATCTCTACCAATGATATTTTACCTTTTAATTTATCAAAAAGGTATTTAATCCTTATAAATGGGTAATTCTTATATATTGAATCCTTGTTCAGGTGATTATTATCCATAAGAAGCCAAAATATCCCATCCTCCTTTTTCATGGACAATGTCAGAGCTTCCTTGGGAGACACACTATCCCATATAAAACATTTCCCTTGAAATTCATTCATCTATAACCATAGCTCACAGAGCTCATTTTGTTCTATTAGATATTCCACATAAGATATCTGAGCAGTCACGGGATGCAAGTCGATAAAAAACTCTATCTCCCGACATGGAAGTAGTCCCAAAAATTCTTCATGGGTGACATCCATAAAATCCTCAACAACAGATGGAATCCATATTCTTGATGATCCTACTACACCAAGGGATATACATTCCAACTAATATGTAATGAGATGCGACCCCATTCTAAAAAAATCCATTCACCCTACTGTGAGAACTATTTCTCCCATAAAAACGAATCTCAATCCATCATTACGAAGGCATATAAATCATCTTCAATGATAATAAATATGATCTATGATCATAGGTAACTAATTTATACCCAATGTGACCTTATTAGGTTTCATAATTAAATAAAAAATTATCCATTTTATCCTATCTCCACTAAGATATATCTTGCACTGTGGGAAGATATATGATATTGGAGAATCATTACCATATGAAATCTCACAGTAAAGCTGTTGTGCTAAAGCTTCAACTGGGAGCTTCAACACCTATACCATGTGTAAATAAATTATGTAATTAATCACATTGGTTTATAATAATGATAATGCAAAAGTGTAATAAACACATATAAGAAATCTAATGAACTCTTTCACTATTGGGACGTAAGCATCCATATACTATAGTTATCCACAGCCCCGACCGCCATCTCTTAGAGCCTTATTTGAGCCACCTGGTGATAGTGGTTGAATAATATCATATAACAATTCACCCCTATCTCCTCATACTTCCCTTTTAGATCCACCTTCCTATGGGCCACCCTTCCCTCACTATGGAGATCCCTAATAACGGTGCTTCCTCTTCTTTAGTAGTCCATCGACTACATTCATGCCATCCTCATCACCTCAGGTCTATAAATAATGTGTTATGTGACCTCTCCCATCATTTAAATGTCACCTCACCTCTCCAAGATTCTCTAGTCCCCGGTTTGGATCATGTACTACAAGACCATGTTCTTGAGTTGGATCATTAGGAGGTGTGCTGCATGAATATCCTATTTTCTTCATCCTTCTATATACTATAGAGGACTCAACCCTATAATGGTCACTGGAAGATCTAGATTCATAGATTCACTCTGAATGTAATCTTCTTATCAATGGATCCAACTCTAACACCCCAACATATGAGGTAATACACAAGGTCACTACATTGGTACGAATCTCTCTATAGAGGCCATGATCAAACGTCCATATTCATAAGTAAGCATACTAGATAATCTAAAGGGAGTACCACATAAGATTTGTGAACCTCAAGACATTCTCATCCATTGTGGTCCCTCCCTATTGTATCTCCTTAATCACTACTGGGTGAAAATAAGAGGGGTAGTACTCTTCATGGAATAAATATTAGAATTCAGCCCATGATTGTGTTGAGTCATCATGTATCTATGTAATAAGACTCCACCAGTTCCAAACTTCTATATGGAAAAGGCTACATTTCATTGAAATGTTCTTATTCATTGGTATTTAGAGAAGCCTGAAAATGTAGGCCACATACTGTAGCCAATCATCGGATGCCTATTGATGTAGCTTATTATGGAACCTTAGTACCACTTGTTGTATCATTTAGTGGAGTGTGCTAAGCCTTCATACATCCTCATCCTCCTCTACTAGAAGGATATGTTGCTCAATAAGTGGGGGTGCCACTACCTACCCCCATGAAGGAAGGAATGTTTGGAATAGAAAATTAAATGAGGCCTCATATATCATCATATCATCATTATAATACAGAACTGGTATCCCGATTGTCGATCATTATGATGGAATCTTGAAAATTTTTATGAAGACATACCATGGTCTGATAGAATATATCTATATATAATGCGGGTTTGACTCAAGAAGAATAGTCTAATGACTCAATACTATTTTTTGATTGTAACATTGATACTTGAAAATAGTGTTTTAGTATACTATGTAGAAAAATAATTTAGTTGATGTCATGATGAATGGATAAATTAGCTACTCATACCATCATTAGATTTGTGGGTTGGAAACCCACAATAAAAACAAGTTAATGTTTTTTTAAAAACCCAGTGAAATGGTTTTATGTGGAATAATCCAGATATCATCCGATATAATGAAATACTTCAATACCCATCTATCCTTACTTGTCCCAACAGGTCATGAGTCCCAACTACCCCAACCCCACCTCTCTTGGCCTAGGTATGGAGAAAAACACCGAAAGGAATAACTAATATGGGAGGTCATTTCCAAATATACCCGTATGCACACACCTGACCATCTCAATGATGATATGAAGAAAATAAAAAAAATGAAATATTAATTCCCTAAAAAATATCCATTCATGTTAAAACCATTATGGTGTACAAGAGTATCCAAGTATAAACTGAAAATTAAAGGGTATAAATTCACTTTCCACTAGAATGATGTCTAAACCTAAAATAAAACTAGAAAAGTAAATGCTGAGAGATACCAGATCTAAATCTCCATGATATGACCACCATAGGAAGCTAGATGCACCAGGTATCGATATACTCCTCTATAATATTCACTTACATGTATGTCATCTCTATAAGACATTAAATGTATGAGAAAATCCCATATTAGGGTGAGTATATACATACCCAGTAGGATTCCTTAATTGTTAAAGGTGGGGAGTGTTATACACAAATAAAATAGAAATTATAGAATTCAAACCATGATAAAGTGTAATAACATAAAATTACATGGAAACACACACACACACACACACACACACATATTCTCAAATAAAATAAATCCCAAACAAGAGAGAAAGGGTATATCCATATCATATATAATCCCATGTAAAGATATTCATCAGTTCCAAGAGTCCATAAATGATGCCCATAATCTCACATGTCATTCCAAATAAGTAACAATGTGGGGGGACCATGCCTAACCATTGTTCTAAAATATTTAGAGGACACAATCACCATATAGTGGACACCTTCCCCAGTGCAACAGGTGGTTCCACTCTGTAAAAAGGGAACCCATTCCCTATCTTATATGGGAAAATATATGGAAGATAATGGTCATGTTCCATAATTTCATAGGTAGTTCTACCCAATGTAAATAAAACCCACTCCCTAATGTTATAAGTAAATACTAATCATTATAATTAGGACCTTCCACATAATGACGTAGAGATGCCACTTATTAGATATAGGACTCACACTCAATTATAAAGGGGCTAATGCTCTATTGATAGAGAACCCACTCCCTAAATCCACAGGATAAAAACTTATTAAATAGAGGACTCATTATAAAAATACATTGGGGGTATCAATATGTATTTATTGATCCCACACCATAGTCCATTAGGGGGTACCACTCTAATGACCCGCCAGATCACTAGCATCATCTAGAACCTCCTAACAAAGTAACAAACATATAATATCTCATATTGTATCTAAGAATCCACTATATAGGCCACTACATCATTCTAAATAGAAAAAAAATCAGGGCAGGATAATTGAGGAAAATAATTCAAGTCCAAATGAAAGAGATAAGAGACTATAATATTACTCAAAAGGAAAAGGGGTACATGACAGTTAAGAGGACACACACAAATTTTGGTCCCACTTTTCTCATTTCCAGTGTCCCTTAATGTACATGTATCACTAACTATGTTGAACTACATAGTGTGTAGCCAGACTAAACATCATTTCTGAGCCACCTAGGGTCTTGTTATTGCCCTATGACATGTCCAGGTAAGTCTTCATGTGTGTACATCGATACATGGCATCTCCACTGCATGGGGACCATCATGTGTTATTCATCACATGGATTTTCCTCTTGGTGAAGGACACACAATTTATAGTTTAGTATCACATTGTGTAATCCATAAATTTTCCAACACGATTGCACTGCATATGTTGGTTTATTACACTATGTGTGTTCGTCCATGTAGATTTATTATAATCATGTTTTTTTATAATATTATCCCCACAACTATTCATTCTATATACATCTCCACCACCATAGACCTCACCTCTATACCACATGAAATCAGTGGATCTTGCATCCATTCATCGATTATGACCATCTTGTGGCCAAAATTTGAATTTACATTTCATTGAATGAATCTGGTATGTGAACACATGTATTTCATTGCAAGATTTTTCCTATTGGTATTTTGTAACAACAAATCGATCACCCATAACCATTATATTCTTGGAATCCATCACTAATTTTCCATTCAATTCAATCCATGATATTTCTCCATGAATTTGGGGGTCCAATTGGGCTACGTATTTCCCCATAATGTCGAATAGAAACCCCATTGGATAAATAGAGAAGAAAGTAAAGAATTAATTAATGAAAAGAAAAAAAAACAAATTTGTATGATCTTTTATAAGAACTCTTTTCCAATGAAAACAATTGGCGATATCAAGGGTGGGATACAATTGAATAATCAACTAAATATTGGTATACGGTCACAACAATAGTCTTATAATAAGAACATATCAAAGAAAAATGGATCACACTCTATTAGTTTAATCCATTGGGAAAAAATTCACAAATTAATGAGCCCTTCATGGTTTTGGATTATTCATCATTGAATAATGTGAACTCTAATGAATGACGGATGTCATTGGGTTCTCTATTCCTTTATCTATCTGGATCATGATTTTTATTATCAATGGATTTTGATTCTCCAATGGCAGGGTAGTATAATGCCTCTCAATTATCCTCTGGTTTATGGGGTCAAAACTACATAATATTCAAAAATTAATATTTAAATATAATTATTAATTAGTTTATATTAATTAAATAAGAAAAATAATTTACTTATTTGACTATACTCACCATCTCATGGCCTCTTTTATTCGAACACCCTATGCGGACCAATTTTAGTTACACACCTAGGGTAAACCTCACATTCAGGATTTATACTTTTTCTAAGATTTTTGATTGAATATTTTGTTTATGATTGATCCCATTTTCATTATTAAATTGTGTACACAAAATATAAAATATATTTAATATTTTAAAAATAATAATTATAAGATTATTTGGCCTCAAAATCACATGATGTATCACTTCCTAGATTTGAAAAGAAATATAGAAATATTACAACGTCTCTCAAAGAAAAAACAAGGTCTCAATAGAATTATAATTTCTTATATATGGTGAACATAAATTCCAGAGAGTGGGAAATCAACCTCTTTATAATGAATCACTCTTTGAATCAATACAAGTGCATAGAAGATTATAAATCTTGGTTAGTATCATCATCACAAATATAATTATTATTTCCTTTTACGAATGATTATCTAGATAAAATTATTGACAATATTAAAAATATCATCCTTGATGAAATTCAATTATAATTAAATATGTTGATGTGTTTACCATATAATTTATTGGTCTTACTCCATGTTGTGTAGTTGAGTTCTTAATTAAGCTTGTACTAGAAGATTTTCCAGTATCAAACACACTATATAAAATCAGAATTGTGGGTTTTAAAGAGATCAAGATGAAACTAAAAGAGAATATGAATAAATGGTATATATTCCCAAATGATTCTCTATGGATTATGATGCTCAAGTCCCTTGATAAATATGTATCAATATGCATCCCCATTGATTATCGTGATCACAATAAGGACACGGTAAATATAAGTAATCCTTTTTCCACTACTTCGAACTAGTCCAAATGGATTCATGGAGCCAGGTACTTATCTATGGTGGATCTCCGATATAGATATTTTTATCAAATGGTCATGTAAGTGAATATGCACATGATTTATTTTTATATAATTTATAGGCACTACAAGTTCTAATTGATTCTATTCAGAATCAAAACATCTCCTACTGTCTTCATGACCTTAACAAATATATTATTTATGGATTACCGATATAATTATTCGGTATTATTTAAAGAATATATTCTTTTCAATTATGAAATTATGGGGTAATGCGTGGATCATTTAACTATTTTATAGGAGAGCTCAATAAAGGAAAATTATTATGTGATGTATAATAAATGTGAGTTTCTTGATGGAATTGGTAACATTACTAGGGAATGTTATCTCCAGTAATGGGACATATTTGGATTCATTAAAAATATAGTCAAATGATGGATGACCCATTCCAAAATCTATTATGGATACTTACAATTTTCTTGGATTAGTTGTGTATTATTAATGATTTTTGTGAAACTTCTTATGACATTAAATACTGCTACCAAAGATAAAATGACTTGGTGGAAGTGTCCTTGGATTGAATAATGTGATAAAGGTATCGAAGAGGGAAATAAAAGGTTAATAAATACACCAGTTCTTACATAACCCACAATTGGAGACATTTTTTGAACGATAATGATTCGTACAAAATGGGATTAGGTTTTATACTCATGCAATATGAAAAGGGTATGGAAAATACATCCCAGCAATTAAAGATCAATGAAATGAACTATATAACACATCATCTAGAATTTGAAAGAACAAGATTCCTATTTATTATTTGTTGGAATTATATGTAATTGGATTAGTGTCACATTTATATGGATCATAAAATCCTCATATGTATATTAAAAAAGTATCTTAGTATGTGGCAATGATGTTTGTTAGAGATGATCAAGGATTATGAATTTTTCATCCGATTTCTATATTGGGAAGATGAACAAATTGGTATATGTTATGAGTATAACGGATAAAATAATACAATCAATGGTAATGATTGATAGTGATACAACCTTATTGGATATTAAAATTATATACATAGGAACATAATCCTAAATTTCTAAAACAAGAACTCAGCCATTAATTATTGAGAGGATAAAATTGTACTAAATGATTATAAGGATATATAGAAGAAGATATAGAATATTCTGGAAGTGAATATTGGTAAATATAGAATCAGAAGGTTGGGAACATAGATAGGTGTCCAATCAATACCAAATTATAATAAATAACTTCTAGATTATGTGAATAAATAATAATTTTCTATAGATATAAGAATCACTATTTTGTATAGATATATAAAGAATAACTTTTTAGTAGGATAACATGAAGAGGTAGATTATAGAATTTGTATCTAATTTCTTATAATGAAAAAAAGTCAAGGAAATATGACATAATTTTAAGGTCATGATCCCAATATATCTCATAAAAGTATAAAAATAGGAATCCATAACAATGGATTTCATCACAGGAATCCCAAGTACCATTAAATACAATAACTCACATTCGATGGTAGTCAATCCCCTAACAAATTCCACACATTTCATTCCTATTAAAGAATAATTATCTCTTGAACAACTAAAATAAATAAATACATCGAGTAAGTGGTAAGATACCATGAACTTCTAATAATAATTCTATTTGATCACGATTCATGAAATATATCCCAATTCAGGAGAATCCATTATCATGATTTTTATATAGGGATGATTATCAATACTACATATCACCCTAATAAGGATGGTTAATCTAACATGTCCATCCAAAATATATTAGATATGTGGGGACATTCAACAATTTGGGTGAAATAATTCATATTTAGAAAATTATAAATACTACGTAAGACATTATATAAACATTGTATCATTTATATTTAAATGAATAGTGGTTTATAAATAAATTTCATAAAATATTATTTCTATTTCATGATTTTATAAAAAAAATGTATATATTTTCTGAAAATAAATTTATGTGTTATTTTTATCCAAAAATATATTTACCATATTCACCTTGCATTCTATTGTATATAATTAAATGAAATAATAATTATAACATTATTTAAGAAACCAAAATTTCATTTCGAAAATGAAAATTACACATTTCCAATACCATGGTCTATAAATATAACACCTTTTTAATTAAGCTTATTCCCTAAAGGATATGTGTGTTATGATTATAAATTATTGAGGCTGATCAGCTAATATTGTCCTGATGAAGATATCCACTTGCATAAAATTTTCTCATAGTTGATTTTACTTGACCCTTAATTGTTAGATCTCTTATTTGTCATGGTAAATCTTGAACCCCATTGATTTCACCTCCCTCCAAAGTTAAAATAAATTAGATTCATAGGTTATTTTCCTAATTATTGACGCTATAATTTCACCTTTATTCAACTATTATGTTTTCTTCATTATCCTATTTATAATCTAATTATATTTCTAAGATTATAATTAGTGGTAAAAATTTATAATGGTCATATTGTTTAACATTCATATTAATATTCTTATCAATAAGTTCATTATTCATAATGGTTTGGATACTTTTAAAATTGTCATATCAATATTACAATTATCATATTATCTTTTTAAAATACCTCTTAATTCAATCATTCATCATCCAGTTCAATTCTACACATGGTTCTATATTTATAAATTTTCATTAGATTACTAATTATTCATTTTTTTTCTAGTTGTGTTTGTGTCTATGATGATTCTAGTGGATCTTGATGATTCAAATTCTCTTATTTTGGTATCATTATCCTTTTTATATTCATTTACCCAATTTAATATTTTCATTATCATTATTATTTTTATTCTATAAATTTATTATTCTCAATTAATGATATAAATAATTTCTATTGTTAAATTTTTTTGTGCTACATCTTTACTAGAAGCTTATATATTATAAAATGTAAAACCAATTATATAATTTTTTGCCCTTATAGGCAGTATAAATATTCACTATTTGTAGATTATCTAAATCACATATATTTTTTATGATAAATTTATGAGTTTTTTATGAAGTATTAGAGTTACATTATTGAAATATAAATTAAAAATTATATTACAGATGTAAGGTAACCATTTATTATAGATTCATATTTCTTATTGTTAATAGATTTATTCCTCCTATAAGAGAATCATAAAATACTAGAGATGAAACTATAAATAATTTTATATTGGTGAATTTAAAAAAAAATCCCATTAGATTATTTTTGGGGTGTTTTTTTCAAAAATATAGTGGAGAAGAACGTGAAATTGGTGTTTCTGACGCTTTCGCCAGGGCGTGCGCGTCTGTCTACTTTAGGACAAAAGGTGAGGTTTTATTTCCCCACATTACTGCTTTCCAAAGGTGGGAAACATCTTCTCCTTGTTCAAGGATGTTTGATCCAAGATTTAAACACGATGATGGGATGTCGGTTCTCCCTTCCTTGCATTCCTCCTTGGAACTCGTCATCTAGTTCGAGTATCCCGTATAGATTTTAGATGTTGTTCGCATAACTATTCCTAGTGCCATATCTTCATGGAAACTATTTAATTAAACTTCTTCTATAGGGACATTCCAAGGGTTTCGTTCAAGGAAGCAACCTTCAGTTAGGGGAGTAGTCACGTTGGACATCACTGGCATGTTTGGGCGCTTGGACACTGGCACCTCTGTCTTCAGTCCCTTATTATAGGGCTTCTTGAGGGCGCGGAAGCCTAAGGAATCCCTCATCGAACGTGGGGAATCATATTCCATGGGAATGTATATGAGGTTTTCCATAGCTTCCCATGTTTAACACAGGGTATGCCGCAAGTTTAACATCCAGAGGAGACGAACCAGACTAATCAGAAAACTGAATGGAGTGGATCAGATGGGTGCAACCCCTAGATGGAACACTGATATTGGGGCCAACGTGTGGTTGGATTCTCGGTCATTGTTGTGGGAAATGAGGAATGAGATGGCATTATTTCACTAGGATGTGGTGGCCCAGATAAGAATCGGGATGGATGATGAAGCGGTTATATGAAGTGGATGGTGAATGTGATGGAACCGTCATGAGAATGATGATGGTTTTGGGCTTGATCCTTGAAGAGGATTCCTACGTATCCATGTGGAATGGAATCAAAGTCCATGTAGTTCATCTAATGACGACTTATCACTGGATGGGGTCGCAAGGGCTTACCGCTAGATAAGAATGTCAACGGCTTACCATGGAATATGATCAGAATGGATTACCACTGATTGAGGTCCCAACGGCTTACCGCTAGATGGGGTCAAACTGACGTGAAGATGGTCGGGACGACCGGTGGGTGGTGGGATTGAACCTTAGGCAGTATTCCTATGTACCCCGCCTTAGTAGGGATCAAAGACCACGTAGTTCACATTGGTGTTTGGTGGGAAATGGCTTACCGTTGACTGGGGTCCATAGTTTCACATCATGCAGGATAGGGGAGAACCAATTTGAAGGCAGTCGGAGAGACCGATTGTTGGGCCTGAACCCCTTAGAGGCTTCTGGCGTACCCTGCTTTGGCAAGGATCAAATACCTCATAGTTCAGGTGGTGGAATAGGGATTACACTCTAGGCTACCCAGGTTGTTGGTGAACCGATGTGAAGGGGGTTAGTGCGACCAATGGGTGGTGGGATTGAACCTCATGGAGGCTTCCTACATACCTTTCTTGGGAAAAGATCAAATCCCCTGTAGTTTAGGTTGGGGGCTTGGTGCATCGACGTGAAGATGGTCAGAACAACCAATGGTTGGTGGGCTTGAATCTCGTGGAGGCTTCCTACGTACCCTGCCTTAGCAAGGATCAAAGTCCTCGTAGTTCAGGTGGTGTGGGGCTTACACTCTAGGTTTCCCAAGGTGTTCGTGAACCGACGTGAAGATGGTCAAAACGACCGGGGTGGTGGGATTGAACCTCATGGAGGCTTCCTACGTACACTGCCTTGGCAAGGATCAATGTCCTCATAGTTCAGGTTGAGGGCTTGGTGCACTAATGTGAAGATAGTCGAAACAACCGATGGATGCTGGGCTTGAACCTCATGGAGGCTTTCTACGTACCCTACCTTAGTAAGGATCAAAGTACTCATAGTTCAGGTGGTGTGGGCATTAAACTCTAGGCTTCCCAAGGTGTTGGTGAACTGACATGAAGATGGTCGGAACCATTGGGGTGGTGGGATTGAACCTCGGGGAGGCTACCTATGTACCCTCTCTTGGCAAGGCTCAAAGTCCATGTAGTTCAGGTTGGTGGGGGAGGGGCTTACACTCTAGACTTCCCAAGGAGGTTGTCATAGTCAGTTCTTGATCTATACCCACGCGAGTCATGCTTGGTGTGAGAAATAAGAGACAATAAAGAACTGACGATCACGTCGCGAAAGGTGCATCCGTGGGAAGTGTAATGGGGCTTATGTCTGGAACGACCAAAAGAGGAAACATGGGCTTACTCGGGGAGTGGCCCAGGGATATAGAGATTGGGGGTTTACTCCAAGATGGAGGCCTGATGATGACAAATCCCATAGGGATAGGGAAGGGAAAACAAGATCCATGTCCCCATCTCTCCTCTTAGTCTTTGGAACAGAAGAAAAAGGAAGAGTATGGGTACTAACTTCTACAAAAAAAATATAGGGGCTTAAACCAAGATGGCCACCCATTCCCCACGTAGGATTCATGGGGGGAAGTCACAGTTTAACGTCATGTGCTGAGGATGATGGTGATTGAAATTTTAATGTCCTGTAGTTCGGACGATGGTGCGTTCATTCCACACCCCTAGGAATTACATAACCCATACCCTCTGCACCTTGGTGAAGAGAGGGGATAGGAAATGCCATGGTAGGGGGTGTCACAGAGCAAACCATTGGGGGGTCCACATTAGCGTGGCTATGCGATGAAGCAATAGCCATTAGCATGCCTATGTGAATAAGCATGAGGCAAATCAACGCAACGATAAGTGAAGTGCATGGGACTTTGATGTTGCTTTGTGTGAACATAGGAGGTTGCACAAGAGAGGGGGTTGCAGAGCAAAGGGGCTTACGAGTAGAGGCCTCATAGAGCTCTAGTGCTCTATGCAAGGTAAGGGATTCATGAAGGTGTGGTCTTCACAAAGTGATGTGGACTAGATTAGGCATAGGGCATAGGTGCATACAAGAGGTGCTTTGCGAAGTGGAAGGGAATTCACAAAGCAAATCCCTACGAAGCATGGGTGCCTCGTGAAGCAAGGTCCTGTGAAGCAATGTGCTTTGTGAGGCACAATGACTCAGACTTAGTATTTGAGTCAAGTGTGCATGGGGGTTGCTTCGTGAAGCATAAATGCTCCACGATGACCCGAGTCCCCGTGAGGATCTCCTTCCTTCGCGAAGGCCCGGGGGCTTCGCGAAAGGCATCCCTCTCAAAAGAGTGGGTGAAAAAAAAGGAAAAGGGGAGGCACTTCGTAGTGAAAAATTACCTTGAGTAGATCATGGTTCACAAAGAAGAAAGTGATTTGCGATTTGAGAGTCGGGAAGAGGAAATGTCATATGATCTATGTTTTGGGCCTTGGGGGAGGCCGATATTTATAGGCAAGAGGTGTCGCGGTGTAGCTCTCATTCGGCGCGAAGATGGATTACACTCCATGGCGGGCTCGCAAATGTCAAAAGGGCTCGTGGAGCATCCCACATCCTGGATTCACGATGGGCTCAAAAACGCCAATGGGGTTCGAGGAGCATCCCGCCTCTAGGCTTTGTGGCGGGATCACGAACGTCAAATTGTCTCGTAGAGCATCCCACCTTCGTGCTTCACGGCAGACTCGCGGGGTACGTAGAAAGACTCCACAAGGTTCAATATCCATTTATTAGGATGATAATATTCCTACATACATGGTTCCTAATTATATTTTTAGGATTACAATTAATGGTAAAAATTTATAATGGTCATACTTTTCAACATTCATATTACCATTATTATCAATAAGTTCATTATTCATAATGGTTTGGATACTTTTAATATGGTCGTATCAATATTAAAATCATCATATCATCTGTTTAAAATACCTCTTAATTCCATCATTCCTCATCCAGTTCAATTATCTACATGGTTCTATATTTATAAATTGTTATTGGATTACTAATTATTCATTTTCTTTTTCTATATGTGTTTGTGTCTATGATGATTCCAGTGGATCTTGATGATTCTAATTCTCTTATTTTGTAATCATTATCCTTTTTTATTCATTTACACATTATAATATTTTTCATTCTCAATATTATTTTTATTCTATAAATTTATTATAATATATTAATGATATAAATAATTTCTATTGTTAATTTTTTTTGTTTTGCGTCTTTACGAGAAGCTTATATATTATAAAATCTAAAATCATTTATATAATTTTTTCCCTTATTGGCAAGATCAATTTTCACTAGTTGTAGATTATCTAAATTGCAGATATTTTTTATGATAAATTAATGAGTTTTTTGATGATGTATTGGAGTTACATTATTGATATATAAATTAACTATTATATTACAGATGTTGGGTAACCATTTATTATAGATTCATATTTCTTATTGTTAATATATTCATTCCTTCTAGAAGAGATTCAGAGAACACTAGAGATGAAACTATAAATAATTTTATATTGGGGAATTTATAAAAACATCCCATTAGATTATTTTTTTGGTGTTTTTATGAAAAATATTGTAGAGAAGAACGTGAAATTGGTTTACTAAGTCATTATATAGTGACTAGCGGCATTTTTGGAGATGTTTATGGATGTTGTAATACTTCTGTATGTAAGGAACCGACCCCAGAACTGCCCAGAGGGAGGTTTTGTCCTCCGAACGCTCGGGTGTCAGTGCATTACTTATGATATTTTCATGGTGACAAGGAATGAAAATCCTGAAGGAATAACCAGTTTAGCAATATTGAAGAAACTAGATATATATATGTAACTCCAATTACATTGGGAAAGGTTACAAAATACAATACAAAACAAAAACTCAAAACTGCGTCCACAGGAACTCAATAAATGGTCTTCTCTTCATCACTTGTTAAAGATAGACAATGAAAGGGGTGATCTAAAATTCTCATTAAGGTTTAAAAAAGTAGAAGAATGAGTACAATAATAAGTGAATCACAATTGATATGACATAATCAATATGGCATAGTGAATAAATGAGTAACTAATGCCAATAAAAAACTGAGATTGAAACTGCATCCATAGATTTTGTCATAGTGAGAACCTCATGGATAATAATAATAACTGATAATGAATAAAGATAATTATTATTAGTTTTATGTCATGTATCTGGCACATGAAACAATAATACCATAAAAACGGTTTACTGCTGTGGGTAGAAACTCTTTTGATTTTTGGAAACAAACTCGAAGGGTTTGTCTCCAAACTGTTTTGTCTCATGAGACCTACCGATGCATCGAGAGGCTGTAGTCGGCCCCACCCAACTCTAAATCCAAATTATTCTTTATAAAATGATTCAATACAGGATAAATATGCCTTTTCAATATCTGTATAGAGTATAGAATACAGATTCATCAATAACATCCCAAATATACACCGTATGTGAAATGGTATACGGTTTAGAAAATAAACATATCCATGACATGAGATTATAGATATTTAATAGAAATATAATTTAAAATGTAAATTGATCTAAAATGGGTAGTATGTACACCACATAAGTATTATTAGGTGCACAATACAAAGTTAGTCACAACAAAGGGGATATTCTTGAACAAAAGTGAGAGAGAGAATCCCTTACCACAATGTAATCAGTCGAATCACATGACCAGAACTTAATGAACATCAAATGAAACATTGAATAAAATTAATATAAAGAGAATAATGTTATTATATATCAAATATCAGTACACAAATACCACATACAAGGAATAAGTGGCAAACAATGAAAATCTCACAGAAATGAAAGTGAGATGAGAAACCCCTTACCTTATGCTTGAAGGTGTTCTTATCTTGTTTTTAATGACCTGAATAAAAATATTAGGATTATTAATTCATAATAATAGAACCTATTTTATATTTAATTGATATGGTATAACCTTATTTAGTTCATTAATGGCCTTTTTGATGGATTTAAGAGATTCTATTTTATTATTTTGGAAGCATTTTCTTACTTGGTTTCATGCTTTATTTACTTGTATTCATGAATGGAAGTTGGTTTGAAATATGGTTAAACATCCATAATTGTTAATATAAATTATTAGTGAAATTAAAGAGACAAAATTATCTTATAATGATTCTGGTTATATACCATGATGATGACTCATTCGATGAGTTAAAGATACACGCTTGAATTTGGCTTGGCAGTTTTGTGCTAAATAAACTTGTTTTGTATTTTTATTCCATATTATGAACGTTTAAAGATTACAGAATATTAATCAAGATAAAGCAAATTTATTATGACCTGGTTCAACCATATATTTGGTTTAATTACCAGAATTGAAATAATTAATGGAAATTGAAATTACATCGTCCACGATGGCGGTAATTCGACACATCACGGACAATGTTTTTATTCCTTAAATAAATGGGAGTGGAGAAGAATAATGATGAAGAATTTTACATAAACATTAGAACATCCAGAAAATACATGATTTTAGAGCATACATTATTCTTGGTTAATATGAGGTGAGGAAAGAAGAAGAAAATAAAGGAATCTTAAAATGAATGAAAACTTGATAAATTTCTCACAAAAATTCGGCAGCCTAACGACGTCTCTTAAAATTTCATAAAAATAGTTTGATGAGAGGAATTAAATATCTCATAATTCATACATAATATGGAAAATAAGGGGGAATATTTAATGAAATATCCCAACAAAAGACAAAGGGAAAGGAAGAGAATAACATAAAATGAAAGAAAATAATGAAAATAAAAGAGGTTGTTTACCTCTTGATCTCTTCTCCTTGAGAACCTTATTAAGGGATTTGGTCTTTGTCTTTTGGTGAGACCAGTAGGTCTAGGACGTGGGGAAGAGACTTGGGAGGATTATTGGGCAGAACTTTGAGGAGCTTCAAGGCATAGAGGAGTGAAGAGAAGAGGTGGTGGTGGGGGGTTTTTATAGTGGAGGAGAGGAGTAATTTTTGAATATTTAATTCATTATTTTATTATTTCCCTCAAGACAACCAATAGTACAGTTTCATGTGACCCCTAATAGTAATAATGGAATGTGAGTTCGATCCAAGTGGCCTTGAATCACTTATTATGTCATAAATAGTGTCTTTTACTGATAAATTGAATATACAGTATTTTACGGTATTTCACTATTCATCAAAAATTCAAGAATTTTATAAAAATCCCAAAAATTCACCCCTACCATTTTTCAACCTGTAGAATTAAAAAGTGAAATTCATTTTTCAAAAATAATTTTCTAAATATTTTTAATTTAATTTTTAAATAAGGTCATAGTTAATTCGAAAAATGACAATCTTGAAGTGCAGTTAGTTTTATGTGACATTGAAAAAGTAATTAAGATCCCATTATCATATTGACATAAGAAAATAAAATAATACTATTATTTACTATTTATAAGGGTCATATTACTATTCATAAGGTTATGTTACTATTCACCAAAAATCAAGTTTGTTCTATCAGACTCCAAATGACTTACTGATCACAACTCTAGATGACCATTTTTCGAAATTCAAAACATAAAAGTGAGAAATTTATTTTTTAATGGAAAGGTTTTAACTATCTCTTAAATAACTTTGTGTTGTTTTAAAGGAAAATCGTGACGAATAGAATGTAACTTAGTGATGAATAGAGAAACATAACATAAAATGGTTGGGGTACTACATTATTCACTCCTTCAGAAAATTTCGTCCTTGAAATTTACAAATATTTACCTAAAAATATTCGGGTATATCTTTAACATAAGCTCCTCAGGCTCCCATGTTGCTTCCTCCATATTATTGTTCCTCTATAGAACCTTTACCAGATGATTCATCTGATTTCTCAATACTTGTTCTCTAGTATCAATAATCTTGATAGGCTCTTCACAATAAGATAGATCTGGCTCAAGTTCTACTTCTTCATAAGTGAGTACATGTGTTGGGTCTAGCATGTACTTTATTAACATTGACATGTGAAAAACATTGTGAACCTTGGAGAGACTTGGAGGAATTTCCAAACGGTAAGCTACAGCTCAAATTCGGTTCATAATTTCAAAAGGTCCGATGTACCTGGGACTTAACTTTCCCTTCTTACCAAAACATATAATACCCTTCAATAGGAAAACATTTAATAAAATGTGATCCCCTTCTTGAAACTCAAAATCCTTCCTTTGGTTATCTGCATAGCTCTTTTGCCTACTTTGAGCTATTTTGATATGGTTCTGGATATTCTTCACCTTCTCCATTGTTTCTTCAACATATTCTGGGACCACAAGCTTTCTTTCATCATCATCATCCCATCAAGATGGTGTACAACATATCCTCCCATACAATGCTTCATAGGGTGCCATATGAATACTTGAATGGAAGTTATTGTTGTAGGAAAATTCTACGAGAGGTAAATAATGATCCCACATGCCTTAAAAATCAAGTGAACAAGACCTCAACATGTCTTTAAATTTTTGAATAGTCTGTTCTGATTTTCCATCAGTTTGTGGGTGGTAATCAGTGCTCAATCGAAGATCAGTATCTAGGGCCTTCTGAATAATTTTCCAGAATCTTGATGTAAAACATGGATCACTGTAACGTCCCGAGTCCTGAGCCCCTCCACTGGTGCCCCATACCCGGTTCACCACATGATCTCAAGGGAGTTTCCCCGAATTCCAGAGACTTCCGACTAGCAGCGAGGGCCTAGGTGAGTCGGTGGGGAAACTATGCCCTCATTCGGTAAGGTACACACGGTAAGAAAACAACAATAAATAGCGGAAGCAGTAACAACATGCATAACAACAGAAACCAAACAGCGGAAGCAATGTAGATATATAACTATGATGAAAAAGATGCAGCAGGTACAAGTATCTAAGGAAAACAGCAAACACAACAACGTGCTGAAATACAACTGAAACCAAGTGAAAAAGAAAACAAGTAAGCTCCTCATCATCGTGAGCCACAGGTCGGTCCCATGCTCCCCAGCTCCCGGTGCAATCATGGTCCTGAAGTAGAAGGGTGCTTACCCTTATCTATACCTGTAGCAACATAGTCTGCTTGGGCCCAAAAGCATGGCCCAAAAAGGGTGTGAGATACAATCCCAATAGGCAATCACCCAAAGATTTGTGCCTAACAGTCAATGAATACATGACAGTACTAAAAAAAGAAGTAGTAAACAGAAAATCACAAACAACTATAATCCACAGCTCTAACAAGTAAGGCACACAAGTAAGAAGTCAACAACAAGAAGTAAACAGGTAACCCCCTGGGTAACTCTCACAGTCTAGCCCCTATGGTTCAACATCTAAGTACAAGAAACCCTCTGGGAGGCACACACAGTCTCACCCCTCTGGTTCAGCTACGTAATTAAGCAGAATCTCTGGGGAAGCACTCACCGTCAATTCCCCCTATAGTCTCGTATCGTGCTAAAGGATCTCTGGGGAAGCAATCAACGTCAATTCCCCCTACGGCCCGCGTCGTAATTAAAAGACTCTCTGGAGAATCCCTTCCGTCAATTCTCCACTTGGTCTCGCATCGTGATTTAAAAGAAACTCTGGAGAAGCCCTTCCGTCAATTATCCCTTTGGTCTGCTACTCCAGGTTCTCACATTCCTGAGTAACTAAACATGCTCAGCACATGTGTATCATCCAAGTAAACCTCAAGAAATACTTGGCTATCAACTAAGGCTCAGCAGCAAAATAAATCAACAGTTCCACTATCCTACGACTAGGCATGGAAACTGGAAAATTCCAAACAGGCAGAACAAGCATGGCAAAGAAATCTGAGCACAACAGAACACTCTAATCATAAGAAATAACCTCTACTAAAGAAATCAAGCAAAGCAGGCAAGAAACAAGGGAAAAACAGGAAACACGCAATACCCCGTTCAAGGGTATTGGTGGAATTTGCACAAAATACTCAAAGGATTTCTACAGAAAGGCACAAACCACCTACCTCGATCCTAGGAGATCGATATACGTGAACCTCGACAACAGATCCCCCTTATAACGATGTAGATATGAGAAAACACACAAAATGTTCATCCTACGATAACATGGAAATGAGGAGGAATCAAGAGACAAGGCTAAAACAGAAGGAAGAAGTCACCGCTGTGCTTCCAACGCAACTGACCATGCTTGAATCGGAGAACGGACGGCGAGGCGGTCGTCCGTCGAAGATCCGGCTGTACGGGTCGCTTCGGACGACCAAAAACTGGAGAAGAAGGTGAATATGAGGGTTAGTCACGACCTCAGTCCATTTCATGAAAAGAAAGAAAGTACACGGCGTGTACTTTTAGAGTACACTGCGTGTGCTTCTAATTTTTCCGTACTCCAAAATAACCGGCCTCCACCTCAGCCTTACACACCGTGTGTGTGGCCCGGAAATGGCCAGTACATGGCTTTGAGCCGGGAAAGAGTACACGGCGTGTACTTAGAAAGTACACGGCGTGTACTTCTGAAATTTCCAGAAAAATCATTTTTTTTCAAAAACTCCAGAAAAAAAGAAAAACATGAAAAGAGAACCGGGTTCTTACAAACTTCCCCCCTTAATGAAATTCATCCTCGAATTTCCCTAACGGGGAAAAGAAGGAGAAACCCCAAACAGCTCCGGCCACTGCGATTGTACATTGGCCTCCCTCTCCTAGGTCTCGTCCTGTAATTGTCCGTGCTGCTATAGCACCCGTACCAGAGGAACAGACCGCCCGCGGAGAACCTTCGTACTACGATCGACAATCCGGATAGGATTCTCCTCAAACGATGCATCCACTTCAAGCTCCACTTCCTCAGGCTGAAATACGTGGGTTGGGTCTGAAAAGTAGTGTCGGATCTGAGAGACGTGGAATACGTCGTGTATGGACCGATACCTATGAGGTAGCTGTAATTGATAGGCGACTGGACCCACTCCCTCCAAGACCTCAAACGGCCCGGCGTACCATAGTGAGAGCTTACCTTGTCTCCGAATCCTCTTGTGCCCCAACCTCGGTGCGACACGTAGGAAAACCTGATCACCGACCTTGAACTCCAGAGGTCATCTCCGCTGATCAGCATAAGAATTATGCCGAGACTACACTGTAGCCATCCTCTTCCGAATCAGCTCTATCTGCTCTAAAGTCTCCTAAACAAGTTGAGGTCCCAGCAAAGCTGCCTCTCCTGCCTCCAGCCAGCATAAGGGTGATCGGCATGGCCTGCCGTACAAAGCCTCGTATGGCGCCCTATGGATGGTTTCCTGGAAACTATTGTTGTAGGAAAACTCCACCAGAGGAATATGCTTCTCCTAAGAACAACCAAAGTCAAGGATGCAATCTCGGAGCATATCCTCAAGCACCTGGATCATGCGCTCGGACTGGCCATTAGTCTGGGGATGGTATGCTATACTCAAAAGTACCTGTGTACCCAAGGCCTTCTGAAGTCCCTGCCAGAACCGAGAGGTAAAGAGCGCATCTTTGTCTGAAACAATAGAGCGCGGAACTCCGTGCAGAAGCACAATATCTCTGATGTAAAATCGTCCCAGATCATCGACACTAAAGGTCTCCTTGATCGGCAAGAAGTTAGCAACCTTCGTAAGTCTGTCGAAGACAACCCAAACATCATCGTTCCCTCGAGGGAATCTCGACAACCCGGTCACGAAGTCCATCACAAAATCATTCCACTTCCACTCCGGAATGAGTAACTGCTTTAAAAGGCCTACTGGTTGCTGATGCTCTGCTTTCACCTGCTGACAAGTAGAACATCTCAAGACAAAACCAGAAACATCCTTCTTCATACCTGGCCACCAGTACTGGCGATGAAGATCCCGATACATCTTGGTGATGACAGGATGAACTGCCCAAACTGAGGAATGGAAATCCCGCATCAGCTCCTCACGTATGTCTGTAGGCACCCATACGCGTCCTTGGAAACACAAGATCTCATCCTCGCCCACTGTCAAACCAGGAAGAGGGTCCCCTCCTGACACACTCTCCCGCAGGACTAAGCCTTCTGAGTCTGATAACTGCCTCATCCTTACCCAATCAAGTAGCGTGGAGGTAACAGCTACAGAAGATAGAAATGTCCATCCCCATCTGTCGTTCACCTCCAGATACATCTTAGAGAATAGAGCCATCAGTTTCCACTCACTACTGGCCTCCTGAACTGCCTGAATCTGAGTTATCCTGCTCAACACATCAGCCACGGCGTTGCCCTTTCCCAGCGTATAGGGAAGCTTGAAATCAAAAGAATGAAGATACTCGGCCCACCTGCGCTTCCTCGGATTCAGATCATGCTGTGTGAAGATATACTTAAGACTCTTGTGGTCAGTGAAGACCAAAAAGTGATCTCCCAGAATATAGTGTCTCCAATAGCACAAGGCACGAACAACAACTGCCAACTCCAGATCATGCTTAGGGTAGTTCCTCTCATGTGGCCTCAATTCCTGGGACCCATACGCAACGACTCCATCTCCCTGCATAAGCATAGCTCCCAGCCCGATACCCGAAGCATCATAGTAAACAGTGTAGCTCTTTCCTGGCTCTGGTAAGACTAGTATCGGTGCTGACGTCAACCTCCCTTTCATCTCCTGAAAGGATAAATCACAAGAATCTGACCATAAGAACTTCGCCCCCTTCTTGGTCAGACCTGTCAAAGGTGCTGCTAGATGAGAAAAGTCCTGAATGAAGTGTCTGTAGTATCCATCCATCCCTAGGAAACTCCGTACCTCACAGACGTTCTTCAGCTGCTCCCAGGAAACTACAGCTCTCACTTTCTCTGGGTCCACTGATACTCCTGCCTCTGATATGACGTGACCCAAGAAGTGAATCTGATCCATCCAAAAGTGGAACTTTGAGAGTTTAGCATAAATTTGATGCTCTCTCAGTATACTCAGAACGATCTCAAGATGTGTGGGATGGTCGTGTCGAGTGTGAGAGTACACCAAGTTATCGTCCATGAAGACCACTGAAAAAGAGTCCAAGTAAGGATGGAACACTCGGTTCATCAGTGCCATGAAAACTGCAGGCGCGTTCATGAGACCGAACGGCATGACTGTATACTTGTAAAGACTGTACCGGCTCTTGAAGGCTGTCAGAGGTATATCTGATGGTCTAACGTGCAACTGATGATAACCGGACCTTAGTTCGATCTTAGAGAACACCTGGTCTCCTCAAAGCTGATAGAAAAGGTCATCAATCCTCGATAAAGGATATCGGTTCTTGACCGTCAACTGGTTCAGCTTCCGATAATCCACACAAAGCCGAAGGGTACCGTCTGCCTTCTTCGCAAACAGAACAGGAGAACCCCAAGAAGAAGTACTGGGTCGGATGAAACCCTTATCCTGTAGCTCCTCCAACTGCTTCTTGAGCTCCTGCAACTCAGGTGTGGCCATCCTATAGGGAGGAATGGACACCAGTGTCTCTCCTGGCACGAGATCAATAGAAAAGTCCACCTCACGCTCCAGAGGAAAACTTGAAAAGTCCTCTGGAAAGACATCCCTGAAGAGATCCACCACTGGAGGAAAGTACAACTGTGGAGTCCCCTAGTCATCCAGATAAAGACTAGCAATTTGGGCTGTCACCCCTCCTAGCCCAAGATGCTCGAGTCCCGCCCAACTCGCCTGAACGTCCCATTCGCCTCTATGGAGGAATGATTAACCTTCTGGTGAGATGAAACTGACTCTGCGGCGATAGCAGTCGACGACTGCCTGAAAGGGAATCAACCAATCCATGCCAAGGATGACACCATAGCCTGTCATCTCTAGGACATAGAGATCCCATAAGAATCGATACCCTGCAACCTCGAGAGGGCACTCTCTACACTGACGTACGCTAGATGTCATAATTCCCAAAGGTGTGTCTAGTGTCAATGAGTCGGCAGAAGAAAAGATGCAGAGTCCAAGGCTCTCCACAATGGAAACATAGATAAAACTTTGCGTAGCACCAATATCGAAAAGGGCTGAATATAAAACTGAGGCTACTAAAACCATACCTCGAACAGTAGAAGGGACGGGATCCTGCTCATGATAAGTCTGCTCCACAACGAAAGACTGGCCTACACCGCGACCCTGCGCCCCTGACTGACCACTTTGAGCTGAACCTCCCTTCTGGTACTGAGGAACTGGTGGCTGACCGCCACGGCCTCGACCTCCACCTCGGCCCGAATGGCCGAAATAACTCCAGTTCCTTGACTGGTGAGAAACTGGCGGGGCTGCTCCTGAACGAGGAGTCATGGAAGAACCCCGGTCACCTGCTGCTTGTGGGAAAACCTGGAAAAAACGCTGAAGGTGACCCAACTTTCCACAAGATCGGCACTCCACAGGGTCTCTCTAGCACTGCGGCCTCGTGTTCCTTGTCTGGTGACACTGGTAGCATGTCACCTGGTTGCCTGATGATGCGTCTCGCTTCCTCGAATCACCACGCGTAGGCTCCCTACGATGCTTCTTGCTGTCATCTGAAGGAAAGCTAGCTCTGGAAGTAGAACTGACCTGGCTCGCAGCTCCAGAGTCTCTCAGATTACGTTCCGCAATCAGTGCCTAATTGATGATGGAAGTAATGGAAGTCAGCTGGAAGATGTTCACCTGCGAGCGGATCTCTAGCCTGAGTCCATCCTCAAACTTCCTCTCCAAGAACACCCCACTGCCATCCCGAAGGGGTGTAAAACGATGCAGCTCAGTGAAACGAGAGGAATACTCCATGACACATATAGTACCCTATTCCAAGCTCATGAACTCCCGGGCTCGATCGACCCTCAGGGTCTCCGGGTAGAAGTAGTCGTAAAACACGCATTGGAACTCCTCCCAAGTCATAGCCTACTGCTGACCCACCTGTGAGATCACGTCCCACCACCTCTTGGCAGAGTATCATAGCATGTAGGTGTCAAGTTTGACCCACCTCTTTGGAGGCGTCTCCAGATGCTCGAATATAGTCAGCATGGATTCCAGCCATGACTCTACAGCCTGAGGTCCTCCCTCCCCCAAGAACGTGGGAGGATGCTGCTACTGGAAAACCCGCGTCAAGTCTTCCATAGATGAGGTAGGAGGCGGTGATCCCTAGAAGTCCTGCATCATCCTCAAGAAACCTTCCCTGAACTGCGCATCAGCACCTGCAACTGGTTCGACAACCGGTTCCAAGGCTGGCTCGGCTGGGGGATCGACAGGAAGTCCCTGATCAGCCATATATGGCGTCTGATCACTGCCCGACGACAGACGTACGACTGGAGGACGTCTCGAAGGCATAGCTCTGAAATATCAAAATCACACCTCAGATCAAGAAAAGAAAGGATAGATAACACAAGATCACAAAACGGGAACAGGGGAAGAAAAACACACAAGATTGGAAAACATGACTACACGATGTGTATAAAACTACACGGCATGTATAAAACTACACGGTGTGTCTTTTTAAACCCCTGACATGGGTGTGTACCCCTGCCCTACAAGTCGTGTACACTTCAAACTACATGGCGTGTTGACCCCAACACACGACGTGTACTTGAAAACTATTTCCCCTGCCCGAGTCTCCTTACACGGCTAACCCACACGGTCCGACTCAACCCAAGATTACACGGCATGTTCGAAACAAACACGGCATGTTCGAAACAAACACGGCATGCACTGGACAAGGCTTCAACGGCCCGTGTTGTTAATCACACGGCCGTCTACATGGCTGAACCTTACACGGCGTGCTCCGAACACAACATGGCGTGTATAGACGAAGGTGACACCGTCCCGTGATGTTCGTGACATGGCCGAGTACCTGGGCAAGACTACACGGCGTGTTCCGAACAAACACAGTGTGTGGAAAATAAGGTCACACCGGCCCGTGTTGTTTGTGACACGGCCGGGTACCTGGACCGGACCACACGGCGTGTTCCCTACGGACACGACGTGTTCTACCCGAGCCTCTCCATCTCATGTTGTTAGTGACACAGCCGGGTACACGACTCCGAACTCACACGGCGTGTATCAATGGTACACGGCGTGTTCCCAAAGTTACTCCCACGACACCGTGTTCTTCTCACACAGTCAGTGACACGACCTGAAAACTACACGGCGTGTATCCAAAAAGTACACACCGTGTATTCTGGGTTTTTCTGGGCAGTAGCTCAGAAACTGCGCATAATTCCAAAAACACTAAAACAAGGGAAGAGATTCCAATTTCTGATCCGTGAGGCCCATAACACCTCAAAACCAAAATTTGGCATTCATTTTAAGCAAGAAAAAAAAAACAGTTTTCTAAAACAACAGCAGAGAATCTACCAAGCATATATCACAACAGCATGCATAATCTACACAAAGCCTATCACAACAGCATGCAATCGCTAATGCACCCTAGATGGCATGGAAAGAATGCATGACATGGGATTTCTACAAGTTCCTATATGATGCATGAGACAGCATACCCTCATCTCATCGGGTTGCGACAGAAATAGAACCGAAATATCAAAATAATAACCGCACAAGTCATGTGAATCACTCTAGGTGAAAACATATCAACCATAAAACTCAAAACCAGCAACTACAATTAACGAGGTAGTCTGGCCTTTCCCTGTACACGGGTTAGCTACTCCTGAGCATAGATTAATTCCAAGTACTGAATCTGTCCTATCCATGACTGAGGTCTCCAAACAGTAAAGCAAGAGAAAAGAACCACCTCTGATACCACTTTGTAACATCCCGAGTCCGGAGCCCCTCCACTGGTGCCCCGTACCTGGTTCGCCACATGACCTCAAGCGTGTTTCCCTGAACGCCAGAGGCTGCCGACTAGCAGCGAGGGCCTAGGTGAGTCGGTGGGGAAACTATGACCTCATTCGGTAAGGTACACAAGGTAAGAAAACAACAATAAACAGCAAAAGAAGTAACAACATGCATAACAGCAGAAACCAAACAGTGGAATAAATGTAGATATATAACTATGATGACAAAGATGCAGCAGGTACAAGTATCTAAAGAAAACATCAAACACAACAACGTGCTGAAATACAACTGAAACCAAGTGCAAAAGAAAACAAGTAAGCTCCTCATCATCGCGATCCACGGCTCAGTCCCATGCTCCCCAGCTCCCGGTGCAATCAAGGTCCTGAAGTAGAAGGGCGCTTGCCCTTATATATACCTACAGCAACATAGTCTTCTTGAGCCCAAAATCATGGCCCAAACAGGGTGTGAGATAAAATCCCAGTAGGAAATCACCCAAATATTTGTGCCTAACAGTCAGTGAATACATGACAGTACTAAAACAAGAAGCAGTAAACATAAAAGCACAAACAGATACAATCCACAGATCTAACAAGTAAGGCACACAAGTAAGCATTCAACAACAAGAAGTAAACAGGTAACCCCCTGGGTAGCTGTCACAGTCTAGCCCCTATGGTAAAACCTATAAGTACATGCAACCCTCTGAGAGGCACACACAGTCTCACCCCTCTGGTTCAGCTACGTAATTAAGCAGACTCTCTGGAGAAGCACTCACCGTCAATTCCCCATATAGTCTCGTATCGTGCTAAAGGCTCTCTGGGGAAGCAATCAACGTCAATTCCCCCTATGGACCGCGTCATAATTAAAAGACTCTCTGGATAATCCCTTCCGTCAATTCTCCACTTGGTCTCGCATCGTGATTTAAAAGACACTTTGGAGAAGACCTTCCGTCAATTCTCCCTTTGGTCTGCTACTCTAGGTTCTCATAGTCCTGAGTAACTAAACATGCTCAACGCGTGTGTATCATCCAAGTAAACCTCAAGAACTACTTGGCTATAAACTAAGTCTCAGTAGAAAAATAAATCAACAGTTCCACTATCCCACGACTAGGTATAGCAACTGGAAAACGCCAAACAGGCAGAACAAGAATGGCAAAGAAATTTGAGCACAAAAAAACACTCTAATCACAAGCAATAACCTCTACCAAAGAAATAAAGCAAAGAAGGAAAGAAACAAGGGAAAAACAGGAAACACGCAATACCCCGTTCAAGGGTATTGGTGGAATTTGCAAAAAATACTCAAAGACTTTCTACAGAAAGGCACAAACCACCTACCTCGATCCTAGGAGATTGATATATGTGAAACTCGACGACATATCCCCATTAGAATGACGTAGATCAGAGAAAATGCACAAAACATTCATCCTATGATAACTTGGAAACGAGGAGGAATAAAGAGACAAGGCTAAAGAAGAAGGAAGAACTCACCGCTGCGCTTCCAACGCAACTGACCGTGCTCGAATCGGAGAACGGACAGCGAGGCGGTCGTCCGTCGAAGATCCAGCCGTACGGGTCGCTTCGGACGGCCGAAAACTAGAGAAGAAGGTGAATATGAGGGTTAGGTGCGACCCCGACCCGTTTCATGAAAAAAAAAGAAAGTACATGGAATGTACTTTTAGAGTACACGACATTTACTTCTAATTTTTCCGTACTCAGAAATAACTGGCATCCACCTCAGCCTTACACACCGTGTGTGTGGCCCGGACACGGCCAGCACACGGCTTCGAGCCGGGAAAGAGTAGACGGCATGTACTAAGAAAGTACACGCCGTGTACTCAGAAAGTACACGGCGTGTACTTCTGAAATTTCCAGAAAAATCATTTTTTTTCAAAAACTCTAGAAAAAAAGAAAAACATACCTGAAAAGAGATCCGGGTTCTTACAATCACGATCAGAAACAATTGATAGGGGTAAACCATGAAGTCTCTCAACATCATTAATATATAGTCTTTCTAGATGTTCAAGTGGTGAATCTTCTCTTATAGCATGAAAATATGCTGACTTGATTAGATGATCAACAATGACCCATATTGAATCGTTCCTTATAGGAGTCTTTGGTTGTCCCATGAAAAAGTCTATCGTGATATTCTCCCATTTCCACTTAGGTATAGGAAGAGGTTGCAATACTCCTCCAGGATGTTTCCTTCTAGCTTTCACTTGTTGACAAACCATACATCTTGACACAAAATCAGAACTCTCTCTCTTCATGTTTTCCCACCATAAATGTTCCTTCAAATCTCTATACATCTTAGTGCTTTGAGGGTGTATAGAGAAATTGGAACTATGCGCATCATCCAACAATTCTCTTTTTTGATCAGGTGTATTGGGAACACAAAGTATCTTCCCAAATCTCAAAATTCATTCTTCATATACGAATTCACTCAATCTCCCATCATTCACAGCTTTAATCTTCTTTTTAAACTCCTCATCATCACCTTCAGAACTTTTTATCCTTTATAGTAAAGATAGTTTGGAAACCATTTGAAAAAGCATTGGTGTTTCACATTCCATGGTTATTCCCATATCCATCTTTATAAGATCCATGAAAATAGGATCCCTTTCAACTCTCATCTTGTTCAACACTCCATGATACTTTTTTCTCAAAGCATCTGCCACCTTATTTGCCTCCCCTGGGTGGAAGAGTATCATGAAATCATAATCCTTGAGTAGTTCAAGCCATCTCCTTTTTATCATGTTGAGTTCTTTCTGTGAGAAAATATACTTCAAACTCTTGTGATCAGTATAAATCTCACATTTTTCACCATAGAGATAATGTCTCCAAGTCTTTAAAGCAAATATTACATCAGCTAACTCAAGATCATTAGTAGGATAGTTTTTCTCATGAACTTTTAGCTATCGTGATGCATAAGCAATAACCCTATCATTTTGCATAAGGACACAACCAAGTACTTTCTTTGAATCATCACTATAAATAACAAACCCTCCATTCCCTGATGGTAGAGTCAATATAAAATCATTGAATAATCTTCTCTTCTATTCTTCGAAACATTCTTCACAATCTTTTGTCCAAAAAAAAATTAACCCCTTTTCGCGTGAGCTTTTTTAGCAGGTTTGCTAGTCGGGCAAAATTCTGCACGAAACACTAATAATAACCTGCTAAGACAATAAAACTATGTACCTTAGTTATGTTTGTTGGCGTGGTCCAATCTTGGATTGCCTTTTTCTTCGCAGGATCAACTAGGATTCCATCCTTTGAGACAATATGGCCAAGAAAAGAAAATGACTGAAGCCAGAATTCACACTTGCTAAAGTTACCATATAATTGATTTCTTCTAAGAGTTCCCGGAATAACTCGCAAGTGACTCTCATAGTATTCATATATTTTTGAGTATATAAGGATATCATCAATGAATATCACAAAAATTTTAGCAAGATATTCCTTGAAAACTCTATTAATTAAATCCATGAAAATAGATGGTGCATTCGTCAGTCCAAAAGGCATCACTGTAAACTCGTAATGCCCATACTTGGTTCAAAAAGCTATCTTCGGAATATCTTACTTCCTCACACACAATTGATGATATCCGGATTGCAGGTCAATATTTGAAAAGTATTGAGATCCATAAAGTTGGTCAAATAAATCATTAATCCGGGGTAGAGGATACTTATTCTTTATTGTAACAGCATTGATTTCTCTGTAATCAATGCATAGCCTCATGGATCCATCTTTCTTCTTTACAAACAAGACTGGGGCTCCCCATGGAGAAAAAATAGGTCGAATAAATCTTTTTTCACTCAACTCTTCTAGTTGTTTCTTCAACTCCACTAGCTCCACAATGGCCATTCTCTATTGGGTCTTTGATATAGGTCTTGCATCAAGAATTAAGTCAATGAAAAACTCAATTTCCCGCTCTAGAGGATGTCCAGGTAAATCCTCTAGAAATACATCAATATACTCTTTCACTATGTGCACATATTCAATTTGAATATTTCTTTACTCTCCCATAGATATTGGTTTATCTTCCTCTCCAAGTATTGCATTCAATAGAGCTATTAGGGGTGTTTCTCGATAAGAATCAGGTGGAAAAGTTTCTTCCCTAAAGACAAGGGATTCTACACTATTTCCAAAAATTGTAACTTCCTTTTTCTTGCAATAAATCCTCACATCATAATTTGATAGCCAATACATACCAAGAATTATATCGAATTTAGTCATGGGTAGGACGATAAGGCTAGCAACTAAAGCACGTTTTGGTGTTTGGAGGGGGACTAGTCAACATGCCTTTATTGCAATGATACATCCCATGGAAGTTTTGACTGACAACTCCTTCCTTAAATAAAATTGGAAATATCTAATTTTCTTGGAAAACTGAGAGGATATAAATGAATGCGATGATCCAGAATAAAAAAAGTATTAGCTAAGTTTGAGGAAACAATTAAAGTACCTGCTACCACATCATTATGAACTTCGACCTCTGTAGTTATAATCGCATAAGCTCTCCCTTTATCTCTTGGCCTTTTATGAGTCAAGTTTCCTTGGGGGTTTAGGACACTCATTTACATAGTGTCCCATCTCTCTGTAATTGTAGCATTGAAAATCATTGAATTGTTTATTCCCCTTGCATTCATTGGATCGATGAACTTTTTCTCCATAGTTATAGCAGACTCCCATGCCTTTCAAGCATTTCCTGAGATGATTCTTTCCACAGTTCTCTCATAATGGAAAACTATTCATTCCCCTGCTCTTCTTTGGTGCTTCTCATTTTCCTTTGTTATTAGAGTACCACTTCTTATCTTGGCTTCCTTTTAAAAGATTTGATCTCGAAAATTCCCTCTCTGTTTTGATGGCACTTTATACAATTCCATCATATGATTAAAATGTTTGAGAAGCCAATTACCTCCGATTAATTGGCTTAAGACCTTCAAAGAAATGGTCAATCTTGTCTGCCGAGTCACGTACGTAATCTACGGCATACCTGGCCAGCCTTGTAAAAGTATCCTCATACTCTTCAACACTGTCTTCTTCCCTTTGTTTCAAGCTAAGGAATCTCCTCTTCATTTTAGTTAATTTCTCAAGAGGGAAATATTTCTCGAAGAATATTTCCGTAAAAGTCCTCCACTCTATATCTTCTATTTCTTCTTCCTCCTTGGTGTTCTGAATCAGGGACCACCATTTGTCAACATCACCCTTGAGACAATATACTGCCAGCACCACCTTCTCATTTTCATTTCATCTTAATGCCATGAATATCTTTTCAAGGGACTTGATCTAGTGCTCAGCAACCAATGGATTATTAGTCCCACTGAAAGATGGGGGCTTCTGTCGCATGAAACGATCCAACATAGGTGTTGAATGGTTATTCGTTACAACTTGAGTAAGTTGTCCCAATATGTTCATGATCTGATCTTCTCCAACGTTGACTGTGTTGACTTTCTCAGTAGGGAGATCCCTACTTTGCCCACGAGTATTGTTTCCTCTTCTTCCATTAGATGTCATTTGTAAATAATGTGATACACTAGAATAGTTTATGAATCTCAAATAGAAAATCACTCAACATAGATTGAAATTCTATGCATAGCTAATCTTATTAACATGGTTCCTCTAAGGAAAAATTTACATTAACTCCTTCATAATGGCTTTTAAAGAAAACATGAATTATCCAAAACATATCCCCCGGGAGTTTCATAACCAAGAGTGCAGCAAGGCCCATTGTCGTGCACTAGTTCCTATTTGAGTCTAGCTCAAAGCGGTGTTTTGGGATTTTACCCATAGGATATATCTGTGCCAGAGCCGCCTCTACCTACCCATATCTAGACAGTGATGTATTTATTGAAAGATCCACATAATCAATTACATACCAAAATACCAGGATGTTCTTGTAAGTTTATCCTCAAATACTACCTTAGGGATTAGTTCCCTACGATATATTTCCTACTCTAGTTTCCAAGTTTCCTACTAAACTCCCTCTGATACCAACTGTAAGGAACCGACCCTAGAACTGCCCAGAGAGAGGTTTCGTCCTCCGAACGCTCGGGTGCCGGTGCATTATTTTTGATATTGGAATGGTTATAAGGAATGAAAATCCTGAAGGAACGATCAGTTTAGAAGTCTAGAAGAAACTAGATACATAGATGTAACTCCAATTACATTGGGAAAGGTTACAAAATATAATACAAAAAAAAATCTAAAAACCGCGTCCACAGGAACTCAATAAATGGCCTTCTCTTCATCACCTGTTGAAGATAGACAACGAAAGGGGTGAGCTCAAACACTCAGTAAGGGTTAAAAAAAGTGGAAGCATGAGTACAATAATAAGTGAATCACAATCGATCTGACATAATCAATATGTCATAGTTAATAAATGAATAACTAATGCCAATAATAAACTGAGATTGAAACTGCATCCATAGATTTTGTCATAGTGAAAACCTCATGGATAATAATAATAACTGATAATGAATAAAGAGAATGCTTATTAGTTGGAGGTCATATATCTAGCACATGAAACCATAATACCATAAAAATGGTTTACTGCTGTGGGTAGAAACCCGACTGATTTTTGGAAACAAACTCTAAGGGTTTATCGCCAAACTGTTTTGTCTCACAAGACCTACCGTTGCATCGAGGGGATGTAGTGGGACCGGCCCACCTCTACATCCAAATAATTGTTAATAAAATGATTCAATACAAGATCAATATTCCTTTTCAATATCTGTATAGATTATAGAATACGAATTCATCAATAACATCCCAAATATACACCGTATGTGAAATGGTATACGGTTTATACAATAAACATATCCATGAAATGAGATTATGGATATTTAATAGAAATATAATTTCAAATGGAAATTGATCTCAAATGGGCAGTATTTATACCACATAATTATTATTAGGTGCACAATACAAATTTAGTCACAACAAAGGGGATATTCTTAAACAAAAGTGAGAGAGAGAATCCCTTACCACAACATAATCAGTTGAATCACATGACCAGAACTTAATGAAAATCAAATGAAACATTGAATAACATTAATATAAAGGTAATAATTTTATTATATATCAAAGATCAATACACATATACCACATACAAGAAATAAGTGGAAAACAATGAAAATCTCACAGAAATGAAAGTGAGATGAGAAACCCCTTTCCTTATGCCTGAAGGTGTTCTTGTCTTGTTTTTAAAGACCTGAATAAAAAATTAGGATTATTAATTAATAATTCCAGAAACTATTTTATATTTAATTTATATGGTATAACCTTATGTAGTTTATTAATGTCCTTTTTGATAGATTTAATAGATTCTATTTTATTGTTTCGGAAGCATTTTCAAACTTGGTTTCATGCTTTGTTTACTTGTATTCAAGAATGGAAGTTTGTTTGAAATATGGTTAAACATCCAGAATTGTTAATATAAATTATTAGTGAAATTAAATAGACATAAATTATCTTATAATGATTCTGGTTATATACCATGATGATGACTCATTCGATGAGTTAAAGATAAACGATTGAATTTGGCTGGGCAGTTTTGTGCTAAATAAAGTTGTTTTGTATTTTTATTCCATATTATGAATGTTTAAAGATTCCAGAACATTAATAAAGATAAACACATTTATTATGACCTGGTTCAACCATATATTTGGTTTCATGATCAGACTTGAAAGAATTAATGGAAATTGAAATTACATCATCCATGATGTCGGTAATTCGACACATCACGGAAATTGTTTTTATTCCTTAAATAAGTGGGAGAAGAGAAGAATAATGATGAAGAAATTTCCATAAACATTAGAACATACAGAAAATACATGATTTTTGAGAATACATTCCTCTTGGTTAAGATGAGGTGAGGAAAGAAGAAGAAAATAAAGGAATCTTAAAATGAATGAAAACTTGATAAATTTCTCACGAAAATTCGGCAGCCTAACGACGTCTCTTAAAATTTCATAAAAATAGTTTGATGAGAGGAATGGAATATCTCACCATTCATACATAATATGGATAGTAAGGGGGAATATTTAATGAAATATTCCAACACAAGACAAAGATAAAGGAAGAAAATAACATAAAATGAAATAAAATAATGAAAATAAAAGAGGTTGTTTACCTCTTGATCTCTTCTCCTTGAGATCCTTTTAAGGGCTTTGATCTTTGTCTTTTGGTGAGACCGGGAGCTCTAGGACGTGGGGAAGAGACTTGGGAGGATTATTGGGCAGAACTTTGAGGACCTTAAAGGCTTAGAGGAGTGAAGAGAAGAGGTGATGGTGGGGTGTTTTTATAATGGAGGAGAGGAGTAATTTTTGAATATTTAAATCATTATTTTATTATTTCCCTCAAGACAACCAATAGTATTGTTTCATGTGACCCCTAGTAGTAATAATGGCATTTGAGTTCAAACCAAGTGTATTTGCATCACTTATGATGTCATAAATAGTGTATTTTATTGATAAATTGAATATACGGTATTTTACTATATTTCAATATTCAACAAAAATTCAAGAATTTCAGAAAAATACCAAAAATTAACCCCTACCATTTTTCGACGTGTAGAATTTAAAAGTGAAATTAATTTTTCAAAAATAATTTTCTAAATATTATTAATTTAATTTTTAATTAAGTTCATAGTTAATTCGAAAAATAACAATGTTGAAGTGCAGTTAGTTTTATGTGACATTGAAAAATTAAAAAAGATCCCATTATCATATTTCCTTAAGAAAATAAAATATTAATATTATTTACTATTAATAAGGGTCATATTTATATTCATATTACTATTCATAAGGGTATGTTACTATTCACCAAAAATCAAGTTTGTTCTATCAGACTCCAAATGACTTACAGATCACAACTCTAGATGACCATTTTTCGAAAATCAAAACATAGAAGCGAGAAATTTATTGTTTAATGGAGAGGTTTTAACTATCTCCTAAAATAACCTAGTGTTGTTTTAAAGGAACAGAGTAATGAATAGAATGTAACTCAGTGATGAATAGATAAATATAACATAAAATGTTTGGGGTACTACATTATTCCCTCCTTTGGAAAATTTCGTCTTCAAAATTTACAAAATATTACCTAAAAAGATTCAGGTATGTCTTTAACAGAAGATCCTTAGGCTCCCATGTTGCTTCCTCCATCTTATGGTTCCTCCATAGAACCTTTACCAGACGAGTCGTTCGATTTCTCAATACTTGTTCTCTAGTATCAAGAATCTTGATAGGCTCTTCACAGTAAGATAGATCTAGCTCAAGTTATACTTCTTCATAAGTGAGTACATGTGTTGGGTTTGGCATGTACATTCTTAACATTGACACGTGGAACACATTGTGAACCTTGGAGAGACTTGGCGGCATTTCCAAATGGTAAGCTACGGCTCCAATTCGGTTCAGAATTTCAAAAGGTCCAATGTACCTGGGACTTAAATTTCCCTTCTTACCGAAACGTATAATACCCTTCCATGGAGATACCATTAAGAAAATGTGATCCCCTTCTTGAAACTCCAAATCCTTCCTTCAGTTATTTGCATAGCTCTTTTTCCTACTCTGAGCTATTTTGATATGGTTCTGGATATTCTTCACCTTCTCCGTAGTTTTTTCAACAAGTTCTTGGCCCATGAGCTTTCTTTCACCAATATCATCCCAGCAAGTTGGTGTATGACATATCCTCCCATACAATGCTTCATAGGGTGCCATCTGAATACTTGAATGGAAGCTATTATTGTAGGAAAATTCTACGAGAGGTAAATACTAATCCCACATTCCTTGAAAATAAAGTGAACATGACCTAAACATGTCTTCCAATGTTTGAGTAGTCCGTTTTGATTGTCTATCAGTTTGTGGGTGGTAAGCAGTGCTCAATCGAAGATCAGTATCTAGGGCCTTCTGAAGAGTTTTCCAGAATCTTGATGTAAAACCTGGATCACAATCAGAAACAATTGATAGGGGTAATCCATGAAGTCTCACAACTTCATTAATATATAGTCTTGCTAGACATTCAAGTGGTAGATATTCTCTTATAGCAAGAAAATGTAATGACTTGGTTAGACGATCAACAATGACCCATATTGAATCGTTCCTTCTAGGAGTCTTTGGTAGTCCCATGACAAAGTCCATCGTGATAGTATCCCATATCCACTTAGGTATCGGAAGAGGTTTCAATACTCCTCTAGGATGTTTCCTTTCAGCTTTCACTTGTTGACAAACCATACATCTTGACACAAAATTAGCAATCTCTCTCTTCATGTTGTCGCACCAAAAATATTCCTTCAAATCTCTATAAATCTTAGTACTACTAGGGTGTATAGAGAAATTGGAACTATGTGCATCATCCAACATTTCTATTTTTAGATCAGGTATATTGGGAACACAAAGTCGTCTCCCAAATCTCAAAATTCCATCTTCATATACGGATTCACTCAATCTCCCATCATTTACAGCTTTAATCTTCATTTGAAACTCCTCGTCATCAGTTTGAGAACTTTTTATCTTTTATATTAAAGATGGTTCGACAACCATTTGAAAAATAGTTGATGTTTCATATTCCATGGTTATTACCATATCCATCTTTATTAGATCCATGAAAATAGGATCCCTTTCAACTATCATCTTGTTCAACACTCCACGATCCTTTCTTCTCAGAGCATCTGCCACCTTATTTTCCTTCCCCGGGTGGTAGTGTACCATGCAATAATAGTACTTGATTAGTTCAAGCCATCTTCTTTGCCTCATGTTGAGTTCTTTCTGTGAGAAAATATACTTCAAACTCTTGTGATCAGTATAAATCTCACATTTTTCACCATAGAGATAATGTCTCCATATCTTCAAAGAAAAGATTACAGTAGCTAACTCAATATCATGAGTATGATAGTTTTTCTCATGAACTGTTAGCTGTCCTGATGCATAAGCAATAACCCTATCATTTTGCATAAGGACACAACCAAGTCCTTTCTTTGAAGCATCACTATAAATAACAAACCTGTCATTCCCCGATGGTAGATTAAATATAAGAGCATTGACTAATCTTCTCTTCAGTTCTTCGAAACATTCTTCACAATCTTTTTTCCAAAACAAATTTAACCCCTTTTCACATGATCTTTATTAGCAGGTTTGCTAGTCGGGCAAAATTCTGCAAGAAATGCCGATAATAACCTACTATGCCAATAAAACTGCGTACCTCAGTTATGTTTGTTAGCATGGGCTAATCTTGGATCGCCTTTGTCTTCACCAGATCAATTAGGATTCCATCATTTGAGATAATATGGCCAAGAAAAAAAACTGACTGAAGCCAGAATTCACATTTGCTAAACTTCCCATATAATTGATTTCTTCTAAGAGTTCCCAGAATAACTCGAAAGTGACTCTCATGGTCTTCATATCTTTTTGAGTATACGAGGATTTCATCAATGGATATCACAACGAAGTTATAAATATATTCCTTAAAAACTCTCTTCATTAAATCCATGAAAATAGATGGTGCATTCGTCAGTCCAAAAGGCATCACTGTAAACTCGTAATGCCCATACCTAGTTTAAAATGCTGTCTTTAGAATATCTTCCTTCTTCACACTCAATTGATGTTATCCGGATCGAAGGTAAATCTTTGAAAATTATTGAGATCCATGAATTTGGTCAAATAAATCATCAATCCGGGGTAGAGGATACTTATTTTTTATCGTAATAGCATCGATTTTCTGTAATCAATGCATAGCCTCATGGATCCATCTTTCTTCTTTATAAACAATACTGGGGCTCCCTATGGAGAAAAACTAGGTCAAATAAATCCTTTGTCACTCAACTATTCTAGTTGTTTATTCAGCTCCACTAGCTCTATAGTGGCCATTCTATATGGGGACTTTGATATAAGTCTTGCATCAGGAATTAATTCAATGGAAAACTCAATTTCTCGCTCTGGAGGATGTCCAGGTAAATCCTCTAGAAATACATCAATGTACTCTTTCACTTTGTGCACATCTTCAATTTTAATATTTCTTTCCTCTACCATAGATATTGGTTTATCCTCCTCTCCAAGTATTGCATTCAATAGAGCTACCGGGGGTGGTTCTAGATAAGAATCAGGTGGTGAATTTTCTTCCCTAAAGACAAGGGATTCTACACCATTTCCAAAAATTGTAACTTCCTTTTTCTTGAAATAAATCCTCACATCATAATTTGATAGCCAATCCATACCAAGAATTATATCAAATTCAGTCATGGGTATAATGATAAGGCTAGAAACTAAAGCACGTTTTGGTGTTTGGAGGGGGACTAGTCAACATGCCTTTGTTACAATGATACATCCCATGGGATTTTTGCCTGACAACTCCTTCCTTAAATCAAATTGGACATATCTAATTTTCTTGGAAAACTGAGAGGATATAAATGAACGTGATGATCCAAAATCACATAAAGTATTAGCTAAGTTTGAGGAAACAATTAAAGTACCTTCCACCACATCATATGGAACTTCGACCTCCGCAGTTTTAATCACATAAGCTCTCCCTTGATCTCTTGGCCTTTTCTGAGTCAAGTTTCCGTGGCGTTTAGGACACTCATTTGTATAGTGTCCCATCTCTCTGCAATTGTAGCATTGAACATCATTGAATTGTTTCTTCCCCTTGCATTCATCGGATCAATGACCCTTATCTCCAAAGTTATAGAAGAATCCCATGCCTTTCAAGCATTTCCCGGGATGATTCTTTCCACTGTTCTCACATAATGGAAAACTATTCATTCCCTTTCTCTTCTTCAGTGCTTCTCGTTTTCCTTTATTATCAGAGTACCGCTTCTTATGTTGGTTTCCTTTGAAAAGATTTGATCTCGCAAATTCCATCTCTGTTTTGATGGCACTTGATACAATTCCATCATATAATAAAAATGTTTGAGAATCCAGTGCCCTCCGATGAATTGGCTTAAGACCTTCAAATAAATGGTCAATCTTGTCTACCGAGTCACATAAGTAATCTACGACATACCTGGCCATCCTTGTAAAAGTAGCCTCATACTCTGCAACACTGTATTCTTCCCTTTGTTTCAAGCTAAGGAATTTCTGCTTCATTTTAGTTCATTGCTCATGAGGGAAATATTTCTCAACGAATATTTCCTTAAAAGTGCTCCACTTGATATCTTCTATTTCTTCATCCTCCATGGTGTTATGAATCAGGGACCACCATTGGTCAGCATCACCCTTGAGACAATATACTGCTAGCACCACCTTCTCATTTTCATTGCATCTTAATGCCATGAATATATTTTCAAGGGACTTGATCAAGTGCTCATAAACCAATAGATTTGTAGTCCCACTTAAAGATGGGGGCTTCTGTCACATGAAACGATCCAAAACAAGTGTTGAATGGTTATTCGTTACAACTTGAGTAAGTTGTCCCAATATGTTCATGATCTGATCTGCTCCAACGTTTACTGTGTTGACTTGCTCAGTAGGGAGATCCCTACCTTGCCCAAAGGTATTGACTCCTCTTCTTCCATTAGACACCATTTCTAAATAATGGGATACACTAGATTAGTTTATGAATCTCAAATAGAAAATCACTCAACATAGATTGAAATTCTATGCATAGATAATCTTATAAACATGGTTCCTCTAAGGAAAAATTTACATTAACTCCTTCATAATGTCTTATAAAGAAAACATGAATTATCCTAAGAATATCCCTCGAGAGTGTCATAACCAAGAGTGCAGTAAGGACCGTTTTCATGCACCGGTTCCTGTTCGAGTCGAGCTCAAAGAAGCATTTTCGGGTTTTTCCCCTAGGATACATCTATGCCAGAGCCGCCTCTACCTGCTTGTATCCAGACAGAGATGTATTGTTTGAAATATCCACATAATCTATTCCTTACCAAAATACAAGGATGTTCTTGTAAGTTTATCGTCAAATACTACTTTAGGGATTTTCCCCCTACTTTATATTTCCTACTCTAGTTTCCATGTTTCCTAATAAACTCCCTATGATACCAACTATAAGGACCCGACCCTAGAACTTCCCAGAGGGAGGTTTCATCCTCTGAACTCTCGGGTGTCGGTGCATTACATGTGATATTGGCATGGTTATAAGGAATGAAAATACCGAAGGAACGATGAGTTTAGTAGTCTTGAAGAAACTAGATACATATATGTAACTCTAATTAAATTTGGAAAGGCTACAAAATACAATACAAAACAAAAACTAAAAACTGCGTCCACATGAACTCAATAAATGGCCTTCTCTTCATCTCATGTTGAAGATACAAAATGAAAGGGGTGAGCTCAAATGCTCAGTAAGGGTTAAAAATAGTGGAAGCATGAATATAATAATAAGTGAATCACAATCTATATGACATAATTAATATGGCATAGTGAATAAATGAATAACTAATGATAATAATAAACGGAGATTGAAACTGCATCCATAGATTTTGTCATAGTGAAAACCTCATGGATAATAATAATAAATGATAATGAATAAAGATAATTATTATTAGTTGGACTTCATGTATCTGGCACATGAAACCATAATAATGTAAAAACGATTTACTGTTGTGGGTAGAAACACGTCTGATTTTTGGAAACAAACTCGAAGGGTTTGTCGCCAAACTGTTTTGTCTCATGAGAAATACTGTTGCATCGAGGGGATGTAGTGGGACCCACCCACCTCTACATCCAAATAATTATTTATAAAATGATTCAATACAAGATAAATATGCCTTTTCAATATCCATATAGATTATAGAATACAGATTCATCAATAACATCCCAAATATACACCATATGTGAAATTATATACGGTTTAGACAATAAACATATCCATGACATGAGATTATGGATATTTAATAGAAATATAATTTCAAATGGAAATTGATCTCAAATGGGCAGTAGGTACACCACATAAGTATTATTAGGTGCACAATACAATGTTTTTCACAACAAAAGGGATATTCTTGAACAAAAGTGAGAGAGAGAATCCCTTACCACAATGTAATCAGTCGAATCACATGACCAGAACTTAATGAACATCAAATGAAGCATTGAATAACATTAATATAAATAGAATCATGTTATTATATATCAAATAGAAGTACACATATACCACATACAAGGAATAAGTGGTAAACAATTAAAATCTCACAGAAATGAAAGTGAGATGAGAAACCCCTTACCTTATGCTTGAAGGTGTTCTTGTCTTATTTTTAAAGACCTGAATAAAAAAATTAGGATTATTAATTCATAAGTCCAGAACCTATTTTATATTTAATTGATATGGTATAACCTTATTTAGTTCATTAATGTCCTTTTTTATGGATTTATGAGATTTTATTTTATTGTTTTGGAAGCATTTTCTTATATGATTTCATGATTTGTTTACTTGTATTCATGAATGGAAGTTGGTTTCAAATATGGTCAAGAATACAGAATTGTTAATATACATTATTATTTAAATTAAAGAGACATAAATTATCTTATAATGATTCTGGTTATATACCATGATGATGACTCATTCGATGAGTTAAAGATAAATGCTTGACTTTGGCTTGACAGTTTTGTGCTAAATAAAATTATTTTGTATTTTTATTCCATATTATGAACGTTTAAAGATTACAGAACATTAATAAAGATAAAAAAAATTTATAATGACCTTGTTCAACCATATATTTGGTTTCATGACCAGAATTTAAAGAATTAATGGAAATTGAAATTACATCGTCCACGATGTTAGTAATTCAACACATCACGGACAATGTTTTTATTCTTTAAATAAGTGGGAGAGGAGAAGAATAATGATGAATAATTTTACATAAACATTATAAAATACATAAAATACATGATTTTGTAGAATAAATTCCTCTTGGTTAAGATGAGGTAAGGAAAGAAGAAGAAAATACTGGAATCTTAAAATGAATGAAAACTTGATAAATTTCTCATGAAAATTCGGCAGCCTAATGACTTCTCTTAAAATTTCATAAAAATAGTTTGATGAGAGGAATGGAATATCTCATCATTCATACATAATATGGACAATAAGGGGGAATATTTAATAAAATATCCCAACACAACCCAAAGGGAAAGGAATAGAATAACATAAAATGAAACAAAATAATGAAAATAAAAGAGGTTGTTTACCTCTTGATCTCTTCTCATTGAGATCCTTCTAAAGGGATTTGGTATTGGTCTTTTGGTGAGAACAGAAACTCTAGGATGTGGGGAAGAGACTTGGGAGGATTATTGGGTAGAAATTTTAGGATCTTCAAGGCTTTGAGGAGTGAAGAGAAGAGGTGGTGGTGGTGGGTTTTTTATAGCAGAGGAGAGGAGTAATTTTTGAATATTAAATTCATTATTTTATTATTTCCCTCAAGATAACCAATAGTATTGTTTCATGTGACCCCTAATAGTAATAATGGCATGTGAGTTCAAACCAAGTGGCCTTGAATCACTTATGATATCATAAATAGTGTATTTTACTGATAAATTGAATATAGGGTATTTTACTGTATTTCACTATTCATCAAAAATTCAGGAATTTCAGAAAAATACAAAAAATTCACCCCTTCCATTTTTTGACGTGTAGAATTCAAAAGTGAAATCCATTTTTCAAAAATAAGTTTCTAAATATTATTAATTTAATTTTTAAATAAGGTCATAGTTAATTTGAAAAATAACAATCTTGAAGTGCAGTTAGTTTTATGTGACATTGAAAAATTAATTAAGATCCCATTATCATATTGCCTTAAGAAAATAAAATAATATTATTATTTAATATTCATAAAGGTTATATTACTATTCATATTACTATTCATAAGGGTATATTACTATTCACCAAATATCAAGTTTGTTCTATCAGACTCCAAATGACTTACTGATCACAACTCTAGATGACCATTTTTCAAAATTCAAAACATAGAAGTGAGAAATTTATTATTGAATGGAGAGTTTTTAAATATCTTCTAAATAACCTAGTGTTGTTTAAAAGGAACACAATGATGAATAGAATGTAACTCAATGATGAATAGAGAAACATAACAAATTTTTTTTGGGGTACTACACTGTATATACAAAAAAATAATTATAAAAAGACATTGATCATGCCATAATAGGTCACACATCATGTGATCATTCTTTGGTAGGTATATTAATTACTCCATGAATAAACACACCATATTAAAAATAAATAAGGTATATTATGTTATAATAAATGTAATTGATATGAAAGAATAACTCAATCATACTGAAAAATTACTAATACCACTAAAACATAAGTGAGATATGTCGGGTAATATCCAATCTACATATAAATAACATTTTCTAATGGAGAGTATTATATATAATGAATTAAACCATGTAGGTGACCCCATGAATTTTGTTTTTACAAGGATATATCCAATTGATTGATCATTAACTACATGATAGTTGTGTGTCCACCTAGATGAGTCTACATTCTGATGAAATAAATTCCATGCTATAATGTACCAGAAATACTCAATAAGAATTAAATATAAAATTGTTATGATTGTTCCCTGATCCAATTGAATCTGATATCTAGATTTATTCTCATATGCGCATGTCACACTCTGTAGTTTTTCTCAAATTATGCTAATATAGTCAATGGTGAACCCTATTTCTTCACTATCACATGGTTTTTGGAGTTGGATCCATGAAATATAGAGGTGGAAAGATTTGTTCTATGATGTTGGTACTCATTCCGAAATGGAATAAAAATTTTATTTAGCATGACACTTTTTTTAATGATGGAATGCATTATTCTTCTAATACAGTTTTCTTTCATCAAAATAAATGATTCTTAATTAATATAAATAATTCAAAGATATTATTTTTTGAGGAAACTATGGGATATTCTTTAGGGGTAATCCTACTCGGATATTGTGGCATGTATGCATGAATTTTATCATCCTAATAAATTGATATTGATGGTAAATTAAAGAGAACCACATATATTCCTTTAGGAATAATGATATATATTAATCTAAAAAATGGGTATGGGGCATCGTGAAAAAAAAGTTTATATAGAAATTCCATATCATTTCTTGATAGTAAGAGTGAAGAGAATGGGATATCTAGAAGTCTATCAAACTATAGAATCACAGAGTTTCATCACATGGATTAATGAGGTGATACTTGATATACTATTTACTATGTAATATCATTATTGGGTCATAATTATTGAGATGGTATTGCATAAATAAATAATGATCTATTCAAGTAACTAAGATTGGGGAGTTTTCTACTTTGTGAGAGTTTTAGTAATAGAGGGTTAATTTGGATATTCAAATTTATAACAAAAAATATGTTTTCGTAATTATTTATTTATATTGAAAAATTATCATTGTATTATCCTAGTGTTATCCTAGTTCATGTGAATAAAGTAAATTTTTTTTCTCTTTAGATTCTATATTGATTTTTTTATTTAGAAGGGGGAATTCTTTTATTAATGATTGAATAAGATAATTTCTTAGGGTATTATAAATAATTTTATATACCCTAGTTTACCTATCACCTTAATAGTACATACAGTACATGAGAACCAAAAGTAGAGAAAAAGTTAAATATTTTTGGTATCATATTTTCACTATAAATCCTTAGAAACATTCCAAAACTGATGTGGAATTATGATCATTTATTGAAATGACATTCTATTATAGAAGAAACATATGTAGAACTATTTCCAATAATTGGGAATGTTAGACAATATATATACCATACATGGAATCTTATTTAGCATGGGATGCATAGAATTATTAGAGAATAAATAAAGGGAGATTGTTGTTGACGCCACTGAATTAGAAGAATTAGGGGGATCATTTCTAACACAATGTATATGAATGTGATTATTTGTAAATCCCCACACTCAATGTTGGAAAACTTCTCAAAGGTTATGGAGATGATTACGAGTGAATGAAATAAAATTATACTTTTTATACAGAAATTATAGTCAATGTATGATTTTCCCTTACATGGATGTTAATGAATTCTTAGATCATGTTAATATTATTATTATGGAAATTCATATATAATTAGAGATATCTTATATGATATCGAGTTTATGAAGATGATACTAATGAAATTTCACAGACGTTTAATTATAATATCTTAGTGCTCCATGAAAAGGATCCAAATTAATTCACAAATCGAAATATATAATAATATTTGATGCTCACCAAATTGCATGTATGTTTTATTGTAAAAACACTTTTAGTGAATATTAAATTATTTTTTGGTATTTTATAAAAAAATTGAATTGGTATTTTTTTACTGAGATTGCATTCTTCAAAGTTAAAAACATTTCTATATATTAAATATTTCATTTAAATATAATTCATATATATCAATGGAGTATTTTTATGTATTAAAAACATAACAAAAAACCATATATTTTAAAAATTTAACAATGGACCATCTTTTATTACTGTCTAAAGAATCTATATGTATCACAAATTTAGATTAGTATAAAATATTACATATCATATGGAGATGAAAGATTTATTTTCTGTTTGAAATTTTTAAAAGGAAAACAATATTATATAATTTGGGGGAGTTTTAAAAAATTTACATATCTACATATTGGTGATGTAAATAATATTATTTCTGGAGAGATAGAGTTAATTATTCAAAAATAGTATATATAATGTTTATTCTAAGTATAATGGATTATTGTTTTTGAATATATTATATATTTGATATTTAAATAAGCAAAAATTATAGGCATCAAGTGACTATTTTCCATATATTTTAAATGTCATGTATAATGTGTATATTTGATAAAGATATTACATATTAAATATTTTTGAAGAAAATATTACATAAAGAGTTGAAAATTACGTTTTAGATATTTTCATGGAATCATCAAACATGGATAATTTTTATTATATGATTCATCATCCATTACAATTTTCCAAATAAAATATATTTTTATGTTAGGTTATGAATATTTCATGTACCACTTAAAGAAGTATCAAGACTACTCTCAATAATTATTGGGGAACCTGTTTTGATGGAGAAAAATTACACATTAAATCGATAAATTTATTTTATTGATATTATATAATGTGACCAATATACTATTGTTATATTTAATTTCAATTATAATGATAATATATATTCTAGAAGACGGAGGAAGAGACAGTTGAATATGAGTGGATATGGTTTTCATAATAATGAGAATGTAATTTTTCTTTCTTTTAGGAAAAAGATATTCATATTTTAGTAATAAAACAGAGAATATTATGATTATAGATCTAGATTGTAAATGATTATTCATTTGAGAAGGTATAATTTAGAAATAAATCTCTATAATAGTTTGGTGTAGGATTGGAGAACATTTACACAAATCATTTTGTGAGAAGCATAAAATTATATAAGATGTTTTAAAAAATGATCAAGTGTTCACTAACATTAGGGATCCTATAGAAATTTTCTAATGTCTGTTGGATTATGTCTTGATAAAGATATCATATGTAAAGAATTACAATGGTAGTAAGACAACGAAATTATTCTATGTTGAGTAATTATATGCTTTAAATGACATTGATGTTTTATTGAAGAAATTTTAAAAAATTCAGATGCTATTTTATGTTAGATATAGTTATTTTAATTATATTAGAGTGATTAAAAATTATTTAATATGAATTAATTTGGTTTTGAGTTTATTTGAATAAATTATTTATATCAATATTTGGGGATGAAAATTGGACAAGTACAGATCCTCTCCAAACATATTAATTGTTTTGAATATAGAGGATACGTAATTTCTAAAAGTTATTTCATACATATGATTCTAAGTATCAAACAAAATAATTGGAAAATCATTAGCTCAAAGTGAATGTCATCAATATTTTCCAAAGTTATATGATGAAACTTAGAAAGGACATGAATGTTAATTTGATACATTATATTCTTATAAGAATTCAGATGACGTGTTATCATATTACATATAAATATATTATAATTTCATATTTATACTATGCTATGAAATATTTTTTGAATAAAAAAAGTTTTTATATGGATAAAAATTGTAATGTTTTGGAAATTTCTAAATCCAAACATTGATGTATATGATGTATTTCAAAGGATGAGGCATGTTGATAAGTAAAAAACATAACTTACAAAGATAAAATATTTTTGGAGAATTTAGAAGTTAATTTCTATCACACTGGGAAACTCTGGTCTTCTTAAATCATTAATATGTTTTTACATATTAAAAAAGTGAAACTGTTAATGATAGAGGAATTCCATAATTAAAATTTTGTGAAATTAATTTTGATAATTCCTGAAATATCATTCACATATTAAAAAGTCTAAAATGATATTTGGATTTATCATAAATGTTGTTAACGATTATAATTTATCTCTAAATAATAAGATAAGGAATTAAAGTATTTAAGGAATTAAAAAATAATATATATTTTATTTTTGAATAAAATATGTTTTCATTCCAGGAATTATAATATTTATTCCGCAATTGAATTATTAGTTTTTATTTTTATCTACATACAATGAAAAATTTATTTATAAGACCCCAAAATATTAAATTATGTACATCATATTCGATAGCATGTATAATACACAACAAAAATAGTAGAAAGACATATAAAATCCTGATAAATTTATGTATATTAACTATTTTAACTAAATAAAATCTATTCTATGACATTAAATGCACACAATACTATGTTATCCATCATTACACGTAATAACAATTATCTCTGTTATAATGCATTACGTGTACAACCCACTATTATAAAATACTATTAATATTATTATTTAAAATAACAATTATATCCTAGTCATTAAATTAGTTGATATTAATATTTTTGACAATATAAGGGAATCATATGGTTGTATTCATTGGTAAAAAAATTATTAGAAATGAAATGTAAAAATAATTAAATATAAAGGCAATGTTTTTATAAAAAATTATTATTAAATGAAAAATGTTGTTTATTATAATATATTAAATTAATTAACATTATTGGGTAATATTAACTAAATTTATATATTATATTTTCATTAATTTTTTTTGACATTTATCCAATAGATTTTAAATGTGTATGATATAATAGATTAATTTTACACATAAAAATATGTATTTTTTTAAACATAGTATTGCAGACCTTTAATGAAAAAATATTTTTTCTTTAAAAATTTGAATATTTTATAAACATTATATGAAAAATAAACACAATTTTTTAAATTTTAATATCAAAATTATTTTATGGTTAATTGTAAGTATTTTTAGGAGAAGTTTAAATTTTTGATGAACAGTTAAAAATAATAAATTTTTATTGAATACTGACTTTACATCTAAATAATTTTTAATTATTTCTTACATTTATTATTTGTTTTAAAGTAAAAATAGTTCAATTATATATCTATTAATTATGTTTAGGTTATTATAATCAATTTTATACATAATGTTTAGATAAAAACATTATTAAATTTAGAAATTTATTACATTAAAAACTTGTTCTGTAGTCTTATCTGTGGAATTAATTTTAAATCAACATTTACAACTTATGTGAGTTGAATTTTGTAGAATGGATTCCATTTTTTATTTATAATAATTTATAATTTCTAATATGTTTAACTTAATTTTTACCTAAATATTTTATGGAATTAGTTAAACTTAATTACATTGATTCTGAAGAAAACAAGTATAACAAGGGGATAAACATTAAACATAAGGGAAAAATAACAAATAAAAATGTAAAAACCCAATTAGAAGCTCATATTTAAACCATATCCCTTATATTATAAATAATGGTAAATTATGGGATCCACATTACATATAGAAAACAAGGGATCAATTCTACTATTTTAAAAATTACAAAAGTGTCACTCACCCAACTTATAAAAGGCCACACACTCTCCTCTCCATATAACACCTCCAAACAAATTTGGATTATAATATAACTAAAAAATTCAATAAAACAAATCCCCCAACACATTGTAGAATAATAAAGTTGGGATTAAATCCAATATTTTCATGCATTAGTGGAACACTAATGAGAATACAAGAAAAAGAGGTAATGTTCTTCTACAATAGTTTTTTTATTTTCTTCTCAAATTGATTTGATAATTATTTTAAAGTTATTATATAATAAAATAATTATCATACATATTTTTAGATTATTTTATATTAATTATCCTTACAAAAACTTCATACACATCAATAAAATGCGTTAGAGAATCATCATTCATGTGTACGACATACTACCACCTCACGAACCGATGCCCTTTGTTTTCCGTTACCACCATTAATGGTTCAGAATAATGATGGATTTATATTTAATATATAAAAGTTATGATGTTAATATAATTATAAAATTATTTTATCACACATATATTCATGCTTTCAATTTTTATGTAATGCAATAATGTCGCTCGTGTGTACGGTGGACTACTTCTTTGCGAAGCAATATGATTCATTCAAAAATTAAATGGAATGTATTAAAAAAGGTTTTTATAAAAATTTGTGATATATATTACATAAAATGAATAATATAATGATAATATATATAGTGTTTCACTTTATTTGTTTCAAAAAATAAATTAAATAGAACCCGAGTTCATACATACACACAAACTACCATCTCCATGAATAGTGTATTTCAATTCCATCTAAAAATATTCATGGATTCCACTATATATATATATATTGAATAAATATTACATTTGAATCATGTTTTAAATTTTGGATATGATTAAATAATGATCATTTTGTGAGGAACATAAAATATCAAATAAAAAAATAATTGAAAAAATTCAATTAACACAAGAAACGATGATAAAAGAATGATTATTGATGAACATGTGATAATATTTTATAATAGTATCATATATGATATCATAAATATTAATATTTTAATTTAGTAGTTAAATAACATGTTTAACTCCATTATACAGTAGTTTAAAACATGTTCAAACAAAATGAAGAGAAAGGTAAAGGATTTCTCCTGAATTGATATTCCATTGAGACTTACATGTTTTTATGAACTGTTTCACTTTTATGTGGTTTATATACTGACCCTTTGAAATTCATAATCAGAATTTACTAAAAAATTAAGGTACCTTATTTTTCAATTTAAATTATCTCATCCAATTGGATTTGACTTTTAAATTAGAAATTGGTAAAACTTATCATACAATCTTAATTTTTTTTGAGTGTAAACATTCTCTTGATGCATTCACATTCTTACAATCATTTTTAGTTCAAATTAATTTTATTTTAAATATCCATAATAATGAATGATAGATATTATTATTTCCCAAACGTTATAAATTTTTTTCAAATATTTTTTAATTGAAATGTGATATGATTTATTGTAGAAATATTAATAAATATGTATCATTTACTCAGTATGAATACTTGATAAGTTATATTATTTATAAATTCAATTAATATATTAGGAATTATTTTTAAATTCATTAAATGGATTGGGGACTAGTTAATATTTTCCCCTTATTTCATCATTCTTCTAATTAGATAAAATCAGTTTTCCATAAACCCATCACATTTGTAAAAAAGAAGTTTTAAACTCTCTTTAGGACTGATCATGATAGTAGTTTCATTGGAAGTGTATCAATATTAATTATATTGGTTTTAAAACATGATGTTATAAACCATCTTGAGGATATATCTTTAAGGTAAATTTATCATGTTCTAGGAAACCTGACGTCCAAAAATTAAGTATTTCTTTCATCCAGATTCAGTTTTCATTATCCATGATATTTTCTCTATGTTATAATCAATGCATGCATTTCACTCTCAGATTATTTACTAAGTGGCATGTGTTCTCATTTATTCACCTTTCCATAATATTTATTCCCTATCTCCCCAAGATATCTGTGTAATTTAAATGGAATTGTATTCAATTATTAACCATTATTTATCATTTATGTAGTTCATTATCGGTTTATTGATTACATAGACTGTGTGTTAGGTTATTTACATTTCTATATTGATTATAATCATTAATTAATTATTGATTACACTATTTTTAGCCCTTACTAAGCATTTTATATCACTCATATTTTGTTTCCTTTCACCAGGATTCCAAAAATATTAATATGACTGATATAAAGGCATATTCAAGATAGAATAATGTTAATTTTTAAAAAATATGTAACAATTTTTTTATTAAAATTTATATGTGAATCATGTATTTATTTGGTTTACCAGACTAAAAATATGATTGGTCATTTGAGAATCGATGTCTTGTACCTTATTCCAATGTAATGGTAGCAGAAATTACCTATGGACTTCTAGGTTTAAGGTAACAATAGTTTGTTTTAGAGAAAATTTACTAGAAACCATGGGAACTAGATTTTGGAAAAAAATTAATTAGGGAACAATAACTTACTACAAAATTTGAGGATAAGTATAGAACGCCATCCTAACATTTGGTGAGGTACTGATTATGTTTTTTTTCCAAAACAAATAATCCATGTGTTTGTAATACTAGAAGATTTACTTCTAGGATTGATGTATCTAGGGGTAATAACTCTGAAATGGGAGAATTGGGCTTCACCTGATTATCACCTCGTATAAAACAACAATACTTATTGTGCAAATAGTCTAACACTCCATGGGGATATTCTTTTGATAATGTAAATTTCCTTATATAAACCATTATGAGGGACATAAATCAATAATGATAATGAATTTATTAGGAAAATACGTTGAACAAGGATGAACTTATGTTGAAATAAAATGGATTTTTTTTAATAAAATTGTATAAGTATTTTACCAATGAAATTTTAGTTATAATAATCATGAAGTATCTATTAATTATGATAAATTTTAAATTCAATTTTTATTTCATTGACTTTAAAAGTTATGGATACAATCATGGATTAATGAAATTATGATTGATCATAAGTTCAATTTCTTTAACACATTTTTTTAGGTCTTATATGATAGTAATGTCATGAGATTAAGGTTATTATAGGAGAAAGTTATAGGAAAAACATGCTTTAGAGGAAAAGTAATTTAAGAAATAATTTCTTTACATTTTATAGACAAAATTTTTAAAGTATGGATAATTGTTAGGGTTGGTATAATCATTATTTAAATTTTAATTACAATCAAATAAGATTATTAGATGTTGTAAAAATATATTCAATAAATAAATTATGTTGAAAACATTAGTAAAAATGTAATTTAATGGTTAAAATTATTTCAAGTATGTCCATTATATTTTTGAAAATATATAAGAATTATATAAATATAGATTATAAAATGGAAACATTTATTACATGGTGAAAACATGTTGCATCTGGAAAGGAAGAAGGGATTGAATCCATGATTGAAGGATGATAATGGTTTTTCACCTACCATTGGCCTATGTGATACCGTGGATTAAATTCCATTTTTTGTTAAGAAATTTGATGAATGAATATTAAGTTTGAACCGGTTGTATTAATTTTTTCATTTATAGATTAATTTATAAATCATATTGGTTTGTAAAAATTGTTATAGAATGATGGAAGTAATTCTATTAAGAACACTTAAAAGTTAATAAAACATCAAAAAATATCATATTCCTCGCATTGAAGACTTATTTGACCAAATACACCACGATCAATTCATTTCCACGATTGATATTCATTAAATATATAATCAATTAAGGGTCAAAAGGAGGATATACCAATAGAATAATTCTGTACAGGGTATGGACACTATGAATTTATAGTTATTCCCATTGGTCTTACTAATTCCCCTATTATCTTCATGGATATATTGAATATAGTCTTTAGAGACAATCTTGATCAGTTTGTGATAGTCTTTATAGATGATATTATTTTATATTCAATGAGTGAGAAAGAACATGAATATCACTTGAGAATTGTATTGAAGACCTTGAGAAATGATAAGATTTATGACAAATATACCAAGTGTGAATTTTGTCTTCATAATGTTTCATTTTTGGGTCAAACAATATCAAGATATGGGATATCTGGGGATCCATAAAAAACAGTGGTTATTAAAAGATTTTTGAGACCAACAATGCTAACTGAGATCCAATTTTTTCTTGGTTTTGCTGGATATTATCATCATTTTGTGAAATATTTTTCACGACTATATAATCCACTCACCAAGTTGTGTGGATAAGAGTAATGTTTATTTGGATGGAAGAATGTAAATAGATTTTAAAGAGCTAAAAAGAAAGTTAGCTAGTGAACCTATGCTGACACTACCATGTAGTGGATAAAGGTTTGTGATCTACAGTGATGGATCTAATAAAGGGATAGGATGCGTTCTAATGGAAAATTATATGGTGATATCTTATGCCTCACGGTAGTTGAAAATTCATGAGAAAAATTACCCACCTCATTATTTGCAGTTAGAAACGGTAATGTTTTCATTTAAGATATGAAGGAATTAGCTTTATGATGAAAAGTGTGATATTTATACTGATCATAAAAGTTTAAAGTATGTTTTCAAACAAAAGGAACTAAGTATGCACCAAAGAATATGGTTGGAGTTTATTTTAGATAACAACTTCTTAATACATTACCGCCCTAGGAAAGAGAACAAGGTGGCAGATTCTTTGATTCAAAAATACCATGCTAGCATATCCATGATGAGAATCACGAGAGATCCAATATTTATGGATTTGAAAAGGTTGGATCTGGAATTTTTAATGGAAGGGGATAAATATTTTTTTTATCAAGTGAATTTTCATCCATCTATACAAGTGAAGACTAAGGAGGCATAGAAGAAAGATGTATAACTATAAAATATAGTGATAAATGTTACTCAATTCAACCTGGATTATGATAGAATAATAAGGATCTAGAAACAGGTTTGTATTCCTCCCATACTAGAATTAAAGAAGGTGCTATTATACGAGGCTCATAGTTTATTATTATCTATTAACCCTTGAATCATAAAGATATATAAAGACATGAAAGAGTACTTCTCGTGGGATGACATGAAAAGGGATGTTGCTGAATATGTCCCTCGATGCTTGGTTTTTAAGAAAGTTTAAGCTGAGAGATATAATTATATGGTGATTTTACAACCATTACCCATACTAGAATGGAAATGGGAAAAAATTACTATGGACTTTGTCATCGGACTTCCCAAAACATTCAAAGGAAATAATTTTATCTAGGTTATATTTGATATCCATATGAAGTAGGCACACATCATTTCTATTAGAGATGGTTTCTCTCTTGATTAGCTTTCAAAGATATATGGGAAGTAATTGGAAAGATTTAATGGAGAATATCTTTCCATTATATCCAACCGAGATATTAAGTTTACCTTGAAGTTCTAGTGGAGTCTTCTGCATGATCAGGATACAAAGATATGTTCGAGAACTGTTTATCATCCTCAGACATATAGTTAGTATGATTGGACAATTCAAGCTCTAGAAGACATATTCATATCCTTCTCTATAGATGTCAATTGTGGTTGGGATCAACACCTACCATTGGTGGAATTTTCATACAATAATATCTTTGACTCCATTATTGAGACGACTCCTTATGAATCCCCCTATGAAAAGAATTATAGATCTCTAACTTGTTAGGATGAAGTTGGGGAAATAAGGCTATTAGGATCTTATTTTGTTAATTAAATGATAGAAACGTTCTGATCTATTCAACTACACATAAGAGCATCTCAAAGTCGAAAAAATGTTATACTAACAACTGAAGAAAACGCCAATAATTTCAAGTGGGTGATAAGATTTTCATGATAATATCACCCTCGAAGTGAGTAATATGATTTGGAATGAAAGTAAAGTTGAGAACTATTTATAATGGTCCTTTTGAAATTATAGATCATGTAGGGAAGGTGGCTTACCAATTGGAACATCCACTGAATCTCTCTCATGTTCCTAATGTGTTCAATGGATCTCTCCTGAGAAAGTAAATGAAAAATATTTCACATGTACTAAGCTCAAAAATCATACTACTGGAGAATGATCTTTCTTATAATGAACAACTGATATAGTTTCTGGATCGTAGTGAAAATTTTCTACGAAACAAGACCACTCTCTTGGTTAATGTTTAATGGAGAAACCTCCCATTTGAAGAGGATTCATGGGAACTTTAGGATATGATGAGGGATTGGTATCCTAATTTATTTTTTCCATTTGATGAATTCTAAGAGGGAAATTATTTTTAATTGGGGTGGGGGAATGTAACACTGGGATATTGTTTGTGAAATATTTTCTTTAAATAATTTTTATTCTTTAGAAGCTTCTGTTGCATGAAATCATGATCTTAGATATTCCCTTACTATAAAATTACCATTATATCTTATCTATTAGGTTAAGAGGAATAATTATAACTAACTTATAAAAATTCATTAATAATTCTTTGGCTATCAATTATTTATGAAAAATATAAATAAATTAGATATTTTTATTTTTTATTTAATTACATTTAGTAATGAAATTATTGTAATATATATGTGTTATATACTTAATAGATTTTTTTATATTCATCGAAATGATATTTTTGTCATAGGCTATGAATAAAACCATATTTTATGTATAACACATAATTTTTTTAAAGGTTAATTTTTAAAAATTTAATGGATAACCCATTTTAAATTAATATTTTGCTACATTAATAGGTTTAATATGAAAAAAAACATGTAATTTTGATGTAGGATATAAAAATTTACTTTTGATGAAGTTATGATATTTTTATGACAACATTAATGTTTTGAAAAATAGTAAAAATACGCTAAAGTTTAATTGAAAATAACATTTTTCATTGAAATTATTTATATGGTTAAATTATATTATTTAATGGTTTCAAAGTATAAATATTATATATTTTCAACATTTAATATAATTTAGTTCATTAGAATGAATTTTACATAAAATTTAAATGTCAAAACATTTTAATCTTTTGCAATATTTTAACTTTTAATACTCGTTTTCCCATTTCAATAATGAGGTTAATTTTCAATTAATTAATGAAACATATATGTTTTGAATTTTCAAAAACGGATTCCATATTTCGGATCATTTGGTCAATTTTTTTTAATATTATACTTTTATTTGTGGGAATTATAAATAGTAACTTTGGTAATTCTTTTTAATACTATGGTTGAAGGTAAATCAGGTAATTAAGGGTAAAAGTAATATTATAAAATTACCATAAAACATATAACAATACAATTAGATGACTAAATTAAACCCTTATAATCTATTTTTAGAAATGGAATAACTTAATGGCCAATTACCAATGAATAGGACAAGAATATAATAAAAACTAATGACTGTGAAAAAATTACACAATCTCAATTTATATAAGTATATTAATTTCAATATATGGATAACTAAGAGGTAACATATACTATACAAATTATATATAAATTAAAAAAAACTTAATACATCATAAAAACTTCTTTATTATTTTTAATGATTAAATAATTACCATTAATAATGACATAATAACATTGTAGAAATTATTTTATTAATAGAAATATCAAAAAATGTTTTAAAAATATTAAAAGAAATATCATATTAATTAATTAATTTTATCCACAAATTTTATTGGTGACCAAGAAATGTTAGGATTCTATCAAGTATTTTGTATTGAGTTTATTTTCTCTATTTATTTTATTTAATGTCTAATATATTAATAATGTCAAAATAGACACTATATATATTTTACGAAAATAACATTTTATTAAATTTTTTAAAAACCATTAAAATATTTAATAATTAAAAATTAAAAATTAAAAGATCTAAAATTTCATAAAATATCCATTTATGTTCAATTAATATCATATACGAAAATATTTATAACCATTAAATATTTAGAGTGTTATTACTACAATAAAAATTAAATATAATTACTAAGCGTCAATTAAAAGGATATGGTTTAAATTGACAATATAACTTGTCCAAAATTTACTTTTTGATGATATTACAACCCTATATCATATAATCTAATAAATTGGGAATTTATGGATGTTTTTTGGTAGGATTTTATTTTATTATAAATTAATATTATTGAGTATTCCAAAAGTGCTCCTCACCTGAATTATAAAAGGGATCTTTATCCCTCAACTCTTCACTTAATTTTGAGCCTTCAAGGTCAAACACACCTAGAACTTTTTTCCTTATCAAATTACTTATTTTTATTTCAGTGGTTTTGGTTATCTTTAAAGACCAACTCTAGTTCTCTATGAAGTGATTTAGAGGAAGCACATCGAGGAAACAGTAAACACTTCTACCGATTCATTAAAACTTATTTCTTTTAATAAATCATCTTCATTGGTTGTTTAATTATAAAGTAATAAAATAATTATCACTCATACACTAATATGTTATAATAAATATGAAAAACCATATTTAAACTTCTATCCATCCAATGAAAAATGAAATCACAGCGCGTTTGTACATACGGATTACCGTCTCCATGTCGTGGTGTAATTTTTTTTCACCAACACCTAACATGTATGGGAATAATGATGTAAATAATAACTATATATGATTATTATAATATTTAACTAATTATGAAATATTATAAACCATCCACTTCATTACCATTTAATAGTTTTTCGAATGATATCATCGCTTGTGTGTGCATACGACCTACCATCTCCACGATGCAATGCGATTCATTCGACACGATCTTCATCAAATTATGATTATATACAAGAATTTAATGAATAAATATGAGATATATTATACTAATATAATTATTTAAATTATTTAACTATAATCTGATAAGTGAAACATGAAAATATCTGATAAATCTTATATAATTACATAAAGTAATCAATATCCGAATAACGAGTGACAATGAAATGTTACTAACAAACAAATGATAATATAATAAAATTTTATATCATTAAAATGGTTATTATTATAGAGTAACTCAATAACCTTATTTAAATCATTATAAATGAGGATTAGATATATATGAAGGATATCAGACCTAAGTTAAGGGTTTATTTTTCAATCTCATTTTTAACCAAGATTGTTTATACATATGAATTTACTGGGGTATATTTATCATACACATCCATGTATTCTAATTACTTAATATTATTTCTATTCATATACAATTGTTTAAAGTCAATTTTAACCTTTGGTGAGTTTTTCTAAAATGGCATGAATGTAATCTTTTGTCGTTATTCCATTTGAGGTTCTTTTTGACCATTCCAGCAAAAGTATGAGGAGAATGTTTTTTAACTTATATGGAATGAATATATTTTTATGGTTTCATGAATCATTTTTTAATTAAAGAATCCCCTAAAATAATACATGTTTATTTTTGCATAAAATTATTTCTTCTAAAATTGTATCTCATTTTGATAATGGAATACATTTTTTAAGACGAAATCATATTTTCCTCAAGAATTAATTTCATGTATTTTCTCAAAATTATTTTCAATGTAATATGAATTTTTTTAAATTGGGTTATATTTATAAATATTTTATTACTATTTTTTATTATGTTTATTATAAAATGTTAGATAATAAATCCATTTGTTTTATATCAATTATGATTTAATGATGTTTAAGTGACCCATTTTATTTCATTGGTTATATTGTGGTGATTGTTTTTATGTTTTTGTGGCATAGGTAATAATGGATTCATTATGAGATAGATAAGACCAATATCTCCCTCCTATTAATTGGGTAAATATTTATATCTCATGATATATACATGACTGGAATGAAAAGTAATTATCCTTTTGTAATACATCTATGTAATGAGTAGTGAGATTGGTTCAGTTATGGAAATTGTTTTCTATAATGGTATCGACAATGATACATGCCTAATATGAATTGATTTTCTATGATTCTATTTGAATGCCACAAAATTTCAAAACCTTATGTTTTGACTGTTGGGATTACATTTCACTTTTATTATTTATCATATGAAATTATATTCTAATCTTTTATATACAGGAAAATATTTTCAAATGTTATGTTCGTTTTGATATTTACCTTTTTTACGCTTTCTGGGAATTTGAGCTCACCCATTCACCTATTTTTCCCCAAGTCATTAAAAAGGGTACTAAGTAAGATATGTCAAAAAGGATTCTAGTTTTGAAGAAATAAGAAAGAGACAATGTAGATGTTTTGTGAACCAGTTGTTTATGTTTCATAGTTTCTAAAGACACTAAACCTATACTATCTTGGTGTGGTTTTTATTAGGTTAGGAAATAAATATTCTTCAATGTTGAATTAATATCATCATGAAATGTATGGTCCATTATATTCATCTCATTCTCAAGATTATGTGTGGAACATAGATCATACAACATGGAATCTTTCATCATAATTATTTATTCCACTGTCTAGAAGTGTGTAATAAATACAATTTAGCCCCCCAATAAAATAATAAAGAGTTTTTAAAGGTGATCATACTTGATAGTAAATGGGTATTGGTATACACTACACATTTTTTGGCTTGGAAAATCATTGTGAAATTTCATAGGCATAACAACATCACTTAATGATTCATAAAATGGGTTGATGAGTTATAAATGGGTCCCTAATAGTTTGTAAATAATATGGATAGAAAATAGGACATGGGAAAACGTATCACAATAATAAGAATGGAAATAGAAGACATAAGATAATGAAGAAACTTGGATAAAAACAAGAAGGAAATGATCCCTTACTTTGATTGTGTTATTCAAAATTCTTTTGAGGAACTTCTTTAGAGTATAGGGGAACCATGGTAGGACTCTTGAGAGGGGAGTGTAGATTAAGAACATGCTCCAAATATTTTTAGTAAAGAGAAATTGGAGCCTGTGTGGGTTTATATAGAAAATGTGTAGGGAATTCTTTATCATTCCCCAACCATAGGTTTTTGGATCTATATAATAATATATCCACAAACAGAATCCTTCCATTGGCCTTTCCTAGATTTTTTTACAAATAAATTTGGTTTCATTGTTTTATAAGGGAACATGTCAAACATATTAAAATAAAACCCTTAGTAATTTGGAAGTGAGTTATACTCTTAAAGAAATCATTAAGAAACTATAAAATATATTACAGGTTTTCGATGATTTATAAATGATTTATAATATGAATCAAATAAACCTAAATATTATTTTTTTTAAAGGTATTAAATACAATTGTACATTTATAAACATTATAGTATTTATTACATCACTTTTGTGTCATCATTATGTCATAATACACACCGTATTTTTATACGAATTTCAATTTTACCTGAAAATTTATTATCTCATAAAATTACGAAAAAATAATTTTTTTTTAATTTATACATTATGATTCAAAAAAAAATTAATATTACCAAAATAATTTTGTAAACAAGAATATTTTTAATTTTTAAATAATAATTAACATTTATTGAGAAAAGCTGGGTTTTTGACAATTATAGTTTTTTAACCATTATAAAAATTACATTTGTCTTCATAAAAAGGAAATGATAATTTATATTTCAAAAAATTTAATTAATGAAATGATTATAGTAAAATACTATTTATTTCAAAAATCCATTAATTCATCAAAATTGATTTTTTTATTAAATTTCAAAATTAACCAAAAACACATTTTGTGTTTTGATATATTAAAATCAATATATTTTGTAAATTAACAATAATAAGATGAAAATATATTCATTATTCTACACAATATACATATTTATATTATTATGTTTTTAATACAAGTCTTTTTAATAGATTGGAAAAATCCATTTGGGTAAGGTTTGTGGTAGAGAGACTTTCATGGTGTGGTTGGACTTACATGGTTTGATTCTGGATCTCGATGGGATTGAACATATCTAGAAAACAGTTTCCATCCGGCTTAAGTTGTTGGATGTCATCATGTGCATAGTTAAGGTAAAATCCTAGTGATTATATCTCTCATGGAAGCTTGATTAATGGGCTTTATATGGTAGGACCCTACATATTGAGGCCATCACTTCCTTTGTCTATTTTAATTGTATTTTTTAATACTTGATATATATTCTAATCTTATGATAACTTATCAACCACTATATTGTTGATTATAATGATGCTTAATTATATTTTAAATTTTTTATGATATAATACAACCAAATTATTTCATGTGTTTTGTATATCAACAATATATAGTAATGAATTTAATTAAATCATAAGGGGAATATTATCTATAACAATATGGGTAATTACACCCACCTATGGTAGTCTCAATGAGGATAACTTATTATACTCATCCTTAACTACTTGATAGATACTTGACATAACTTAGTAAAAATAAATGGCTTCTATTTCTACTTCTAGGTTGTAAAATGGGTTACCAAAGTTGAAAAGTCTTCAAAAAACAACCACTTGTAGTTCCCTACCAAGAAAAGAAACATCCAAACCTATAACACGCTCATTGGTGGATCCCGAGAAAGCATAAGTTCTATATCTGTTGGGCCCATAGTTAATAAATGATCGTGAATGACACACCCCATGAAGTGAACCTTGTGAATATAGAAATGTAAATACGAAGGCTTACCATAAAGTTGGTGCTCCAGAAAGGAATCTTGGACCATCCGTAAGTGCTTTGTGGGATCCCTTTCTAACAAAAAGTATATTAGTATGTCTTCAATGAATACAACCGAAAAAATGATCATAGTACAGTTTGAATATCTAGTTCATATAATATCTAAATAGGGTGGGGTATTTACCCACATTGAAGGGAATCACTAAGAAATCACAGGGTTTGTATCGAAATTGGAATAACTTCTTTGGAATATCAGACTCGTGAACTCTAAACTGGTGGTATTCAGACTATAGATCAATATCTAACAATGATATTTTACCTTGTAATTGATCAAATAGGTATTGAATCCATAGAAAGGGGTAATTGTTATATATTGCTTCCTGGTTCAGGTGACGATTGTCCATAAGAAGGCACAATATCCCATCCTCCTTTTTCATGGACAATGTCGGAGCTTCCTAGGGAGACACAATATCCCTGATAAAATAGTTCTCTTGAAATTCATCCAACTATAACCAAATCTCTCAGAGCTAATTATAATCCATTAGATTTTCCACATAAGATATCTGACCAGTCACATGATGCAAGTCGATAAAAAACTCTATCTCCCGACTTGGAGGTAGTCCCAAAAATTCCTCATGGGAGATATCCATAAAATTCTCAATAACTGATCGAATTCAGATTCTTGATGATCCTACTACACCAAGGGATATACATTCCAACTAATATGTAATGAGCTACAACCCCTTCTCCCAAAACCCATTCACCCTACTTTGAGAACTCTTTCTCCCCTAAAAAATAATCTCAACCCATCATTATTAAGGTATATAACTCATCTTCAGGGATAATAAATCTGACCACTGATCATAGGTAACTAATCCATAACCAAAATGACCTTATTAGGTTTCAAAATTACAACAAATTTTTTTACATGTTATCCTATCTCCACTAGGAGATATCCTGCACTGTGGGTAGATATACGATACTGAAGAATCATTCCCATAATAAATCCCATGGTAAAGCTATTTTGCTAAAGCCTAAACTGGGAGCTTCAACACCTGAACCATGTGTAAAGAGATGATGAAATTAATCATGCTGGTGTCTAATATTGATAATGAAAAAGTATAATAAACTCATATAAGACCTCTAATTGACTCTTTCACCATTAGGTTGTAAGAATCTATATACTATAGTTATCCACATCCCCAGCCGCCATCTCCTAGAGACTTATGTGGGCCACCTGGTGATAGTGGTTGAAGAATATCATATAATAATCCACCCCCTATCTCCTCATACTTGTCTTCTAGATCCACCTCCTTAGGGGCCACCCTTTCCTCACTAGGGAGATCCCTAATAATGGTGCTTCCTCTTCCGTATCAGTTCATCGACTACCTTCCTACCATCCTCATCACCTAGGGTCTATAAATCATGTGTTATGTGACCTATCCCATCAACTAAATATCACCTTCCCTCTCTAGGATTCCCCAGTCCTCATATTGGTTCTGTACTACAAGATGATGTTCTTTAGTTGGATCATTGGGAGGTGTGCTGCATGAATATCCTATTTTCTTCCTCCTTCTATATACTATAGGGGACTGATACCAATAATAGTCACTAGAATCTCTATATTCCTAGATTCACTCTGAATATAAGCTCCTTGTCACTAGATCCAACTCTAACACCATGACATAGGAGGTAATAAACAAGGGCACAACACTGGTATGGATATCTCTTTAGAGACCATGATCAAACTTCCATACTCAGAAGTAAACATACTAGATCATGTAAAGGTAGTACCACATAATATTTTTGAACCTCAAGGCATACTCATACATTGTGATCCCTCCCCGCTGTATCTCTTAAATCACAATTGAGTGGAAATAGGAGGGGTAGTAATCATCCTGGAATAAATATTAGAATTAAGCCCATGAGTGTGTTGTGTCATCATGTATCTATGTAATAAGACTCCACTAGTTCCCAAATTCTCCATGGAAAAGGATACTTTCCTTTGAAATGTTCCAATTCATTGGTATTTGGAGAATCCTGAAAATGTAGGCCACAGACTGTAGCCAATCATCTAATGCCTATTGATCTAGCTTATTATGGAACCTCAGTACCCCTTGCTTCATCATTGAGTGTAGTGTGCTAAGCCTTCATACATCCTCATCCTCCTCTACTAGTAGGATTCGTTGCTCGATAGGTGGGGGTTCTCCTACCTTCCCACATGAAGGAAGGAATGTGTGGTATGAAAAATTAAATAAGGTATCATATATCATCATATAATCATTATAATACAGAACTGGTATCCTAGTTTTCAATCATAATGGTGGAATCATGAAAATATTAATGAAGACATACCATGGTCTAATGAACATATATCTATATATAATGGGGGGTTAACTCTATAAGGATAGTCGATTGACTTAATACTATATGTTGATTGTAACATTGATCTTTGAAACTAGTGTCTTAGTATAATATGAATAAAAATAAGTTAGTCAATGTGATGATTAGTGGATAAATTAGCTACTCATACCATCACCAGGTTTGTGGGCTTGAAACCCACAATAAAAACTTGTTAATGTTTTTTCAAAAAAACCTATCCAAATGGTTTTATGTTGAATAATCCTGATATCATCTCATAGAATTAACTACTTCAATACCCATTTATCCTTACTTGTACCAATGGGGCATGATTCCCAACTACCCCAAGCCCACCTCTCTCGGCCTAGGTATGGAGACAAACACAGAAATGAATAACTAATATGGGAGGTCATTACCTAATGTACTAGTATGCACACACCTGACCATCTCAATGAAGATATGAAGAAAATTAAAAAAATATGAAATATTAAGTCCCTTAAATATATCCATGGATATTAAAACCACTATGGTTTAGAGAGGTATCCAAGTACAAACAGAAAGTTAAAGGGTATAAATACACTTTCCACTAGAATGAAGTCTAAACTTAGAATAAAACTATAAAAGTAACTACTGAGAGAGGCCAAATATAAATCTCCATGATCTAACCACCAAAGGAAGTTAGATGCACCAGGTATTGATATTCTCATCTATAATATTCACCAAAATGTCTATCATCTGTATAAGATATGAAATGTGTGGGAAAATCCCATATCAGTGTGAGTATATACATACCCTGTAATATTCCCTAAATTCTAAAGGTGGGGAGTTTTATACATAAATAAAATAGAAATTATACCGTTCAAACCATGAAAAAGTGTAAAATCAGAAAATGACATGGAAATAAATATATATTTTCTCAAGCCAAATAAATCCCAAACAAAAGATAAAGGGGATATCCATCTCATATCTAATCCCAAGTAAAGAGATTCATCAGTTCCAAGAGTCCATAAATGATTCCCATCATCTCACATGTCAATCCAAATAAGTAACAATGTGGGGGGACCATGCCTCACCATTATCCTACAAATTTTAGGGGAAAAAATCACCATATAGTGGAAACCTACCCCAGTGCAACAAGTGGTTCCACTCTGTGAAAAGGAAACCCATTCCCTATCTGATATAGAAAAAAATTTGGATGATAGAGGTCATGTTTCATAATTTCATAGGTGGTACTTCTCAATGTAAGGAAAACCCACTCCCTAATGTTACAAGCAGATACTAATAATTATAACGAGGACCTTCCACATAGTGACATAGAGGTACCACTTATTAGATAGTTGACTCACACTCAATTCTATAGGGGGTAACACTCTATAGATAAAGGACCCACTCCCTAAATCCACAGGGGGAAAACATATTAAATAGATGACTCATTCTCCAAATCCATAGGGGGTATCAATTAGTATTTATTGGACCTGCACCACAGTCCACTAAGGGGTACCACTCTAATGACCCATCAGATCACTACAATCATCTTGCACCTCTTAAAAAAAACACACATAAAAAATCTCATATTATATCTAAAAATCCACTACATAGGCCACTGCTTCATTATAAATAGAAAAATACTCAGGGCATGATAATTGTGGAAAAATAATTCAAGTCCAAATGAAAGAGATAAGATAGTACAATGTTCCTTAAAATAAAAAAGGGGTATATGACATTTAATAGGACACACAAAAATTGTGGTCCCAATTTTCCCATTTCTAATGTCCCTTAATGTACATAGATCACTGACTATGCAGAACTACATAGTGTGTATCTAGACTACACATCATTTCTGAGCCGCCTAGGGTCTTTTCAGTGCCCTATGAAATGCCCAACTAAGTCTTCATGTGTATGTGTACATAGATACATGGCATTCCCCCCCTTTATGGGGACCAACATGTGTTCTTCGTCACCTAGATTTTCTACTTGGTGAAGGATACACAATGTATAGTTTAGTATCATAGTGTGTATGTCACGAACCGAATCTGATCACCAGAAAACCGACACCAAAACCAGCTCATGGAAAGGCCCGAAGGGCATTCCCTATTCCCACAGGCTGTCACAAGTGACCAGGTATCATTAATTTATATTTGGGAACGATTTACCTGAGTATGAAAGCATAAAACATTAAAAACAATCCATAATATAAATCTGAAATTTTTGAGCCAAACATGTCTTAAGGAAAAAAAACCAGAACTGAATACATTGGTTTAAATATAATACAAGTGGTCCAAACACAAATAAATATATTAGAAAGATAGTAGCAAGGACCCCACACGACTAGGGTTCATCACCCACAAACCGTCTCTACAACTCCGCCCCAAGGATGGGGACTAACACCCCGAACCGCCATCACCCTTAGCCTTTCCTTTACCTGAATCAAATATAACCAAGTCTACTTACACCCAAGGGGTGTAAGTAGGGTGTGATACTATGCCCAGTTGGATACCACCCAATGATTCCAAAGATAATTCAATACAATGTGATAAAGTAAGCAGTTTTAATAGGCAAGGAAAACAGTGTTAAAATTCCAAGAAATATAACTTTCATTTGAAAATAGTTTTCAATCCAAAATATTCAGAATGTTCACAAATTTAAATATAAATGTATCTACTGTAATTTTCTTACAAACACACCCTAATACATGGGTAGATACTACAAATCCAATGAACAACAACATTGGGAACACCCCTAGGCACTAGGTTGTCTTGGGCCCTATGTATCTCGTACCTCAATGTAAAGTAACCATATCAAAATCTGTTCTCATGCACGCGCCACTAGTAGGAAACATACCCATAACCTAGTGTTCCCCAATAATCATCCACATAGTTTAGTTATATTTTTCGTTATCCAAATGCTAAGTGAAACAGGGACAAAACCCATCCGGTCCACTAGCCGTACTAGTACAAATCCACCCCACCTAGGTACCTGGGCTTCCCCTTTTGTGCTCAATCAATTTCAGAATACAACATAAATAAATTTTCATATAAAACATCATTACTGGTCAAACACAAAAAATACATTAGCTATCACATTTTATACCACTTAAAACACGCAAAAAAACACTTAGATTTTTAATAAAACAACCACTCAAAATCTCACATTATTTTTCACCAAAAATTCATTGAAATATCCACTTTGCACACTATGTGCACAATTTTAAGTCACAAAAAAATGGCAGTTCAATACCCTTTAATGAGACCAAAAATTCAGTTATGGGGCAGCCCCATGTGAACCAAGAAGTTATATCCTTTAAAAAACCCTCATTTTCACACAAACCCGGAACTTTAAGCCCATTTGCTTCCCAAACACTATCTAAACAAACTCTCATAGCAACAACCAAAAAAAATAAACATTAAAAACATGATCTCCAGTCCTAATAAAAATCAATAAATCAATTATGTAATTATAGGACAAACCCAAATGAACCAATAAAAGATTTGTATGTAAAATCCCCAATTTCACCAAAAATTTGCACTTAAAATTCATTTGCATTATAAATTCCACTAAAACAAATTTTTACAAAAAAATTACAATTCAATAAACATTAAAATACCAAAAAAATACAAATCTATGTCACAAAAATTGCATACACAATGGAATCACCTACCAAAAGAGTCAAGAACCACAAATCCTAGTGCGAAACTTCAACCGCACCACCACCGCACCACAAGAGAGTGAGATCAAACCTAAAACCAGAGTATTGGACCAATAAACTAAAAATGAAACCCTAGGTACGAATCCCTAGCTTCTGGACATTTGGGTATTAAAGAAAAAAGGGATAAAGCTTAAGGAAAAGGAAGGAACTTAGAAGGATAGTCACTTACTTGAGAAATATGGACGATTTTAGAAACCTGAGAAGTTCGGCCCTAATTCGCGACTGATACGATCTTAAAAGAGGTGGAAATGAATATGGGGGTGCGGATAGGTATAGTGGGAGAAGGTGAGAGGTTGAATCACCGAAAAAGGATAAAAAATGAATATTTTATGAAATAATTAAAAAACAATTTTAAAACTGGAAATGGGCTTTCGGGTTGGCCCAATACCAAATTTGATAACCCAAATCTAAGATTCTAATGAATTTTTAAAGGGCCCAAATTTCATTGGTGGTTTAAATAGTTAAATTAAGGTCATTTTGTAATTTTAATGGGTGAAAAGCTTAAAAAACAAATGATTTATTAAAGAAAAAAAATTTACTTTCAAAACTGGAAATGGGCTCTCGGGTTGGCCCAAATTTTGGAAACCCACCATTTCCTTCAAAAATGCATGAAAAACCCCCAAAACAAAGCAAGGATGTAAATTAAATGAAAAATACCTTTAAAATATATCATGTATATGACATTTTAATCCATAAAATTTCCAACACCATGGAGCTACAACTGTTGGGGTATTACACTATGTGTGATCATCCATGTAGATGTATTATAATCGGGGTTTTTTCACAATGTAAGCCCCACACCTATTCATTCTATATCCATATCCACCACCATAGAACTCACCTCCGTACTTCCTTAAATCAGTTTATCGTGCCTCCATTCATCGATTCTGACCATCCTATGGCCAAAATATGAATTTATACTTCATTAAATGAATCTGGTATGTGAAAACATATATCTCATTGCAATACTCTTCATATTAGAATTTTGTAACAAATAATTGATCACCCATAACCATTATATTCTTTTAATCCACCACTAATTTTACATTATTTTTAATCCATTTGATTTCTCCATGAATTTGGGGGTCCGTTCGGGCTCTGTACTTCCACGAAATGTCGAATGGAAACCCCATTGGAAAAATGGAGAGGAAAGTGAAGAATAAATTAAAGAAAAGAACCAAAACAAATTTGTAAGATCTTTTACAAGATCTATTTTCCCAAAAAAAATTGTGATATCAAGGGTGGGATAAAATTGAAAAATCAACTAAATATTTGTATACGAGCAGAAGAAAAGTCTTCTAATAAGCGCATATCAAAGAAAAATGGATTACACTCTAATTGTTTAATCCATTGGGGAAGAAAACACAAATTGACGATCCCTTCAAGGTTTTTGATTAATAATCGCTGAAGAATGTGCCTTCTAATGAATGACAGATGACATTTTATTCTATATTCATTTATCTATTTGGATCTGGATTTCTATTATCAATGGATTATGAGTCTCCAATGGGAGGGTAGTATAATGCGTTTCAATTCTCCTAGGGTTTATGGGGTCAAACCTGTAGAATATTCAAAAATTAATATTTAAATATAATTATTAATTAGTTAATCTTAAATAAATAAGAAAAATAATTTACTTATTTAACTATATTCACCATCTCATGGCCTCTTTTATTCGAACACCATGTGCATGCCAATTTTAGTTACACACCTTGGGTAAAACTCACTTTCTGAACTTAGACTTGTTCTAAGATTTATGATTCCTGATTTTGTTTATGATTGATCACATTTTCATTATGAAATTGTGTAAACATAATATAAAATAAATTTAATATTTTAGAAATAATAATTATGAGATCATTAGGCCACAAAATCATATGATGTCTCATAGCCTATCTTTGGAAAGAAATATAAAAATATTACAATGTCTGTCAAAGAAAAAACATGGTCTCAACAGAATTGAATTTTATTATATATGGTGAACATAAATTTCAAGGAGTGGGAAATCACCCTCTTTATCATGAATCAATCTTTTAATCAATATAAGTGCATAGAGGATTACACATCTTGTTTGGTATCATAATCACAAATGTAGTTATTATTGACTTTTATGAATAATTACCTTGATAAAATGATTGATAATATGAAAAAATTTATCCTTGATGGAATTCAATTATAATTAAATATATTGATGTGTTTCCCAAATAATTTACTAGTCTTACTCCATGTTGTGTAGTTGAGTTCTCATTTAAGCCTATAACAAGAGATTTTCCAGTATCAAACACACCATATAAAATAGAAATTGTTGAATTTAAAGAGCTCAAGATGAAACTAAAAGAGAATATGTATAAATGGTATATATTCCAAAATTCTTCACTATGGAGTACGATGCTCAAATTCCTCAATAAAGATGTATCAATATGAATACCCATTGATTATCATGATCACAATAAGGACATGGTAAATATATGTAATCCTCCATCCCATATTTATAACGAGTCCAAATGGATTCATTGATTCTGGTACTTCTCTATGGTGGATCTATGATATAGATATTTTCCTTTAATGGTGATGTAAGTGGATATCCACAAGATTTATTTTTATATAATTTATAGGCACTACAATTTTTAATTGATTCTATTTAGAATCAAAACATCTCCTTTTATCTTCATGTCATTAACAAATATATTATTTATGGGTTACTGATATAATTATTCAGTATTATTTATAGAATATATTCTTTTCAAGTCTAAAATTATGGAGTAATGGGAGGATCATTTAACTATTATATTAGAGAGCTCAATAAAGGAAAATTATTATGTGATGTTTAATAAATGTGAGTTTTATTATGCAATTGGTAACATTACTAGGGCATGTTATCACCAATAATGGGACATATTTGGATTCATTAAAAATAGAGTAAAATGATGGATGGCCCATTCCAATATCTATGATGAATACTTATAGTTTTCTTGGATTATTTGGATATTAGTAATGATTTTTTGTGAAATCTCTCATCACATTAAATACCACTAAAAAAGATAAAATGACTTTGTGGAAGTTTCCCTGAAATGAATAATGTGAGGAAGGTATTGAAGAGTGAAATAAAAGGCTAATCAATACACCTGTTCATACAAAACCCACCATTGGATACATTTTTTGATCTATAGTGATTCTTAAAAAATGGGATAAGGTTTTATACTAATAAAAGATGAAAATTTGATGGACTATACATCCCAAAAATTAAATATCTATTAAATGAACTATATAACACATCATCTAGAATTTGAAAGAACAAGCTTCCTATTTATGATTTGTTGGAATTACCTATACTGGGATAAGTGTAGCATTTATATGGATCATAAAATCCTCATGTGTATATTAAAAAAGGATATTAATATGTTCCAATGATGTTTTTTAGAGATGATAAAGGAGTATTGGTTGCACACAAATTTACCCTACTGGTAAAAGCGGTCGTTGAAGTACAAGTAGGGATTAAATCCAGAGGGACCGAAGAAGAAACCTTAAGACACTAATTTTTTTTGTTGGATTGGCTATGAAGTGGCCAATTTTTAGGTAGATTTTAATTGGATAACTAATGATATAATTTAAATAATCCACAATAAAAATGATGCGAACTAAATAATTATTGAAGATGGGTTGATCATAGGGTTTCACTTGGGGTGGATTGGATATATTTCTTTTCTTGAAAATTTCATGTCATTAATTCAAGACGTATCCAAACAATGAGGTAATTCTCCCAAATCATTCACCAATTTAATCCCTTCAGAATTCCAAGGACAATCACCAATTCACTTTGAGGATCAATTTACTGAGCACCCAAATAAAATAGATCGTACTAGTACTCAAAATGTGTCATCGTTATGGTTGGAAAAGTTGAAAAATAATGTAACTCATCAAATAGGAATCCTAAAATAACGAAAATATTTAAATATTATATACATGAAATAACATCCAATCCTTGACATTGATACTCTATTCAATCAACCCTTAAGTGGTTATCCCTTAATTTATGCTATTCTTCCAATGGAATCGGGATGTATAATTATGGGGGCGGAATTGAAGAAGAAGAAAAATATTAAAAAAATGAACACTCCACCGTTGTGTGATTGAATTCACAAGTACTGGTGTGAATAAATTCACACCTAGATTCATTTGTATAAAAATGTGAAGAAAAGGAAAAGAAAACTTGAATAAGAAGAAAACAATTTATTAAGATACTAAATGTGAAATAATAACTTACATGGGAAAAATTGACGATGCGATTACAAAATGAAAGTAGGAAATTAGAATTGAAAGAAATACAATGGATGAAAGAAAAATTTGGATTGAAATAAAAATATTAGATGATAAATAACTACAACACCATCTTCTTATATAGTCATATTAGGAGACTTAGATACACCCCACAACAATAAATTCTATCCTCATTAATTTAGAGAGTCAAAAGGATGGTGAAAAAATCAAGGGATTTGGGTGTTTTGAAGTTGACCCAAAAAACTGTCCAGATTCATCCTCCTTTTAGACATTCGAATTTGACATTAAATATGGCCACATCATCAAGGACTTTAGAAGGCAAATATATTCTTCCATGGGACCTCTATCATCTATCAAAATTTCAGGTAATTTGGTGCATCTTTTTTATTTTTATTCCTGAAATGGTGGAAATAATTTATGGGCGTTCATATCAGTCCCACCATTTGAATATTAACTTCAGATCCATATATCTCTATGAAAACATTGGAATTAGCTCTGTCCATAGTGGAATAAAATTATCCCCATATTTTACTCTTTCTACTGTAAAAGTATTATCTTCATTGGGCTTGGTTTGGGCGCCACACTACTATTTGACTGGCCTTAGGCCCATTATGCTTTGTCCCCAAAATTTCTGCATTCATGCTGAAAAATCTCCATCATCTCTTGGGATTCATATATAAATTATAAAACGTAAAATATTCCAAAAAAATTGATCAATCATATAAAGAAATATAAAATTTAAAAAATGAATATAATGTTTTCTACAAAAAGATGATTGATTGGGCCCAAATTTTCATTTTAAACCTGAATTGCATTTGAGATGAGAAATGATGTTATATTTATAAAATGCAATACAAATTATGTTTATGGACTCTAGAACAATGAATTTAAAGATATTAAAAATGAATATTATCCACTTCCAATAGCTAATCACACCCTTTAAATTGACTTTTGATAGTCCTGAGCAAAAAGTATCTCAAAAATATGAAATTAAATTCTATTTCCAAAAGTATTATAACATGAATTGATCATAAAAACATCATTACAAACAATCATGAAACCTTTCAAAATTATTTCACACAAGATAAGTCCATAAGAATATCCCAAGCCCAAGCCCATTCCTTTGTTAAAATTCATCTTCACATTTCAACCAATTTCAATTAAGCATGATGATGTGTTGTGCATCAGAAAAGATATGTGGCTTATTTTCTTTTTCAAGGGGTAAACATATAAGCACTAGGTGGGAATCACATTAAATATTAAAATGAGTATTCAATTTTATTTTGTTTTTTTGATTTTATTTGTTAAATGTTTTGCTATTTTTTAAACACAATTGATATGAAAAGACTAACCCTAGGAAAGAAAACTATGGAGTCATGATCCCCAAGTGATGGACGTCACACATTTGGACAAAACATTGCTCTATATGGTCATTATTTTTTTCAAAATATTTTATGTTTTTTTGAATACTCAAATTAAACTAAAAGTGACCTCAAACCCTATGATATGATGAAAGGTACCCGAGAACTCAAACATACACCCAAGATCAAATGGTCGTGCATTATGGAATTTTAATTAGGAGGATGAAAAAATGTAAACTTGGAAAAATCAAATAGGACAACCACACTTTCCAAAAACAATTCTCATGAACTTAAACATGCATTAAAATCATAATCAAGGCATTCAAAATCATTTTGAAAATAATTTTTCATGTCTCACAATTTACATTAATGCATTCTAGGATAGTTAATTGAAATTTTTTTATCATAAAATTATAATTTTTTTGAAATCCTAGATTTTCACTCCCCCCAACATAGAATGAAACTACCCTCAGTTTTGAAAGAGAAGAGAAAAGAGAGATTAGAATTGGGAATAAGGAGGGGATATGTGATTTGAAATAAATTAATGGAACAAAATCACCTGGTTTAAATTCTATGAACATCAAAATGTAGTTGATCACATTTTCTTCATGTCCATGGGGACTCCTCTGGTTGATTGAAGGGTTGGTTTGAACTCTAGATGGCATGGGTTTTATTTGAAACGATCAAAATTATTCAACTATTAAATCTCACAAAAAAATATTAGATCACAATGGAAACGCCAAGGGGTTACCTTAAAAAACAAAAAAACCCAAAAAATAAAATAAAAAATGTAGAATCTGGGTTGCCTCCCAAAAAGTGCTTAATTTAATGTCTTTAGCACAACTTGGAGCCCCCAAATTATAAAACACCAAATTTCAACATTTTTAGGAGACAATTATTGTCCACTTCAACTTGACTGAGATGGATTATTTTTTTAGAATCTGTTTCATGTGAAATATTTTGTTCTACAATGAGTGGGAAAATCCATGTAATATCAGAAATCATTGATTCAGTTGAGCTTATATTCTTTCCTAAGACATCAATGACCATTCCTAAATTATTGGTTTCTTTAAAAGAATGAACTAAAACTGCAAGTTCTGCTTTATCACCTATGATAAGATTCTTGAGTTAGGAAGGAAAATAATTTTGAGCTCAGGTTCATTGAAATTTCTTAAAGGAGATTGAAAAATTAAATCAAAATCAGTTTCTTCTCTAGAAAAAATAAAACGAACTGGTTCATTTGGAAAATATGATTCATCTCTAAAATTGTCCAGTTGAATATCAAGAATGGGTATGGACTCATTGTTTTTGATCTCCCATAATGGTTCAATATTTGTGCTTTTAAAAATTTATCAATAGAGTGATATTCAAGAAACTCAATCCATAAAGTCAAATTTTCCTCCTTTGAGTCCAAAAAATCATTTTCCTCCTAATTTAAAGACACGTAAAAATTTCCATCATCCTTTTCAGTTATCCCATAACCAAAGGATAGTTCTTTTGTAAATTCGTGAGAGGTTTTTGGCATAAAATATTCATCTATAATTGAAGATAAATAGACATCTTGAGTGGGAATGGGTTTCTCAAAAGTCTTAATGCTTTTTACTTATAATCTCAAATTTGAATATTCTGAATTCATTATATCCATTTTTTCACACAATTGTTCAAGGATTTTTTAGGATTAGGTTGTAAAATATTTTTTGCATCATTAAATTCATTACGTTCATTATCTTTAACCATCCTCTACTGGGCTATAAATTGATCCTTTAAACAGTCATCATCCCATTGATTTTACAAATCATTGGGTGTGGTGTATTCAATTAATGATTGGTCAATGAAATTCCCTATGTGAGGTGATTCCCAATATTGATTTCCACCTTGATTAATGCATTGGTTTATGAAGGGGTATTTTGGAAGATAATCCATTGGAGTTTATTGATAATTGGTTTTGGTATTCTTTGGACACACAAAAATAGAAAGGGGAAAAGAGAAGAGAAATTAGGGTGAGAATAAAGAATTTGGGGTGAGAAAAAAAATGAAGATCTAAGGTACTTACATGGGTCCCCAGAAATGGTGCCAAAATTTGGTTGAGCCCAAATTTACCCTACTGGTAAAAGCGGTCATTGAAGTACAAGTATGGATCGAATCTATAGGGACCGAAGAAGAAACCTTGAGACACTCAAATTTACTGATGGATTGGCTATGAAGTGGACAACATTGAGGTAGATTTTAATTGGAGAATTAATGATATAATTTAAATAAAATACAAGAAAAATTATGTGAACTAAACATTTATTAATGATGTATTGATCTTAGGGGTTCTCTTGGGGTGGATTGGATATATTTCTTTTCTTAAAAATTTCATGTTATTAATTCAAGATGTATCCAAACAACGAGATAATTCTCCCAAATCATTCAAAAATTTAATCTTTACACAATCCCAAGGCCAATCACCAATTCACTTTGAGGAACACTTTACTGATCACTCAAAGTAAATAGATCATACTAGCACTCAAAATGTGTTATCATTAAGGTTGGAAAAGATGAAAAGAATGTAACTCATGAAATGGAAATACTAAAATGACAAAAAGATTTAAATATTATGTTTATGAAATAACATCCAATCCCTGACCTTACTAATCAATTGGATCAAACCTTATGTTTTTAGCCCTACATTGATACTATTCTTCCAATGGAAGCGGGATATAGACTTATGGGGGCAGAATTGAAGAATAAGAAAAATATTAAAAGAACGAACACTCCACCGTTGTGTGATTGAATTCACAAGTACTGATGTGAATAAATTAAAACCTAGATTCAATGGTATCAACATGTGAAGAAAAGGAAAAAAGTGAATAAGAATAATTTTTTTTATTAAGATACTAAAGGTGAAATAAAAACTTACATGGGAAAAATTGATGATGCGATTACAAAATGAAAGCATGAAATTACAATTGAAAGAATAACAATGGATGAAAGAAAAACGTGGATTGAAAGAAAAATATTAGATGATAATTACATTCACTAAAATATCCCTATATAGTCATATTATGAGCCTTAGAGACACCCCACTATAGTAAATTCCATCCCCATTAATTTAGAGAGTCAAAATGAGGGTGAAAAATCAAGGGAATTGGGCATTTCGAAGATGACCCAGAAAACTGTCCAGATTCATCCTCCTTTTAGACATTCGAATTGGATATTAATTATGGCCGAATAATTAGGGGTTTAAGAAGAAAAATATTTTCTTCCATGTGTCCTCCATCATCTGTCAAAATTTCCAGTCATTTGGTGCATCCGTATGAATGTTATGCCCAAAATGGTGAAAATAATTTATGGGCATTCATATCGGTCCCACCATTTAAATGTAAATTTCAGATCCACATATCTCCATGATTTTTTTTAATTATATCTGGATATAGTTGAATAAAATGATCCTGATATTTTTCTCTTTCTACTTTAAAAATTGGATCTTCATTGGGCTTGGTTTTTTGGCCCCACTTCTACTTGATGGGCCTTAGGCCCATTATGCTTTGTCCGCAAAATTTCTGCTATCATGATGACAAATATCCATCATCTCTTGGTATTCCTACATCAATCCTAAAAGATAAAATATTAAAAAAAATTGATCAATCATATAAAAAAATATCAAATTTTAAAAATAAATATAATGTTCTCCACAAAAAGATGATTGATTGGGCCCAAATTTTTATTTTAAACATTAATTGCATTTGAGATGAGAAATGATGTTCTATTTATATAATTCACTAAAAAATATGTTTATAGACTTTAGAACAATTAATATAAATATATTAACAATGAATATTATCCACTTCCAGTGTCTAATCAAGTATGATTTGTCAGCCCATTTCTATATTGGGAAGATGAAAAAATTGGTATATGTTATTAGTATAATGGATAAAATAATACAATCAATGGTAAAGTTTGATAATGATATAGTATTATTGAATATTAAAAGTATATACATGGGAATAATAAAAGGTAAATAATCCTAAATTTCTAAAATAACATCTCAACCCTTAATTATTCAGAGGATAAAATTGTACAAAATGATGATAAGGACATACCAAAGAACATATAGAATATTCTGGAAGTGAATATTGGTAAATATAAAATCATAAGGTTTGGAACATAGATATGTTTCCAATCATTAAAAGATTATAATAAAGAACTTATGGATTATGTGATTAAATAATAATTTTCTATTGATATAGTAATCACTAAGTGGTATACATATATAAAGAATAACTTTTTAGTAGGATAAGATGAAGAAGTAGATTATAGAATTTGTATCTAAATTATTGGAATGAAAACAAGTCAAGGAAATACGACAGAATTATAAGTTCATGATCCAAATATATCTAAAATCAGTATAAAAATAGGAAACCATAACCATGGATTTAGTCATAGGAACCCCATGTACTATTAAATACAATAACTCTCTTTCTATGGTAGTCAACCCCCTAAAAAATTCCACACATTTCATTCCTATTAAAGAATAATTATCTCTTGAAAAACTATAATAAATAAATACATTGAGTAAGTGGTACGATACCATGAACTTCCAATCATAATTCTATTTGATCAATATTGATGGAATATATCACGATTCAGGAGAATCCATCATCTTGATTTTTATATAGGGATGATTATCAATACTACATATCACCCTTATAAGGATGGTTAATCTAACATGTCCATTAAAAAATATTAGATATGCTGTGACATTATACAATTTTTGTGAAATTATACATATTTAGACAAGTATACAATTTACCAAAGTCATTATACAAACATAGTATCATTTATATTTAAATAAATAGTGGTTTATAGATAAATTTCATAAAATATTATTTTGATTAAATGATTTTATCAAAATATTGTATATATTTTCTGAAAATAAATTTATGTGTTATTTTCATCCAAAAATCTATTTAACATATTGATCTTTCATTCCTTTGTATATACTTAAATTAAATAATAATCATAACATTATTCAAGAAACCAAAATTTCATTCCCAAAATGACAATTACACATTTCCAATACTATAGTCTATAAATATAACACTTTATTTCTCAAGCTTATTCCCTAAAGGTCATGTGTATTATGGTTATACATTAATGAGGCTGATCAGCTAATATTTCCCTAATGGAGATATCCACTAGTATAAAATTTTCTCATCATTGATTTTACTCGACCCTTACTTGTTAGATCTCTTCTTGGTCATGGTAAATCATGAACCCCATTGATTTCCACTCCCTATAAAGTTATAATAAATTTTATTCATAGGGTATTTTCCTAATGATTTAGTCCATAATTTTACCTTTATTAAAATATTATGTTTTCCTCATTACCCTATTTATAAACTAATTATATTTGTAGGATTATAATTAATGGTAAAAATTTATAATGGTAATACTGTTCAACATTCATATTACTATTCCAATCAATAAGTTCATTATTTATAATGGTTTGGATACTTTTAAAATGGTCATATTAATATTATAATCATTATATTATAATGGGGAATTTATAAAAACATCCCATTAGATTATTTTTGGGTTTTTTTTCAAAAATGTAGTGGAGAAGACCATGAAATAGGTTTAATAAGTCATTATATAGTGACTAGAGGTATTTTTTGAGATGATGATGGATGTTATAGTACTTCTGTATATACAAAACAATAATTATAAAAATACAATGATCATGCCATAATAGGTCACACATCATGTGATAATTCTTTGGTACGTATAGTAATTACTCCATTAATAGACACACTACAATAAAAAAGACCTAAAGTATGTTATGGTATAATAAATATCATAGATATGATGGAATTACTCAATCCTACTATAAAATTACTAATATAACCAAAATATAGTTGATATAGGTCATGTAATATCTATTATACATATAAATATCATTTTCTAAGGGAAACTATTGTATGGAATGATTTAAACTAAGTAGGTGACCCCATGAATTGTTTTTACAAGGATCTATACAATTGATTGATCATTAACTCCATGATAGTTGTGTGTCCACCATAATGAATCTATAGTGTGATGAAATCAATTCCATGCTATAATATACCCGAAATACTCAATGATAATTCACTCTAAAATTGTTATGATTGTTCTATGATCCAATTGAATTTGATAACAACATTTCTTCTCCTATGTGCATGTCGCACTTTGTAATGTTTCTCAAATAAAGCTAATATTGTCAATGGTGAACCCTATTTCTTCACCATCACATGGTTTTTAGAGTTGGATCCATGAAATATAGTGGTGGAATGATTTTTTCTATGAAGGTGGTACTCATTCCAACATGGAATAAAAATTTCATTTTGCATGGATCTTTTTTGAGTGATGGAATGAATTATTCTTCTAATACAGTTTTATTTCATCAAAATAAATAATTACTAATGAATATAAATAATTCAAAGATATTATCTTTTGAGGAGCCTATGGGATATTCTTTAAGGGTACTCATACTCAGATATTGTGGCATGTATGCATGAATTTTATCATCTTAATAAATGGATATTGATGGAAAATTAAAGAAAAATAAATATGTTCCTTTATGAATAATTATATATATTTATCTAAAAAATGGTGATGGAGGATCATGGACAAAAGGAAGATAATATAGGAATTCTATATCATTTCATGACAGTATGAGTGGAGAGAATGGGGTATCTAGGAGTCTATCAAACTATAGAATCATAGTGTTTAATCACATGGATTAATGAGGTGATGCTTGAAATACTATTTATTATATAATATCATTCTTGGATCATAATTATCAAGATGGTATTGTATAAACAAATAATGAGTTATTCAATTAACTTAGATTTGGGAGTTTTCTACATTGCAAGAGTTTTAATAATAAGGGTCAATTTGGATACTCAAATTTATAATAAAAATTTTGTTTTCTTAATTATTTCATTATATTGAAACATTACCATTGTATTATCCTGGTGTTATCCTAGTTTATGTGAATAAATAGAAAATATCATTTTTTTCTCTTTAGATTCTATATTAATTTTTTTATTTAGAGGGGGGAAATTATTCTATTAATGATTGAATAAGATTATTTTTCTGGGTTTTATAAAGCATCATATGTACCCTGGTTTACCTAACACCCTCATAGTACATACAGTACATGAGACCCAAAATTGGAAGAAAATATGAAGCATTTTGGTATCATATATTCACTATAAATACTTGGAAACATTCCAAAACTGATGTGGAATTCTGATCATTGATTGAAATAGCTTTTTATTATGGAAGAACTATATGAAAAAATATTTCCAATTATATGGAATGGGTGAGAGTATAGATACCATACATGGAATCTTATTTAGCATGTGATTCATAGAATTATTAGAGAATGAATAAAGGGAGATTGTTGTGGATGCCAATTAATTTTAAGGGTTAGGGGGATCATTTCTAACATAATGTTTATGAATGTGATTATTTGTAAATCCCCACCCTCCATGTGGGAAAACTTCTCAATTTTTATAGAGATTATTATGAGTGAATGGAATAAAAATAAATTATTTTATATAGAAATTACGATCAGTGTAAGATTTTACCATTTGTGGTTACTAATGAATTTGTAGATCATGTTAATATTATTATAATGGAAATTCATATATAATTAGAGATATCTTATATGACATCATGTTCATGAAGATGATACTAATGCAATTTCACAGATGATTAATTGAAATATCTTGGTACTCCATGATAAGGAACCAAATTAATTCACAAATGGAAATATATAACAATATTTTATGCTTAATAAATTCCTTGTATGTTTTAGTATAAAGCCACTTTAAGTGCATTTTAATTTTTTTTGGTATTTTATAAAAGAATTGCATTGGTATTTTTTTACTGAGATTTTATTATTCAAAGTTGAAAACCTTACTATATATTAAATATTACATTTAAATATAATTCATATATATCAATGCAGCATATCCTATTTATTAAAAACATAACAAAAAAACATACATTATAAAAAATAAAAAATGGACACACTTTTTATACTATCTAAAGATTCTATATGTTTTAAAAATTTAGATTAGTATAAAATATTACATTTCATATAGATATGAAAGATTTATTTTTTATTTGATATTTTTAAAAGGAAAAAAATATTATATAATTAGGGGGAGTTAAAAAATTTCTTACTTATTAACATATTGGTGATATAAATAATCTTATTTCTGGACAGATAGAGTTAATTATTCAAAAATAGTGTATATAATGTTTTCTATAAGTATAATGGATTATAATTTTTTTTTGAATATATTATATATTTTATATTTCACTAAGAAAAAATTATAGGCATAAAGTGAATGTTTTCTCTATGTTTTAAACGTCATGTATAATGTGTATATTTGATGAATATCCTACATATTAAATATTGTTGAAGAAAATATTACATTTGAAAAATTATGTTTTAGATATTTTCATGGAATCATCAAACATGGTTAATTTTTATTATATTATTCATCATCCATTAATATTTTCCAAATAAAATAAATTTTTATAGTAGGTTCCGGATATTTCATGTTCCACTTAAAGAAGTATCAATACTACTTCCAACAATTATTGGGGAACCTGTTTTTATGGAGAAATATCTCACATTAAATCGATAAATTTATTTTATTGATATTATATAATGTGACCAATCTACTATTGTTATATTTAATTTCAATTAGAATGATAAAATATATTCTGTAAGATGGAGGAACAACCTATTGAATATGAGTGGATTTAGTTTTCATAATAATGAGAATGTAATTTTTCTTTCTTAGAGGAAAAAGATATTCATATTTAAGTAATAAAACATTGAATCTTATGATTATAGATCTAGATTGTAAATGCATGTTTACTTGAAAAGGTAGAATTTAGATATAAATCTCTATAATTGTTTGGTGTAGGATTGGTGAACATTTAAAGAAATCATTTTGTGAGGAGCATAAAATTATAGAAGATGTTTTAAAAAACGATCAAGTGTTCACTAACATTAATGATCCTATAGAAATTTTCTAATGTCCTTTGGATTATGTCTTGATACAGAAAACATATGTAATGTATTACAATGTTAGTAAGCTAACTAAATTACTCTATGTTGAGTAATTAAATTCCTTAAATGACATTTATGTTTTATTGAAGATATTTTAAAAAATTAAGATGCTTTTTTTTATGTTAGATATAGTTATTTCAGTTATATTGGAGTGATTAAGAATTATTTAATATTAATTAATTTGTTTTTGAGTTTATTTGAATAAATTATTTATATCAATATTTGGGGATGAAAATTGGACAAGTACAGAGCCTCTCCAAACATATTAAGTGTTTTGAATATAGAGGACATATAATTTTTAAAATTTATTTCTTGCATACGATTCTAAGGATCAAACAAAAAAACTAGAAAATCTTCAGCTCAAAGTGAATGTCATCAATATTTTCAAAAGTTATATAATGAAATATACAAAAGGGCATGAATTTTAATTTGATACATTATATTCCTATAAGAATTCAGATGATGCGTTATCATATTATATATAAATATATTATCATTTCATATTTATACTGTGTTATAAAATATTTTTTGAATAATTTTTTTTCTATAGATGAACATTGTAATGTTTTAGAAATTTAAAAATCCATACATTGATGTTTATGATGTATTTCAAATGATGAGACATGTTGATAAGTAAAAAACATAACATACAAAGAGTATATATTTTTGGAGAATACAGAAGTTAATTTCTATCACACTAGGGTATTCCGGTCTTCTTAAATCATTAATATGGTTTCACATATTAAAAACGTGAAGATTTTAATGACATAGGAATTCCATAATTAAATTTTCTTGAAATTAATTTTGATAAATCCTAAAATATCATTCACATATTAAAAATTCAAAAATGATATTTTGATTTATCATAAATGTTGTTAATGATTATAATTTATCTCTAAAGAATATGATAAGGAATTAACGAATTTAAGGAATTGAAATATAATATATATTTTATTTTTGAATAAAATATTTTTTCATTCCATGAATTATAATATTCATTCCACAATAGAATTATTAATTTTTTATCTATATATGATGAATAATTTAATTATAAGACTCCAAAATATTAAATTATGTACATCATATTCAATAGCATGTATAATACACAACAAAAATAGTAGAAAGATAAATAAATTCTTGAGACATTAACTTATTTTAACTATTTTAACTGAATTCAATCTATTCTATGACATTCAATGCACACAATACTGTGTTAGCCATCATTACACGTGATAACAATTATCTCCATTATAATGCATTATGTGTACGACCAACTATTATAAAATACTATTAAAATTAATATTTAAAATAAAAATTATATCCTAGTCATTGAATTAGTTGATATTAATATTTTTGACAATCTAATGAAATCATATAGTTGTATTCATTGGTTAAAAATTTATTAGAAAAAAAATTTAAAAAAAATTAAATATAAAGCCAATGTTTTTATAAAAAATTATTATTAAATGCCAAATGTTGTTTATTATAATATATTAAATTAATTAACATTAGTGGGTAATATTAATTAAATTTATATATTATATTTTCATTAATTTTTTTCAATATTTATCCAATAGATTTTATTGGCATTTGATATAATAGATTTAATTTTACACATAAAGATATGTATTTTTTTACACACAGTTTTGTAGAACTTTAATGAAACACTATTTTTTCATGAAAATTTGAATATTTTATAAACATTATATGAAAAGTAAACATAATTTTTTAAATTTTAATTTCAATATTATTTTACGGTCAATTGTAAGTATTTTTATGAGAAGTTTAATTTTTTGATGAACAATTAAAAATAATAAATTTTTATTGAATAATGTATTTACATCTAAATAATTATTAATTATAAATTAAATTATTTATTTGGTTTAAAGTCAAAATAGTTCAATTATATATCTATTAATTATGTTTAGGTTTTTAGAATCGATTGTATACATAAATTTTAGATAAAAACATTATTAAATTTAGATGACGTGTTATCATATTACATATAAATATATAGTAACTCGAGGCATTTTTTGAGATGTTGATGGATGTTGTAGTACTTCTGTATCTACAAAACTATAATTATAAAAAGACAATAATCATGCCATAATAGGTCACACATCATGTGATAATGCATTGGTAGGTATAGTAATTACTCCATGAATAGACACACCACAATAATCTAATGGGTTGTTATATAATTTCATGAGACATTAACATATTTTCACTATTATAAGTGAATTCAATCTATTCTATGACATTCAACGCACACAATACTGTGTTATCCATCATTACACGTAATAAAAATTATCTTCATTATCAAGCATTACGTGTACGTCCCACTATTATAAAATACTATTGATATTATTATTTAAAATAAAAATTATATCCTAGTCATTAAATTAGATGATATTAATATTTTTGACAATATTATGAAAATATATAGTTGTATTCATTGGATAAAAATTGATTAGAAATAAAATTTAAAAACAATTAAATATAAATGCAATTTTTTTATAAAAAATTATTATTAAACACCAAAATTTTGTTTATTATAATATATTAAATTAATTAATATTAGTGGGTAATATTAATTAAATTTATATATTATATTTTCATTATTTTTTTGACATTTATCCAATATATTTTATAAGCATAAGATATAATAGATTTAATTTTACACAAAAAATATGTATTTTTTAAACGCAGTTTTACAGACCTTTAATGAAAGACTATTTTTTTCTTTAAAAAATTTAATATATTATAAAATTTATATAAACGATAAACATAATTTTTAAAATTTTAATATTAAAATTATTTTACAGTTAATTGTATGCATTTTTATGAGAAGTTTAATTTTTTGATGAACATTTAAAAATAATAACTTTTTATTGAATACTGACAGTATATCTAGATAATTTATAATTATAACATAAATTTTTTATTAGGTTTAAAGTCATAATATTTCAATTATATATCTATTAATTATGTTTGGGTTATTAGAATCATTTTTATACATAAATTTTAGATAAAAAACATTATTAAATTTAAAAAATTAATCACATTAAAAACTAGTTCTCTTGTCCTATCTATGGGATTAATTTTAAATCAAGATTTACCACTTCTATGAGTTGAATTTTGGTGAATGGATTACATTTTTTTAATAATAATTTATAATTTCTAATATGGTCAACTTAATTTTTACCTAAATATTTTATGTAATTAGTTATTCTTAATTACAATGATTCTGGAGAAAACAAGTATAACAAGGGGCTAGACCTTAAAAATAAGGAAAAAATATTGAATAAACATTTCATAAAAGAATTGGATAGCTATATTTAAACCATATATCTTATATTATAAATAACAGTCAATTATGGGATCCACATTACATATAGAAAATGTGGGATTAATTCTCCTCTTTCAAAAATTACAAGAGTGTCACTCACCTGACATATAAAAGGCCACACACTCTCCTCTCCATATCACACCTCCAAACCAATTTGGATTATACTATAACTGAAAGAATCAATAAAAAAACCCCCACCACATCATATAATAATAACCTTGGTAATAAATCCAATAATTTTATGCATTAGTGCAACACTAATGAGGATACCAGAAAAGATGTAAAGTTCTTCTAAAATAGTTTTTTTTATTTTCTTCTCAAACTGCTTTGATAATTTTTATAAAATTATTATATAATAAAATCATTATCATACATATTTTGAGATTATTTTAAATTAATTACACTTAAAAAAACTTCATACATTTCCATAAAATGCATTATAGATTTATCATTCATGTGTATGGCATACTACCACCTCACGAACTAATGTCATTTGTTTTTCCATTACCACCATTAATGTTTGGGAATAATGATAGATTTATATTTAATATATAAAATATATGATGTAAATATATTTCTAAAATTATTGTATCACACATATATTCATGCTTTCAATTTTTATGAAATTCAATAATGTGGCTCGTGTGTACGGTGGACTACTTCTTTGCGAAGTAGTATGATTCGTTCAAAATTTAAATAGAATGTATTGAAACGGTTTTCATAAACATGAGTGATATATATTACATAAAACTAATAATATAATGATAATATATATAGTATTTTACTTTATTTCTTTCAAAAAATAAATTAATTAGAACCGGATTTCATGCATACGAACGAACTACCATCTCCATGAATAGTGTATTCAATTTTTTATTAAAAAAATTCATGGATTCCACTATATATATATATATATTGAATAAATAGTACATTTGAATCATGTTTTAAATTTTTTATATTATTAAATAATGATCATTTTATAAGGAACATAAAATATCAAATAATAAATGATTGAAAAAAATCAATTAATACACAAAACGATGATTAGAGGAATTATTATTGATGAACAGGTGATAATATTTAATAATAGTATCATATATGATATCATAAGTACTAATATTTTTTAATAGTTAAATAACATGTTTAACTCCGATATACACTAGTTTAAAACAAGTTCAAATAAAATAAAGCAAAAGGTAAAGGATTTCTTCTGAATTTACATTCCATTGAGACGTACATGTTTTTATGAATTGGTTCACTTTTATGTGGTTTATAAATTGACCCTTTGAAATTAATTATCAGGATTTATTAAAAAAATTAAGGTACCTTATGTTTCAATTTGAATTATCACATACAATTGGATTTGATGTTTAAATTACCAATTGGTAAAACTTATCATAGAATCATAATTTATTTTTTGAGTGTAAACATTATCTTGATGCATTCACATTCTTACAATCATTGTTAGTTCAAATTAATTTTATTCTAAATATCTGTAATAATGAATGATATATATTATTATTTCATAAATGGTATAATTTTTTTTTCAAATAGGTTTTAATTTAACTGTGACATGATTTTTTTAGAAATATTAATAAGTCTATATCATTTACTTTGTATGAATACTAGAGAAGGAATATAATTTATAAATTAAATTAGTATATTTGGAATGACTTTAAAATTTAGTACATGGATTGGGGAATAGTTAATATTTCCCCCTTATTTCATCATTCTTCTTAGTAGATAAATTCTGTTGGCCATAAACCCATCACATTTATAAATAAGATGTTTTAAACTATCTTGAGGACTGATCAGGAAAATAATTTCATTGGAAGTGTATCATCATAAATTACATGGGGTTTTTAAACATCATTTTATAAACCAAATTTAGGATATATCTTTAAGGCATAGTTATCATGTTCTAGGAAATCTGATATCCAATAATTAAGCATTTCCTTCATTCATATTCCGTTTTCATTATCCATTATATTTTCTCTATGTTATAATCAATGCATGAATTTCACTCTAAGATTATTTATTAAGTGTAATGTGTTCTAATTTATTTACCTTTCCATAATATTTATTATTTATCTTCCCAAGATAGACAAGTAATTTAAATGGATTTATATTCAATAATTAACCATTCCTTATTATTTTTGTATTTCATTATCGGTTTATTGATTACATTGAATGTGTTTTAGGTTATTTACCGTACCATATTGATTATACTCATTAACTCATTATTTATTCCACTATATTTAACCCTTAATAAAATTTTTATCTCACCCATATTTTGTTTCCTTTCACCAGGATTCCAAAAATATTAATATGAATTATATAAAGGCACATACAAGGTAGAATTATGTTATTTTTAAAAAAATATGTAACAATTGTTTTATTAAAATTTATATGTGAATCGTGTATTTATTTGGTTTCCCAGACTACAAAAATAATTGGTCATTTGAGATTCAATTTCTTGTATCTTATTCCACTGTAATGGTAGCAAGAATTAGCTATGTAATTCTAGGTTTAGGGTCATAATAGTTTTTTGAGCCAATTTACTAGAAACCTTGGGAACTAGATTTCAGAAAAAAATTCAGTAGGGAACATTAACTTACTAAAAAATTTGAGGATAAGTATATAAAAACCTCATAACATTTAGTGAGGTGTAGATTATATTTTTTTCAAAAACAAATCATCCATGTGTTCATAATACTAGAATATGTGCTTCTGGGATTGATATACCTAGGCGTAATAACTATGAAATGAGAGAATTAGGCATCACCTGATTATCACATGGTATACAACAAAAAAACTTATTGTGCACATAGTCTGAAACTCTTGGGGGATGTTCTTATAAAAATTAAAATTTCCTTTATAATTCATTATGAGGGACATAAATCGATAATGATAATGAATTTTTGAGGTTAATCACTTGACCAATGATAAACTGATGTGGAAATTAAATGGAAAAATTATTTTTTTTATTGTGATTAAAAAAATTGTATAAGTATTTTACCAATGGAATTTTGGTTATAAGAATCATGAATTATCTATTAATTATTATAAATTCTAAATGAAAATTTTTATTTCATTGACTTTAGATGTTATGGATACCATCATGGGTTAATGAAATTATGATTGATCATAAGTTCAATTACATTGACACCACATTTTAGGTCTTATGTGGTAGAAATGTCCAGAGATTAAGGTTATTATAGGAGAAACATATAGAAAGAATATGTTTTAGAGGAAAAGTTATTTGAGAAATAATTCCTTTATATTTTATAGACATAAATTTTAATGTATGGAAAATTTTTAGGGTTGATATAATCATTATTTAAATTTTAATTATAATCAAATAAGATTATTAGGCGTTATAAAAATACAATCAATAAATAAACAGTTTTGAAAACATTAGTAAAAATGTAATTTAATGGTTAAAATTATTTTCAGTATGTCTGTTATATTTTTTTGATAATTTATATGAATTATATAAATATAGTTTATAAAATGGAAAATTTTCTTACAAGGTGACAACATGTTGCATCTGAAAAGGAAGAAGGGCTTGAATCTATGAGTGAAGGATGATACTAGTTTTTTCACCAAACATTGGCCTATGTGATGTTATAGATAAAATTCCATTTTTTAAACAATTTGATGATTGAATATTAAGTTTGAACTGGTATTATTTCTTTTTTCATTTATAGATTAATTTATCAATCATATTAGTTTGTGAAAATTGTAGTACAATGATGCAAATAATTCTATTAATATGGTTTAAAAGTGAATTTAGTGCTTGAGGCATAAAAAATATTCAGTTTCTTATATTCATTTCTAATAATAAGTGATCAAATAGAAATTGAAGGAAGCACAACCAATGGATGAAATTATTCTTATGAAATAAAAATTAATCAAGTAAGAATATATATATATAATTTTATAAAGGAAAATAATTCATCATATTTAGGAAAAATGATCTTCAAATAAATATTTATTATGATATGATCAATTCTGATTATATCAATTTCATTCTCACACAAATTAGATATATATTTTTTGTTCCGCACAAAAATAAATTAATCAATCACATGTTTTAAATCAGGGAGATCAATAAATATATATAAATAATTATTAGATTCATATATTTTTGTATATTCACTTTTCACTGATTTTCTCTTATATAGAAACCTATTTATATTTATTTTCATACGACCTTTTTACTTTTAATTCCCTATTATTAAGAATGTATTTTATTATCCATTTTACAGTATAGGTTTTTCAACAATGATATTTCCAAATTTCCAAACATTGATTACCTGTATCATGTTTAAATTCCAAGAACAAAATTTATTTAAGTTGGGGAGATTGTAACACCTTGAAATACAAAATATTAAAATCACATTTGATTGCATGTATGACACACAACAAAAAGATATGAAATAAATATAAAATATTGATTATTTTTGATATATCTAAAATTTTCATTAAAATCATTCTATTATATATATTTCATTACACGCAATACACAAAAACAACATACACTGCATGCTATATTGAGTTACTCTGGTACCTTGCATTACACTTAAGAAATAGTATTACCAAATACTATTATTATAATTATATAAATGGAAGATTATATCATAGAAATTAAATAATAATGTATGAATATGATTAAATTAATTTTTAAAATATACGGATTAATTCATTGGTTACAAATTAATTAAAATTTAATATAAAACACAATTCAAAGTTAAGAATTTTTTTATAAAAAACATTTTAAATGAGCCAAAGTTATTTTATTATAATAAATTTAATTATTTAATATTAATGTATGAAATTTATTATTTTATATATTATATATTTTATAAACAAATTAAACATTCATCAAATATATTTTACAGGCATAATATTAGATTAATTCTTATTTTAGGCATAAAAAGCACTATTTTTACAAATTAAAATTTTGTACCTTTTAGTTGAACACTTATTTTAAAAATAAAATTTGACAATATAATAAATTTCATATGAAAATATAAACTAATTTTTTTAAATAACAACATAAGAATAATCTTAGGGTGAATTTTGGGTATTTTTCTAAGAAGATTTGTGTTTTTGATAAATAGTTTAAAATAATAAATTTTAATTGAAAATTCCTTTTTGTCTAAATAATTAATAATGATAAATAATATTTTTAGTTATTTTAAAGTAAAAAATATTTCAATTATACAAAAAAAATTAATTTAGTTCATTAAAAATATTTTTATATTTAATTATATATATATATATATTTATTTTGAACATTTTCTGTTCAGAAAGTTGTTTTTTCATCCCGTCTTCGATATTAGTTTTAAATTAAATTATTTCAAATATTTTAGTAAAATTTTATAAATTAGATTACAAAATTAGATTTAGAGTATTTTTTAATTTTTAATAATTTCAATATAATTTCGGATAAAAATTACTAGTAAAATCAATTAAAATTAATTACTATTATTAAAGAAGACAAAAGTTTACCAAGATACTAATATTTAACCATATTAAGAAAATTTCCAATAAATTTTTCCAAAAAATAGTTTTGGACATATTTATAACTTAAAAATTATATGATGAAGAGTGGTCCATTATTATATCCAATTCAAAAGGAATAAATGTTGGAGGAATTCTCAATTTTCAAATATTACAAAATTGTCACTAACCCCATTTATAAACGACCACCCTATTTTATATCCTCTCAAAAAATTTAAAATAATTGTTTTAGACTTGAACTACTAAACACACTCCCAAATTTTCATCCCATCATTTTCCAGAAATTCCACTGGGGAAGGTATTAGTGTAATCCTGACGAGGATACCCAAAGAAGAGGTAATGTTCTTCTAAATGCATTTTTATTTTATTTCATTTTTCGCCTCCTTAAATTATTATTATAAAATTATTATATAATAAAATTATTATATTAAATTTCATAATATGGTTTTATATTAGAGGTGTGATATATAACTTCACACACATATATCAAATGGGTTACAAAATCATCTTACATGTGTACGACAGACTACCACCTTTCAAATTGATGTCATTCATTTTTCCATTAATTCCTTTAATGGAAAGGATTAATAATGGATCTATATTTTATATTATACATAAATATATTATGTTTATGATATTTTTATTATTTTTTTAATTTGTATACAACTTCTAAATTCATACTTTTTATTTTTTGGTAATACGATAATGGGGCTCATGTGTACGATGGATTTCAACCTGATGAAGTAGTGTAATTATTTCATGCTTTACAAGGGGTGGAATATGGGTTTTCTTCAATAATAATAATCAATATATATTACATAAAAATTATATCTTATTGATATATATATATATATATATATTATTTAATCTTATTTTTTTAAATAAGATAATAAATTGGAATCATCGTTTATGCGTACGTACAGCCTAACATCTCCATGCACGATGTATTTAATTTCCTACTACCAAATATCATAGATTAAGGTAAATATATATAATAAATACATAAAATATTTAAATACTACTTTACATTCTATATATTTCTCAATATTTATTGATTTAAGAAGAAAAAATAACAAGTCAAAACATACTAAAAACAAAGAAAATTAAAACATGAAACAATGAAACAAATTAAATATTTTTAATGAACGTGTAATAAAATATTATAAAAGGATAGTATATGATATAATAAATATTAATATGGTTCTATAATAATTTAATAACATGTTTTACGCCATTATAAAAGAGTTTAATGCACATTCAACCCAAAGGAAACATATGGTGAGGGCTTTCGTCTCAATTTGTAATCCATTGAGACTTACTAGTTTTTATGCACCGATTCACATTTATATTGGGTACACATCACCATTGAAATTTAATATCATTAATTATTCATAATAAATAGTATTTTAAATTTAACATTGAATTATATCATTTATAGGGATTTTCCTTGAAAATCACTATGTGGTAAAAGTTATGGTTCTATCTCAATTTCTTTTGTGATTTTTAACTTCCTCTGAAAAAAAAATACTTTTTTGTAATTATTTTTCCTTTTAAATTATATTACCTCTAAATAACCATTTTCTTTCATGATGTTTATGATTATTTCTTAAACCATATATCATTTTTACATATTGGAGTTACTTTGAAAGATATATGATTTATTTGGGAAATATTTTTAAATTTGTACCTTTCACACAAAATGAATATTTGATTAAGAATGTTATCTATGAATTAAATAAATATATGAGGAATGATTTATAAATGTATTTCATGGTTTGGGTATTGGTTAATTCAACACCCTTGACACATTGGTAATCTCATGATATTAAATCAGTTGGCCAAAAACCCTTCATGTTTGTTATTAGGCATAATTTGGTTTTTATTTTACCATTAAAAAAAGAGTTTATGGGTTTTAAGGATCACAGTTTCCTAAAATGTTGATAGAAAATAATTATTAAAATTATGAATAATATTATATTTTTAATTATTTTCAGAGACCAATTTGAATTTTTTTAATGTATTATCTCACATAAATTTAATGTTAAACTACAGAATAAGTTTGAATTTCCCATTGAAGTCACATCTACTAAAAAATTCAGATATTCTTTGGAAGGTTCGGAATAATCCTTGTAAACTAGATGTAACCCATATAATATTACAATACATATTGGGAAATATAATCCCATGTGTAATATGACAAAGATAGAGTTTATGAAGATTCATTTACTATATTAAATATTACACATATGTCATTAAAAAACATACATAAATAATATAAAATTGTTCTATAAAATTAAACTCCAAGAATCTATTAGGGTGTACCAACATTTGGAAGAACCTTCTAAAAATCCTATGTGTTGTTCTTTGATTTAATTTGGATTTAATATATGCTATGTGTCACCTGTTGTTATCATAATCTGATCCAACATTACCATAATCTGTAATTGGGAATGATTATTAATATAGATATTAAATAAGTAAATATTGATATTAAAAATGATTTTGGAAAAAAGTGACATTGATTCACCCGCCCACACATGAATATTTAACTACACTTATTTCTATGCACATCAATATTTTTCATATTTAAATAAGTTCCCTTTAGTTGGATACATATTTTATTGCTAATAATATATATCTAAAGTATATAATGTTATTAATTGGTGAAATTACATAGGTTCCATCAATAAAAAATTTCGTTCACATCCATATTGATATAAAAATAGAGGTTTCAACCCATATAATTAAAAATAAGAATAAAATATAGTAAAATAATCAGAAAATAATTTCAAATGTTAAATGAATTCACTAATTCTTGAATTTGGTCAGAGTGGTACTTATTCTATTAAAGCTATTCAATATTATTCTTCTATTGATAAGAATTTGTTTTATGATTTGGATAGTTATATAAAATCTATTGATGACCTCCATTTTGATGTTACATAATTCTAGAAGTGATTTACCTATGGATTAGTTACATACATATTTTTTCATCTATGATATATAAAATGAATAGTCATAGAAGCTATAATTTGATGAAAAAGTACCGTAAACTTCAGTAGTAATGTATCAAAAATGAAATTGTTTTCCTATGGAATTGAATACCAAGGAGAATTTTTTTAATATTAATTTAAAGACAAATAAAGGTATTTATAGCAAAAAAAATATATATGATGAAGAAATTCATTGTAATTTTATTTAAATGATTCAAAAAATGGAAGAAAAAATAATTTTTTATTATATGTGAAGAATAAATAAATATATATTAATGATAATGGGTTGTAATATCTTGAAGAAGTAATGTAAGACATTAGAAATAAAAAATAAGATCTGGTCTATAAATTAAATAATTAATGAAAAGATAGGTTGAGAACATGAATCCTAGAAGTATAGTCTAAACATAATTTTTATCCTGAAGGAGATTAATATGAGAAATGAGGAAAACTCCCATTAAGAGTCTATAAAATAACCAACAATATATAGTGATTCCATTACAACTTATTCCTTGAGTCTTATAGAAAAAAAGAATCACATAAAATGAAAAAATTGATTATAAAGAACAATTAATCCATATATAATAAAAACTTTGAATAATATAACTCATGCATTAGTTTATTATATTTCAATAAATGTAGTTTCATCTATTAGTATATCATTAAGCTAAAATTATTTAAACATATATATATATATATATATATATATAAAAATTAAAAAACAATTCACCACCACATTAATAGTATATGTAAGAATAATTAAAAGCACTAACACCCAACTGTATGTTCAAATGTAAGGTTTTATTTTCCAAAAATTTTACCCTAAAAACAATTTAAAAATCATTAAAAAATTTAATAGGACATGTTTTTTGGGCCACTTCTGGTGATATTGGATGTTTTAGAAAATAACTACAAAACATACTGATAAAATTTCATATTATGAATATTATAAAAGGACCATATTATAAGGGATTATATATAAATGTCAAAAATATTAATTCTATATTGAATTATAACTAATAGATGAATTTAAATCTATATTTATTAGAATATATTATGTTATTTATAAAACATTGGCTATTATTCGAAAAAAAATCTTTTGGATAAAGAGTGTCAAAATGTACTAACCATGCCTAAATCAAATCCAATTTAAAGAAAATACCTCAATAGAAGATAATTAAAAAGAAGAAAGACAATGACTATTCCATTAGGTGTAATTAGGTAGAGAAATATATTAAAAAACAAATTCTTAAGATGAAAACATAATGTGGTGTATAATAAATGTACATGTGTTTATTCAATGAGAGAAAATTCCACACCAATTACCATTAGAAAACGCGTTTGAAAATTAATATCACTGGATACATAAGTAAACAAAGAGTATAATTATTAAAATAGTGGAATAAGGTAATTCTATAACTATTACACATCCTAGATAAAGAAATACAAAGTTTTCCTAAATTTTTTAATCATAATAATAATAAATATATCATAATACGGTCAAATATTTTTAAGAATACATCTAATAAATTTTATACATGGATTCCAAGACATGTGGAATAACTAAATAAAATTTTGAATTCATAATTGACTCCATGTAATAAGACTTATACTACTAAAAGGGAGTCGTCACATATGAATAAGGTTGAAAATTTTTCTATGGAATGCTTAACCATATTTCTATAAAAGCATGAATTGAATTGGAAATAAGGAAATTAAAAATTAATGAAAGTGATTTTCTAATATAAGTAAAGAATAATTATACTTCTAAGAGGAAATTTTTAAAAAATATTATCCATATATTCAATATAGTTTCAAAATATGAAAATCAATAGTGAATATTAAATGAATAGTTCTCCTCATTTTAGTGCAGGAACAAAAACTTTTTTTATTTTGAGAAATAAGTCTCAACATTATTCCTGACATTATGGTTGTAATTTAAACACATAATATTCTAATATTTTGTTGTCTATAAAACATTTATTTGTAAATTAAGATGATTCATTAAAAGGTACAACTAAATTTATTTTATTACAAAAAAAATTGTATGTTATCCACCCTAGTGTACATGGTGCCTCCTAGAAACACACTAATTTTTTGTAAGATATATATTGAACTTAATATGATGAAAATATTATATGGTGAATATATTATTAATTATATCCTTTGAAGAGGATCTATCAAAAAAGATATTCTTCTAGAGAAGTGATATTTTTTTTCTGAATCTAGAAATCTAGACATCTATTGATAATGCTGAATAAATAGGTATGATAAGCACATTCCAAATCCCACTTGGTATTTTATAAATTATGTTTTTTAAGATAAGGTGACATAAAAAATTCATAATTTCATTTAATTTGGGAAGAAAATTCATTCACAAGAGTGTATCTATTATCTTTGTTTAATATGATTTCTTGTATAAATCTTGAAGATAAATCTTTTTTGTATATCCCCAACAAGCTGAAATAGAAATTGGAATAATTTATAGGACTTTTAGTGGTCCTATTTATTGTTTTTGGTAATAAATATTATTTTCTTCACTAACCATAACACATGTACAACTATAGTTGATTAATTTATGTCTCATTTCCAACATAAAAGCGACTTCATCCTTCACTTGCGTCAATGAGATTTTGTATCTCTAATTCTATGTCAATAAAGAAAAGAGAACAATTAAGGAGATTAAAATTTTGATTTAAATTTAATGACATTAGTATGAATATGAAGAAATTATTCTTCAATGAAATACATATGTATTAATTTTCACAATATTATAAAATAATACAAATTTTAAACATGTATTGATATTATCATTTTTTGAAATGTTTAAGGAATTTTAAAAATAGTAATCAATGTATTAAATAGCCCTATATATTATGGATTTATTTTTATTCTATAAGCTTGTAAATAGGTGTGTTGGATGGTTGAGGAAGATATTGAATATGATGAATGAAGATACCCCCTTTGACATGGGATGTGAGATACTATTTTTAGAGAAATTTAATATTCATATCTTATAATGAATATTTTATATATAATGACTGTTGATATAGTTTGTGATGAATTAAAAACTAGTGTAGATTAAATAAATAGAGAACTATCTGCAATAGTTTCAATTAGGGTTTAGAGATGAACACTGAACACATTCTAAGGGGTGCACAATTCTGAATGAGATTATAATAAATCATAAATTTTTTATCTAACAATTAGTTTACATTAGACATTATCTAATAACATAGTGATGGTGTTTTTCAAAGCATCATTTATGAATATACATTTAGTCATTTTTGAGGACATTAAAGAAGTATGAATTGAGTAATCAAATTCAATAAAGCACATTGGAGTTGTGTTGAAGATATTTTGGAATATTACTATATTTTAAAAACATTATTGAATTCCTTTAGGATATTTTGGAGAGATTGTGAATTCCATGAGACAAGAAAAAGAGGTTATAATATTATTAAAAAAATATCAATGTTGTATAATTATGGATAAAAGGTTTTTATTTATGGAGGCTCTCCATGTATACATTTTTTTTATATAGTGGAGTACAAATTTTCTAAAAGGAATTTCAAGTATAATTTTTTAAGAGAACAAAGAATTATTGGAATATATATATTCTCATAGTGAAAATGTAACAAATTTTTTAACAAATTTCTTTGAAATCTTGAAAATTATAGAACTCAAAATATGATACATAATACACATAATTTATTTCAAAATATGTTTAATCATAGTGAAAATTGAAATACAACCGAGGAATTTGAATATTATGATATATAATATATGTTGAAACATTGTTATGTTATCTATGTATTATCATCATAATGGTTTATATAATTAAAAATCCTTATGCTAATGCATAATATATTTTCTAAATAAAGAGAAAATGTATTACATATAAAACCATATGTGTATACATATGATTTTTTAGAACATATAAGGTAATTTCCCTCAAATTGAGTTATTTAGGTTTTTCTATACTATACCACTATTTTTTATCTATAAAAATGATAATATTATGATGATATAAAAATTATATAATATATATTTCTGAAAATTTAAAAAATAAATTCTTGGTAAATTATTTATTGACATAAATATCATAAATTTCATGGTTATTAAAATAGAATAAATTTATTAAGAACGTTAATCTATGAATATACAATATTTTTTTGTGAAGAAATATATAAATTAAAATATATAATGATGATAAATTTGTAATAATTGAATTTTTCTTTCCATGAACTAAAATAGCCTCACTGTAAATGAATTACTACCGCATATAATTAGAAAAATATAAATATTTATTTATTTATATAATTTTGCGGAAATATTTTTTATTAGAAGAATCTTGAGATTATTATTATAATTTTATAAATATTTATTCCGATTTAATTAATATATATATATAAATAAGAAAAAAGGATTTCATTGAATATCCATGAGGAAATATAGTAATAAGAACTGAATATGCTAGAGGTAGGTGGATAATTATTATGTGATGAAGATGAGGAAATATTCTAAAGAGTCCAAATAATATAATGGAAGATAATTTCAGTATTTATAGATATGTAAAATATATTCTATTTATTCAAAGTAGATAAGGAAAAAACATGTGGAGAATGAGGTTGTACGGAATATAGGGAAATAAATAGTACATTACAGGGGAGGAAATAATTTTTTATCATGGAATATGATGAATAAGAGACCGAATATAATATAAACAAAAATTCAATACATAGAAGTGGGAGGAAGAAGAATGAGGAGGATGAGTAGGAGGAGAATAAGATGAATAACAATTTATTTAGAGAAATACCATAGAAAATGTTATTTAGTTACTAAGTTAAATAATATTAGTAAATGAGATGTATCTTGGTTTTGATGAAACATTTCTCTTGAGTTTTGGTAGAAGCTGATGATTTAGATTTACTATAATTTTGGTTCTTAGGATATTTGTATTAACCAATGTTCACAATATTGAATAGTTTATTTTTAGGATATTGAAAAATATTCATAGTAATAATATCAAATTGAATGATTCACTGATATTTGAAATTCATGTTTTTATAATCATCAAAAGGTTTGGAATATGTTTATTCTATTGGTAAGAAATGTATAATATTATAATTTATATCAGAAAACATGACCACATCACTAATATAATGAAGATTCTGTTAATGATTATGCCCACTCCTTTGTCTATAGTGATTCCTTACCCATGTTAATACGTATGAGAGTAGAAAAATATTGATTTTTGGGACTGTACCCAAAACAATCAATGAGTAAATATCCATATTTTGAATGGAAATTATAAATATCAATGTAATAATCTTGAATTTATTTTCTAATTAATATGAGTTATGTGAGTGATTGGATTATTATAATCATACACATATTTATCATAACTTTTATTATGGTCTCAAATACTTAATATTGTTTTAATAAATTTAAATATTTAAATATAAAATTTAATTTGGTAGAACATGTGATCTTTTTTACACAACATACTCTCAGGTGACCACACCCATTATTAAATATATATTTATATATACTATGTAAATAGCATAAAATGTAAATTTAATGATGTAGAAGGGAAATAAGTGATGGAATATGGGTACAAATTGGGGTACAATTAATGTTTTTTTATTTTTTATATTTATATTATATAATTATTAAATTGGTATAAAATAATATATCTACTACTGTATATTCATGAAGATATGAACCATAGTTAGGGATTTTCCTTTATAGAAACACTTTAAATATATACATATTCTTTGGAAAAATTATATAATTTTTATTTTTTGAATGTTCATAACTATGGGATGTTTATTATTCTCAATTTCATTAACATTAATTTTTTAATGAAAATGAAAACATATATAACTTTGTATACATGTAGCACATTGAATATGTCGTATATAGAGAGGTTAAGAAAAAACATGTAATATATATACAAATTCAAATCTTATTTAACATAACAATGAGATATATATCAAATTGATTCGAATAAAAAACAATATTCCTACATTATGTGTTGGTGGATTGGACTGGGGGGGTTCCTATACCCCCAAAACACAACTAAAATATCTTATCTCCTAATATTAACATTCTTCTATTTCAATGTAAAATTAATTAAGTATAGGATTTTAAAATACTTTTTAAAGAGGGATTGTTTTTAGTTGTAATGAAAATCATGAACTCAATTCACCCCTATTGAGTCATTTTATAACTATGTTTTCTAAAAATATGATATCGTAGAAAGTTTTATGAGATCTTTACATATTCTATATGATGTTCAAGATCTATCCCTAATTGTTTCAATTGAATACTCTAGATAACATATGTCAAAGGATAAGGAACCTTCTTTGAATAATAAAGACTCTGGTTATTTGAAATCAATAATGGTTGTATATTTTAGAAACATTTGTCACGACCCGTCCTCGGGGCCCGTGCCGTGACTACCCCAAGCCCGCCTTCCAAAGGCCAGGGGCTGGCGACTAGCACCAAGGCGTAAATCCTGAAAAAAGGGAAGGCATTGCCTTTGAAAAGTAAACAAGCACCACAGAGTAAGCAAGCGGAAAAGTAAACACTAAGTAAAAACTATAACAAGATGTGTTGAAAGTAAAAAGGGGCCGAAAATACAAGATCAACTGTAAAGTATAACTAAAAGGGGAAAACAGCAACTGAAAAGAAAAGCCGCAGCGTCGAGCCGTCCTCTGGAAGTCCCACCTGAAGGGTGGGTACAGATAGCCGCCACTGCTCCTCGGGTCCACCTGACCGCTCCGAGTACGTCCCGCCCAGTGGTCCGCCTCCAGGTACCATCCTGCTCCGCAAGCCTCCACCACGTTCAGCGTTGTCCGTCGTCTGCGTCCAACACAACGAAGTGCGGGCATAACCCGTGCAGGGGTGAGTATAAGCTACTCAGTAGGGACCCCGAGACCCCCGGAGGTCTCCCGAAATCCACAAAGGATAAACCACAATGGAAAGATACAATCACGAAGTAACAACCGACACTGCTTAGGTATATGCCCATACATATACCTAAGTCATCAATCCCTATTCGGCTCCAACATCCGAGCCCAAGCACAACCCAGTCCACACAGGAAAGCAAACGTAAATCCACACAGGATAGCACAACACAACCCATGAAGGAGAGAAAAACGTAAATCCACACAGGATAGAACAACACAACCCACAAAGGAGAGCAAAACGTAAATCCACACAGGATAGCACAACACACTCCACAAAGGATAGCAAAACGTAAATCCACACAGGAAAGCACAACACACTCCACAAAGGAGATCAAAACGTAAATCCACACATGAAAACACAACACACTCTACAAAGGAGAGAAAAACGTAAATCCACACAGGAAAGAAAACGTAAATCCACACAGGATAGCATAACACAATCTACAAAGGAGAGTAAACAGTAAATCCACATAGGATAGTTCAACACAATCCACAAAGGAGAGTAACACATGATTCAGCTCACACAGGTATACATTATCGAAAAGGCGGAAGAGATGATCAGACATAGATACTGAATCATCTAAGCTGGGACCCACATAGGATACAAGACCAGCCGTCTTCATTGTTTTGTTTATGCTGGGACCCACATAGGATACAAGACCAGCACTGAATCATCAAAGATGGGAACCACATAGGATACAAGACCAGCACAGCTAGGGCCCACATAGGATACAAGACCAGCTGTCTTCATTGATTCATCTATACTGGGACCCATATAGGATACAAGACCAGTATTGAATCATCAAAGCTGGGACCCACATAGGATACAAGACCAGCAAAGCTAGGACCCACATAGGATACAAGACCAGCTGTCTTCATTGATTCATCTATACTGGGACCCACATAGGATACAAGACCAGTATTGAATCATCTAAGCTGGGACCCACATAGGATACAAGACCAGCACAGCTAGGACTCACATAGGATACATGACCAGCTGTCTTCATTGATTCATCTATACTGGGACCCACATAGGATACAAGACCAGTATTGAATCATCTAAGCTGGGACCCACATAAGATACAAGACCAGCACAGCTAGGACCCACATAGGATACAAGACCAGTTGTCTTCATCGTCGCAGTCCACTGAGGATCTTTGCATAGTCGTTGTTGCAGTCCACTGAGGATCTCTGCACAGTCGTCGCTGTCGAAGTAGCAGTCACAACCAGCTCTAGTGTTCCCGCACATAGCAAGCTCGTTCAGGAGGGTCCGCTCCACGAGCCGAGAGGCCGATACATCAACTGTGACAAATTATGAAGTTGATGTATCCAAAAGTTCCGTATCGTCAACAGGAACTCAACGTCGCAGACGGCGCGTCAATCGGACGGCCGGTCTGAGAGTTATTGGCTTTTTCGTCCCAGGGGCCCGGTTGGTTTTTAAGGAAAAACCAACCCGACCGTACTCCACCTGCATCCAAACCTCGGTCAGAGAGAGCCAAAAGATCCGTCTCATATAGAGGAATTCAACAAAGCTGACGACACATCAATCAGACGTCCGTAGCTCAAGATATGAGCGTTTTCGTTCCGAAGGCCCGGTTGGTTTCGTGTACGAACCAACCCGACCGAACCCAAATTATTCTGAAAGCTTGAGTGCGATATACCGAAACGACCGTCTCGATCCAAGGATCGCGTTGCCGCTGACGACGAGTCGTTTGGAGGCCCGTAGCTCAAGTTATGGGCATTTGACCGAAAACGGTCCGAAAACGGGGGGTTCGGGCCCGGGCCGACCCCCCCAGGGTCGGCCGAACCGGGTTGACCCGACCCGGTCTGACCCGGCTGGACCCGGTCCGGTCCGGCCAGGGCGCGACCCGGCCGGGCTCGGGTCGGCCGAGCGGCCGAGCGCCTGGGTGCCGCGGGGCGCCGCCCCCGCGGTCTGGAGATGCCGCAGCCCCGCGTTGGGGCCGCGCTGGAGCAACGGACGCGGCTATGCCGCGTCCCGTGCGTGAGAACCGGACCCGCGCGGCAGCGGGTCCGTTGGCCGCCGCCGCCGCGGCTGAAGCCGCGGCGGCCTTGTCCGGCGGCGCCGCCGCGCCGACGACCCACGCCGCCGGCCGCTTCCGCCTGCCACCAGAGTTTCTCTAGTGGTCCGTTTTCCTTCTCGTCTGCGCCATTGTTCCTCCTGGGTTCCGTTCTTCACTTCCGGATCGACAAACTGCCCTTGCGTCACGATTTTCTGTCACCCGCCAAAACCGCACAACCACGAAGAACGACGGAGGGTTGTCGGGCCGTGTTCCTTTGGCCCGCACCCTCCGCGTTAGTTAACAACAAGAGGAGAAAATAATTCAACACATGAAACAACAATTTTAATAAAATAAAATTGTTCATTTGAACCGGTTCTTTAATTTTAAAGAAACGTTCACGGGAATAAGGGCATTTCTAAAATAAAATCCCTACCTCGTCAAGTCGTCGCACGCGCGTTCTTTGCAGAAAGAGGGGATCGTCGCGTCGACGAACTCTGAGGTTCAAGAACAAAAAGATTTAATTAATAATAATCAAATCCATATTGTTGTTTTAATCCACAAGGTAATTTAAAAAAAAATAAAAGAGCGCAACCCCCTACCTTGTCACTGCCGATCGAAGGTTGTCGCGGGGTTGGATTGCCGTGGAAGAACGTCACGGAAGAAGAATCACTGGCGTCACGGAACTTGGCATCGTGTCGTCGATTTCTGAGGGCTCGGCATTCCTCGCGTTCTTCGCGTTCTTCGCATTCTTCGTGTTCTTCGTGAAGGAGGATGAAGAACTCTTGGTTTCTGTCAAATCCTCTCAATGAACATTTTTCCAGAAGCCGTGCGTTGGTCTTATTTTATTATTATGCCAACAAATTTCAAACTGGTTAAGAAACGAATGAAATTAATTCATAGAATTAATTTCAACAAATAAACTGCCCATTTAATTCAACGAAGAAAACTGCCCAATTAAATGGTGCGTTAAGAATTTAAGAAAACGCATTAGTTGACTTTCATAATGACGGGTTTTCGCGGGTGCGTTACTTAGCGGAAAAGAAACGGTGGGGCTCGTGCGGGTCCCACCTCACAAATATCCTACGAAGAGGGTATGATATTTTTGGATAAAATCCTATCCGCAACAACTGATTTTAAGACGCTTTAAATGGGTTCAAGTGAGTTTCAAGTGGTTTAAGTGAAATAAAATAAAGTTTTTCATAAAATTATTTTATTTCTTAACTTTAAGCCCGAAAATTAAAAACCACACCCAAGCAAACGCAACTCCGGAAGAGGCGTTTCTAAGCAAATACCGGCGCTGCGATTTCATCGGTGCCCTCGGAATTTTATTCCGAGCACCGGTTAAAAAGTTAGAAAAACCCGCTCATCCGTTCACTAAACGTACCCGAGCCAAACTTCAGAAAATGATTCCGGGCACACCAGGCCTCGGAATCAGGTGCCGTCAGAAACTACGCTCTTTTAAAATTCCAAAGAAAATTAAGAAAAAAAATTTCCTTGAAATTTACGGGTCTTTACATTACTCCCACCACAGGGCTTTACGTCCCCGTAAAGCTTCACCACAAACTTAAGGATACAAAGGCGGTACTGAGCACGCAATTGAGCCTCCCGCTCCAAAGTGCTCTCCTGGAGGTTCCCGTGCTGCTATCTAAAGCGCACTAGAGGAATCGATCATCCACGTAGGACCCGCTCCTGTCGATCCTCGATCTCTACTGGGACCTCCGCAAAAGTCACCCCATCATCCACGTCTAGCTCCCCATGGTCAACGATGTGCGTCAGGTCATGCACGTATCTCCTCAGCTGAGATATGTGGAAGACGCCGTGAATCCGGTGCAACTGAGGTGGTAGAGCCTGGCGTTAAGCCACCTCGCCAATCTTGTCGAGGACCTGGAATGGTCCGATGAATCATGGAGATGACTTGCCGCCTCGGCCAAATCTCCGTAATCCATGTTGAGGTGAGACACGCCAGAAGACGTGGTCGCCATCCTCGAACTCTAGTGGCCTCCGCCTTCTGTCAGCATAAGACTTTTTCCAGTTCTGAGCTGTCCTTATCCGCTCATGGATGACTGGACCTTCTCTGTCGTGGCCTGGACCATCTCCGGCCCCACAAGTGCTGCTAAGATTTCTTCTTTGCCAATAAGAGAAATCTGGTCTCATCCCCTGGATGAACCAATTTCTTTGCCTAATACCGTCAATCCCGACATGGATGATACTAATCCATACCAAGTATGACGTCGTAAGGCCTCGACGCTACTACCAAGAGATCCAACCGTTACTCTCGCCTCCAAGGGTTGAGTCACACTGTCGGCATCAGTGTGTGGTAACTCGGTCTCCTCCAGTAGATGTCGCACAAGTGAGGGTCAAGTCAACAGTCTAAACTGGAACCTCTTAGTAACAACACAAAAGAGGGCAGGAATGAAAACATCACAAGGGTATGCGTCTTTTATTATTGCAGCTCATAATACAAAGACGCTACACAACAACAACAAGGAACTAGAAGTACAAAAGGCGTATTCACTAGTTCTTCTCCTGTCCATCTGCTCCCAGAGATCCATGATCGAAGGCCTCAGCTGCCTGAAGCTGAGCTCTCCCATGTCCACCAACTCCCTGCGGTCGGGGTGGACCTCCTGGTGGTGGTGGTGGCAACACCTCGAAGTGTCTCCCACCATCGGCTACTCGGCCAGCTCCTCTTCCTCGTCCGCCTGCACCCTGCGGACCACCGTGGCCGAACCTCTGTCTGGGAGGTCCTTCTACCACCTATTGTTCATCTGTAAGACGAGTCGGGCAGTCTCGAGCCATGTGACCTCACCCGCTGCATGCGTAGCAATGCTTGCCCCTCGTGTAGCTGGCTCTCCTTCGGGTGCCCCGCACAACCGAATCTTCATCCTGAGACTGCCCATCTGATGGTCTGGCCCGTGTGAACCTCTGCGACACCTGTCTACTGCCAGCTGCAGAAGACCCTGCTATGGGTCGTCCTGCGGAGGGCCCTGTCACTAGAGCCTGCTCGGCGAGAAAACTCTCCACTAGAAGGGATCTCTCCAACACCTCTTCCTGAGTCAGAATGTTGAGGGAGATCATCGAAGCCCTGATCTCATGCCTCAGTCCCTGCTCGAAGGTCCGGTCCTAGAAGAACGGGTCCCATACCATATCTGTGGAGTAGCGCGAGAGATCAGTAAATCTCGCTGAGTACTGGGCCACTGTCAAGCTGCCCTACTGCAGTTGAAGAAGCTCCTGAATGCGCACTGCATAGAGGGTGGTTGGTACGAACTCAGAGCGGAAGATGCTCTCAAAGTCCGTCCAGAGAAGAGATGTCTCGTCGTGCACCTGGAGCATCAAGCTCCACCATCGGCCCGCTGCTGCATGCAGTAGGCTCGCTGCGAGGATCACCATGAGGTCTGCTGGTGTCCTCACTAGCCTGAAAACTCGCACCACTGCCTCAAGCCAGTCTTCGGCTGCCTGGGGGTCCGTCTCCCCGCGGAACCTGGGCGGTCGCTGATACTGGAACTCGTGCTGCGCGCTAAGGCGACGTGCATCATCAGCGGCTAGGGCTGGTAGCATCGATGGATCGACGGGTAAAGGTACCGCCGGTGCCTCTGCTGACAAGGAGCCCTGCACCGAGGCCTCGTCGCTCGGTGGGCTGTCATCAGGATCCACCCTTGGAACCCTAGCTGGCTGCCATCATGGGGCCATCCTGAAAGAAGCAGGTGCGCCATGGTCAGAACTGTATACCTAGTGAGCTGACACAAGTAATCAAAAAGAAAACTTGAACACACATGCAATCAGTGTTTTCATGCATTAAGTCAGAAATCAGAAGTCAGGGTCCTGGTGTACGGATACGTCGGCCGCCGCACCAACACTGGAATCCCTGGACTAATAACCACACCCAATACGCTGAACATTATTGCTTCACATATAAGAAAGATCAAAGTCTGCGGTAGAACCGACCACCTTTGATACCAATTTGTCACGACCCGTACTCGGGGCCCATGCCGTGACTACCCCAAGCCCGCCTTCCATAGGCCAGGGGCTGGAGACTAGCACCAGGGCCTAAATCACGGAAAAAGTGAAGGCATTGCTTTTGAAAAGTAAACAAGCACCACAGAGTAAGCAAGCATAAAAGTAAACACTAAGTAAAAACTGTAACAAGCTGTGCTGAAAGTAAAAAGGGTCCGGAAATACAAGCCCAACTGTAAAGTACAACTAAAAGGGGAAAACAACAACTGAAAAGAAAAGCCACAGCGTCGAGCCATCCTCTGGAAGTCCCACCTGAAGGGTGGGTACAGATAGCCTCCACTGCTCCTCGGGTCCACCTGACCGCTCCGAGTACGTCCCGCCCAGTGGTCCACCTCCGGGTACCGTCCTGCTCCACAAGCCTCCACCACGTTCAGCGCTGTCCGTCGTCTGCATCCAACACAACGAAGTGCGGGCATAGCCCGTGCAGGGGTGAGTATAAGATACTCAGTAGGGACCCCGAGACCCCCGAAGGTCTCCCGAAATCCACAAAGGATAAACCACAACGGAAAGATACAATCACGAAGTAACAACCGGCAGCTTAGGTATATGCCCATACATATACCTAAGTCATCAATCTCTGTTCGGCTCCAACATCCGAGCCCAAGCACAACCCAGTCCACACAGGAAAGAAAATATAAATCCACACAGGATAGCACAACACAACCCACGAAGGAGAGCAAAATGTAAATCCACACAGGATAGCACAACACAACCCACAAAGGAGAGAAAAATGTAAATACACATAGGATAACACAACACACTCCACAAAGGAGAGAAAAACGTAAATCCAAACAGGAAAGCACAACACACTCCACAAGGGAGAGAAAAACGTAAATCCACACAGGAAAGCACAACACACTCCACAAAGGAGAGAAAAACGTAAATCCACACAGGAAAGCAAACGTAAATCCACACAGGATATCACAACACAATCCACAAAGGAGAGTAAACAGTAAATCCACATAGGATAGTTCAACACAATCCACAAAGGAGAGTAACACATGATTCAGCTCACACAGGTATACATTATCGAAAAGGCGGAAGAGATGATCAGACATAGATACTGAATCATCTAAGCTGGGACCCACATAGGATACAAGACCAGCCGTCTTCATTGTTTTGTTTATGCTGGGACCCACATAGGATACAAGACCAGCACTGAATCATCAAAGCTGGGACCCACATAAGATACAAGACCAGCACAGCTAGGGCCCACATAGGACACAAGACCAGCTATCTTCATTGATTCATCTATACTGGGACCCACATAGGATAAAAGACCAGTATTGAATCATCAAAGCCGTGACCCACATAGGATACAAGACCAGCACAGCTAGGACCCACATAGGATACAAGACCAAATGTCTTCATTGATTCATCTATACTGGGACCCACATAGGATACAAGACCAGTATTGGATCATCTAAGCTGGGACCCACATAGGATACAAGACCAGCACAGCTAGGACCCACATAGGATACAAGACCAACTGTCTTCATTGATTCATCTATACTGGGACCCACATAGGATACAAGACCAGTATTGAATCATCTAAGCTGGGACCCACATAGGATACAAGACCAGCACAGCTAGGACCCACATAGGATACAAGACCACCTGTCTTCATCGTCGCAGTCCACTAAGGATCTTTGCTCAGTCGTCACTACAGTCCTCTGAGGATCTCTGCACATTCGTCGCTGTCGAAGTAGCAGTCGCAGCCAGCTCTAGGGTTCCCGCACACAACAAGCTCCTTCGGGAGGGTCCGCTCCATGAGCCGATAGGCCGATACATCAACTGTCACAAAGTAAGAAGTTGATGTATCCAAAAGTTCCGTATCGTCAACAGGAACTCAACGTCGTAGACGGCACGTCAATCGGACGCCCGGTCTGAGAGTTTTTGGCCTTTTCGTACCAGGGGCCTAGTTGGTTTTAAGGCAAAACCAACCCGACCATACTCCACCTGCGTCCAAACCTCGGGCGGAGGGAGCCAAAAGATCCGTCTCATATAGAGGAATTCAACAAAGCTGATGGCACGTCAATCGGACGTCCGTAGATCAAGATATGAGCGTTTCCGCTCCGATGGCCCGGTTGGTTTCGTGTACGAACCAACCCGGCCGAAGTCAAAGTATTCTAAAACCTTGAGTACAATATACTAAAACGACCGTCTCGATCCAAGGATCGCGTTGCCGCTGACAGAGAGTTGTTTTGAGGCCCGTAGCTCAAGTTACGGGCGTTTGACCGAAAACGGGGGGTCCGGGCCCGGGCCGACCCCCCCCCCCCCCCCGGGGTCGACCTGACCCGGCTGGACCCGGTCCAGTCCGGCCAGGGCGTGGCCCGGCCGGTTGGACTGGCCTGGCTCGGCTCGGCCGAGCGCATGGGTGCCTCGGGGCGCCGCCCCCGCGGTCTGGAGATCCCGCGGCCGTGCGTTGGGGCCGCGCTGGAGCAACGGACGCGGCTATGCCGCGTCCCGTGCATGATAACCGGACCCGCGCGGCCGCGAGTCCGTTGGCCGCCGCCGCCGCCGCTTCAGCCACGTCGGCCTTGTCCGGAGGCGCATCGGGGCGCCGCCGCCTCCGGCTGCCGGCGCCACCGCGCCTGCGACCCGCGCCGCCGGACGCTTCCGCAGGCCACCGGAGCTGCTCCGGTGGTCCGCTTTCCTTCCCGTTTACGCCGTTGTTCCTCCCGGGTTCCGTTCTTCACTGCGGGATCGATAAAATGCCCTTGCGTCACAATTTTCCGTCACCCGCCAAAAATGCACAACCACGAAGAATGGTGGAGGGTTGTCGGGCCGTGTTCATTTGGCCCGCACCCTCCGCGTTAGTTAACAAAAACGGGAGAAAATAATTCAACACATGAAACAACAATTTTAATAAAATAAAATTGTTCATTTGAACCGGTTCTTTAATTTTAAAGAAACGTTCACGGGAATAAGGGCATTTCCAAAATAAAATCCCTACCTCGTCAAGTCGTCGCACGCGCGTTCTTTGCGGAAAGAGGGAATCGTCGCGTCAATGAACTTCGAGGTTCAAGAACAAAAAGATTTAATTAATAATTATTAAATCAATATTGTTGTTTTAATCCACAAGGTAATTTTTAAAAAAAAGAAAAGAGCGCAACCCCCTACCTTGTCGCTGCCGATCGAAGGTTGTCGCGGGGTTGGATTGCCGTGGAAGAATGTCGCGGAAGAAGAATCGCCGGCGTCGCGGAACTTGGCGTCGCGTCATCGATTTCCGAGGGCTCGACGTTCTTCGCGTTCTTCGTGAAGGAGGATGAAGAACTCTTGGTTTCTGTCAAATCCTCTCAACGAACATTTTTCCAGAAGCCGTGCATTGGTCTTATTTTATTATTACGCCAACGGATTTCAAACTGGTTAAGAAACAAATGAAATTAATTCATAGCATTAATTTCAACGAATAAACCACCCATTTAATTCAACAGAGAAAACTGCCCAATTAAATGGTGCGTTAAGAATTTTAGAAAATGCATCAGTTGACATTCATAATGACGGGTTTTCGCAGGTGCGTTATTTAGCGGAAAAGAAAAGGTGGGGCTTGTGCGGGTCCCACCTCACAAATATCCTACCAAGAGGGTAGGATATTTTTGGATAAGATCCTATTCGCAACAACTCAGCTTAATGCGCTTTAAGTGGCTTCAAGTGAGTTCCAAGTGGATTAAGTGAAATAAAATAAAGTTTGTCGTAAAATTATTTTATTTTGTTAACTTTATGCCCGAAAATTAAAAACCACACCCGAGAAAACGCAACTCCGGAAGAGGCGTTTCTAAGCAAATACCGGCACTGCGATTTCATCGGTGCCCTCAGAATTTGATTCTGAGCACCGGTTCAAAAGTTAGAAAAACCCGCTCATCCGTTCACTGAACATACCCGAGCCAAACTTCGAAAAATGATTCTGGGCACACCGGGCCTCGGAATCAGGTGCCGTTAGAAACTGCGCTCTTTTAAAATTCCAAAGAAAATTAAGAAAAAAAATTTCCTTGAAATTTACGGGTCTTTACAACATTGGTTAGAGTAGTTAAAAAAATGTAGTTATACGTTAAAAAATTCTTACCAGTAAACGTACGTAATAGAGTGATGAATAGTTATAACACACTAGGTTTTATGTGTAATTTTCATCTTATAAACTGTTTTTAGACATTTACAAATATGTTTTCTATTACTAAACAATAGTATAAAATAAGTCATAAAGTATTAGAATAAAAATATATATATATATATATCATTCGTTAATAACGAAATATTACAAAAAAAGTATATGAAACTATTTATTATATACCATGCATAAATACTTCACATTGATGATTATTTCCCATGTTTATAACATTAAATGAGGTAGTGAATTCATATAAATAATATCATTATAAAAAGATATTTATATATATCATCTTCAACCTTAAGAATCATTATTAGAGAAACAATAGTGAAAATGAAAAAAACATTAAAAAAGAAAGGATTTTGTTGAATCCAATATAAAAACAATGGGAATGAGGAGTTTTCTCTTTTAATTTAGGATGGAAGGAACATATATGATGATATGATTGAATTAAACCATTATATGACAACTATTAAATAGTATATGGTCATTGGGTATAATAATGGAAAACATATTTTTGAAATTGAATTACTAGCATACATATAATATTTATAAATATTAATTTTTTTATTAAAAATGTACATTTATCCTATAAATAAGTTAATTTAAGTAAAAACAATAATTAAAAAAATTAATTAATATATGGTAATTTACATTGGAAAATCTCAATAATTATATAGATACTATATATATATATATAAATTTTCAAATATTTTAATTTATTAAATTTATAGAATGATATAAATAAAATATAATTAAATAATTTGTTATGGAAATAAATAAGTAACATTTGAGAAATATTTGAGTAATCGAAAAGAATAGTAATTTAAATTTTTTATGGGTAAAAATATTATATTTAAAACATATTTTTTATTATATATTATTTCGTTGTATTTAAAATTTTAATTTCTCATCTTTAGCACATGAATTTTTGTGAATTAATTTCTTATATTAAAATATCAATAAAATGTAATTTAATGGTCTTTTTTAGTTAATAATAATGATAAAGTCACATAATAATAAAACTTCATAATGTTCGTTGAATTTTTTTTATATATGTTGGGTATATTATTTAATAAATAATTAATCACTACAATGGAATTATTTTAATTATATTGATTATATAACTATATATATTTATTTATTTAAATAATTTTTTATTTCTCTAATGCTTATTACGTGGTGTTGAATGGCATTACATTAATATTTATGCATAAAATAAATGTTTTTTGAAAACAATTATTTATTATGCATTTTTATTTTAGAAAAAATATATTACATTATCTAGAGATGGACCTTTTAAAGTGTAAGTATTATAAGAAGATAAAAAATTTATCCCTTAATTAATTATTTGTAAATAACTTTAAATAATAATAAATGCAGTTAATGTTCAAAATTGTATTTTTCAACAAAAACGTTTTTTCTATATGTTATTTATTTAATTAAAAAATTAAATTACTATTAATATGAACGTTATTTTTGTGAAATGAATTTTAAATTTTTAATAAGAAAATCATAGTTGGATAAAATTTTAAATCGTAATATTAGGAAAAAAATAATTTACCTTTTTTTAGGTGCATTACAACAGCAAACTCTAAAAACTGTAAAATATAGATTAAGCTTAAAATGAAATATAAAATATATAAAATAAAAATTAAATTAGATAATAGAGGTAATACTTATCTTATTTTGTTTTCTCACTTATGGGGCCATTTTCCACATATAAATGACCTCTATTTACCAATATGTATTGAAAATCAGAAAAAATGTTACATAGACTCAAAAATAAAAGGACCTCTCCACCACACTTTCGAAACAACTAAAACAATTAAGTTAAATCATTAATACATACCAAGTTTAATTCTAAAAAAAACCCTTTTTATATTTTCATTATGCATTTTTCTCATTTATGAATCCAAAATCCTTCATTCTAATAGAATCCCTTCTGTGGAAGGAAACTTCATCCTAGTTAGTATCATGTTCTTCATCATTTTAACAATTTCTTTATCATATGATAATTTTTTTAAATTAACAATAAAGTATAGTGATGCTATTTTAAAATAATTATGATTATGAAAGAATGAAATTATTATTATTAGAAACTATACTCTTACTCATTCATTAGTGAAATGTGTTCTTGTTTAAGTCAGTTCAACCACTCACATTACAATGATATATAATTTCCCACATTTTCACCCTTAATGAGTATAAAGACCGAAATATTAGAAATATATGTTGTTAAATATTAATTTTTAATTGAATATGGTATTAAATTATTTTAAAAAAATGAATGATTACTTTATTGTAACTAAATTTTACCACTAAATAAAAAAATTAGGCTCTTCATGGATATTATTATCAAGAAAGATACCCATATCATCCATTAAATGGAAATGGGTCTATATAAATACTTTAAATAAAATAATCCCACTACATTTAAGATTATTTTTGTTATTAACATGAATATAATTAATTGGAATTTCTGATAAAATTACAATACCTATAAAAATGATAAATATTTTAAACATTTAATGATGAAAATATATAATAAATAACTAATATATTTGTAATAAAAAATTTAAATTAATGACAATAAATGGTATTAATTTGAATTATTAAATAAAATAAAATTTTAAGATAATTATGTTAATTATATTTGATGATTAAGATCATTTTTGATATTCAGAGTAAAGGTAAATATATCTCTTAACAATTTTTATTTAAATGAAATATGTTCCAAATTAACGACATATGTTCTTACGTGTTGTGTATATATTACATCATGGATTTATTTTATCATAATTTCATTTAATTATGTTGATTTTAAATATCCACCTAACATTCCATTTTTCAATTGTATTTTTTTCCTAAATTAGTAAATCCAATATGTTTTTTTTTCAATCATTGAAAAATATCATTTTGCTAAATGTTTACATTATTAGTATTTAATTTTTCAGTTATTTATCCATAAAAAATACTCTATTTTATTCTCAATTTTTTTATAACTTTTAGTATATCCTTTTAGATTCACTTCCATGTGCAACATAGTTCAACTGAATGAATGGTAATTAGTGGAACCAACATTACCACTTTTAGTAGTCGAGATTATTCTTCCTCTGTGTTAATATTCATTATATTTTCTCATCAACATCATTATTAATAATTATATGTTTTAAATAGGTAATTTTATACTAATATATTACATAAATAATTTTTTTGTAAAGGGTTCTTTTTAAAAATATCTCCACAAATTTTTAATTTTTATTTATATTTCATACGCTATATAAGTGTAAAAAATATTTATTTATAATATCTATCTCTTCATTGTATTTTATTTTCTTCATGATTAGTTTTCATTGAAATTATTTTACTCTTATATTTATTGTTTTCAAATGAAATACATGTTCTATATATTTTTTGAGTATTTTTTTTAAAAAGTTAACAATATTATAAAACCTATTTCTTCTAATTTTTCAATGTAATTTTCTTATCTGTTTTTAATCCATTTCATAAATTGTCAGTATTGAATATAATATTTTTGGGATACATTCGAAATATACTATCCACATTCTTTCTCAACATGTATATGATATTGTATTTTTTGATTTTTTATATAACACTGTTGACTAATGTCAAATAAGAATTATAAATTCTACTCGGGTTGAAATACACGAGTATGAGAATAATATTTCTTGCAATGAAAATAAAGAATAAGGTGTCCAATAAACATCCAATATTGTAACTCATTAAATGTAACATGATTATATATACTTTCAGAAGGTCACATGAATGGAAATGTGTAGTTCATTACCTTATGGAATATCATACAGATCACATTTAAAAATCCCTCCTTGTTCTTGTGAAGTCATCTAAGACAATCACTGGTCATCAAACGATTTTCAGATGAGTTCTTCCAGATCACTAGATTTTTCAATTAGCAGAAACCTGATGGCCCATCCCAAATTATATGGAAAATAAAGGTCAATATAAAAATAATGGGAGACATTTTCAGTCAACTAAATCATGTGATTCATCTTAAGGACTATAAATCGTAGAACATTCTCTAGTAACACATCCACTTTATCACGCAATATCTGGTGGGTATATCACACTCATCATAAGAATGAATTGGGACATTTATAGGTTTTATTGTGATCCCCCATATGTTCCAATGACAAATGGAAGTGTTGGCCAATGAAAATTACTATACATCACCACAATACCCTTGATTTGTCACGTGACGCATCATGGATGGGGAGAGTGATTGTATTTAACAATAATAATTCCAAATATAATGATCCACAACCATTATGAAATAAAAATTTAAATAAAAATGGAAATTAAATGAGCTTATTCTAAGGGGTAGATATTCAGATCTTATGTTATTAGATTATAGGCCCCATTTAATCACCATTAATCACCAAAGGTCCCCCCCGACAATGTATTTTAATCTCAAAAAGGCCCCATGATAGGAAAATGTTTCTCTTGGAAGACCCTAGGAAATCCATCTCAGATAACACAAACACCTTTTTAAAAATATCCAAATCTTTCAATGTTACCTAGACATGTTTCCCTTACCTTGTAAATAAACTTTGGAATGTAAAAATTATTAGGAAATACTCTATTAACTAGCGAAAATCCAATAAAATGGGGATTTATGTGATGATATTGTGGTCACTAAAAACCATGTTACACACATAGGATAACCTACGACATTATTTCTTAAATCATGTGACACCAAAACCCTCAATAGATTCTATCATGGATATGTGCAATACATGTCATGAAATTGGATTATAATCGCGGTGTTGAGGCATATAAATGCCTCACCACATCATGAAAAAAATGCATCCTTGGATCTATATACAAGCACTACCATGAATACAACTAGAAATATAAGAGTAGTCGATCTCAAATTCATAAAGTATTTTTGTCATGTTAAATTTTGGGAACAATAAGAGGATACTGATGCACGTATAGGCACTTCATGTGACCAATTGAGATCAAACAAAGAACTTCTAGAAAATTAATTGAAGGGAATCCCCCATAGCTTCTGAATCAAGTGAGACCTAAATAAGATACCATGAAAAAACCAATGGTACATATGAACTGAAATATTGGAACAAACACTAAGAAGGATGGATGAATTTTGTGAAGAACATGTATGTTTATTTTCGTGTGCTTCACATGATCCATCTTGGTCATATGACATCACCATGACATATTACAAAAATCACATAACATCATCCTTGGAATATCATTTAGATTATGTGATATCCCCTGTTCATGTGAAATCATGTTGTGAATTTCATATGAGAATACCACCCAAGTCCCAAACATCCCTCTAGGATGGCTATCATTTTCTTGTGACATCATCTAAATCTATCATCTATGTCATTCAGTGACTGTAGTGCATGCCAGATGGGACTCATGATGGAATCATTTCATGCCAACTGGATCTCAGAAAATATTCTAGATAAGTCATCAATGTCATGCATCACCCTCTATAAATTTAAAATATCTCTCTTGATTCCTATGAACATGTCATCTAGGTCACATGATGCACTCCAAGATTATCAACCAATATCATGTGATGGCCTACGTGATAAGTCATACATGCCTTGTGATTCCCAACCGACAAGACATTCTTGATACTACGATGGAAATAATAAATTCCATTAATATTATGTACTGTCCCACATAAAACTAAACACAATCGTGATATTGTCATTGAGTATGCCTTCAAAATATCTAAGTATGTCCAGACACCCTGTGGCATGATAGGAAGAAAATTAAGTCATGTAAGGTTTCCAATCAAGTTAGGGTGGCGGATAATGAATCCATTTTAGGTAAGCATCCTAGGATATTATAACCTTTTCCGTTTCATATAATAGTTAAACCTCACTATGTTATCCCCAACCAAAAAAATAATATTATATATCCCATATAAATAGGAAACCTCAATGTGTAAGCCCCGATTAATGGTCTAATATGACTATCTCCACAATAGGGATGCCTTAGAGTGTAAGAACTAATCATACTGAACTACAAGAACATTAATTCATATAATAACTAGGAAACATAGTATTCCATAAAAAGTATGGAGCTCAAATTGGAATCCACTTTTTGGAAAGTCCCCCCCATATCTCCAAAATTTTAACCATCATGACCCAATCATTCCCATGGGATGCACATTATAACTCATAAAATAGTTGCCTGATAAGTTAACTGAATTATGAAAACTCTAATTACTATAATAACCATGATATATATGACTCTTTTATATGTCGTGATATAATATTGGGAATCCACTTTAGTGTAATCCCCATCATTTTTTTGACATTTCAACCATCATGTCCCACTCATTTCTATGGGATGATCATGTTACACCATCCATCAGTGGACTGAGAAATCAAAATGAACTATGTGAACACCGATTCCTATAATATCTAGGATATGTAGGATGAATTTATGAATCCTAAGATACATATTAAACATCTAAATGGATGAAACAATTCCAAAGTTTCACATCCATATGAAATGATACTGACTACCTATTATCCCTAGATTTTCACATTAATCGTGGATTATGTTTGATTTTGGAGTTTCCATTTTTATATCATTTTCATCATGAATCTTTAGTATCTATGGAAACATTATGTTTTAATCCATGAACAGTTTTATGATTTTACCACCCCCCATATTTGGTAATCTTCAATAGGTCCATTCAAAAGGTTGTGATTGAACAATGATGACTCTGATTCCTACCATAACAAGGATATATATGAATCCTCCCCGAGGTTTGAGATCAAATTAAAAGTTCCTTTATGAACTCATATATGTCTTTTATACATTTTGTTAAACTGTATAGGTATAATGAACTATATGATTTTTTATTTTTATCACAAAATGGGACATGTATGATGCCTCATAATGGTTCAATTCCATCCTTGAGATATTAAATTCCTCCCCACATGGATGGAAATTCTCAAGTTCATGGATTAACGAATTTTACATATATATAGTTACACAAGAGGGGAAATGTATGAATAACCATAGATACAAATATATTGATTCACTAAAATATTCCCTCTTTTATATAAAATGGTTTACCCAATGATCATTTTGATAGGGTAACTGGTGTCGTATTGGTATTAGAATGATATTTTTGAACAAATCTTAAATCTATAAGTGTCCAAAATTGGGATGAAACTCCCCTCAAATGGGTTTGATGATCCAAACCACCCATTATATCAAACAATATCAGTTCATATGCATCATTTTGTTTGAAACCCCAAAGGATCACCTGCCTTTGTAAAGTATGTATATTTCTAGTTATGCAGTGTGATCCATTAGGAGTTTTTTTATATAAAAAATTGTGATAATGTCTTCAATGATTTTAAAAGACATTGAAACACCCAAAAAATATATTTGATCCATTCCAACCACATCTTTTTGAAAAATAAAAAACAGGGTACCAGATGAGATCTCATTTAAACACGACATCTCTTTCATAAGATCAAAAAGACAGACTTCTTAGTTCTTTTCTGGACATCCTATTTCTATCTAATAGAAAGTATTATAATAATTAAAATTAAATAATAATGGATAAACCTAAGTGAATCTCTTTAATAAAAAATGATTGGTTAAACCTATGTTGGGACATTTTTTCTACACATATTATGGAAACATAAATGAACCCAATGTGAATCTTTAAAATAATTGAATGATCAGTTATCCATGTGCCTGGAAATTATTTTCATATCCTACACACATAAGAACCAACAAACATGTCATGGATCTTATAGTTGATCCTCTAAATCCATAGTTATCATGAAATAAGTTCATCCTCTCTATGAAAATTCTACAAGAGTAGAATGGATAAAGTAGGAATTAAATAACAATTATTTTATATTAGGGTCACATATCATTCCTACTATGATGTAATAATTAGAATCCATTACACTTTTATTATATTAACTACAGAAAACAACATCGATATCTTTTATGTATTCATCCAAATATCATTTGGGAAAATATTCTACAACTGAAACCCTCACAGGCATCAGAATGACCTCACCCACAGGTCATAATTAGCATAGGGTGGAAAATGTACTGTCTTGAGAATACCATCAACATGGTATGACCAAAACCATTGAGTAAACCTATAATGATCTTCATGTATTGAAATGGACGAGTCATCATCATCTATAGAATGAAACATTAAAGATAGTTCCCCTCATCACCACAACCAACCACAATGGGATCTTATCCTTGAACTATTACAACCAACACCTTTAGTATCTAATAAAGTTGGATCAAGGATTAATCTATGAATTCCATCTACTTTAGGGCCCAATAAGTATGGATCCTATCTACCGTCTCCCCTAGTGACATCCCACTAGTTCTCCTTAGTCACATGCTAATTATACCAACAGAGAGTCTTACACCTTCAATACCCATGGACAGGTTACAATGAAGACACCTTGGACATAGAAGGTTCTGGATAATTGTGATTATGCTCATAACTTTAATCTCACTGATGATGTCTACAAGAATATTCCAATTGTAACTAGTGAACATGATCATATCCCTTCTCACTCATAACATGTTTGTGGTAATATTCTTGTAGCAGACATGTGTGGGGGTACATATCCCTCCCCCATTGATTAATTCTATCATCGTATTCACTTTTAAAAGTGTCATTACATCTTAAAAAATTCCGGGTAACTCTACCAGTATATTATAATACTATAAGAGATATATGGATATGATCATATTCCAATATATATAGTCAAGGCTGTGCAATTCTCTAATCACTAAGAAAAAGTGGTTCCTCTAGAGTAAGTGCAGATTATTCTCCTATTACGAAGGATTATTCAAATATTATAGTAATGGAAGAGGCACTGGACTAGGAAAATATTCCCATCATAACTGGATCTCACCAAGTTAGTGTGGAACATGCATCAGTACATGGGAACACTCCATTAAAAAAGAGCAGTGACATATTCCAAAGGCACAATTTCAGGCTCATACCCTAGTTATGGTCAAGGCTCTCCAAGTGAGAGTGGAGAATGCCTTGGTATAGTCTAATATTTCAATAGAAGAAGACCATTGTCATACTTTGAAGGCCTATGATCAACCTCATAACACCATTATAGAATGATCCCACCAAGTGAGAGTGTCACATGCCTTAGGGAAGGATCCTATTCAAATCATTAAATATATATGGAATATTCAAGTAGATCAAGAAAGTCTGACACATATCTCTACTTCCATGGATGAGCAATTACATCATCATCCTTTTGAGGCCATACAAGAGGAGGATCATATTCATTCTACCATTCTAGAGGGTTGTTGGCAGATTACTATGGTGAATTAATACAAATACTTAAATTAGATTCCCAATCTAATTGGGGCTCACCAAGTGGGAGAAGCACATGACCTAGGATAGGCTCATATTCCTATCAAAAAACACTAGTGACATACACTTAAGGCTAAGGATCGGGATCATATCACCATTCTAACTGAGGAAAATGATGTTAGAGAAGTACATTATTTGGGGGATAATCATATTCCTTCCAATAATGAGAAATATCATTAGAATGTATATGTATCTTTTCAATGGTGAGCTCATATTCCCACAGTACTAGATAGATATCAATAATGTCTGGAAACCATAAAAAAACTAGATCATTTCCTAGAACAATATAAAAATGATGTTTAGAATATTTTTTCAAAGATCTCGAATGAGTCTTATATTTTTAATACTATTAATGCTAGTGTATTTGTGTTAGGTCATGACCCATTCTATACACCGAAAGGGTTTTCAGACTCTTAAACTGAAGTAAAAGGTGATCATTACTATCATAGTCCCCCTAATGGTTGTGTGGAGATGGATCATAGGGAATCTACTCCTAATATTCATATTGGTCATCCTCCCCATGGTTATATCTCCAATAGAAAAGGGAATCCTCTCCTTTCCCAAACTCCCATGTATTGATAGGTCTTCAAAACTCAAACGTATTAATATAGAGTGATTCTACAAATATCAAGGTAAACTGAATATAGTTCCCCATGAAATATCATTAGCACTCAAATTTGGTCATGAGGCACCCCGATAATAACTTTATGTGGTCTGACTAGATTTTGGTGTGTATGTCTGATGAATAGGAGGCCAAGATTGACATTTGGTGAGAGTTATCTAGAACTAACTTCCATAGTAAGTTCTGGCTCCTTTCCACTTCTGACTATGATATCCCAGATGAGATGGACATGGAGTGAATGCATCATATACAAAAAAAATACATGGGATACCCATAGAAAAATAAGTATAGAAACCTCCATTATCCAAAATATTAGGGACCCCTCCAAACCATCAAGATTCTCTTCTGTCAGCTAATCTTGGATGGTATCCTCTAGACTCGGATGCAGAACTGAAAAATCAAAGTGAAAATCTATAGAATTATTTCTATCATTGCATCAAAACACTTTAAAAGTTTAACTTTGAATCCACATCGTGCATATTTATTGGATGATGGGGAAAATATTGAATGTTACACTTCAACGCACCCCACAAAATACAAAATCACTCTGATATTGCATCATTTAATCTCATTCACTATTATGAAATCAGGGGACCAGGATCATGTGAGACTGTTGGTCACAAAAGAATAACTACCCCTAATTAAATGGTACTAAGAAATCATGAATAGAGTTAGATGAAATACCATAGATCTTACAAATGGTCCCCTGAAAACATTGGGAATGAATTTCATACATAGGAGCAGAAGTTGAAATCAAATCAACAACTTACCAGAAAAATTGACTCCTATCATGGGATTCTATTTCACCCTACTCTTACACGTGGATATATATGTCACAAATTTGCATAATAAAAGTTCACATATCATCTATCTAAGAGAGAACTCATCCTGCTGGGATAGGAGAGTATATACCACTGTATACACCAATTGGATCATCAATTACCAAGAGGAATCATGACATATTAGAGAATGTTTGAAACAAATAACACCCCTAGGCTAGGGGAATTTATATCATAATCGACAAATCTAGATTCATTATCCCCTGAGGGGTCCCTACGAATATCAATGGAAGTTACAAATTAAATATAGAGCACTGGTATGGGGGAATTTATATCTCAATGTCCATCCAAGGATCCATAAAATCACCAACTAGAATCATTGTATCCTCAACAATAGGATCAATAAATTCAAAATATGGCCCTAGATAATCCCCATCCTGCAGGGCTTGGGGAATTTTGATCATCATCATCACTATAAAGGGAATAATTATTCTACATGATTTAAGGTAAATAATGATGATTAGTGTCCCAACAATTCCTATGACCACATGGAAAACCTATATTATTCAGGACCCATTTGGATGTCATAAATGGAAACACCTTCAAATTTCCTACTCAAATTCTAAAGAAGGGGTAAGCGTACGGTGAAGGAAAGAAATACTATACAAGGTTTAATGAAAAAACATCTCATTATGGGTGAGGGTATGATAAATGACTCTAATGAAGGTAGTGCAGAATCATCATGTTACATTTAAAGTAATAATACAACTATCATTTCATAATACACCTCTATACATATTTTCACTGTCAACACAATATATAATGTTGATCATGAGAGATATACAGTGGGACACAATGTGGAAAACATACCCTAATATTATAGTCAAGATACACCCACTAAGGATGAACTCACTAAGAACCAGATGAGGCTATAAAACCTAGAACCTATGAACATTTAGTTTCCACCTATGTGGATGAACACTTCCAAATACAAAGGAAAAGGAGTGACTGAATCCCAATAACAATGGAAGATAACCAAAAATTATTACATGGAGGAACAATAATCTCAATATAAGAATAAGATACAAACACTTAGAAAACATAATGAGGATTTACTCATGGAAAATATTACAACCGGGTATCACCTCCATGATGAGTTTAATATTCTCCCTCCTAAATAGGGTATGCCTTCGAGAGTAGCATTTGAGCTTCAGATAGGAACTAGATCTAGGTAGTTGTTCTACTTAAATGATGATGTCAAGAATGATATCTCATTTATTGAATTACAGTGATATCATCTCCCTATCCAAAGAAATCATTCAGTTTCCACACAATTGGATAACCTGTGGGTGATGTAAATAGGGTACGCTCATTAGGCTTTTCCCGATCCATATAGATAGGAGGTGGTATAAACAATAGTACCTCTATAATTTATCGATGCCATCAAATCCCTAGATGCATAATGAAATCCATTTAGGGGGTGATTATCATCTATACAAACTAAGAGGAAACCATATCCAAAATGGGTGGATGAAAATTTTCCTCCTCCCAATTTTGGCATTCCTACCTACACCACCTTTGACGGTGTGGGAGACCCCAAAGAGTATCTCACACACTTTGTATCCTGATGTGGTCTAATGATGGTCTCTTAAGATTTATATGAGGATAATAAGATGAGGGTTTTTTTACTAATTCTTGTAGGTCCATCCTTAATCTGCTATAATATCCTTGTAGTAGGATCTATTGTAGGATGGAAACACTTTTTTTCTCAATTCCATTACCTGTTCAACTCCACACTAAGGAAAAAGATAATTGTTTACCTAAAGAACTACAAGAAATGATAAAATGAGAGGTTCAAATAATTCTTTTCACAAGGAAGGGTTTAACCCTTTCACACAACATCCCCCTCTCATAGGAGAAATTATTGTAACTTGATGTTGTAAATTTCATGGATGATCTACAAACACCTCTTTTCCCAATGAAGTGACTAGGTGGGTTCCTTGTGCTCAGAGAAATGACAATTCATTTTGAGGATGCTAATAATTAGTCCTGAGATAAATATAGGTTCATTCCATATATATATGGGAAAATTATTCCCAAGGAATATATTATAAATTTCTCTCTGAAATTTATAGTTGTTCCCACTCATATACTTTGGAAAATATTGAACCGTTTAGTGCCACATTTCGAGTGGAAACCCCACAAAATCGTCCACAAACAGAATACAAAAGAGATTATGGTAACCTGAGATTTAAAGAATAAATGTATAAAGTATAATGATTTTGAAATGAAAAATTCCCTTGTTATTTCCTATCATCCATGGAGAAAAACTTACTGACGCATCCATATTATAGGAATCCCAGTGAGGTCATCCTCATCGATTATCATAACTATTTCCATTTCCATAAGATGTTGGGTCATAACATCTAGTATTTTTTCATATTCAGTGGAATAATCCAAAGAATGGATGATTTTGGAAATGTGTCATTATATGACTTGTCAAATTAGGTTTCCTTCATATCCATTTCCCATTTCGAAGAATAAGGTGGTTGGAAGAAAGTTCCGACCAAGCATGGCCAGAATTTCTACAACTAGATGACATGAAAAATAGTTTACCGAACTCATGAGAACCTCAAAGAAAATATCAGAATACCCATAATTGTTCTTATAACTATGAAGGTGACATAATATGTTTCTTTATAAGGTGGATTCCATTAGAAAAGGGATCAAACAGACGGGGAATAGTCATATTCTACTCTGATGAAAGTTATAAGAAATAGATACTTCCTCCATACAATATCCAAAGTATGGGAACCACCAACAAAATGGAACCGTAATCATGTTAATAGGTAATAATTGGAGTCATTAATGTGATATAATTATCATACCCTATATCTTATTATTACTATTCCTCTAAGTATGTCTTCCCTAAACCAAATTGCAGAACAAAAGGCCACATGCACAGGAACTAAGGATGCATGGGATATCATGTGCATCTTTGAACCCAATATTTTGGTCATGTATAAAAATTTGACATAAATAAAAGATTAGAACTATGATGAAGTTCTATATTAAGGAAAATAGAGACAGGGAAGGGTCATAGAACCCACCAGTGGTATTCCATTCCTAGTTGTTTAACATAACTGCCACAAAGATGTTTAATTAGCTTATCAGCCTCAATATGGGGATGGTTGGCATGACTTATGAATCTGGATGTAGATGATCTCTCAAAATCTAAACAAGAGTGTGGATCATCTATCTCAAATACCTATACTATTATACTACATAATAAGGAGAAACCCCATCTTAGTAATAATAGGCCAATAGAACAAAAGTATGGAATTCTAGAACAATTGGTAATTGTCCCATGAAAAATATGAATCCAAGATGTCACCAATCATTCATAATAACATAAAGAGGGATCCATTGAATTCTTCTAGATCACATATAATTTTTAGAAACATGGTGTTTCATATAAGGTTTATAGTGTGGATAACATTCCATCACAATTCCATGTGACCATATCTTCACATACTGGGATATTGAAGAGGTCGTCTAGGGATACATCAGACCCCTATATGTTTTAGGTAGACACAATAATTTCAAATACAACAAGGATCTAATTGATTTTTTTAGTATTATCCTTATCTCAGTTCATGTATTCTGATGTCTAGGATATAGATAAGGGAACCAATATCCAAAAAATTTGACCATTCAAGTGTATGATAAATTAGAAAATATACCTATTTTGATGATTAAGCTTAAAAATTATCTTTGGAATCTCACATATAAGAAAGTATCACTGGTTTTATAGCATTAAACTATATATAATGTCTTCTTTGGAAGGAACTAGCTTCATAACCACATGGAAGTATGCTCAACATTCCATCACTGTTCAAAGTACACTATCGAATGAATGTTCCTTCATGGTGATTGTTCCCCCTTCAAGACTTAAAAAGACACATTTGTTGAAGTAGGTTTCAATAAAGGGGAATGAAAACAACCAACAGTAGATGTGGATATACGTATTATGTTCTCTAATGGCTTGGTAACTAACCCTAAAAATACAAGGAGTATTCTTGATAGTGACTATGTTCTTTCTATAAATCTGGTTTAGGAAATAGAACATATCCAAGATGTCTAAGCCCCTTCTTCCCATAATGGCATTGTAAATGAAAATTATCTTTGGAATCTCTTTGATGTGCCTTTGATAGTAGGGGTTGATAATTTATATTCTCATGGACTCTCTCACATCGATAGTGGAAAATATTCCCCTATATCACCAAATATGTTAGCACAATCTAAAAATTCCTCCACATATATGGAGGTGGAAGAAGAAGAATATGTCCTTAGAAACACACCTCCTACATTTGAGAGATGTGTCTCTAAAACCATTGATGATATCAAGAAGGTAGATCTTGGAATCTAATAATACTTGTAGTCTTCTTTAATTCATGTCTACATGCCACTCAAAGAGAAATTTATGTAGAACATATTTCTAACGATTCCCCAACATGAATTCACATGAAAAAATACATAAATTATCCAAAAAATCTATATCTAGTAATGATCCAGCTAGGCTTACCTATTAACCATCGAGGATTCATGCTAGAATCCAAGATGATGTAGCCCTCTCATGATACCAATGTAGTAGTGTAATTTGAAAATTTAATCAAATATAAATTTTTATGAGAATATAAATACCCAATATGTCTCACCAACATTGTCCCTCTCAAGAAAAATAATGGGTATATTAGGTTATTCATCAATTTAAGAGGCCTTAATCAAAACTACCTGAAGGATGTCTTCAAATTCTTGATCATAGAACACATGACTGATGAAATTACTAGTTTTCAATCCCTTTCCTTTGGGGACGTGTATTCAGGGTATAATTAGATAAGTATAGCCCTTAAAGTTGTGGAATCCACTGCCTTCAAAGAACCCTAGGGGATCTTTCTCTATTAGGTCATTAAATTGGTATTAATAATTTCTAATTCCATTTATCAATGCACCATGAATCATATCTTTAAGAACATATTTGGTAGAATATATTAATGCTATGATGATTACGTGGTGGTTAAATTCTACCATTGATGTGATCACTTCTACGGATTTTAAAATAGCATTCAAAAATTTGTGGCATCACAGTCTGTGTAGGTACTGGGTGTGGTAGAATCATGAGATGGGTCATTCCCAACATTTCTTTCTCTCATGATTAATGATCAATATGAGACCAATATGATGATAAAGATCATGATCAATGGAATTGATTAAAATATAAAAAACAATGTAAAATACTCCTTAACCAAATCTAGGATCATCACATATTATTTATAATTAATTTAATCAATTAAAAAATTACCTTGTTGGAATTATATCTTTATTGATGGATTTGATAATAGATCTTCATTGTATCATACATTAATTATAAGAATTAAGATAATATTTCCTCTATATGTGATCCACACATATTCCACAAATCTCATGAGAATTTATTCAAAAGTGATCTCCATAAACTATCATGACGTGATAGAGAGTAGTAGAGGAAGATCGATCTCTATTATTGGAAGAGTTGTTGGAGAGTGGAGCTCTCTATGGAATGAGAGGATTCTACAAATCCATATTTCCCAACCAAACAAATTAATTATCTCTCTTAGAAAATAATATAATTTTATTTATATATCACATGGATTAAAATAAAATAATTTCAAAAATGCCTATTATTATTTATTTAATCATTATAGAACCTCCTGTCAAATAATAATTATATTATTATTTATCAACATTCTCTCATCTTTTGTATTAAATAAAATATTATTTAATTAAAAAATATTCAATATTTATTATTTTTCACTAAATCATTAAACTTGGTCTGCCATTCCTCTACAATATTTATTGATCATTGAATACGATTAATTAATTATTTAATTAATATCACTACATTATTTTCTAAGAAATAAATTCATATTAAATTCATTTAATATTAAATAGATTATTATTAAATATTCTGCTCACATTATATTTTTTCTAATAACTAGTGAGGAAATATATGTGATCAAGAAAACATGAATAATTATTAAACCATGTTTAGGAATAATATTTTTCAACTTGTTAAATAATAAATAATAATAAATTATTTTAATTAGATTCTGGATATACATAGTGTGTAACCCTCTAGGACTTGTTCCTAGTGGCATTAGGTAAAGCACTCTAAATTCCAAGTTTAGCTTTTGGAAGCACACCAAGACTCCCATAGAAAATTAATTTAATGATTCAATGAAATGAAACCTAGTAAAAACTTTTATTGTATAATATAATCTCTTTAAATAGATATCTCTAGAAATGCAGGTTTCATGCTAGTGCTATGAACCTATGTGCTTGATGTATCCTTCTTTGACATCTCAAAAATTAAACTTCCCTATAGAACATCATGGTTATGGATTTATCTAAGCTATATAATTTTCATCAAATAGAATGAGATATCAACTTCCATTAATTAATTTAAGGTAAAAATCCTTTATCAAATTATTCATTAATTCAATATTACTCGCGATGCACCCAATGAATACAACCTCATTATAAATATATGTCGTCACGGTATTTGTCAATACATAAATGTTTGAAAATAATAATAACCATTAATAATAATCATAATTTTTAAGAATCAGTACACACGTCATTATAAAGTAACATCCAATAAAACATGTAAATATGGATTTCCTATTGGCAGGTCTCATTACCATAATATACTACACTAGATATTACCATGGTTGTACACCATGAGAAGGTTACTCAATGTCCAATGAGACTCCACTACTGATACCATGTATCATTGTTCTCCCTAAAATGATGTGATAGAACATATGGGTTCTCATCATAGAGCGGAACTTCACTTACCTTTTAGCACGATAGTTACACTTTGGACATTATCATAGACTATGTTACATAGAAGAATAATCATGATGTGATAAGTAGTTTATTACTACTAAAAGATATGAATACAGGTAATCATAATGTAAATAAATGTTGTATCTAATGAACAAACTCAAACATTGTCACGAACCATCCTTTGAGGACCGTGTCGTAACTACCCCAAGCTCGCCTTCCATAGGACAGGGGCTGCCGACTAGCACCAAAGGCGTAAAACCCTATAACTGGGAAGGCATTGCCTTTATAAAATGTAAACTCACACAACCAGAGAACAAGCGGAAGAAAATACTAAGTAAAGTAGTGTAAAAAACGTACTGAAAGTACAAGGGGCCAAAATACAAGGCCAAAAGAAAGGTATAACTACAATTGAAAGAAAGTACAATTGAAAAGACAAACAGCTGGAAGATGGAAGCAGCTCCTGAATTGTCCTCCGGGTTCCTACCTCAAGGGTAGGTACATGTGTCCTCCTCAGTACTCCACGTCCGTCCGTCCGTCCGTCTGTCCGTCTCCTCTGGGTACCGACTCGTCGTGAGGTCCACCTTCAGGTACTGTCCAGTCCTCGTACACTCTGCCTCGATCAGCACTATCTGTCATCTGCATCCAGCACAACGAGGTGCGGGCATAGCCTGTGCAGGGGTGAGTATAACGATACTCAGTAGGGACCCCGAGACCCTAAAGGTCTCACTAAATCCAAAAAGGATAAACCAAAAATAAAGATCTCAACAGATAACCTTTGCTTAGGTATATGACCATACATATAACTAAGTTATCAAGTAACCCATCTCAATCATGAGGAAAACACAAAGTTCATTGACTCAGCTCAACCAGAATTTTCATTAATGATATTGAAACCACAACTGCTGAAGAGCTCCTCCTCTATCGAGTACGGTGATCCTGTCACGACTCTGAGGCACTGCTCACTAACCTTAGACTGCTGAGGTACTCCTCCTATCGAGTACCGCGGGTCTTCCACCCAAACACAATAGTGCTCCCCGCCATGGGTCTGCCACCCCAACACAGTAGTGCTCCCCCTAATAGCCTACAGAGGTACTCCTTCTGTTGAGTACCGCGGGTCTACCACCCAAACGCAGTTGTAACATCCCAGGTAAATGAAGAATAAGAAATATTTCATATTTATTAATATTTGTGAAATAAATATTAATTTTACTTTAAAGGGGTTTCTATGTTCGGTAGCGTACCCGATACGCAACAACGGGTTTCTTTGGAATCTTACGTTGCAAACTAATAATATAATATTATTATTTTTTATATTGTAGTTAACTCCTAGTCGTTGTATTGGTGGTAATGAATGAAAATAACTACAATATGATTATACATGATTGTTAAATGTATTTACATTTATCGAATAAAAAGTTAGAGGCTTAAAATATGAATGAATCTAATTTTAAGCATAATTTACATTAAAAGGCCATTTTACCACCTTTTAATGGAGAACCATCTTTAAATATAGTTGTGGTCAATTTAATATATTCTAATTGACCAAATATAATCCTTCTTTAGAATGGGGATATCAAATTTTACTTTGGGTAAATTTTTGGTATTTTTCTGATAATGTTCTTTTTTTAATGAATAATGAAAAATACTGTATTTTAATTCAAAAGTGACTTTTAATATAATTTATTTATATGGTTAGATTATCTTTTTAGTTGGTTTTAAAGTGAAATTTAAATATATTTTTACCATTAAATCCAATGTTGGTCATTGGAATTAATTTCACTTTGAAATTGGACACAAACAAGTATCACTCTTTTGATAGTTATTTTTTCTTAAAAACACACTATTTGTTTTAACAATGAGTATTAATTTTTAAATTAATTAATGTCACTTATATGTTTTGAATTCGGAAAAATATACATCAATTTTTAATTTGGAATATCAAATAATGCTTTGGCTGAATTTTTGGTATTTTTCTGAAAAACTTCAATTTTTGATGAATAGTGACACCACTTAGTGGTAGTTAAAAAATTGACTATTTCTTTTAAATGAAATTTTACCACTTATGTGAATTGAATTTCAAAAATCCGATATACATGGTTGTTATCAAGAAGTAAAATGTGGTTCATTAGGATGAAAATAATTTTGGTGAATAGTAACTTTTGACTTTTATTTACCGCGGTTAAGGGTAAATAAGGTAATTCAAGGTAAAAAGAATATTATAATAATTCAAAATTACCTTAACACTTGTCCTAACCTTATTGGATGAGTAGTGTCCGACCAGGGGAATCCTTGGGTCGATTTTGGGACCCCATGGAGCCACTTATGAAAGATAATAACACTTTAGATTAATTAATTTAATGTAAAGACAAAATTGAAAATAACAAAAATCATTTAGTAAATTAATTTTTATATGGTGATATATAAGTCATATTTTGGACTATAAATATTCATTTGAAGTATAAATATATTTCCTACATGATAGTATTTTTTTATAATTTTTAGACATTGAATAAATTATATTATTTATGACACAATAATGATGCAGTATTTACCTCATTAATAAATGATTAAAATAAATAAGATTCTAATGATTAAAATATTATCTAAAACATGTCCAATTCTATTTAGATGATTTTATTTCGACCATGAGTCATCTTATATTCATCTTTAATGATTTTTGAACCATTATAAACCGAATATAATTATATAATAAAATAATATTTTCACACTTTCTTAAAGAGCCCCTCCTCCCCCTTATAAAAGTAAACCACTTCTAACCAATTACACACACCTCTCAAGCCATTTGGCTCATCCAAAATCTACCCAATTAATCTCTCAACATCCCTCTACTCCTTTTAGAAGCCTTACCTTAGGCAGAAGGCACTTCAAGATGTCCTTTGGTTCAAACCAAATGGAGATACCGAAATTAAAGGTAATGATTTCTCTTAAATTGATTTATTTTATTTTACTTCTCCAACCACTAAACTCTTTTTATTATTTTCTTTTGTAACAACACTAGTATCCTCAATATACTAGGATGTTGTTATAAGAATAATTAGAACTACACTTACACACACCTCCATCTAATGGATGAAGAACATAATGTTTCTGTGGATGGAAAACTAACGCCTCACGAAACGATGATTGTTCAATTACATATTACCGCCTCTCATGGTGGCCATTATGATGGAACTATATTTATAAATGATATATATTATGTTTATGATTTCCTTATGCTTTTTTACCTCCCATTTATAGGACGCCTTTATGGTTTTCATAGTGGGTAAATACGATAATCTCATCTGAAACGGCAAAGCGAGTCCAGTGGTATGCACACCAGTCCTCCCAAAAGGAGGAAAGCATCAGGTACGTCATTAACCCCACAAGAGACAAAGGCGGAGGCGGGTCAGGCCCGGCCCCGCCTAGAGCAATGATTGCTTTATGCTGGAACTGCCGTGGGCTTGGCAACCCACGAACGGTTCGTATGTTCCAGCGCCATTGTGCTCAAAGTTGCCCTGATATGGTTTTCCTGTCCGAAACCATATTGGAAAACAAGGACATCACAAATATTGCTCTAAAATGCGGTTTCCAGGGTTGTTTCCCGGTTCCCCGACAGGGTCATTCAGGGGGATTATGTCTTCTCTGGAAGGATAATGTCGATGTTAGGCTCCTATCTTTTTCCCAGCGCCACGTGGCTGCATCCATTTGTGATCCCCACAACCCCCCTGGACTTTTGTGGGCTTCTATGGCTGGCCCTCCCAGTCTGAAAAGTGGAAATCTTGGGATCTTCTTTGCAAACTCCGTCGTGATCTGCCAAGCCCCATTCTGTTTGGAGGGGACTTTAACGAGATCCTTTTCCAGAAGGAGAAAAAAGGTGGAGCTGTGCGCTCCTCCATGTCTATGTCTGATTTTAATGATGCTATCCTTAAGGCAGAGCTGATGGACCTAGGTTACACGGGTAATCCTTTCACATGGTTTCGAGGCAGTTCTGAGGGAAATCGAATCGCTGAACGTCTGGATAGATTCTTTGGCTCAATGGATTGGATGAACCTCTTCAAAATGTACCATATCAGACACCTCACGTTCAACTGCTCGGATCACTGCCCAATCGTCATTAACTGCACCCATAATGAGCACGTTACTAGTTCCAGGAAACCATTCAGATTCGAAAGCTTCTGGTCAAAAGATCCCGAGTGCGAAGCGGTTATCCGTTCAGGCTGGAAGAATGGGCAAGATGATCTGAGAACCAACCTTCTCCGAGTGGCGTCTGATCTGAAGACATGGAGCTACTCTAAATTCCGTCACCCGGACCGGCAATGCAACTTTCTTGAAAGGAAGATTGGATATCTTCTTAGCAAACCCCAGTATAGCAGCATTCTCTCCAAAATTAGTGAAACCCAACGAGAGCTGGATGTTTCCCTGCGCAATAAGGAAGGTTTTTGGGCTATGTGAGCACGTGATATTCATATAGCATAAGGGGATGCTAATACCCGTTATTTCCACCAGAAGGCTTCATCAAGACGTCGAAAAAACTTTATTTCTGGCATTCTAAAATCAGATGGTAGTAAAGTGTCTGACACAGGGGGAATCCAAGAAGCATTCCTGAGCTATTTTCAGAATCTCTTCTCTGCAGGCCATTCTAACATTTCTCCTGAAATTGAGGACTGCATCAAACCCGTGATTTATGACGATATGAATAGACAGCTTTCTAAAGATGTGACGAATGACGAGACTCTTAAGGCCTTCAAGCAAATCCACTCTACGAAGGCCCCGGGACCAGACGGATTCCACGCCCTCTTTTTTAAGAATTACTGGCACATCATTGGTCTAGACATATGCAACCTGATGCGGGATATTTGGGCAGGGAAAACGGACCTGTCTTCTCTTAATGAAACTATTCTTACCCTCATTCCCAAGATGAAAAATCCGCAAGGGGTTTCGGACTTTCGACCTATCAGTCTGTGAAATGTTTCGTATAAGATCTTCTCGAAGATCCTGGCAAATCAGTTGCATCCTTGGCTTCCTGACGTCATTTCAGAGAACCAAAGCGCTTTTGTGGAAAAAAGGTTAATCACTGATAATGCCATTATTGCTCATGAAATTTTCCATTCCATGAAAACACGAACACGAGAAAAGAGAGGGATCATGGCTTGGAAATTGGATATGGCTAAGGCCTATGATAGAGTGGAATGGAACTTCCTCGAATTTGTGATGTTCAAGATGGGTTTCTGCACCAAATGGATTGACATGATCATGCAATGCGTCTCGTCAGTTTCCTTCTGTATTAATGTCAATGGGGTGCTCACCCGAGGCTTTTCCCCATCCCGTGGGCTTCGCCAGGGAGACCATCTTTCACCCTTCCTCTTTATTTTAGTGTCTGATGTGTTTTCTAACCTCCTTTCCAGGGCAGCTTCGCTTTCCATAATTCATGGGGCGAAAGCGTGCCGCAAGGGCCCTCCGATATCCCACCTCTTCTTCGATGATGATTGCTTTCTGTTTTCTCGAGCTACCCCTAATGAGTGTACTGCAATCTGCCAGGCGATACAACAGTATGAACGGGCTTCAGGACAAATGATCAACCAGAGTAAATCAGAAATTTCTTTCAGCTCTGGAGTCCCCCAGCCGAAAAGAGAAGATCTCTGCTCTTTAGCACGCATTCCTGGGGTCGATAAGCACCAGAAGTATCTTGGGCTCCCGACGGTGGTTGGACGGTCAAAGAAAGAAATCTGTTCAGCTATTGTGGATCGAATTGAAAGAAAAATACAAGGTTGGACCCCTAAAAAAATATCTAAGGCCGGGAAGGAAATCCTCATCAAGGCGGCACTTCAATCTGTCCCCAGCTATTTGATGTCTATTTTTAAACTTCCTGATGTGGTGCTTTCAAAGATTCAATCCAGTACATCTAACTTCTGGTGGGGTCGAAAGGACGGAAAAAATAAAGTCCATTGGATCGCCTGGTCTGCTCTCTGTCAACCAAAATCTGAAGGCGGAATGGGCTTCCGGGACCTTTCTCTTTTCAATGATGCTTTGCTGGCTAAACAAGGTTGGCATATGATTAATAACCCATCATCCCTATGCACGCGAGTTCTCAGGGCTAAATATTTCCCAAATAAGGATTTCTTGGATTCCCATCTTGGCTATCGACCCAGTTTTCTCTGGAGAAGCATTTGGGGTGGTCGTAATCTGTTGAGAAAAGGACTAGGCTGGAGGATTGGGAATGGTTTAACGGTCAAGATGTGGACTGATCCCTGGCTTATTGATCAGACAGGCACGAAGGCGTCATCCCCTATTTATCCAGGATCCGAACATGCCACAGTTTGTTGTCTTTTTGATGATCAAGGGGCAGGATGGTGTCTGGAAAAACTCTTCTCATGGTTTAATGAGAGGGATAGGAGAATTATTCTGAGTATCCCCTGTGTGCCAGACGCAGGGCCAGATCATCTCTACTGGACAAACGACAGCTCAGGAGAGTATACGGTGAAAGCTGGTTACCGGCGAGCTCTTACTGCTCAAATTATAGAAGGAGATGCGAGGCCCTGGACATCAATTTGGAAGCTTAATGTTCCCCTTAAAGTTCGCTTTTTCTGGTGGCAGGTGTGTACCGGTATCCTTCCAACTAAGAGCCTCCTTTCCTACAGACACTTTTCAAACGACAACTCATGCCCTTTCTGCCCTTCTGTGACTGAATCCCCTCTCCATGCTCTTGTACAATGTCCCGGGGCTCAGGAGGTTTGGAATGGCTGGGGATCAACTTTTGAGCTGTCCCTGGACGCCGCCTCAGATCTTACATCTCTCCTGATGCGATGGTGCTCCTCCTTTTCACCGGCTAAAGCAGGCGCCCTGTGCATTTTGACTTGGATTATCTGGGATAGACGGAACGAGGCCATTTTCAATCATTTCCGGAGGCCCCCCAGATTTTGGATTGACCGGGCATTGTCATGGATTGCGGTTTGGCAGAACCACCCTGAGCAACAAAGACTTTTCACCCCCTCTCCTCTTCCCCAACATTGGTGCCCCCCACCGGAAGGGATTTTTAAGATCAATGTGGATGCCTCTCTCCCTAAGGATGGCCCAGTTGGACTAGGTTTACTGGCCCGGGACAACCTGGGAAATCTTATCGCTGCCAAATACGAAGCACGTTATGCACTTTGGGAGCCCTCAGTCGCGGAGGCCGCCGCCATCCTTGCTGGGTTAAACTTCGCAAAAGATCACGGTTGGGATTCCATTCACATCGAATCCGACTCTCTCACTGTAATCAATGCCATCAATCTCACTGACGGCGGGCTTCAACCTTTCGGCCCCATTATCCGGTGTATTCACTCGCGGAGACAAGGCTTCAATTCGTGCAATTTCTCATTTATTAGAAGGGAAGTGAATGAAGCCGCTCACAAGATGGCAGGCATTGGCCCTCCTTACGAGGATTTGCTTTGGTTCAATCATTTTCCATCGTGGTTATGCTACTGTATTTCTGCTGATCTCCATCATTAATGGATCCATCTTATTTTGTCAAAAAAAAAAGAACGATCGAGTCAAGTCGGACGCAAGGTAAGGGACTTCGTCTCAATCTCCTTTCATTGAGGCATTATTAGTTTTATAAAAGACTTTATTTTATACGGTTTATTAACTCATTTGACTTTTCATTTTATTCCATGGGAATCTTTTTATACGAATCATTTTACTAAATGACAAAAAGGAATGTTTTTTAACGTAAGCGGTGATAATGACCTTTCTACCACCGCGAGTATTATTTGATATTTGGCTTCCTTAACAAGCCGTAATGTTTTTAAAAGGAAAAATAAAAACCATATAATCTTTTTATGTATTTTGGTATTGAAAATGATTTTGAGAATGGATTTATTATTTAAATATCTAGAAATGATATTTTGTTATTGCAATTTGGAAATGTTATCTTTCTTTTATGCTTGTGTTATGTGTTATGATCATGTTATGGTTCTTGGGAATTATTTATGTATACGGGTGGTTCCATGATAAACCTAGGGCAGGTGAGCCCGAGATAGCTCTCCAATGCATTGGGTAACATGATGGAGGAAATCATAAATGTTTCTCCTAAGAGATTTAGGGAATATACTGTGATGGGTATTCCAAAGTAACTCCCTAAGTAGCTATGATAACTATAATGTAAGTATGATATGGATGCCATAGGTAACCTTTATGATTAATGATTTCTTTGTGTCTTTCATAAATCTTATGATTTCAGGAGGTAAGTAAAAGAGTTCATGTTTTGTATGTATTTATGAACAAATGTTTTCATTCTTTGTTTTATAACCCTTATTGATATTTTTATACTCATCCCAAGTTTTTAAATATTTTCACAGGATTTAAAGACGAGTAAGGTCAAGGATGGGATCAAGGAAAAGTCATGCTGTCTAAAACATGGAACTAACATTACTCTTTTTTTTAAGAATTTTTATTTTATGAAAAAATGGAAACTATGTAGATATGTCTACCTTGTAATCTTTTGAGATGTAATAGTTGTGTCCTAATTCTCTAAAACTATAAACTTGAAAAGATCCTCAATGTGAATTATTCATTTAATTAAATATTATGAAAGGTTTAATGCGGGTTCCTTATATTTGGTATCAGAGGTCAGTTTAGATAACTTTAGGAGTTAGGGTATTGTTAAATTAATATCCATAAAGTATTTTATATTAATATTGAAATCATATAGCATATACAAATTACCATGTTTCTTCGCCTAAGATATTTTTGTGTTCAGAATGGTTTTCCATAGAGGAAACAAGGAAGCTATGTTGGGACGACATCAAGAGGAAGACAACCTTCCAAATAAGTAACCTGAGATGGTCAAAATCGGAAATGAACATTTTGTTGCAGTAATGGAACAATTGACTCAGGCTATAAATGATGGTGGTATCCATGTACGAGATCAGCCAGATCAACCATAGAGGAACATGTCAGTAGTGGAGCATTTCATGAGGCAACATCCCCCATCATTCAGAGGATCATCTGACCCTGTGCTAGCTGAAGGGTGGATTAAAGCACTGGAAAAGATTTTCGATGTCATGGGTTGTTCAGAACATAAAAAGGATAGTCTTGTTGTTTACCGTATTGAAGGTGAAGCTGATCAGTGGTGGTCAATGGTGAAAAATATCAGGGACAATGAGGAGATTGATGCACTTGATTGGGATGAGTACAAAGGTATGTTTCTTGAGAAATATTTTCATAAGGTGGTTCATCTTATGATGGAAAACGAATTCCTAGAATTGAGGCAGGAGGATGACTCAGTGGCTGATTTTGAAGAAAAATTCACTCGACTGGAAAGGTATGATCCAAATTTCATACGAGATATTGATAGTAAAATCAACCATTTTTACTCAGGATTAAAGCCAAAGTATTAAAGGGAATTATCTTCTCGTGAGTTCAAAAGTTATGAATTTTTTTTTGTTGTGTGGAGAAGGTGGAAATGGAGTTTTCCAATGATCAAGTATTATTTGACAAACAACAGAATAAGAGGTCGAGGTGGCAGGCGAAAGTGAAGATCTCTTCAAAAAATTATTATAGTAAGAAACTTAAGTTTACAGTTTGTGAAAATTGTGGTAAAAACATGCTAGGGAATGTCTTTCGAATTCTATTAAGTGCTACTGATGTGGTAAAATGGGACATAAGGCTCATAATTGAACTGAAAAAGATCAGGGTAATGGTAAGACAAAATATGATTTACAGTCAGTAAAATGTTTTAAGTGCAATGAAATGGGTCATTATAAAAACGAGTGTCCAACAAAGAACTCAACCAAATGAAAGCATCCATACTACAATCAGAAAGGGTTGGGGAAATCCTTTACAACTACTTCAACAGATGTTGGTCCATCAAATGAAGTTGTATCAGGTACACTGTTTGTTTGTTCAGATTATGCCAATGTGTTGTTTGATTCGGGGTCTACACACTCTTTCAATTCTGAGAAGTTTTCTAGTAAATTGGTAATTCCATATCATGATATGAATACTGAACTTACGGTAAAAACACCTGGAGAGAATTTTGAGACAAAAAGAAAACATAAGAACATTCCTGTCCTTGTGTGCGGAAAGAATCTTCCTGCAAACCTTATTGTTTTGCCTCTAGTAGAGTTTCATGTTATTTTGGGCATGGATTGGATTTCTGTTTATCATGCTAAGATTCATTGCTGAGCTAAAGTGGTTTCTTTTCAGAATAATTTTTAGTTTGTATAAAAAAATAAACCCTTGCTGTTGATAACATATCAGGAAGCTGCGAAACTAGTAAAAGATGGAAATGTATGTTACCTTGAACATATTGTTGAAAACAAAGGAACTGTTCAGATTAATGATGTGCCAGTGGTAAATGAGTACCTTGATGTTTTTCCTGATGTGTTTCCTAGTATTATACCTGATCGGGAAGTTGAATTTACTGTTGACTTAGTTATTGATGCTAAGACAATTTCAAAACTCCCTTATCGAATGGCTCAATTTGAACTTTTAGAGTTAAAGAAGCAATTGCAGGAGTTATTAGATAAGGGTTTCATTCGACCTAGGACGTCACCATGGGGTTCTCCTGTCTTGTTTGTTAAAAAGAAATATGGTTCAATGAGACTTTGCATTGATTATAGAGCATTGAATAACATCACTGTTAAGAATAAGTATCCTTTGCCTCATATCGATGATTTTTTTGATCAACTCCAGGGAGCTTAGTATTTTTCAAATATTGATTTGAGGTCGGGGTACCATCAGTTGAATGTAAAGGAAGCATATGTTCCAAAGACCGCGTTTCTTACTAGATATGAAAATTATGAATTTGTAGTTATGCCTTTTGGGTTAACCAATGCACTTGATGTATTCATGGATCTTATGAATAGAATTTTCTGTGAGTTCTTGGATAAGTTTGTGGTTTTGTTCATTGATGATAGTTTGGTTAATTCCAAAAGTAAGGAGGAACATGAAATTCATTTAAGGGTTGTCTTGAAAACCTGAAAAGAAAAGAAACTTTATGGGAAATTGATCAAGTGTGAGTTTTTGTTACAACAAATTTCTTTCCTTGGTCACATTATTTTAAAAAATGGCATAACTGTTGATCCTGCTAAAATGAAATTTGTTGAAGAATGGCCAAGACCCACAAATATAACCGAGATTAGTAGGTTTCTTGGTTTGGAAGGTTATTACAAGAGGTTTGTTGAAACATTTTCATGGTTATCTAGTCCAATGACTAAGTTAACTCAAAAAGGTGTTAAGTTCATCTGGACAAAAGAATGTGATGATTATTTTAAGGAATTGAAAAGAAGATGGGTGAATGCTCTACTTTTGGCACTGCCTTCCAGAAATGGTAAGTTTGTTATCTATAGTGATGCTTCATTAAAAGGACTGGGTTGTGTCCTAATGAAAAATGATCAGGTAATTTATTATGCTTCACGTTAGTGGAAACCACATGAGTTAAATTACCCTACACATGATTTGGAATTAGTTGCTATTGTTTTTTGCTTTAAAAATTTGGAGGCATCATTTGTATGGAGTGAAGTGTGAAATATACACTGATCAAAAAATTTTAAAGCATATATTCACTCAGAAATAATTGAATATGAGACAGAGGAGATGGTTGGAATTAATCAAGGATTATGATTGCACGATCCTTTACCATCCGAGAAAAGAAAATAAAGTGGCTGATGCTTTGAGTCGAAAAAGTAATACTTCATTAACCATGTTACATTTGGAATGAGATCATTTGGTTTTTGATTTGATGAACTTTGGCATAGAATTTGTTGTTGCAGGAAATTATTCTGTTTTGTTTCAGGTATCAATGAAATCATCTCTATCAGATAGAATTAAGAAAGCACATAAGGAAAATAGTGAGTTGCAGAAAAAGGTTGTGTTAGTTCAGAAGGGTATGTTGCCTGATTTTAACATTGATAATGATTGTGTTTTGATATTTGGAAAGAGATTATGTGTGCCTTGTGATTCACAGTTGAAGAATGTGTTGTTATGTGAAGCTTATATTTCTCCGTTTTCAGTTCATCCTTACAGTACTAAGATGTACAATGATCTTCGGAAGTATTACTGGTGGGATGGAATGAAAAAAGATATTTCTGATTTTACTGTGAACTGTTTTACTTGTCAATAGGTTAAAGCAGAACGATAGTTACTGAAAGGAATGCTTCAGCCTTTACTGGTTCCAGAGTGGAAATGATAAAATATATCCATGGACTTTGTTGTGGGATTACCAAAGGCATCTTGAGGTAATAATGAAATCTGGTTTATAGTTGACTGATTGACTATATCTGCTCATTTCCTTCCTATTAGAGATACTTTGTCTCTAGATCAACTTGCTCGGTTGTATGTTAAAGAGATAGTCAGGTTGCATGGAGTTCCCCTCTCCATTGCATCTGATCGTGATCCTAGGTTCACTTATAACTTTTAGAAAGGCCTTAATAAGTCATTGGGTACTGAATTAAATTTTAGTACATCTTTTCATCCTCAATCAGATGGGCAGTCAGAACTAACAATTCATACATTGGAGGATATGTTACGTGCTTTCTCGATGGATTACCAGGGAAGTTGGGACCAACATATTTCTTTGGTTGAATTTTCTTATAATAACAGTTTTCATTCCAGTATATAGATGGATCCATTTGAGGCATTATATAGAAATCATTGTCGAACTCTAGCATTTTGGGATGAAGTAGGTGAAAGGAAGCTGATGGGAGCATAATTGGTAGAAGAGATGGTAGAGAATGTTTAGTTGATTCAGAAGCACATGAGAACAGCTCAGAGCAGATAGAAAATTTATACAGATAATCGGAGTAAGGATCTTTCTTTTGAGGTAGGGGATCATGTATTTCTCAAAGTTTCTCCATGGAAAAGTGTGATGCGTTTTGGTAAGAAGGGAAAGTTGAGTTCGATGTTCATTGGACCTTATGAAATTCTGGAAAAAGTTGGATCGGTTGCGTATAGAGTGGATTTACCCCTATGTTTATCCCAGGTACACAATGTTTTTCATGTTTCGATGTTGAGAAAGTATATGCCAGATTCATCTCATGTTTTGAGACCAGAGGTAGTTCAATTGGAAGATAATCTCTCTTATGAAGAACAACCAGTCCAGATTCTTGACCGTAGAGAGAAAGTGTTGCAGAATAAGGTAATTCACCAGGTAAAGGTTTTGTGGAAACACCATATGGTTGAAGTGGCAACATGGGAATCTGAAAATTCTATAAGGGATAAATACCCCCACTTATTTTGATAAGTGAATAAAAATTGTGGGGACGTAATTCCCAAAAGGTGAGAAGGATGTAACATCCCAGGTAAATGAAGAACATGAAATATTTCATATTTATATATATTTGTGAATCAAATATTAATTTTACTTTAAAGGGGTTTCTACGTTTGATAGCGTACCCGATATGCAACAACATGTTTCTTTGGAATCTTATGTTGCAAACTAATAATATAATATGATTATTTTAAATTGTAGTTAACTTTTAGCAATTTTATTGGAGGGAATGAATGAAACTAACTACAATATAATTATACATGATTGTTAAATGTATTTACATTTATCCAAAAAAAAGTTAGAGGCTTAAAATATGAATGAATCTAATTTTAAGCATAATATACATTAAAAGGCCGATTTACCGCCTTTTAATGGAGAACCCTCTTTAAATATAGTTTTGGTCACTTTAATACATTATAATTGACCAAATATAATCCTTCTTTAGAATGGGGACATCAAATTTTACTTTGGGTAATTTTTTGGTATTTTTCTGATAAAGTTCATTTTTTAATGAATAGTGAAAAATACTGTATTTTAATTCAAAAGTTCCATTTAATCTAATTTATTTATATGGTTAGATTATCTTTTTAGTTGGGTTTAAAGTCAAATTAAAATATATTTTTACCATTTAATCCAATGTTGGTCATTGGAATTAATTTCACTTTGAAATTGGACATAAACAAGTATCAATCTTTTGATAGTTATTGTTTCTTAAAAACACGCTATTTGTTTTAAAAACAAGAATTAATTTTTAAATTAATTAATGCCAATTCTATGTTTTGAATTTGTAAAAATATACATCAATTTTTAATTTTGAATATCGAATAATTCTTCAGCTGATTTTTTGGTATTTTTCTGAAAAACTTCAATTTTTGATGAATAGTGACACCACTTAGTGGTAGTTAAAAAACTGACTTTTTCATTTAAATGAAATTCTACCACTTCTGTGAATTAAATTTAAAAAATACAACATACATGGTTGTTGTCAAGAAGTAAAATGTGGTTCATTATGATGAAAATAATTTTTGGTGAATACTAACTTTTGACTTTTATTTACTGCGGTTAAAGGTAAATAAGGTAATTCAAGGTAAAAAGAATATTATAATATTTCAAAATTACCTTAACACTTGTCCTAACCTTATTTTATGAGTAGTGGCCGACCATGGGCATCCTTGAGTCGATTTTGGGACACCACAGAGCCACTTATGAAAGATAATGACACTTTAGATTAATTAATTTAATGTAAAGAAAAAATTGACAATAACAAAAATATTTTAGTAAATTAATTTTTATATGGTGATATATAAGTAATATTTTCGACTATAAATATTAATTGGAAATATAAATATATTTCCTACTTGATAGTATTTTTTTATAATTTTTAGACATCGAATAAATGAAATTATTTATGACACAATAATGATGCCATATTTACCTCATTAAAAAATGATTAAAATAAATAAGATTATAATGATTAAAATATTATCCAAAACATGTAAAATTTTGATTGGATGATTTTATTTCGACATTAGTCATCTTATATTCATATTTAATGATTTTTGTACCATTAGAAACCGAATATAATTATATAATAAAATAATATTTTGACACTTTCCTAAAGAGCCCCTCCTCCCCCTTATAAAAGGAGACCACTTCTAACCAATTCCACACACCTCTAAAGCCATTTGGGTCATCCAAAATCTGACCAATTAACCTCTCAACATCCCTCTCCTCCTCTTAGAAGCATTACCTTAGGAAGAAGTCACTTCAAGAAATCCTTTGGTTCAAACCAAAGGGAGTTACCGAAATTAAAGGTAACATTTTCTCTTAAATTGTTTTCTTTTATTTTACTTCTCCAACCCCTAAACTCTTTTTATTACATTATTTTGTAACAAAACCAGTATCCTAAATATACTAGTATGTTGTTATGAGAAGAATTATAACTACAATTACACACACCTCCATCTAATGGATGAAGAACATAATGTTTCTGTGGATGACAAACTAAGGCCTCACGAAACGATGATTGTTCAATTACATCTTACCACCTTTCATGGTGGCCATTAGGATGGAAATGTATTTATATATGATATATATTATATTTATTATTTCTTTATGCTTCTGTACTTCCCATTTATAGCATGCCTTTATGGTTTCCATATTGGGTAAATACGATAATCTCATTTGAGGAAGTGCGGACTACCGCCCCCTCAAAGTGATTTGATTCGTTAATGCCTTATGTGGGATGTATAAAGGATGGAGTTAATGATATTATATTTGATATTATAATGGAATTATAATATACCTATGTATCATTATGTTTTATTTCCATTAAAATAAAAAATAGAAATGAAAGTAGAGTTCATGCATATATACGACTTACCGTCTCCATGAACGGTGCATTTCATTTCTTACCTCTAAATGTTATGTACTATTATAAAAACATGTATATACTGGATATATATGATATGTATGATATCAAAATCATGAATATCATTCTGGATATAATGAACCTTTGACCACATGGACAACTTGTAAATATAAGGTGTTCATTTTTACTCAAGTACCAAATATCGACAAAATGAACGTTATTAACTTAAATGATTGCATAATGTTTATAACATGGTAATAAGTGATATAAAAATAATAATAAACTTGTAAAAGGTTCTTAAGCAAGTATAAATTAAATTTAGTTTATTATTATGGAGATTAAATAATGATCAAGTCAAGTCAGACGTGAGGTAAGAGACTTCGTCTCAATCTCCTTTCATTGAGGCATTTTTAGTTTTATACAAAACTTTATTTTATACGGTGTATAAACCCCTTTGACTTTTCATTTTATTCAAATGGAATATTTTTATATGAAGCGTTTTACTAAACGAAAAAAGGATTTTTTTTAACTTAAGCGGTGACGATGACCTTTCCACCGCTGCTAGTATTATTTGATCATTGGCTTCCTTAACAAGTCGTAATGTTTTTAGAAGGAAAAATAAAAACCATATACTCTTTTTATGTATTTTGGTATTGAAAATTATTTTTAAAATGGATTTATTATTTTAATATCTTGGAATGATATTTTGTTATTGCAATGTGGAAATACTATCTTTCCTTTATGCTTGTGTTATGTGTTATGATCTTGTTATGGTTCTTGGGTATTATTTACGTATACGGGTGGTTCCATTGTAACACCCCAAGCTTCCATGGTACGTTTCCCTTCGAATAATTCAATGTCGTGCATTGTACGCAACTTCGAGATTCTAACACACCACAACCAATCAAACTAGCCGTTAGGAATAGTAATACCTACTTTTTGAAATTTTATAAATTCTATCTCTCAAAATGGACTTTATTTTTGGATTCAGAATATCTAATTTATCCTAGGGTGAAATTTTGTAACTTTTCGGATAACACTTATATTTTGATGAATAGTGAAAATTACTAAATTTTAATTAAAAATAACTTTTTAAATCAAAACAATTTATAGTGATAAATTATATTATTGAGTGGTTTTAAAGTATAATTAGAATATATTTTTACCATTTTATCCAATGGTGTTCATTAGAATTAATTTCACTTTGAAATTGGACCTAAACAATTGTCAATCTTTTGATATATATTGTTTCTTAAAAACACGCTATTTGTTGTGACAATGGGAATTAGTTATAAAATTAATTAATGCAACTCATATGTTTAGAATTTTGTAAAATAGACATAATTTTTGAATTCGGAATATCAATTATAGATTAGGGTAAATTTTTGGCATTGTTCTGAAAAACGTCAATTTTTGATGAATAGTGAAACTACTAAGTGGTAGTTTAAAAAACTAATTTTTTCATAAAACTTAATTTTACCGCTTATGTGAATGGAATTTCAAAAATAGGAGAGACACGGTTAATATAAAGAAGTAAAATGTGGTTCAATGAGATGAAAATAATTTTTGGTGAATAGTATCTTTTTACTTTCATTTACCACGGTTAAAAGTAAATAGGGTAATTAAGGGTAAAAATGATATTAATATTACCCTAACACATGTAATAATTCTATTGGAAAAGTGTAGCTCGACCAAAAACAACCTTAGGAATAAAATATTATCATTTAGATCCACTTGGATTAGATTAGGACATTTATTATTATTTAATTCAAAGAAGAGTTAAAAGAGTTAAAATCAAAGTTTATTTACAAAAACATTTTTAATATAGGGTTATACATAAGATAAATTTGATTGTAAATATGAATTAGAAATATAAAACGATTTCATACATAATGATATTTTATTTTTAATTTTTAGACATTAAATAATGTAATTTATTTATTACACAATGATGATGCAGTAATTACCATAATAGTGAAACATTAAAATAATTGATATTATAAATACCCAAATAAATATAATTTTAGACTTTTAATGAATTAAACTAATTTTCTAGGATAATATGACATATTAGTATTGATTTAATTAACTTTTTTAGAAGTAATCATTCTGTTATAAGTTTCACAAAAATCAACTACTGAATAGTGTCAAAATTGACATAAAAGAGTTTTTAAAACAAATATTATATTATTAATTGATATTAAATTCCTAAAAATCTAAGGTTCGGTCAAGAGACTTATATCATGATAGTTGTATTATTAATGGACCACTTGGGGGTCGCTTGGATGTATATGGTAAGTTTATTAACCATATAATATAAAAATACAAAGAGACATTGTAAAAGTGAAACTAATTAACTTAGCGTTAATACTTAAAGATAAGGTTAATATAGTAACCCAAACCTATATATCTTGTATTGGTTGAATGGTTTTCGACCTATCCCCACCTTAATCTTTGAATAATAAACTTCAGATCTATTAGAAACCTAATATGAATTTATTAGTAATTAATATTTCTAGATTTTCCCAAGGTGCCCCTCACCCCTCTTATAAAAGGGCACTCCTCCTTCTCATTTCTTCACACCTTCAAAGCCTTTTTGTTCAGCCAACCCCTGACCAAATAATATCTCAACTTCCCTAAATACAACCAGGAGGCCTTCGTTTGATCAGAAAGACAACCTATGTAGGCCTTTTGATCAAATCAAAAGGAAGAACCCGAAGAAGAGGTAATGTTTTCACCACCCCTTTTCAAGTTCCTTTCTTCTTCCACTTCTTCTTTCTTTGTTATTACAATTATAAAATAATAAATCCAGTATCTTATATATACTTTAATGTTATTATAAATATGGTACAACCATATTAAGTATTCTATCCACCCTTTGAATAACATGTCACCATACGTGCGTACGTACGGTTTACCGTCTCCACGTCATGGTGTAATTGTTATTCAATATATTATTATTTCGGTGGGTATAATAATGACGTGTAACTCATGAAAATAATAAATATAACATGATAATGATTCTGTATAAATGATATAACATCCAATTATATATTATTTTAATATTAAAAGAATGATATTGTCGCTCGTGCGTACGTACGGACTACCGTCTCCATGAACGCGATGAGATTCATTCTCTATCGTACCCATTAAAGTATAATTATCATTTGATTATTTAAAACTAATAAGAACTTGATATCATTCTGTATATGAATAATATACAACTTATCCATGACAAACATGTCTTACGTAACAAAACATATAAAATAAAATGAGTAAGTTAACACCTGAAACGACGATAATTCTAAGATATTATTAACAAAGAAACATTAAAAGATCATATATGATATCATATTAATGTATATGATTCATGAATAAATTAATAACAATTATTTAAACATTATAAATTAGGTTAAACTACCACAAACAAGGAAAAGTACAAGGTAAGGGGTTTCTTATCTCACTTTTAATTCCGTGAGAATTCCATTGTTCACCACTTATTTATTACATGTAGTGTGTTTGCTGCCCATGTTTGTATTCATTGTGTAATATACTTTAATTAATGTATATTTACATCATCATTGTATGATCCTTCTTTCATGGGAGTATGTTTTGTATGTTACCAAATCAATAGGGGAATTTGAAATTTCAGTTTCCACTCATTTGGCTTTACGCATATTTCATTGATTATATTACCCCAAGATTATGTGTGGAATCACTATTCATTTGATTATGTCATAATTTACACTCCCCTTCCTGTGGATATACTTTTGATACACATAATCACTCCATTGATAATTTCTCAAGTCATTGATATGAATTTGATAAGAGTAATTTTAACTCATTCTCCATTTGTTGAGTAAAACATCCAATTCGTTGGTGTTGTTTTTACAAGAATATGTGTGAATGTCCTTGATTGTTTTACACTGAATATCAAATCATATTTAGTGTATTTATATTTTTCACACATAATTATGTCGTTGATTTATCCTTAACCTAAGGATACAGCCTTTATGAGAGATTTCATCTCAATTTACATTCCATTGAGACTTCTTTGTTGATATACACCAAATCACTTTTATGTGATGTATATAATGTACTTTGAAATAGTATATCATGAATCCATTTATTCTCATGATATTACAAAGTTTTGATTAACTCAATTATTTGTATTCAAGTTTCTCTCTTTTGGTTAGAATCTCTAACTAAAATACAATTTCTAAATGTTTTAAATACTTATTCTTCTAAATCTTGCTCGTTAATGTCCATGTTTTAAAAATGTTTTTAAGGATATATTTATATGGAAATTAAAGTTTTAAAATTAAAACTCCTTTTAAAAAGTTTCAAAGTGGTATGGGACACTTTGATTCAAAAATCTATCTTTGAATGGCTTCTTGACAAATAGTGTGACTTTTAAATGATTTCAAGAAAAGGGGGATATTTCTCTCAAATAGTTTTAATGATTATTTTCATCTATGTCAACATCCTTCATTATTCTTGATTGAGGTTAATGTGATACAATACAATCTTCCATATTGTATCAAATGAGTTATGTTTGACTGTGGTTGTGCTATTTTTATACCATTCATAGTTTGTGGTTAAAGTATTGACATTTCGTATGCTAGTTTTAATACGAATGTTTATGTTATGTTTAAACCTGTTCATATGAGGAATGCATTGGACTTAATAAGTGACGGGTGGAGCCCGCTATAGATCCTCGATGCATCGGTAGGTCTCATGAGACAAACTTGTGTCTTGGCACAAGGCCTTGACAAAATCTTATTTGTAGTCTTGGCACGAGGCCTTGGCTATGTGGTTATGATAGTCTGGCATTATGCATTCCATCATTTTGAAAGTGGTTTTTGATATTTCATGTGATCATTCGACTAGTAGAATATCCATGTGAGTAAGTAAATGGAATTATTTTATTTTATATTTGCCATTTTATGCTGAAGTTCAAGTTTAAAAAGGCTTTTGTTTTAGTTATAAACTACTTTAAGTGTTTATGCTTATCTATGAAGGATTATTCTATATTGTTATCTTTACTGAGCATCTGATCTCACCCCTTTCAGTGTTTTATTTTTTCCCAGGATGAGAAGAGGTAATTTATGATTGACCTGCAAGGATAATATGAGGGGATATGAAGACAAGATTCTGTTTTAGTTTTTTTACCTTATGATGTAATGTAAGACTTATTAATATATCTAGTGTTTCCAAGGATACTAAACCAATCGGTCTTTCGAGATTTGATCTTTCTTGTGATCATTCCAATGTTATGTAATAATGCACAGACTCTGGGTAACTGGGGTCGGGGCGTTACAGTTGGTATCAGAGGAAGTTTAGTACAAACCTTGGAAGCTAGATTTAGATAAACTCTGATTAGAGCACGTAGACCTAAGATGAACTTTTAGTATTAGTATAGAAGAACTTCCTAGAATTTTGGTATTGTAGATATTTTGTGAGTTTTCCGAGCAATACATCCCTGTCTGGATACGAGCAGGTAGAGGCGGCTCTGGAATAAATGTACGTAGGGGTAAAACCCGAAAACACCGCTTTGAGCTAGACTCGAACGGAAACTGGTGCACGACAACGGGCCTTACTGCACTCTTGGTTACAACACTCCCGGGGGATATGCTTAGGATAATTTACATTTTCTTTACAAACCAATTTAAAGTATTATATATATAAGATGAGAGTAAATGTCCTTGGTTAATCCTAATATGTTTCAAATTGAGAATATGGTGACATTTTAATCTCTAAATGATTTTACGACTACTATTACTCACACAATGATTTCTGGTTTTAGTCAATGGCTGGATTCCATAGAAGTCATAGTGACTTTGAGAATGATTTACAAGGTGGGAACGGTGGTGGAAATGAGCAACAAAATGGAATGTTGATAGGCGTAAAAGATATCGTCTTTATGCCGAATCAGTTTTCCAAAAATATGATCACCAACATATATATTAACCAACTCCCAGACTGAACAAGGAAGAGAAAGGTGATGAATGATAAGATCTCCAGCAATGGAGACCATGGAGAAAAGAACCCTCAATTTCCATCATGCAAGAAATGTGGTAGGAGACACCCGGGAAAGTGTCTCAATGGGACCAAGAAATGCTTTACATGTGGGAAGGAAGGACATAAAGTGAAGAATTGCCGAAGCAAAATGAAGAGTACTATGGAAGAAGATAAAAATGGTCCCAAGAGTCCATTTACACTCATTTTCCGTAAATGTAGGGGACCTGGCCATTACCCGAGTGAATTCCCTATTCTATAGGAAATTTTATTGGTCAAAGAAGAAGATATATGAAAATAAATGGTTGGAGAAATGTTTAAAAATTATTAGTTCTTCTTGTCGATGGGTTTACTTTGGAATAATTTTCTCTTGTATTTGTAACCCCGCAGTTTTCCAGGAGAGAATGATATTTGAGGAATAATTGTCTCTTCTCTTGTGGATATAGGAATAAATAACTATTTTGTTTTATATGATCATTGGGGTTTGAGAGAATTATAAGTAATTATAATTTGGGATGAAAATGCAAGGTATGATATAACATTTGTGGTTAAATTATGTTATGGTATTTTGAGGAATTTATCTCATTTTGGTAATATTATAAAATATAGTTTTTGAAAAAGGACAACACATAAACTGTGTGACAACCTGTCACGTCAGACAAAGCTGTGGGAATCAAATCCACAACCAAAGTGCGATTGGGATTTATCGCCTACCACTGGACTACGTGAAGTCCCTGGTTAGTGTGACTATTATTTTTATTTAAATGATTTTATTGATCAATAATAAGTTGATTTGAGTTCTTATGTCTTATAAAATGAATACCCTTAGTATAGGAAAATGATTTGGTGATTAAGTGATAAATGTTAATTTGGAAGATGTTCACTTTTTTTGGAACACTATATGTCCAAGGAAAATATAATACTATGGGAAGTCATTAGAGGAGTAATGGTGGATTTTTATTTATGTTTTTATTGTGGATTTATAGTGATTTTGGTTATTTATGGAAATTATTAACCTATAAATAAAGAATATGTGATTAGGTTAATTACTTTTTAGTATGTGACTTTAAGAGCAGATGATGTCATTTGTAGATACAATTTAACGTGGAAGACTACATTATTATAAGTTTTGGGTTTCAATATTAGTTTATATTATATTGAAGGATTTTAAGGACAATTTATTATTGAATGGTATTTATTTAACTTTGGGGTATTTTTGGTTTAATTTTAGAAATTAAGATAAGTATTTTTATTTTTCTCTAATGGAATATACATTTGGGGGATCATTAGATCTTGTACTAACCATTTTGGTTTTGATTAATCTCTAAAAAAATGTAAATATATAGTTCATCCTGCATGGATCATGTGATTTTATAAAAGTTTATTCTAGCTCTTCCAGTGTGACCAAGTCATCTTGAATACTCATCGTTTAAAAAAAATGAGTTAGTGGTGGAAATTTATTAAAGAATGAAACTCTACTTAAAATGTAAGTATATATCCTTATATTCTTAGTCAATATCATAAATAAATTCCTCATCCTTATGTAATTTAACTTAAAAAAAATGTTATCTGTTTACTTTCCTACTAGGAGACTAATGGCCGTTTGTCCCAACACATGTTTTTGGTTTTATTATTGTTAACTTTCTCCTGATCATGATTTGTATCCCTCTCCATCAGAACTTGACACATAGTTTATCATCCATATCCATGTTTTCCTACATGGAATCCGAGTATGGGTTATCTTGGTTGACCTTTATACCTCTCTTTCTTTCTTTTAAAGTGATAGTTTTATTGACTCTTTTTCTGATGTGGGACTTTCCATTATATTCCCAAGCACAATTTTAAAAATTGCGAGGATGCAATTTATTGAAGGAGGGGAGAATGTAACACCCCAAGCTTCCACGGTATGTTTTTCCCTTCAAATAATGCAATGGCGTGCATTGTACGCAACTTCGAGATTCTAACACACCACAACCAATCAAACTAGCCGTTATGAATAGTAATACCTAATTTTTGAAATTTTATAAATTATATCTCTCAAAATGGACTTCATTTTTGGTTTAGGAATATCGAATTTATCCTAGGGTGAAATTTTGGAACTTTTCGGATAACACTTATATTTTGATGAATAGTGAAAATTACTAAATTTTAATTAAAAACAAATTTTTAAATCAAAATAATTTATAGTGATAAATTATATTATTTAGTGGTTTTAAAGTATACTTATAATATATTTTTACCATTTTATCCAATGGTGTTTATTAGAATAAATTTCACTTTGAAATTGAACCTAAACAATTGTCAATCTTTTGATATATATTGTTTTTTAAAAACATGCTATTTGTTGTGACAGCGAGAATTAATTATAAAATTAATTAATGTAACTTATATGTTTATAATTTTGTAAAATAGGCATAATTTTTTAATTCGGAATATCAATTATAGCCTAGGGTAAAATTTTGGCATTGTTCTGAAAAACGTCAATTTTTGATGAATAGTGAAACTACTAAGTGGTAGTTTAAAAAAACTGAATTTTTCATAAAACTTAATTTTACCGCTTCTGTGAATGGAATTTAGAAAATACAAGAGACATGGTTAATATCAATAAGTAAAATGTGGTTCAATGAGATGAAAATAATTTTTGGTGAATAGTAACTTTTTACTTTTATTTACCACGGTTAAAAGTAAATAGGGTAATTAAGGGTAAAATGATATTAATATTACCTTAAAACATGTACTAATTATATTGGACAAGTGTATCTCGACCAAAAACGACCTTAAGAATAAAATATTATCATTTAGGTCCACTTGGATTAGATTAGGACATTTATTATTATTTACTTCAAAGAAGAGTTAAAAGAGTTAAAATCAAAGTTTATTTACTAAAACATTTTTAATATGGGGTTATACATAAGATAAATTCGATTGTAAATATTCATTAGAAATATAGAAATATTTACTACATAATTATATTTTATTTATAATTTTTAGACATTAAATAATGTAATTTATTTATGACACAATGATGATGCAGTAATTACCATAATAGTGAAAAATTAACATAATTGATATTATAAATACCCAAATAAATATAATTTGAGACTTCTAATGAATTAAACTAATTTTCTAGGATAATATGACATATTATGATTGATTTAATTAACTTTTTTCTAAGTAATCATTCTGTTATAAGTTTCACAAAAATCAACTATTTAATAGTGTAAAAATTGACATAAAAGAGTTTTTAAAACAAATATTATATTATTAATTGATATTAAATTCCTAAAAATCTAAGGTTCGGCCAAGAGACTTATATAATGATAGTTGTATCATTAATGGACCACTTTGGGGTCTCTTGGATGTATATGGTAAGTTTATTAACCATATAATATAAAAATACAAAGAGACATTCTAAAAGTGAAACTAATTAACTTAGAGTTAATACTTAAAGATAAGGTTAATATAGTAACCAAAACCTATATAAATTCTATTTGTTGAATGGTTTTCGACCTATCCCCACCTTAAACTTTTAATAATAAACTTTTGAGCCATTATAAACCGATTATGAATTTATTATAAATTAATATTTCTAGATTTTCCCAAGGTGCCCCTCACCCCTCTTATAAAAGGGCACTCCTCCTTCTCATTTCTTCACACCTTAAAAGCCTTTTGGTTCGGCAAAACCCTGCCCATATACTCTCTCAACTTCCCTAACTACAACCAAGAGGCCTTAGTTTGATTAGAAAGCCAACCTAAGGAGCCCTTTTGATCAAATCAAAAGGAAGAACCCGAAGAAGAGGTAATGTTTTCACCACCCCTTTTCAAGTTCCTTTATTCTTCCACTTATTATTTCTTTTTTATTACAATTATAAAATAATAACTCCTGTATCTTATATATACTTTAATGTTATTATAAATATGGTACAACCATATTCAGTATTATGTCCACCCTTTGAATAACATGTCACCATACGTGCGTACGTATGGCTTACCGTCTCCACGTCGTGGTGTAATTGTTATTCAATATATTATTATTTGGGTGGGTATAATAATGATGTGTAACTCATGAAAAAAATAAATATAACATTATAATGATCCTTTATATATTATATACCATCCAATTATATATTATTTTAATATCAAAATAATGATATTGTCGCTCGTACGTACGTACGGACTACCGTCTCCACGAACGCGATGAGATTCATTCTCTATCGTACCCATTCAAGTATAATTATCATTTGATTATTTAAAAATAATAAGAACTTGATATCATTCTGTATATGAATAAGTTACAACCTATCCATAACAAACATGGCTTACATAACAAAACACATAAAAGAAAACGAGTAAGTTAACACCCGAAACGACGATAATTCTAAGATATTATTAACAAAGAAACGTTAAGAGATCATATATGATATCATATTAATGTATATGATTCATAAATAAATTAATAACAATTATTTGAACATTATAAAGGAGGTTAAACTACCCCAACCAAGGAAAAGTACAAGGTAAGTGGTTTCTTATCTCACTTTTAATTCCGTGAGAATTCCATTGTTCACCACTTATTTATTACATGTGGTGTGTGTACTGCCCATGCTTGTATTCATTGTGTAATATACTTTAATTAATGTATATTTACATCATCATTGTATGATACTTCTTTCATGGGTGTATGTTTTTTATGTTACCAAATCAATAAGGTAATTTGAAATTTCAGTTTCCACTCATTTGGCTTTACGCATATTTCATTGATTATATTACCCCAAGATTATGTGTGGAATCACTATTCATTTGATTATGTCATAATTTCCACTCCCCTTCCTATGGATATACTTTTGATACACATAATCACTCCATTTATAATTTCTCAAGTCATTGATATGAATTTGATAAGAGTAATTTTAACTCATTCTCCATTTATTTAGTTAAACATCCAATTCGTTGGTGTTGTTTTACAAGAATATGTGTGAATGTCCTTGATTGTTTTACACTGAATATAGAATCATATTTAGTGTATTTATATTTTTCACACATAATTATGTCGTTGATTTATCCTTAACCTAAGGATACGGCCTTTATGAGAGATTTCATCTTAATTTACATTCCATTGAGACTTCATTGTTGATATACACCAAATCACTTTTATGTGGTGTATATAATGTACTTTGACATAGTATATAATGAATCCCTTTATTCTCATGATATTACAAAGTTTTTATTACCTCAATTAATTGTGTTCAAGTGTCTCTCTTTTGGTTAGAATCTCTAACTAAAATACCATTTCTAAATGTTTTAAAGACTTATTCTTCTAAATCTTGCTCATTAATGTCCATGTTTTAAAAATGGTTTTAAGGATTTATTTATATAGAAATTAAAGTTTTAAAATTAAAACTCCTTTTAAAAAGTTTCAAAGTGGTATGGGACACTTTGATTAAAAAATCTATTTTTAAATGGCTTCTTGACAAATAGTGTGACTTTTAAATGATTTCAAGAAAAAGGGGGATATTTCTCTCAAATAGTTTTAATGATTATTTTCATCTACGTCAACATCCTTCATTATTATTGATTGAGGTTAATGTGATACAATACAATCTTCCATATTGTATCAAATGAGTTATGTTTGACTGTGGATGTGCTATTTTTATACCATTCAAGGTTTGTGGTTAAAGTATTGACATTTCGTATGCTAGTTTTAATACGAATGTTTATGTTATGTTTAAACCTGTTCATATGAGGAATGCATTGGACTTAATAAGTGACGGGTGGAGCCCGCTATAGCTCCTCGATGCATCGGTAGGTCTCATGAGACAAACTAGTGTCTTGGCACAAGGCCTTGGCAAAATCGTTTTTGTAGTATTGGCACGAGGCCTTGGTTATGTGGTTATGATAGGCTGGCATTATGCATTCCATCATTATGAAAGTGGTTATTGATATTGCATGTGATCATTCGACTAATAGAATATCCATGTGAGTAAATAAATGGCATTATTTTATTTTATCTTTTCAATTTTATGCTGAAGTTCAAGTTTAAAAAGGCTTTTGTTTTAGTTATAAATTGCTTTAAGTGTTTATGCTTATCTATAAAAGATTCTGCTATATTGTTATCCTTTCTGAGCATCTGAGCTCACCCCTTTCAGTGTTTTTTTCCCATGATTAGAAGAAGTAATTTATGAATGACCTGCAAGGATAGTATGAGGGGATATGAAGACAAGATGTTGTTTTAGTTTTTTTACCTTATGATATAATGTAAGACTTATGAATATATCTAGTGTTTCCAAGGCTACTAAACCAATCGGTCTTTCGAGATTTGATATTTCTTGTGATCATGCCAATGTTATGTAATAATGCACCGACTCTGGGTAACTGGGGTCGGGGCGTTACAGTTGGTATCAGAGGAAGTTTAGTACAAACCTTGGAAGCTAGATTTAGATAAACTCTGATTAGAGCACGTAGACCTAAGATGAAATTTGATTATTAGTATAGAAGAACTTCCTAGAATTTTGGTATTGTAGAGATTTTGTGAGTTTTTCGAGCAATACATACATGTCTGGATACGAGCAGGTAGAGGCAGCTCTGGCACAGATGTATGTAGGGGTAAAACCCGAAAACACCGCTTTGAGCTAGACTCGAACAGGAACTGGTGCACGACAACGGGCCTTACTGCACTCTTGGTTACGACACTCCCAGGGGATATGCTTAGGATAATTTACATTTTCTTTATAAACCAATTTGAAGTATTATATATATAAGATGAGAGTTAATGACCTTGGTTAATCTTAATATGTTTCAAATAGAGAATATGGTGACATGTTAATCTCTAAATGATTTTACGACTACTATTACTCACACAATGATTTCTGGTTTTAGTCAATGGATGGATTCCAAGGAAGTCATAGTGACTTTGAGAATGATTTACAAGGTGGGAACGGTGGTGGAAATGAGCAACAAAATGGAATGTTTATAGGCGTAAAAGATATCATCTTTATGCCAAATCAGTTTTCCATAAATATGATCAACAACATATATATTAACCAACTCCCAGACTCAACAAGGAAGAGAAAGGTGATGAATGATAAGAGCTCCAGCAATGGAGACCATGGAGAAAAGAACCCTCAATTTCCATCATGCAAGAAATGTGGTAGGAGACACCCTGGAAAGTGTCTCAATGGGACCAATAAATGATTTACATGTGGGAAGGAAGGACATAAAGTGAAGAATTGCCGATGAAAAATGAAGATTACTATGGAAGAAGATAAAAATGGTCCCAAGAGTCCATTTAGAGTCATTTTCCATAAATGTAGGGGACCTGGCCATTACCCGAGTGAATTCCCTATTCTATAGGATATTTTCTTGGCTGAAGAAGAAGATATGTGGAAATAAATGGTTGGATAAATGTTTAAAAGGTATTAGTTCTCCTTGTCGATGGGTTTACTTTGGAATAACTTTCTCTTGTATTTGTAACCCCGCAGTTTGACAGGTGAGAATGATATTTGAGGAAGAATTGTATCTTCTCTTGTGGATATAGGAATAAATAACTATTTGGTTTTATATTATCATTGGGGTTTGAGAGAATTATAAGTTATTATAATTTGGGATGAAAATACAAGGTATGATATAACATTTGTGGTTAAATTATGTTATGGTATTTTGAGGAATTTATCTCATTTTGGTAATATTATAAAATATAGTTTTTGAAAAAGGATAACACATAAACCGTGTGACAACCCGTCGCGTCGGACAAAGCTGTGGGAATCGAACCCACAACCAAAGTGCGATTGGGATTTATCGCCTACCACTGGACTACGTGAATTCCCTGGTTTGTGTGACTATTTTTTTTAGTTTAATTATTTTATTGATCAATAATAAGTTGATTTGGGTTCTTATGTCTTTTCAAATGAATACCCTTAGTATAGGAAAATGATTTGGTGATTAAGTGATAAATGTTATTTTGGAAGATGTTCACTTTGTTTGGAACACTATATGTCCAAGGAAAATAGAATACTATGGGATGTCATTATAGGAGTAATGGTGGATTTTTTTCTATGTTTTTATTATGGATTTATAGTGATTTGGGTTATTTATGGAAATGATTAACCTATAAATAAAGAATATGTGATTAGGTTAATTACTTTTAAGTATGTGACTTTAAGAGCAGATGATGTCATTTGGAGATACAATTTAACGTGGAAGACTATATTATTATAAGTTTTGGGTTTCAATATTAGTTTTGGTTATATTAAAGGATTTTAAGGACAATTTATTATTGAATGGTATTTATTTAACTTTGGGGTATTTTTGGTTTAATTTTAGAAATTAAGATTAGTATTTTTATTTTTATCTAATGGAATATACATTTGGGGGATCATTAGATCTTGTACTAACCATTTTGGTTTTGATTAATCTCTAAAAAAAATTTAAATATATAGTTCATCCTACATGGATCATGTTATTTTATAGAAGTTTATTCTAGCTCTTACAGTGTGACCAAGTCATCTTGAATACTCATCGTTTAAAAAAAATGAGTTAGTGGTGGAAATTTATTAAAGAATGAAACTCTACTTAAAATGTAAGTATATATCCTTATATTCTTAGTCAATATCATAAATAAATTACTCATCCTTATGTAATTTAACTTAAAACAAAAAATGTTATCCGTTTACTTTCCTACTAGGAGACTAATGGCCGTTTGTCCCAACACAAGTTTTTGGTTTTCTTATTGTTAACTTTCTCCTGATCATGATTTCTATCCCTCTCCATCAGAACTTGACACTTAGTTTATCATCCATATCCATGTTTTCCTATATGGAATCCGAGTATGGGTTATCTTTGTTGACCTTTATATACCTCTCTTTCTTTCTTTTAAAGTGATAGTTTTATTGACTATTTTTCCGATGTGGTACTTTCCATTATATTCCCAGGCACAACTTTAAAAATTAGTAGGATGCAATTTATTGTAGGAGGGGAGAATGTAACACCCAAAGCTTCCACGGTACGTTTCCCTGCAAATAATGCAATGGCGTGCATTGTACGCAACTTCGAGATTCTAACACACCACAACCAATCAAACTAGCCATTATAAATAGTAATACGTACTTTTTGAAATTTTATAAATTTTATCTCTCAAAATGGACTTCATTTTTGGATTCGTAATATCGAATTTATCCTAGGGTAAAATTTTGGAACTTTTCGGATAACACTTATATTTTGATGAATATTGAAAATTACTAAATTTTAATTAATTTTTTTTTAAATAAAAATAATTTATAATGATAAATTATATTATTGATTGGTTTTAAAGTATAATTAGAATATATTTTTACCATTTATCCAATGCTATTTATTAGAATTAATTTCACTTTAAAATTGGACCTAAACAATTGTCAATCTTTTGATATATATTGTTTCTTAAAAAAAAGCTATTTGTTGTGACAGTGGGAATTAATTATAAAATTAATTAATTAAACTTATATGTTTATAGTTTTGTAAAATAGACATCATTTTTGAATTCGGAATATCAATTATAGCTTAGGGTAAAATTTTGGCATTGTTCTGAAAAACGTCAATTTTTTATGAATAGTGAAACTACTAAGTGGTAGTTTAAAAGAACTGAATTTTTCATAAAACTTAATTTTACCACTTCTGTGAATGGAATTTAAAAAATACAAGAGACATGGTTAATATCAATAAGTAAAATGTGGTTCAATGATATGAAAATAATTTTTGGTGAATAGTAACTTTTTACTTTTATTTACCACGGTTAAAAGTAAATAGGGTAATTAAGGGTAAAAATGATATTAATATTACCCTAACACATGTACTAATTCTATTGAACAAGTTTATCTTGACCAAAAACGACCTTAGGAATAAAATATTATCATTTAGGTCCACTTGTATTAGATTAGGACATTTATTATTATTTAATTCAAAGAAGAGTTAAAAGAGTTAAAATCAACGTTTATTTAATAAAACATTTTTAATATAGGGTTATACATAAGATAAATTCGATTTTAAATATTAATTAGAAAGGTAAAATGATGTACTACATAATGATATTTTATCTATAATTTTATACATTAAATAATGTAATTTATTTACGACACAATGATGATGCAGTAATTACCATAATAGTGAAAAATTAAAATAATTGATATTATAAATACCTAAATAAATATAATTTGAGACTTTTAATGAATTAAACTAATTTTCTAGGATAATATGACATATTAGGATTGATTTAATTAACTTTTTTCGAAGTAATAATTCTGTTATAAGTTTCACAAAAATCAACTATTGAATAGTGTCAAAATTGACATAAAAGAGTTTTTAAAACAAATATTATAATATTAATTGATATTAAATTCCTAAAAATATAAGGTTCGGCCAAGAGACTTATATCATGATATTTGTATCATTAATGGACCACTTGGGGGTCTCTTGTATGTATATCGTAAGTTTATTAACCATATAATATAAAAATACAAAGAGACATTGTAAAAGTGAAACTATTTAACTTAGAGTTAATACTTAAAGATAAGGTTAATATAGTAACCCAAACCTATCTAAATTATATTGGTTGAATGGTTTTAGACCTATCCCCATTTTATCCTTTTAATAATAAACTTTGGATCCATTAGAAACCGAATATGAATTTATTATAAATTAATATTTCTAGATTTTCCCAAGGTGCCCCTCACCCCTCTTATAAAAGGGCACTCCTCCTTCTCATTTCTTCACACCTTCAAAGCCTTTTTGTTCGGCCAAACCCTGCCCAAATACTCTCTCAACTTCCCTCAATAAAACCATGAGGCCTTAGTTTTATTAGAAAGCCAACCTAAGGATCCGTTTTGATCAAATCAAAAGGAAGAACCCGAAGAAGAGGTAATGTTTTCACCACCCGTTTTCATTTCCTTTCCTCTTCCACTTATTCTTTCTTTGTTATTACAATTCTAAAATAATAACTAAAGTATCTTATATATACTTTAATGTTATTATAAATATGGTACAACGATATTCAGTATTCTATCCACCCTTTGAATAACATGTCACCATACGTGCGTACGTACGGCTTACCGTCTCCACGTCGTGGTGTAATTGTTATTCAATATATTATTATTTGGGTGGGTATAATAATGATGTGTAACTAATTAAAATAATAAATATAACATTATAATGATTCTTTATATATGATATAACATCCAATTATATATTATTTTAATATCAAAAGAATGATATTGTCGCTCGTGCGTACGTACAGACTACCGTTTCCACGAACACGATGAGATTCATTCTCTATCGTACCCATTCAAGTATAATTATCATTTGATAATTTAAAAATAATAAGAACTTGATATCATTATATATATTAATAAGATACAACCTATCCATGACAAACATGGCTTACGTAACAAAACATATAAAATAAAACGAGTAAGTTAACACCTGAAATGACGATAATTCTAAGATATTATTAACAAAGCAACGTTAAAAGATCATATCTGATATCATATTAATGTATATGATTCATGAATAAATTAATAAAAATTATTTCAACATTATAAAGGAGGTTAAACTACCCCAACCAAGGAAAAGTACAAGGTAAGGGGTTTCTTATCTAACTTTTAATTCCGTGAGAATTCCATTGTCCACCACTTATTTATTACATGTAGTGTGTGTACTAACCATAATTGTATTCATTGTGTAGTATACTTTAATTCATGTATATTTACATCATCATTGTATGATCCTTCTTTCATGGGTGTATGTTTTGTATGTTACCAAATCAATAAGGGAATTTCAAATTTCAGTTTCCACTCATTTGGCTTTACGCATATTTCATTGATTATATTACCCCAAGATTATGTGTGGAATCACTATTAATTTGATTCTGTAATAATTTCCACTCCCCTTCCTGTGGATATACTTTTGATACACATAATCACTCCATTGATAATTTCTCAAGTCATTGATATGAATTTGATAAGAGTAATTTTAACTCATTCTCCATTTGTTGAGTTAAACATCCAATTCGTTGGTGTTGTTTTTACAAGAATATGTGTGAATATCCTTGATTGTTTTACACTGAATATGGAATCATATTTAGTGTATTTATATTTTTCACACATAATTATTTCGTTGATTTATCCTTAACCTAAGGATACGGCCTTTTTGAGAGATTTCATCTCAATTTACATTCCATTGAGACTTCTTTGTTGATATACACAAAATCACTTTTATGTGGTGTATATAATGTACTTTGACATAGTATATCATGAATCCATTTATTCTCATGATATTATAAAGTTTTTATTACCTAAATTATTTATATTCAAGTGTCTCTCTTTTGGTTAGAATCTCTAACTAAAATACCATTTCTAAATGTTTTAAAAACTTATTCTTCTAAATCTTGCTCATTAATTTCCATGCTTTAAAAATGGTTTTAAGGATTTATTTATATGGACATTAAAGTTTTAAAATTCAAACTCCTTTTAAAAAGTTTCAAAGTGTTATGGGACACTTTGATTCAAAAATATATTTTTAAATGGCTTCTTGACAAATAGTGTGACTTTTAAATGATTTCAATAAAAAGGGGGATATTTCTCTCAAATAGTTTTAATGATTATTTTCATCTATGTCAACATCCTTCATTATTCTTGATTGAGGTTAATGTTATACAATACAATCTTCCATATTGTATCAAATGAGTTATGTTTGACTGTGGATGTGCTATTTTTATACCATTCATGGTTTGTGGTTAAAGTATTGACATTTCGTATGCTAGTTTTAATACGAATGTTTATGTTATGTTTAAACCTGTTCATATGAGGAATGCATTGGACATAATAAGTGACGGGTGGAGCCTGAAATAGCTTCTCAATGCATCAGTAGGTCTCATGAGACAAACTAGTTCCTTGGCACAAGGCCTTGGAAAAATCTTATTTGTAGTCTTGGCACGTGGCCTTGGCTATGTGGTTATGATAGTCTGGCATTATGCATTCCATCATTATGAAAGTGGTTCTTGATATTGCATGTGATCATTCGACTAGTAGAATATCCATGTGAGTAAGTAAATGGAATTATTTTATTTTATCTTTGCCATTTTATGCTGAAGTTCAAGTTTAAAAAGGATTTTGTTTTAGTTATAAATTGCTTTAAGTGTTTATGCTTATCTATGAAAGCTTCTGCTATATTGTTTTCCTTACTGAGCATCTGAGCTCACCCCTTTCAGTGTTTTATTTTTTCCCAGGATGAGAAGAAGTAATTTATGAATGACCTGCAAGGATAGTATGAGGCGATATGAAGACAAGATGTTGTTTTAGTTTTTTTACCTTATGATGTAATGTAAGACTTATGAATATATCTAGTGTTTCCAAGGATAATAAACCAATCGGTCTTTCGAGATTTGATCTTTCTTGTGATCATTCCAATGTTATGTAATAATGCACCGACTCTGGGTAACTGGGGTTGGGGCATTACATCCATGATAAAACTAGGGAGGGTGAGCCTGAGATAGCTCTCCAATGCATTGGGTAAGGTGACGGAGGTAAACGTGAATGTTTCTCCTAAGAGATTTAGGGAATATAATGTGATGGGTATTCCAAAGTAACTCCCAAAGTAGCTGTGATAACTACAATGTAAGTATGATATGGATGTCACATGTTACCTTTATGATTAATGATTTCTATGTGTCTTTCACAAATATTATGATTTCATGAGGTAAGTAAAGGAGTTCATGTTTTGTATGTATTTATGAACAAATGTTTTCATTCTTTCTTTTATAACCCTTACTGAGCTTTTTATGCTCATCCCATGTTTTGAAATGTCTTCACAGGACTTAAAGATGAATAAGGTCCAGGATGGGATCAAGGAAAAGTCATGTCATCTAAACCATGGATCTAGACATGAATATTTTTTTAAGAGTTTTTATTTTATGAAAAAAATTGAAACTATTTAGATATGTCTACCTTGTAATCTTTTGAGATGTAATAGTTATGTCCTAATTCTCTAAAACTCTAAACCTAAAAAGATCCTCAATGTGAATTATTAGTTTAATTCAATATTATGAAAGGTTTAAGGACAGGTCTTTATAACAGTAGCGCTCCCTGCCGTGGGTCTACCACCCAAACACAGTAGTGCTGCCCCCCGGGCTAGTCAAGTCACTCCGACTCGAGTCGGACAAGCAGTCATCAGGTCTCAGCCAGCTTCAAGGTGTCCGTACTCCGTATGCTCGTCTCTGGGAGGATCCGCTCCAAGATCTTCTGTTCGATACTCCAAGTATCACAAATTCCCATTAAGAAGTATCTCAAAGGACCACCTTGTCATAGGGGTCTCAACGCAACAAACGACGCGTCAATCGGACACCCTGTCTGTGAGTTATTAGCATTTCCATTCTAGGGGCCCGGTTGGATACGTGTACGAACCAAACCGACTATATCTCAAAATTACCACTAACTCTCTTGGGTATACTCAAATGAACCGCTTCTCAACGAGATTACCAATGCCGCTGACGGTTCGTCAAACGGACGTCTGGTCTGAGAGTTATTGGCTTTTCCGTTCTAGGGGCCCGGTTGGTTTATAAGCTAAACCAACCAAACCGTACTCCATATGCTTCCAAACCTCAAGTGGATTATTCCAAAAGAACTGTCTCATTAAGAGGAATCCAACGTAGTCAACGGCACGCCAATCAGACGTCCGGTCCTCAAGTTATAAGCGTTTCCGCTCAGAGGGCCCGATTGGGTTCAAGTTCGAACCAACCCAGCCATTCCAAAACTTCACCAAAACCTTGAGTGTAACATAAAATAATGACCGTCTCAATACAAGGAATCCTACGCAACTGATGGTGCGTCGATCAGAGGTCTACAACTCAAGTTATTGGCGTTCAACTGAAGAAGGTTCGAAAATAGGGGGTCCGAGCCCAGTCCGACCCAACCCAACACCCCATGGGTCAGCCCAAATCGGGTCGACCCGACCCGGGTCTGGGTCTAGCCTGGTAGGGTGCGGCCCGACCCGGCTGGCATGGCTCGGCCCTGCCCGACGTCCAGTTGCGGCTCGGCCAGCGCGACTGAGCTTTGCGCAGAGCGGGGGGGGGGGGGGGGGGACGCGGCCCCCCTGTTCTGCGGACGCGGCGCCAGGCTGGCTCCACGGTCTCCCCCGGATCCCGTGTGGGCCGCGGGATCCTCTCCTAGCCGCGAAGACTGATGTCGAAGAGGGATTCTACCGACGGTGCGCCGGGGGGCCGCTGCCTCCTCCGGCCGCCGGCGCCACCGTGCCGACGACCCGCACCGCCGCGGTACTCTGTGGGCCACCAGAGTTATTCCGGTGGATTGTTTTTGCTCCCGTATGCGCTTGAAGTCATCTCTGGACCTGAGCTCCACTGATAAGGCTTCGATTTTCTGTTGTAATCCCATTTCTTCATCACCAATCACCCCTCACATCAAGAAAAAAATTGTGGTTGTTCCAGGTTTTGTTCGTTAGACCGCAACCACCGTGTTACAGGTTCAAATCGTCACCCAAAAAATTAAACGCCAAGTACGAGGGTATGAATCTCATTAAAAGAAAATTATAAATATTTTCCCATACCTTGTAAAATGACATTAAACGATGGAGAGTCACGGAAGATGGGCGTCGCAGAAGACAGGCGTCGTTCCGTCAACGTCGGGAAGGAATGAGCCGAGGGTGGCATCAGCGTTCTTCGTTCTTCATTCTTCGTTGGAGGAAGAGGAAAACTCTCCAAGTGCTGGGCGCTGTGCTTCTCTGCTAGAATTCCACTGCTTGAAGAAGTCATCCAGAACTCCTTCCCCTATCCTCCTTTATATAGGAGTGGGAGGGTTCGTCGTTGGCATGCAAGTCATAAATGGAGGATTTATGACACATGGCTCCAACCAATTAATCCACTGCGGTGGCGCATTAAAATGGGGAGGAAGTCAAAAAGGGGGTTATTGGCCCGGGTGGTCCCCACAGGAGAATATCCTCCAAAGGGAGGATATTTTCTGGTGGGCCCCACCATTAATTAACCACAAAATGGGAAGGGGGGGGGGAGGTGGTTAATGTTTGGGTGGTCCCCTTATTAAAAAGGGGGAGACTCTAGGTTTAAATCCCCCTCTTAATTGAGGAGGATGAAACCTACCTCTGGTACCAAATGTGATAACTGGGTCCAGATGATTGCACAGACACCCCACCTTAACATGGTCGTCGGGTCCTGGCCTGCCAGGTACCACCAGTTGCCCCGCAGACACGTGGTCCCCACCCTAGGTCCCACCCACATGCCCGAACGAGTCATCTAACAAATGAAAGTCCCCACAAGCCAACACTTTTCCTCTCCAGTGTGCTTTTTCTTCACCCACACACACCCTGAGAAACTTATCAGAAGGTCACCCATCATGATCACTACTCAAGGCTAAACATGCTTAACTGTGAAGTTCGAATCAGACAGACTCCCGAAAAGGAAGGTGCACCTTGTTGACATGAGTCATATCATTTAGTCATTTAACCATTTATCATTTGGGGAATGTGATAACTAGGTCCCGGTGATATCACAGACACCCCGCCTTATCATGGTCGTCGGGTCCTAGCCTGCCAGGTACCACCAGTTGCCCCGCAGACACGTGGTCCCTGCCCTAGGGCCCACCCACGTGTCCAAACGGGTCATCTGACTAATGAAAGTCCCCACAGGCCATCACATGTCCTTTCCAGTGTGTCTTGTACCCACTCACACACACCCTGAGAAAATTCCCAGAAGGTCACCCATCCTGATCACTACTCTAGGCTAAGCACACTTAACTGTGAAAGGACAAGTGTTGGCCTATGGTGACTTTCATTAGTCAGACGACCCATTCGGGCACATTGGTGGGCCCTAGGGTGGGGACCACGTGGCTGCGGGGCAACTAGTGGTACCTGGTAGGCCAGGACCTAATGACCATGTTAAGGCGGGGTGTATGTGCTATCACCGGGACCCAATTTTCACATTTGGTATCAGAGGGAGGTTTCATCCTCCTCAATTAAGAGGGGAATTTAAACCTAGAGGCTCTCCCTCATAAATGAGGGGGAGTCAAGGAGTTATGATTCCCCTCCCATTAATGGGAGGCCTCGTGTAGTTTCCACAACAATCAACCTCACATGGGAGGTTGGATCTAGGTGGGCCCCACCACCATAACCTCTCAAGGGAGGTTAGGGTGTGGCGGTCCCACCACCAACTCCCAAGTGAAGCTTCTAACCACTTTATCCGCACGACATATGTTTAACAAAATAAAATAAATTGTTCACTTATTTTATTTTATTAACCCACGTAAAACCATAAAAACTAACTTTCATACGCAATCATCTACCGTCGAGGTGAAAGTCTTCTTAAGTAAAAACCCGCGCTGCGAGTTCAACGGTGCCCTCAGATTTCAATTCCGAGCACCCGTTCAAAAGATAGAAAAACTCATTCGTTCTTTTACTGAACGTACCTGAGCTAATCTTCAAAAATTGATTTTGGGCACACTGGGCCTCAGAATCAAGTGCCGTCAGAAGCCACAGACTCGTAAAATTTCAAATAAATTAAGAAAAAAAATTTCCATGAAATTTCCGGGTCTTTAAATTACTCCCACCTCATGGATTTACATCCTCGTAAATCTAAAACACACACTACGGAAAAAAAAGAGTGTACTCAGCACGTATCTGAGCCTCCTGCTCCCATGTGCTCTACTGGAGGTTCCCATGCTGCCAATGAACGCGCACCAGAGGAATCGACTGTCCAAGTAGGAACCGTTCCCATTGATCCTCATTATCTACTGGAACCTCTATGAAATTCGCCCTATCATCAATGTCCAGCTCTCCATTATCGATGATGATGGTAAGGTCATGCACGCATCTCCTCAACTGAGATACATGGATGACGTCATGCACTCGGTGCGGCTGAGGCGGAAAGTCCAGGAGGTAAACCACCTCGCCTACCCTGTTGAGGGCCTAGAAGGGTCCGATGAACCTCGAAGATAATTTTCCACTTCGGCCACATCTCCGTAGACCTCGTCAAGGTGAGACCCGTATAAAGACGTGGTCGCCATCCTCGAACTCTAGAGGCCTCTGTTCCTTGTTTGGAACGGAAAACTCAAAACTCCTGGTGCCACGAGGGTAAGGTTGGCCGACTCAGGAGTGATCAACCGCACCCTCCTATTAATGAGTTTATCATGTGCTGCCTGGGTTTCCCTTTTCGCCGACCAAGGGAAAATCCTACCCAATGTTGTAGATAAACCACAACCTTTTTTCCTAATATAATAAATCTGTGTATGAACTGTGGTTGCCTAGTCCATACCCAAACTAATGTTGTAAGGCCTCGATGCTGCCACCAAGAGGTTCCAACCGAAACTCTCGCCTCAAGGGTCAGATCACACCATCAGCGTAAGTGTGATTATCGAGTCTCCTCCCAAAGGTATCTTCAGATGTGAGGGTCAAGTCAACGGCTTAATCAGAAACTCTAGGTCTGGGACAAGATTCGTGGAAGGAAGGGATGATTCGTATCAATGTCTATTGTTATGGTAGCTAGTAGTAGACACTGATCGTACCTTGAATCATTCCTAGAGCCCTTGAGTCACACTCCTTGACCGAATGCAGCTAATCTCTTCCCCTGCCTCCTAGTCCCTGAGCTTGGTGGGGACAACAAAGGCGGGTGGTTGTAACATGTCGAAATGTGCATCACACATGCTGCCCTCCTAGCTCTGCTTCCACATCTGCTGCTTTGCAGATTTATCTGTCCTTAAGACATCCTCTTCTTAAAACATTTTACATGTCCACGTCTCTGAGACTGGTGCCATTTTCCTACTTTCCCACTGCTAACCTTCACTAGCTATATCCACTTAGCCAAAGAATTCTCAACCACAAAGGTTCTCTCTAGCACCCTAACATAAGTAAGAATTCATAAAGGAAAGGTGATGGCTCAGATGTCCTTAAACACACATCACTTGGATGTTTGAGCCCTGCAGCGCTGATCATATCATAGTCATCAAGTACCAGGAAAAATCTGTACGCCTCGATGATTACTCAGCTACCGACATGTCATCCTGCCAAAGCTGTATAAGCTCTAGAGAATTCTCAGCCATCTCCTCAAGCCAGTCCTCAGCCGCCTGTGAGTCGGGCTCGCCTCGAAACCTGAGGGGTATCTGATGCTGTAACACATGTAAGGTACTAAGCCTACATGTTTCATCTACCAGTACCACCAGTTGAAACTGCTGACCAACAGGTAGTGATATAGCTGGCACACTACTCGAAGGTAATATCTTAGACATTGGTCCACATACCGAATTACCATCACCATGCCGACCATCCTCAACGTCACTGACTGGGAAGTGAAGTTCCCAATCAGGATCCAAGTATCACTGAGAGGGGGAGGGGGTGAATCAGTGATATCTTTTTCTTTTTAAGTTTCCCCTTTTTGAAACAACCTTCGCCTCCTGTTAAAGAGTTTCTTCTCTGCTGAACACACACATCCACAGGAACACAAGATTTACAAGGTTCACTACTCAACAAGAGTAGCTACGTCCTTGGTATGGTACGGAAATAATCCAGTACCACACAATCCACTAGAAAAAAATCCTCTGATGTGGAATACAACGAGTAGGATATACCCTTACACTCGTGCAGCACTTTGAAAACAATCCAATAGTGCGTGTGCTCCCTCTTAGCACAAATATGATAACACAATGTTTCAGTGCTTCTTTACAATAAAACAGATGTATTCTCTGAAGTACAAATCTTCACTTTCTTACCCAGAAGCCGGTAAGAACTCTCTTGTGCACAACTGAATACGTGCGAAGACCCCAAATATTTCGCGCAGCCTTTAGGGTGCCTTGCGCGCAATTCAAATGGCTTGCGCGTAAAAACCCCTTTTGGCGCGAAAAACGTTTTCGCGCAACTTTCCTTTTACGCGCAACTTTTCCTCTTTTCGCGCAACTCACTTAGCGTATAATTTACGCGCACCAGAGCTCGGGATTTCTTCTAAGTGTCGAGCATTAACATTTAACAGGGATTAGCCTCATATTTATAGGCATTTTTGAACCCGCGCGAAAAACACTAATCCGCGCGTAAAACCTCCTCCATGCGCGTAAAAACTCTTTTATGCAACTTCATATTTCGCGCCATGCTTCAAGTTTTCGCGCACCTCATGCCTTTGCCATTTTTCATCCTTCTATGCATGAAGCACCAATTGCGCGCAAAATTCCGCACCGCGTTCTATATTGCGCGCAAACCCAATCTTTCCTGCGACATCAGATTTCGCGCACTGCTCCAATATTTCGCGCATTTTATGCCTTTTCCAATTTTTGATCTTCTGATATCGAATCATCATTTGCGCGAAAAACTTCATTCCCCAATTTCGCGCACCATCCCAATCTTTCGCGCAACCCGCAGATTTTTCGCGCAACCCGCTACTATTTCGCGCATCCCGCAGATATTGCGCGCACCACTTTATTTTTGCGCGAAACGTGCCTAAATTTCCGCGCAATCCATTCCTTTGTCATGTTTCATAGTTTTGACCTTGAATAACTCTTTTTCACGTATAAACCATCTTCAGCGCAACATCCATTGCCAAGCACATTTCTTCATCTCCCGATTTTCAGGCCCTAAAATTTGGCAAACACTGGAAAACGGCGCCACCTTAAACTGTGCTTTTCTGCCATCCCAGATTGTCTATTGCTTTTCCATTTTATCTCTTTACTGCTTCCCATATCCATTCTTCTGCTCTTATCACGAATCCCACTATCGTGATATTTATCCTTTGATAGATCAGCTTAAGCATCGTCAGAGTTGCAATGGGAACTGAATCTTTCCTATCTTCCAGCAGCATCATTCCTTCCAATCAAAACATTATATGACTGGCATCATCATTTCTCCCCCTTTCCTTCATAAGGCTTGCATCACAAGTTATCCTAACTCATGATTTGTGTGAAATACATACCAGCAAAGCATCGTCTGATTTATGATCCTTCTACAAAGTGAATTGATTTATCGCCTTTGACAACAAAATACAACACTCTGCAAAAGCTAACTCTTCAAACTTTCATCTTCATTCAACCTGGTCCCAACAATCTCCCCCTTTGGATTTTGTTGTCAACAAAGATTCATAAATCACTGAATTTTGAAACCTTTTGCAATGGATTACTTATCAACAATTCTAAGCCTACGTGAGCTAACTCATTGTAGGAAACAAGATTTATTGACAGCCAAAACCATGCTGTCCAAAAGCAGTGACTGTGAAATCTTATGAACATACCTCCTCATCCTTCTTCAGAACATCTTGCAATAGCATTCTTCACTTCTTCATCTTTCCTGTAAAACAACTTTGTTTCCTACAACCACTCCAACAAATAGTTAGAATAGTTCACTCACATACATGCTGAATTCACAGCTTACCCACAACTCTCCCTTAATACATTCTTCCTTATGGATAGATTTATGAAACAATTCTCCCCCTTGACAACACTATCCAAAGCTAAGACGAGAGAGGGGACAGAAACATGTACCTTAACCTTGATGAGAAGGAGGTTGTACACCCATGTTCAACCTCAACTTTGCAAATGGTTCCTTCGGTAACGGTTTTGTAAATATATCAGCAATTTGTTCAGATGTAGGAACATACTCCAGCCTCAGTTCATTCTTTTCAACCTGCTCTTTGATGAAGTGGTACTTTATATCAATGTGTTTTGAACGAGAATGTTGTACTGGATTTCTTGTAAGATTGATTGCACTCTGATTATCACAACCCAAGAGCAATGGTAGCTTTACTTCAACAAGTAGATCTTCCAGCTGAGTCTTCATCCACATTAGTTGAGTTGCAGCTTGAGTAGCAGCAACATACTCAGCCTCAGCTGTGCTAAGAGTTACTGAATTCTGTTTCTTGGTATGCCAACTAACACAGCTTTTTCCTAGAAAGAATACTCCACCAGATGTGGATCTTCGATCATCAACATTTCCTGCCCAATCAGCATCAGAATACCCAAATAGATCAATATTTTCAGAGCCGTCATACCGGATTCCAAAGTTTGTTGTGCCTTTGATATATCTGAGAATTCTTTTTCCAGCAATCAAATGTGATTCTTTAGGAGCACTCTGAAATCTCGCACATAAAGTAACAGCATAGACGATGTCGGGTCTTGAGGCAGTCAAATATAGCAGACTTCCAATCAGTTTTCGAAACTCTTTCTGATCATCTTCCTTTCCTTCTCCATCTTTAGACAACTTGGTTCCCACTGAAATCGGTGTGGAAACTGGTTTCGAATTTTCCATGCCAAACTTCTTCAGAAGTTCCTTAGCATACTTTTCTTGAGATAGAAAAACATGATTCTTCTTCTGTGAAATTTGTAACCCAAGAAAGTACTTCATTTCTCCTAGCATGGACATCTCAAATAACTTCTTCATCTCCTCAGCAAATTTTTCACATGATCTTTCATTATTTCCAGCAAATATAATATCATCGACATAAACAATAACGATCAGTGAAAACTCTTGACATTTCTTGATGTAGAGATTGCTGTCAACTCTCCCTTTCTTAAAGTTCATCTTCTTCAAGCAAGTATCTAATTTAGAATACCATGCTCTCGGAGCCTGTTTTAGCCCATACAGAGCCTTCTTCAACCTGCACACATAGCTTTCATCTTTCCCAATAACAAATCCACAAGGTTGATCAATGTAAACTTCCTCGTCAAGATCACCATTCAAGAATGCAGATTTTACATCCATTTGAAAGATTTTGTAACCTCGTTGTGCAGCAATGGCAAGAAATATTCTGATTGTTTCTAATCGAGCTACTGGAGCAAAGGTTTCATCAAAGTCAATGCCTTCAATTTGTGAATACCCTTTGCAGACCAATCTTGCCTTGTTTCTTATTACATTACCTTCTTCATTCAGCTTGTTTCGAAAAACCCACTTTGTACCAATAATATTCTTGTTGTCCGGCTTGGGCACAAGTTCCCAAGTATTGTTCTTCTCTATCTGATCAAGCTCTTCATTCATAGCATGAACCCATTCTGGATGCTCAAATGATTCATTTACATCATTCGGTTCAACTTTCGAATAAAGAGAAGTATGTGATATAACATTTGTTGTTCTTCTTGTTTGAACCCTCTGATTTTTATCTCCAATAATGTTCTGAGCCTCCACTTGTTTCCTCAACCTAGGATGAGTTTTTTGAACTTCATCCTCATCACTTGATATTTCTGAGTCAGATTCCTCTTCTTGAGTAGGATGAACAAATTCTGAAACATTATCAGAATTGTTAACAAAATCTTCTCTATCCCGCTCGACTTCCACATCAACATATGACTGCTTTTCTTTCTCAGCACTTTCAACAACTTTTACATCTGAAGAATCAATAATTCTTCCTGTTTCTTTGTTGAGGCATCTATATCCTCTTCCTTCTGGAGCATAGCCAAGAAAAATTCCGTCATCTCCTCTTTGCTCGAACTTTCCCAGATTTCCACCTTTCTTCTTTATAATACATGGACTCCCAAAGACTCTCAAGTGTTTCAGACTTGGAGTTTTTCCATAGAACATTTCATATGGAGTCATATCTGAGTTTGGCCTATAGAAACACCGGTTCTGAATATACACGGCAGTGCTCATGGCTTGCCTCCAATAATAATGAGAGAGACTATGTTCAAGTAACATAGTTCTCCCCATTTCCACCAGACTTCGATTCTTTCTTTCAGCCACCCCATTTTGTTGAGGTGTGTATGGTGAACTAAACTCATGCCGAATTCCATGTTTCTCAAGATAACTTTCAAACTCTTCATTCTTATACTCACCACCATTATCAGTTCTCAACTTCTTCACTGAATACTCACATTCTTTCTCTGCTTTCCTTCTGAAACTCTTAAACATTGTTAGAGCATCTGACTTATGTCTCATGTACATAACACAAGTAAGGCGAGTAAAGTCATCAATGAAAGTAATGAAGTACTTATCTCCATTTGAAGATTGCTTTCTCATTGGCCCACATATATCTGAGTGTATGAGTTCTAAGGGTCTTTTTGAGCGAATTTCAACTCTCTTGTGCATAGAATTAGCAATCTTCCCTTTCTCACAAATAGTGCAGGACCAATCTCTTTCTCTTGATAAATCAGGCATATCCCGAACACTTTCTCGCTTTGACAACTTGCACATATTTCTCTGACACATATGACCCAGCCTTTTATGCCATAATTTATTTTCATCCACCACACTCATGTAACAAGAGTTCTGTCCATCCCCAACTTGGAACAAATTCCCTCTTGTACGCTGGCCCCTTGTAACTATGTTTCCATCATTTTCACTTTTTACAACAAATCCATCTTTTCTGAAGATCACTTTGTTGCCCTCATCACAGAGTTGTGACACACTGAGCAGGTTGTGTTTCAGTCCATCAACATATAGTGTTTTTCTGGATTTCATCTTTTCTTTTCCAATGATGGCTGACCCAACACCTTTGATCCTTAGAGATTCATCATTTCCAAATGTCACAGTTCCTTCTTTAAAGTCTTTCACATTCTTCAGCAGCTTTAAGTCTCCTGTCATATGAGATGAACATCCACTATCAAGAATCCATGGACGTTCTCCTTTGGTAGCCTTCAAAGCTGTTTCAACAACAAGTGCTTTTTGTTCTTCCTTTTCCTCCACTTTCTGTTTTGCTTCTTCCAATTTCCTAGCCAAATCAATGTGTTCTGGCCAGAGAACCATGCATTCTTTCTTTTCAGACTTATCATATTTGTCCCTTTTGTATTTTAAAAACTCTGTCTTCTGAGGATTATTAACAAACTTTTGTTGCTCTGGTAACACACTAAGGCAGCCCTTAGCAAGATGTCCAGGTTGATCACATCTTTCACAATAAGTTTCCAGTGGTTGGAATCTGTTCCCAACTTTCACACCAGTCTTCTCAGATTTCTTCTGAAACTTATTTGGAGATCTTTTATTTTGAAAGCGTTGGCTCCCCCTCAATCCTTGTCCTTCAAAACTTTTGGAATAGTTGTAATGTTGTTGGTTAAACCAACACATACTTTCCATGTGTCCGAATCCACCACAATACCAGCAGTATCCATAGAAATAATATTTACCTCTGAAACTTTTAGACTGAATGGAGTTGTGAACACGCTTCTCAAAAACCATCATATTTTCATTTGTAACTCTCTTCTTCAGCTCAGATTCAGCAGTACCAGAAGTATTAGAAGCTTTTCTTGACTCAAGATTTTTATGCACTTCTGATTTTTCTGCATTGCTGATTTTGACCACATACTTTGTCTTTCCAGCCTTGCTCTTATCAGAACCAGTTTTGTCTTTCATTTCAACCTTTGAAGGTAAGTTTTGTAGATCCCTTTTTGGTTCATTCTTACTGGAACATTCCCCTACTTATGAGATAGAATTTTTGGAACTGATATTCATTTCTTTAGCTTTATGCAGTTTTTGTTGGACAAATTCCAACTCTTCTTCTTTTGCCTTCAACTTCACTTCAAGATGATCATTACGATTCTTTGTATTCTCAAGAGAATTTTTCAGATCATCAATCTCTTTTTTCATCATCATTTTATCATCTGTAAAACCTTCTTGATTGTTTACTGTGGAATTTTCTTTTACTAACTTGTTGTTTTCTTTCTCCAGTTTTCTGATCTTCCTCAAACATTCCTTCAGCTCTTCTTTCAGATACTGTTCAAGTTGAGTATCTTCTTCTTCAGTACTACTACTCTCATAATCATCATTATTCACTGTTGCAAAAAAGGTACTCTCTCTAGTTTTTTCAGTAGCAGATTTTTCTGATTCAGTCTCGCTATCATCATCTTCCTTATCATTTGACAAAAAGCTTCTTCTTTTTGATTTAAAGAACTTTTTATTCTGACTTCTACCAGAATATTTATCTTTTCGATCCTGTTTCTTCCATGACCTTCTTGGTCCTCTGTCTTCTTCATCACTGTCGGCATCTTTCCCCTTTTGAGGGCAATTAGCCGCAAAGTGGCCAACTGCTCCACATTCAAAACATTTCAAAGGGAGTTTCCCTTTGTATTTCCCTGTGCCTCTTTTAACATTTTTAGAAAACAAGGATAGAATTTCATCAAAATTTTTACATACCTCATTTTCAGAGTTGGATTCACCAGCTTCTTCATTAATAAGAATTTTGTTCGACTTCTCTTTCTTTTCTGCCCTGAAAGACATTTCTCTATCAGTTTTTGCTTTGCTCTTCATGGTCTTCTCTCTTCTCATCTCATAAGTGATGAGAGTACTGTGCAAATCATCAAGAGATAATGTTTCCGGATCTCTGTCTTCTAGTGAAGAAACTTTAGCATCAAATTTGTCAGGCAGAATTCTCAGGATCTTTTCAACAACTGTATCATCTTCTAACTTTTCACCAAGACATCTGATTGTACTGACAATGTCATTAACTCTGGTAAAGAATTCCCCAACAGATTCAGATTCTCCCATTTTCAAGTCTTCATACTTCAGCCTCCAGATTTGTAGTTTTGCCTTCTTCACTTTTGTATTTCCTTCATAGATATTCATTAGCTTATCTCAGATGCCTTTAGCAGTAGTGACACCTTTCACTCTTAAAAACTCACTCTCAGAAAGTGATGAGAGTAATGCATTTTTAGCTCTTCCATCATTCTCAAGATTCTTCTTATCGACAGGAGTAAGAGGGACCTTGTCATCAATATCAGGAAATCCATCTGTTGTAGTTTCAAGAACTTCATATCCAAGAGACATAAGATACGGCATCATTCTGTCCTTCCAGATGTGATAGTTCTTTCCATCGAAGATTGGAATCCCCTTACTGTTCACGCAATTTAGATTTTCCATCACAACTTCTCTTCAAACAATTCAGCAAAGAGTAAACGAAGGGAACCTTCCCTCTGATACCAATTGAAGTTCCCAATCAGGATCCAAGTATCACTGAGAGGGGGAGGGGGTGAATCAGTGATATCTTTTTCTTTTTAAGTTTCCCCTTTTTGAAACAACCTTCGCCTCCTGTTAAAGAGTTTCTTCTCTGCTGAACACACACATCCACAGGAACACAAGATTTACAAGGTTCACTACTCAACAAGAGTAGCTACGTCCTTGGTATGGTACAGAAATAATCCAGTACCACACAATCCACTAGAAAACAATCCTCTGATGTGGAATACAACGAGTAGGATATACCCTTACACTTGTGCAGCACTTTGAAAACAATCCAATAGTGCGTGTGCTCCCTCTTAGCACAAATATGATAACACAATGTTTCAGTGCTTCTTTACAATAAAACAGATGTATTCTCCGAAGTACAAATCTTCACTTTCTTACCCAGAAGCCGGTAAGAACTCTCTTGTGCACAACTGAATACGTGCGAAGACCCCAAATATTTCGCGCAGCCTTTAGGGTGCCTTGCGCGCAATTCAAATGGCTTGCGCGTAAAAACCCCTTTTGGCGCGAAAAACGTTTTCGCGCAACTTTCCTTTTATGCGCAACTTTTCCTCTTTTTGCGCAACTCACTTAGCGTATAATTTACGCGCACCAGAGCTCGGGATTTCTTCTAAGTGTCGAGCATTAACATTTAACAGGGATTAGCCTCATATTTATAGGCATTTTTGAACCCGCGCGAAAAACACTAATCCGCGCGTAAAACCTCCTCCATGCGCGTAAAAACTCTTTTATGCAACTTCATATTTCACGCCATGCTTCAAGTTTTCGCGCACCTCATGCCTTTGCCATTTTTCATCCTTCTATGCATGAAGCACCAATTGCGCGCAAAATTCCGCACCGCGTTCTATATTGCGCGCAAACCCAATCTTTCCTGCGACATCAGATTTCGCGCACTGCTCCAATATTTCGCGCATTTTATGCCTTTGCCAATTTTTGATCTTCTGATATCGAATCATCATTTGCGCGAAAAACTTCATTCCCCAATTTCGCGCACCATGCCAATCTTTCGCGCAACCCGCAGATTTTTCCTCAACCCGCTACTATTTCGCGCATCCCGCAGATATTGCGCGCACCACTTTATTTTTGCGCGAAACGTGCCTAAATTTCCGCGCACTCCATTCCTTTGTCATGTTTCATAGTTTTGACCTTGAATAACTCTTTTTCACGTATAAACCATCTTCAGCGCAACATCCATTGCCAAGCACATTTCTTCATCTCCCGATTTTCAGGCCCTAAAATTTGGCAAACACTGGAAAACGGCGCCACCTTAAACTGTGCTTTTCTGCCATCCCAGATTGTCTATTGCTTTGCCATTTTATCTCTTTACTGCTTCCCATATCCATTCTTCTGCTCTTATCACGAATCCCACTATCGTGATATTTATCCTTTGATAGATCAGCTTAAGCATCGTCAGAGTTGCAATGGGAACTGAATCTTTCCTATCTTCCAGCAGCATCATTCCTTCCAATCAAAACATTATATGACTGGCATCATCATTTCTCCCCCTTTCCTTCATAAGGCTTGCATCACAAGTTCTCCTAACTCATGATTTGTGTGAAATACATACCAGCAAAGAATCGTCTGATTTATGATCCTTCTACAAAGTGAATTGATTTATCGCCTTTGACAACAAAATACAACACTCTGCAAAAGCTAACTCTTCAAACTTTCATCTTCATTCAACCTGGTCCCAACAGGAAGAACCAGTAGCTAAGATCACAATATGCTCTACTAGTGTCTAAACTAGGTGTAGAACTCTAGAAATCGCCTCTAGCCAGTCCACTGCTGCTTGGTAATATGTCTCGCCTCGTAACCTTGGGGGCCTCTGCTGTTGGAACTCGTGAAACACGCTCTGTCAGCGTGCACCGTCCTATAGTACAACTGGTGGCATCTTCTGAACAACGAGTGGTGGTGCTGCTGGTACACCACCCAAAGGTGCCAACATAGCAAGAGGGCTCTACACTGGACCTCGTCACTCAGTGGGCCGTCATCGGATACTCTCTCAGAACTCCAACTAACTATCTGCATGGAGGCATCCTGAACAGATGCGACACAGTCAAATGATTTAAACCTGGTGAGCTGACCAGGTTTGAGCTGATTTAAAAGAAACTTTTGTAAACACACACGCAATCAGTGTTTTCGTGCACTAAGTCAAAAATCAGTAGCCAGGGTCCTAGTGTATGGATACGTCGGCCGCTGTACCAACACTGGACTCCCTGAACTGAAAACCACACTCGGTACGCTTAACACTATTACTTCGGAGAAAGAAAATATCAGTGTCTTAAGTTCTGTGGTAGAACCAACCTCCCTCTGATACCAATTTGTCACGACTCGTCCCCCGAGGCCCGTGTCGTAACTACCCCAAGCCCGCCTTCCATAGACCAGGGGCTGGCAACTAGAACCAAAGGTGTAAAACCCTATAACTGGGAAGGCATTGCCTTTATAAAATGTAAACTCACACAACCAGAGAACAAGCGGAAGCAAAAACTAAGTAAAGCAGTGTAACAAACGTGCTGAAAGTACAAGGGGTCGGAATAAAATCCCAAAATAAAGGTACAACTACAACTGAAACAAATCACACTGGAAAGGACAAGTGTTGACATGTGGGGACTTTCATTAGTCAGATTACCCGTTCGGGCACGTGGGTGGGCCCTAGGTTGGGGACCACGTGTCTGCAGGGCAACTGGTGGTACCTGGTAAGCCATGACCCGACGATCATGTTAAGGCGGGGTGTCTATGCTATCACTGGGACCGAGTTATCACATTTGGTATCAGAGGGAGGTTTCATTCTCCTCAATTAAAAGGTGGATTTAAACCTAGAGGCTCTCCCTCATAAATGAGAGGTAGTCAAGGAGTTATGATTCCCCTCCCATTAGTGGGTGGCCTCGTGTGGTTTCCACCACAATCAACCTCACATGAGAGGTTGGATATAGGTGGGCCCCACAACCATAACCTCTCAAGGGGGGTTAGGGTGTGGCGGTCCCACCACCAACTCCCAAGTGGAGATTCTAACCACTTTATCCACATGACATGTGTTTAACAAAATAAAATAAATTGTTCACTTATTTTATTTTATTAACCCACGTAAAACCCCAAAAACTAACTTTCATTCCTGATCATCTGCCGTCGAGGTGAAAGTCTTCTTAAGAGAAAACCCATGCTGTGAGTTCATCGGTGCCCTCAGATTTCAACTCTAAGAACTGGTTAAAAAGATAGAAAAACCCGTTCATTCGTTTATTGAACCTACCCGAGCTAAACTTCAGAAATTGACTACAGACACACCGGGCCTCAGAATCAAGTTCCCTTAGAAGCCACAAACTCATAAAATTTCAATGAAATTATGAAAAAAAATTCCTTGAAATTTTCGGGTCTTTAAAAACATAATCCTACTTGGACTAGAGAAAACTGCTTACAAACTTCAATCTGGTAGCTGTTACATGATACTCATGCTTCTACTAAGATAAGTCTTTATTGAATGGGTTTACCTTGTTCTCTTTCGTGGGTATTATTATGAATATAACTTCACCCCTTTAACATCATCCCTTAATATGTGACCCTTATATTTAATATTCATTCTCTGTTGTTGTGGCCTTATAACTTTTTCAATAGCCACCAATATATTGTTATCATAATAAAATTTATAGGGTATCTATGACAAGGTACCACATCAAGGTCTTATAAAATGTTTTGTATCCAAATAGATTCTTTGGATGCATTTTAACCTATTATATACTCAGAATCCACTATAAAATTAGTGAAAAAGAGACTTTATGAACTCTAATAGCTCACATGTCTTTCGCTGAGACAAAAATATATCATGACTATAACTTTAGATCATTCTGGACTATCTGAAAAAACACCACTATAATCTCTGATGACAAACTCCTCATATTTTCCATACAAACAGAACATATACTTATTTCATCTCAAATAATTAAGAATATCATTAATAGTATACCAATTATATTCTTCAATATCCTTTTGATATTTACCTACCACGATCAATGCATTGGCAAAAACAATTCTAGTACATAACATGGAATACAAGATTGATCCTATCACTGAAGAATAGTGGGTCTTAGTCATTTTCTATTTATCCTATTTTGACTGAGGACAAATTATCATATAAAAAAGTAAACCATGTAACACTGGAACCAATCTTCTATAAAATTGTTCCATATTAAATTTATTTACTATCTGGTCGACATATATATTTTGGAAAAGTCCAAGAATCCTCTTGGATCTATCATGAATGATTATGATCCCTTGATTATAGGATTTTTCACATATTTCCTCCAGGGAGAAATAGATGATTAAATAGTCCTTAATAGATTGTAATAATTGTTTTACATATCAAATATTTAGTATTTCATCAACATATACCACTAGGTTAACAACTACATTTACACTAAACCTTTTGCAAACACATGTCTCACATTCTTTATTATTTAAACAACACTATTTTATAGACTCGTGGAATTTAATATTCCTTGATATGGATGCTTTCTTCATTTCATAAACTGGTATCTTCAACATGAAAGTTATTTTTAAATCACCCAGAGTAAAAAAAACATCTCGTTGTGTCGTATATACATCTTCCTAAAGGAACACATTAAGGAATGTAATTTTGATAGCCATCTTACAAATCTCATTTATATGCTAAGATTTTATATAAATTAAAATTCTAATTTATTTAATCATGAAAATAGGTGAAAAGTATCCATCATTTTCAATTCACTGATGTTGTTTAAACACATTGGACACTATCCTTGATTTATATGTATTTCCTTTACCTTCCAATCCCATTCTTCCCTAGAATACCCATTATCACCCAACATCCATTACATCAACTAGGGCATCAACTAAAACCCAAACATGGTTCAAATACATGGAATATAATAAATAATTCATGGAATATTTTCATATTAATTCTTCTGAGATATCTATTTTATCTTTTTAATATAGAGGTTTATCATTTTAAACTAATAAAGGGTCACCATCTTCAATGAATAGAAAACCAAATCACTCTGGTTCTGATACCTCTCTTGTGCTCATATGTAGTATGTGTGTTTCATGAAATACTTATTACATGGTAATGTAGGGAATATGTTCATGTAGCAACTCTTGTATTTCTAGATCATTAACTACATTGAAGTCAATATCGATTCTATTATCCTTTTTTGGGGATGTGATACCTCTCAAAAAATAAATTCTCTCTAGAAATAGTCAATTTCTTATTTAATGGGTTTTATATGTAGTATCCCATTATTTCCCTGAGATATCCTATAAAAATAGACTTTGTGACAAGGGGTGCTAGTTTTTTATTGAGAATGACATAAAAAATTAATCATTACCCCATACATGTGTATGTGGAAGGTGTCTTTTTTCCACTCCATAACTCTAATGGAATTATTTTTTCTACTTTGGCTGGTACTTTTTTTAATGTTTATTTCATAGTATGAAATTAATATCCCCAAAATGATGATGGAATATCCAAAAGACTCATCATTGACCTTACCTTGTCTTACAATGTATGCTTCCTCTTTTCACTTACATTATTCCTCTATGTTGTGTAATGTTTAGTGGGATGAGATAAAATCCCAAACTCTTGTAGAATGTAGATAAACTCTAGGTTAAGATATTCAACACGATGATCCAATCAAAGATTTTTTATATTCATTCCATGTTGATTCTGTACATCATTCATGAATTCCGTTAATTTCTCAAAATAATCTGACTTATACCTCATCAAATATACATAACCATATCTAATAAACTCATTAGTAAAATTTATGATGTAAGAATATAGTCTTCTAGATTCTACTAGAAATGATTCAAACATATCATTGAGTACTAATCCTATAATCTCTATGGCCTTTCCACCCTATCCATTTAATGCCAATTTTTTCATTCTTTTAAATAAACAAGCATTAAATATTTTAAGTGGTTTTATCTCAAATGATTCTACATAACAATCCTGGCATAGCATTGTAATTTTTTTCTTGATTATATGACCAAAATAGTAATTCCATAATTATGTGTTATATGAGTTGTGTGAACATGATTTTGTATCCATTTAAAATACATGGTTTTCATACATTATTACATAAAGACCATTATTTAAATGTTCCTCTCCATAAACTATGTTTCCTTTAAAAAATAAATAGCCTTTATTTTCAAACATGAAAATAAACCCATCTGAATCTAGGCATGATAGAAAAATACTATTTCTGGTAACCATTGGTACATAAAAACATTCTTTGAAAACCAAAATCATTCTCATTAGCAATGAATGGTGATATTCTCTAATGGATAGAGTATCCAGTCTCACACCATTTTCAGCACAGAGATCTACATATCCTCATGAATTCTTTTATAATCCACTTGGTTTCAGAATTTGGATACATATGTGAGCACTATGTGTTTTATGTAATAGCCAATGTGTATATATTAAAATATAACTCTCTATAATGAATGCACATTTAGCACCCCTTTTTATGGGTGTAATTCCTCTACAAGTGTCATTTCTTTTTAAATTTAAAACAAACGAACTTCTTTTCCTTACTATGATCTTGGATATTCTTCTTCTTGGAAGGACAGTGTTCTGGAGCTTTATAAAAGTCGTGAGTCTTAATCCCCTTTTCCGTGTTCTTCAATTTTTTATTTACCATAAGTATCAAGGATTTATCTTGAGCCATGGCCTTATCCACTTACTAAAACAATGTAAGATGTTTTAAAAGACTCTTCTCATTATTTCTCATATTTTAATTAATAATAAATGATGATAATGTATTGGGATGTGAAAAATGTATGAGATATGTGTGATGATCATCCTAGAATATAATCCATATTATATATAATCTTTCAATATAGCCAGTAATCTTGACTACATGAGGACCATCTAATGTATACTCTCCAATATTAGCTGTTAAAAAATATTTTGATATCTCATATCTCTCTTGTTTCATAATATTATTATAATGATCCCAAAGGTGATACATAATTCTATACACATCCATGTCCTCATGTTGTTTAAAAAGTTCATTGGTTATAGATGATAGAATAAAAAAGTGAACATTGGTGGAGTCATTCAATTGTTTCTCATAGAGTGATAACTCTTCATCACTTTCCACATTCCGAAGTGAATCATGACATGGTTCTTTCAGTACATACAATTTCCATCCATGGTGAAGGATAACATGTTAGTTCGTTTTCCACTCATGGAAAAGTATTCTAATAAGAAGTTTATCTTTCTCAAGTATGGGTCACACTGACATGTTTTCAATCTTTTTAATGTTGTTTCTAAAAAATAAAATGATAATAATTTTAATAATTTATCTAATATAATTTAAACAAATAAATAAATAATATATTTATTTCTATCCCATTATTATATCAAAACCCAATCTTCCAAATCAAAGGAATCAGAATATCTTATTTTGTTGACATTCCAATGGCAGGATCCGTATTACCCTTATCATTACCCCAACATTTGTTGGTCAAGATACTTGATTGCTTATATATATGTATTCTAAATTCTAGCTACATTAAATCACTATTTGTTGATTTGTTTAGTGGACTCCAAACATAGTGATAAATGGGGAGTCAACAGATATGATTTGAGGGACATAATGTGACATCCCTAAATCCTTGTAAAGGTAATGTTCCTGGCATAGGGTGAAAATGTTAAACCTCTATAATACAAAAATAGTGAAGATCATGGGACATTGATACAACCAAAAACTTATTATCATATGATCCATGGGAATATCCCATAGTGTTGAACCATGTAAATTTTTTGTTTCCTCACTCTTTATATGATTGTTTGTTTTTTGGACTTTCTCCACAGAGAGGTTTAACGGTTTATAAACAACATAAGAATAAGATACATCATGTTTAAAGGAATATTTGAAATGCGGATTTAACTCTCCCCTCTAAGGGTGATCCGGGATCCTTCAGGTGGTATTAGAGCATAATGGTTTTTGGTATTTAATCCACCTTTAATTTCTACAATGGAGAATAAAGTAAACGTCATAGGAGCACCCAAATTTTCTTGAAGCAAATTTCAGTTCTAGAATAATAGGATGATATCTCTTCTAATATCACTTGCAATTGAAGTTTTGTTCTCCATTTCACGTGGTATATAGGTCACTGATCCAAATGGGATTTTTATGACGGATACTTGAAGTAAAATTATTGATCTATATGCCAAAGTACATAATGCATTCACTACAGCTCCTTCTAATAAGATATATCTTATGGTGATGAACTATACATCAGTAATGTTTATGTGAGAAAATAAAGAATATTTATAAAGGTGAAATCAATGTTAAATAGGGAAAAAAAGATTTTCATAATAGGTTTTATGATCTAAAGATGCATTTAGAAGAAAATAAAATTCCTTTTTCAATAGAATTACTGATGTTGTTGGAGAAATACGAGGAATTGCTGATGAAATAAAAGACCTTGATATTTTAAAGAAAATATTGAGAAGGCTTCCACCACATTACAATTAAAAGGTTTCATCCCTTAAGGAAAGGGATATTTCCAAACATTTTCTAGAGGATCAAATGAGCATCCTTGTGTCATATGAGATGAGAGTCAAACCATAATATTCAAAAACTCGTGTAAGAAAGGAAATGATATTCAAATCCATGGGGAAACATGAAATTTTAGGATACTGTATTGATAAGGATTATGGGGAAAAATATTATTTCTCTCATTTCCAATAAATTAAATTAAGGAAAAGGATAATTTTAAGGCATGCTACCTCTGGCTTTTTTCGTTATAGAAGAGTTGGGTGCACTTCATTTTGGTGCACAAGAAAGTTTGATGTTGAAGAAAGTGATTTTGGAGATATGTAGATGCCTAAAAAATGTTTATTAATAAGGGATACATCATTTATTTTAATAAATAACTAAAAAAGATATTTTTCTATGAAGAATAAGTAGATGTATATTAATTCTTTGAGGAATAAGAATAGGAATTTAAATATGGAAATCATTCTTCCATGATGTCTATAGTTGAAAAATCATAACCATCCAAATATAAATCTAGAGATAATCAGTTGATCAATAATTCTAATCCCAATTTGATGCTCAAGTGTAAGAAATGAAATAAGTGTAGTGAAATTGTGTAAGAATCCTCAAAATATATTGATCATCATGAATCTAAAATTGAATGAATTGATGAATTTTTTAATGTAAAGTCATCCATAATTGAAGTCAATGAAAATGTAGTGGAACTGCATATAATAATTGAACAATAGGGAAAGGTTATCAACAAAATTACCTCCAGACTAAAATATAAGTCCAATACTTTTGAGGATCCAGAATAAGAAGTTGTTACTCTAAAGAGTAAACTCAAAAATGAATAAATTTCCAAAGAAAAAATGAAGAAAATAAATTTAAGAAAATTCTCAGATTTTGAGTTGTTGGAGATAGAAAAGCATGGTTCCAATGAATTTGAAAATATTTTGAATGACCCAAGACCAATATTCTTGGGTAACATTGGAATCAGTTGTGATGCTGAAACATTAAATGTAAGAAATAAAATAATCCAAGGTAAAGAAAAGATTGCTGTTGGACACGTTGAAAAATAAACTAAAGTGCTAATGAAGAAACAATAAATTAAAACTAAAATGGGACCAAAAAACTTTTATCATGAATTCCAATATGATAGGAAGTCGAACTACTCTTCTAGATAAATTTACATGAGAAGGAATAGAACTGAAAATCCATTTCCACTTATGAAATTTCAATTTGGTGGATGTCTTGGACATACCATGTTGTATTATGAAGAATAAAGGATCTATTTGAAAGGGTAAGATCTATGAAATCAACAAATGATAATGAATCCATGTCCTAATTATTATAAATCAAAATGTTTTCATGGATATTGTTTTCATTTTTCTAACTTTGTCTATAAATCTATTGTTTGCAGGAAGAGGAATGGTAGGAACATTTTATACAGTACCCATAGGCAAGACAATACTCAACAACCAGACAATGTTTCTTTTATGAAATAGTTTTCTCTTCGAGAAAAAGAATATGTGTATGAAGAACAGACTCATATGGAAGAGTTATTTTAACAGTCATCCTTATCCTTCACATAATCTAATATTTCATTGATGGAAAAGAATAAAATTTAAAAATTCAACCTTCTATAAGTATCTCTCAAAGATACCAATAATATCAAAACATGGATTCATAATATTGGATACTCATCTCATATTATGGTAAATTCAATCCTATTAAGGAATATTAATGAAAAGGTTTATGGAATAGTTAAATTTGGTAATGATTTTTCTTTGAATATCAATGATAGTGGATGTGCTGAATAAGAAAATAGCGAGATGAAGAAGACCAAAGTTCTTTATATTCATGTGTTGAGCCTCAATATACTAAGTCTGAGCTGACACTTTGACTCCATAATTATGTTGACATTCAATCAAATTGGATGCACTATAAAAGGAAGAATAAGGAATTAACTCATTAAGTTATGTAGAAAAAATGGTAACTTATATCAGGTTGATAGTAATAAGCATATTAGTTTCATAACAGTTGAAGAAAAGAACACCTCGTGGTACCAAAGGTGGAATCACATCAATAAAAAATATATGGAAGAGATATCTAAACTGAAAATTGTCATGGATATCCCAAATATGAATCATCAAAGGGAGACGATGTTTGATACTTTCACGTGAGTAAATATGGTGTGAATTTTATATCTTACAAAGAAGAAAAGTGAATCAAATATTTTTTATCACATTCGTACAGATATATGTGGTCTGATAAATGTTTCTTGAACATATACAAAGAAGAATGGTACTACATATTTTTCATTGATGATTATTGTAGAATTTCATGTGTTATAGTTATACATAGGAAACAAAAAGTGCTTGATTTCATGAAAATATATCACTAAATAGTCGAGAATGATATTAGATAGACAATCAATGTTCTTCGGTCTAATAATAGAGGGTAGTAAACATCCATCGAATTTGATAATTACCTAAAGAAACATGGAATACAACATTAGGTGGTAGTTGGTAGAACCCCATAGAAATATGATATTGATGAGTGTTGGAATCAGAAATTGAATAGTATGTCAATAACTATGCTAATTGAGATTCATATCTATCGTCATTATAAGAAATAGGTTGTTCATGTGTCAGTTTATATTAAAAACCAATGAGGGGTCTATATGGGGGTAACGAAGACACACTCTAAGTAATTTAATGGAAGGGATAACTATATGAAGTAATTTCATGTTTTTTGAATAATTTTTTTGATCAAAAACAATGAAGGAAATAAAAGAAAGTATAGTGATGTAGTACATGAAGGAATATTTCTCATATATTCAGTGAATTGAAAATCCTACACATATTTTGACAAATGTCTTGGAAATATTTTGGAAAGTAGTGATGTTAATATAATTGAGGAAAAAATAATAAATGAATCAAGAAATTCTTTTGCTGAAGTGATAGGGGATGAGAATGAATGTGGACACAGAATAAATCCAAATACAGAATTGGAGGAAGGTTTAAAAATCCCTCAATAATCATATCATGTTGTTGACTTAGAAAAAGAATAAGAAAAGGAAACAATGTATACAGAAAATTCTCTTGAACATAACAGGAGAAATCAAAGAGTATAAGTCAATCAATTCAACATTATTGAGGATTAGAAGACTCACACACAGCCATGGAGAATGAATAATAATTTACAATATACATTCCAATCAGTAGTGAAACTATCCTAATTTGAAGAAGATACAAATGATGAATCTTGGGTTAAGGCCATGAATAAAGAATTGGATCAGATTGATAATAACCAAACACATCATCTAGTTAAGAGATTTGAAACCCTCAATGTGATTGTAATAAAGTGGATTTTAATAAATAAATATGACGAGCTTGGAAATGTGATCATAAATAAGAAATAACCGGTGTGTATAATATATTCACAGATTGAAGGTGTTGATTTTGGAGAATACTCTTCTCCAGTGTCTAGACTAGAGGTAATCCGACTGTTTCATGCCATGTAAATTAAAATATCATACAAGGTGTGTCAAATGGATGCTAAGATAGATTTCTTAAATGGTGGTCTTGAATAAGAAGTCTATATTGAAAAAACAGTTTAATTTCATCTTGGTAATGATGAAATTATGGTATTCATATTAAAGAAGGATCTCTACTATCTAAATATGTCACCTCAATAATGGTACTCTAAGTTGGATTCTTATCTATGGGTTCAAAAATTCAAAATAAGAAGAGTTGATCACACTATATATGTGATGAATCATCACTAAAATCAGATCATGGTTCTGCTATATGTAGATGATATTATATTTGGTAAAAGCAGGCAGTGATCAGTTGATAAACCTTTTAGTCACATGAAATCCTAATTTGAAATATCTATTATTGGTGAACTCACCTAATTTTTTGGGATTTAGGTGATTTAGAGGAAAGACTACACATTTATTTCTAAATAAATTTATGCAAGAGAGTTGTTCAATAAATTCAATATGCATGATTCCAAGACAATGTTGACTCCCATTATAGATGGGAAATAATAGGGTATCCATAAATATAGGAAATACATATATCCCAAAATGTACAGGAGAATCAATGGATGATTATCGTCCTTAACTGCAACATGGCTATATATTGTCTTTTCAACATTCTTAATGGTCTTCATTCAAAGTAATCTAAAAGAATAACATATGGAAGTAATGAAATAAATAATGAGATATACTCAAGGAACTCCCAATATTGACTTATACTTTTTTTCATGAAAGGATAATGAATATTCAAAATTTTTTGATGCTGACTTGAATGGGGAAGTGGTGTATAGAAAATGCAGAAGTGGTGGATCATTCCTCAATGGAATGCAATTTGTGGGATGATTTAGTAAGAAATAGGAAAAACACTTCTCTTAGTAATTATGAAGCTGAATATATCTTTTCTACAAAGGCTTGCACTCAACTACTTTGTATGAAGAAACAACTAACTGATATTCGTGATTATATGAAACAACCAATGGTGAATCACTATAATAACAAGAGTGAAATTGATCTTACTAATAATTGTATTCACTATTTTCATATGAAACACATTGAAATAATATATCACTTCATCATGGAAAAAGTTCAACATGAAATGATTAAAATGGATCATATAGGAACTAATGGTCATGTAACTTACATAATGACCAAGCCATTGTCAGCACATGTGTTTGAGATGCATCAGATTAACCTCCTTGTTCAACCAACTCTTCATGCATGAGGAGGTTACGAAGTCCCATATCCGAAAAAATTTAATCTTTTTTAATCATGTTCTGACAATGATGGAGGTTTATGGAGGAGATAATATCTAGGGGGAGTGTTCTTTGAGCATTATAAGTTTAATTTTTGTTATTTTGGATTATTTCCTATGGTGGAAAATGGATAAATTCAATAGTAAAAAATGGATCTTACATAGACATCTCTAAATAATTCCATGACATGAGAATCCCATTCATTCTCACCCTCTTGTTTTCTATAATGATCATTGCTCACATTAAATTAGAGTGTTCTCGGCTGTTTAGTTTTTTGTTTATCGAGTTGTGATTTTTGATGGTGCTTTATTGAATTTTTTGCAGATTTCTAAAAAAACCCAAAGGGAACGATTGTTGGAACAAAATATTTTCTTTTTTGGAAATGGATTATAGTTTTTGTTTGTTGTCAATCATTATTAGGTTAATAAAGGAGTTTTAAAGGAATGTGGTCTTATGATTAAGGATGAAAGAAGTTTTGAAGGAGGCATAGTTTTCTATTGTTTTCCAAATTTTTGGACCTCAAAATAAAGAGTTTTATTTTAGGAAAAGGAATGGTGAAATGAAAACCATGTTTTGAGAATAGTTTGAGGATCATGAAATCTGGAATGTGGAATGATGAACCATGATCAATGATGCGAGGATGGTATGCAGACTGCGTAGAAGGAACAGTTAACTTGAAGACATATGGTTTATGAAATGAAAATGATTCGTGGGATGGTGTGTCATTCATGAAATCGAGGTGGTTCTTTGATAATCTGTGAAGCAGTGCGATTTGTGAAGATGAGGTGGTGATTTGTGCCACCACTTTTGTAGAATAGAGGTACACAGATCACATAGGGAAGTGGTTCATGGAAGATGCAAGGTATGCAGAAAAGGCTGTGCTATATCCAAGATTTGGTAAATCTCAATTTAGTGGCTTTTTTGGTCCATTTTCTTATATAAGTAGAAATAATCCGATCATTAAGAGATATAATTGATATTTAATAAACTCTATGAAGAATTCGGTGAAGATGAGAATGGTTCATGGGGAAACAATCCTCCAAGGTAGAAGAGGTTCACGAGGAGGATTCTATGACAAGATTATTAGTCTTCATAGAGGAAATAATTCATGTAAGAAGAAGTTTACTAAAGGATGTGGTACATGGAGTAAAATATTTATGCAGATGAATGACTTAGTCTATGGTGCTCCTAAAGTATACGATGGAAGTGAGGTGGTACATAGAGCATGGTAGTACACAAAGGAATGTGGTACATGAGAGTAGATGATTAGGAAGCAAAAAAACGTGGTTTTCAAATGTGGTACCCAACCATGGATTTTAGAGGCGGTATGTGGAGGTGGAATATAGAGCACCCCAGTATGTGGAGGAAAATGACCAACATGTGGAGGACAAGGTTAAGAAAAATAGTACGCATAAAAGTAGATAACATTTTTAGGGGAAGTAGAACATCTACAACGTATCTATCTAAAGTTGAGGATGCATGATTTTATTCCAACCAATTAAAGCAACCTTCAATTCAATAAACTATGTTCAAATAAATTCCAGCATATCAAGAAAGGGGGAGTCAACAAATGTGATCCTAAGAATAGAGTGTACTATCCATGAAACCTTGTAAAGTTAGTGCACATGGAAAAGAGTGAATGAAAAAAAAACCATTATAACAAATAACAAATTAAGATTAGTGGAATTTAGTTTAAACCAGAACTGGTTAGTGTATACTCCTTGGACATATCCCATAGTGGTGAACCAAGTAAAAATTGTGTGTCCTTACTCTTCATTTGATTGTCTATTTTCTGAAAATTCTCATTAGACAAGTTTAATAGGTTCATACGAATTTGTGAACAAGATCTATCATATTAAAATAAATAGTTTACACCCTGATTCACCCCTCCCCTCTTAGGGTTTTCTATGGTCCATCACTATTAGATGTTTATTTTTCATTATCTTACTATTTTGGGCTGGTATTACAGAGACTTTGAATGTTTTGGGCCCTATTAAACAGTAGTTCTTGGGATTGATCACCCCACTTATGGGAAATGACCAATTGACCAGAGCTCAAATTATTCATTATACTGTTCAATGTTACAATTATTATGATTGCACATTGGTTGACTCATTTTTTTTCAACTATGGATTGATTTATGGGATTAATGTTATTTATGCTCATTATCCTGGTAGGGAAATAATGAAGCAATATAGGCATCATATTAGGCACATAGAAATTCACATTCCATGCATTTTTTATGCCATGTAGTTTCCCGGGTGAGTTTCTTGAAAATTTCAATTATGTTCTTGGTTTTCATACCATGATTAGTAGTACCTACTTAGGTTACTTTCAACATTCCTTCTTGTAAAAAATATTTAGGTGATTAAACGCTATATTTTCTATACTTTTAGCATGAGTTTTATGATATTACATGATTCTATGATATATCTTGATACTATGTTACCATTTCTCATGTCATGCTAAGTATGTTTTCATATGTAAGTGGTTTCATGAGATATAATATAGTATTTTCATTTAAAACTTGAGATAGTTATCAGTTTTAAGGTGTATGTGCACCTTTTAAGTGGGAAAAGGTAACACGTGTAACTGAACCATTGTGAACATGGGTGCTAAAGTAAAAATGATAAAGCCGATTGATTGTGATCAATGGGATATGGTTTTCAATTTAGGATGTGTATGAAATATTAATGTATTGGGAAATGGAAACCCTTATTAAATATAAAGGATTGATGTGTTTGAAATGTTGTACTATGGAATAAGATTAATTTATACTCAAATGTATGAGTTTTTCTGATTTCTAGGGTTACAAAACTGCTATTGGGTTGCCTTTGGAAGGAACATGTTCTCTTACTGGGACACTAATAGGTCACCTTGATTTATAAACGGAATTTATATGCTAAATTTCCCACTTTTCCATTGGGGTGTTGGTTAAAATCAAGTTCCTATTGTTTTTTTGAAATTGTACTTGATCTTTCAAAATGAAATATTTTAGATTTTTAATGATTTAAATAGAAATATATTATTTTAAAATTGTACTTGAAGTGTTTTCCTATGTTTAAACCCTCATGGATGGGTTGTTTAAATGTTTCATGTAATATTCCTTAAAATTAAGATGTGATCATTTATCTATAGGATAATTGTTTTTACTAATGAATTAAATGAATGCCTTTGAGCTAAGTGAAATATATTAGCATGAAAAAGTGATAGGTTAAGTACATTTTATTCATAAGGGGATAGGTCGTGACTTTTACCATCCTAGGACCCTGATTCCTTTCATTATTTTGGGATGTTTTGGTCGATTAGAGTCGTTCATGTGTTTATTTGTTCTTTAAAACTTTTAGTTATAAAAAGAACACCCTCGTTAGGATGGTTGGTCATTGAATCTTGAATCAGGTTATCAAAATGAGAATCAAAGAATGATTTTATCATCACGTTATACATTCCTCATGCGTGGTTAGCTTCTTAATTTCATGTGTGATCCTCTCATCCCTTCAATGATAGAGGATTCAGTATGTCCTCATCTGCGTTAATGGTTGTTTGATATAATGTTCTATTTGTATACTTTCTGTGTGAGCCAGCTAATAATTAATTTCATAGGGAGGAAAACATATGGATAGTATTTAGGATGTGTCATTTCCCTCTCCATACTCGGGGTAGTATGTGTTGGAATACACAATACCCATTAAGTGTTATATCATGTAATGAACTAGTTGAGTTCAGTCAAGTTGTTGAGCCATGATTTATTTAGTACCTTATTGGGTCATCTATGGAGTAGAGTGATCGGGGAATTATAGAAATAAGTTCTCCCAACGTCTTGGGAGAAATGTTAGGGAATCATGAATTTTGACATGATTATTGGTTTGATTTTGAATTTTATGCTAAATTATTTGACATGGTGATTGTGGGTTGAAGAACATGGAACATGTATTTAAGTTGAATCTGATATAGTGTGCTTACGAGAAGTTAGTTTTTATATAACTTATTTCAATGACTAGGAAACTTATAAGATGTGGAGTATCTCATCAATTTTGTTAAATATGTCATTCTAGGTAGAAGGAAAATAATTAAGGAATAACATTAAAATGGTTACTTTATTTTTCAAATTCATTTGAGGCTTGTATGTTTTGAATTGTGTTGGTGCTTTACAGGAATCATGATTTTGATGAAGTTGGCATTGTGAAAACAAATTTATAATCTCTAATAGTCTTGGGTGAGTTTTAGGGGTAAATCTAAAAAGAAAACCAATGTCTTTTAGTGGTATAGTCAATGTAGTTCAGTTGATCATGCGTTGCAGGTGAAGTTATGATTCTTCTAAATATGTAAACCATTATTGGTTAATCTGTTTCTCTTTGGTATAAACATTTTGTACTATTTTGAATGAGATGATAATTTCCCCTATCACGACGTTGACTTTAATTCACTTAGAGAGTGTCGGTCGTACACTATGCTATGTTTGAAAAGATAATGAGTTGTATTGAATTTTTTTATTATGTCTTACACAGGATGCGTGGTTCTTTTGAGGCTTGGATAGTTTGGAGTGATGCTTGTGTTCCCATGTAGGAATTCCTTGGAAAGAATATTTGACACTCATAATTCCCTTGACATGACTCTTATGTGGATGTCACTATGGGCATAGTCAATCCTCTTATGATGACATTTTCAGATTTTTACAAACATCTCACTTATAATATGGTGTTTATACTATCTTTGGTTAGTTCCATGGCTCTAATTTTATAAATTTGATGTTTCTATAGACTTGTAATCAATATCAGAGGAATGTTTAAATGGTAATGAGTATAATGGGTTGGATCTAGGTTAAGCCTTTGTTTTTGATGAGGCATAAAAGTCAGAATGATCTCATTGTGCTTTGATCAGGGAACGTCACCTCATGTTATGTATGAGATTTAGTGGATGCCAATGTTGTAAATGTAGATTTTTTTGGATATGGAGATCCAGTTTGATTGTGATGTGTTGGTCGTATAAGCCATACATCTTCAATAATGGTTATCCAAAGGTCTATTAACATGTTTTCCTTATTTTTCTATGCATATGAATTGTTATAAATCTTTTTTAAAAGTAATCCTCTTATTTAAGTCATGTGTAGTTTATGGTTGGGGATGTATTTTGAGGAAAGCATGTGTGGCTATTTTTTTGGTCGAACATGAATCAATCGTTCCCTTACAGTGAGGTATATGATATAATCTCAGGTGTAATCATGCTTTATAGTTAATTAAATCACATGATAATAATATCTACAGTTATTAGGACATTCCTTCATAGGAAATACTAATAGTGGGGGAACTGTAGTTTTGAAAAATCTGATAAGTACTAAGACCCTTTTTGGAGAGCACCAATGGAATGTTTTTAAATTGATAGTGAAAGTGTCATTTATCTTGTTAAACGGTCTTGATAAAGAACTGGTTCGATGTTTCATTGGTAGTTTGATCTTTCATTCGAGTTTTGATGGACTAAATGCCTTAGGCTTATGAAATTATTTAAGGTGCATTGACATTTGGAAATAAAACATGACCATTAAAATGATAGTTCATGAAAATTTTAGTTTGGGTGATTTTTTGATTCCCCAAGGATCCTCAATGATGAGAAGTACTAATTTTGGGAGATTATAGAATCCTGTGATTTGGGACTAGGTGGTTTTATGATGAAATTTGAAAATTCAAATTTATTGGGTGGAATGTTTTTGAAACCGAGCATCAGAATGGAATTATGAGAGTTTTAATGTTATAATGTAATTTTTTGGGACTTAGAAGAAGAGATGTAACGTTTATAGGGTGACTCGAGACATTTTGGCAGCACCAGATATAAAAAATAAGGTTTTGAAGGACCTGTAAATGGTGCACAGTTTATCTGAAATCATGAGGCCTATAGCCTAAAATTTTCCACGCATAATCATGTGGACTAAGTTTGTCGCACGTGTTGTACATGGTTTTATAAACAATTTTCCTATCCTAAATGGTTTGTGGTATTGGATAGTACCTAAACACTATTAACTGTAAGGTTGGGGAATGGTTTTCACATTGTACAGCTTGACAGTGTGTGGTGCCCCAGGTATCTAGTAGAGGGAGCATAGTTGGAACACAGTTTTCCAAACCCTGTGCAATGGCCTGTTTTAAAAATTAAATTCTTTTTAATAAAATTAAAATAAATGAAAACATAAAACTATCTCCCCCCTCTGATTCTGCAATACACCCAATGGTGGTTCCCTTTTGGTGTCGTGCATGACACACCACCTTGTTCCCTCTCTAGTTACAAAATCTGTAAGAATTTCACCATTTTTTCCCTCTAACATTTTGAGTTAAGACCCCTAGATCCATATCCTCTAAATTTATTTCTTCTTTTAGTCTTTTTCATCACTCTACCATCTCAGCTAAACCATAGATATGGGTTAATCCATTTTTTTGGTTTTCTTTTAATTCTATGGGGGTGAGAAAGTCTGCTTGGGCCAACTTTGGTGTGTTTCAGTGTTTCCTATTGAAGGAAATGTTCTTCGGTCCCTTTTCTGTTTGCCTCCATTATTCCAGGTGAAAATATAAAACAATTAATTCATACCCATACAAATTTACTAAAAGATAATATTTATGATGAAAAAATTGTAATACCAATAGATATTAAGTTTTATTTGTACTAATTTTATGTACCAACATTTATTTTTTACAATAGATATATATATTGATATTGATCATTCAATACCATAAATTATTTTACCAAAAATTAAATTTATTACTCTAACATACTAAATCCAACATTTTTATTAACTTGTGAATTTGTTATTAATTATATACATTACCAACAAACCTCTTACCATAAATAGAAATTTTAACAATTAAGCATTTAAAATGAAAGAAATTTATCAGTAAAAAATTTAGAGAAACCTGCTTTTTTTAGATTACTATTTTTATGACCAAAGGCAATGTCCATTTTTTGAGGTCATGTTAAAAATATCTCATTAATATATTTAATTTTCACTGTTCTCTAAATATTAGTACTGTATATATTTATGAATTGTTTTCATTCAATAATCATTTAAATTATTATTAGGAATTAAAATTTAAATCATTATTATATTAGATCTATTTACATCTATGATGGATATTCTATATGTATAGTTAAATTTCATATTCATATTTAATGTTAATAAAGATAATAAAATATAGTCAAACAATTCAAGAAATTAATAACCGAATATTTATAAATAAAAAACATAAAAATAAATTGATTAGTACTATTTTAATTATACTTTATATTCACATATTAAGATTTTAATTTATTTTAAATTAAAATTAATAATTTTGGTAAAACTTTATACCATTCATATATATTTATTATAAATTTAATTTAAAAAATTAAATAAAATTTGATATTGTATTATTTTACATTAATTTTCAAAATATATCTATCAATAACCGACCCTATATTCACCCACAACTAGTGCATGAACCACCCCAACCCTGCCTCCAGCAACCAGCGACCAGCGACATCACCACCCTCCACTAACATTGATGGCTCCTCTTCCTTTTCTACCCCATGCCTCCTCCATGACCACCACTCCCATTGAAGACCTTCGTCGCGCACTCCCCCACTCTCCATATATACCACCCACCTCCTTTGCTACCCCTGCCAGCTCCTCCATAGCCTTTCACCTATACCACTGACCTCCTCTACTATGACCCTCTGCACTAACCACACTCTTTCAACGAACATCATATCATCCCCATTAGATGACCCCAAACCTCCCATGCATTCTACGCTTGACCCCACTATTCCAAACATTCTACCACAACCCCCATTTTCCCTAACCTTTTCCTCTTGACCACCACTATACCCAGTGTAACTCCCCAAGATTTCATAGTACCTTATTTCTTCAAAGTAATTCAATAACTTGCACTACAAGCAACACCAAGTTCAAGCACACAATGACTAACCAAAATAGTCGTTCAAAAGCGCTTATGAATAGTATTAACTGAATTTTGAACTTTATATAATCCTTATAATTTTATAATCCATATTATGAGTTTTTTAGACATAATGTAAGAACAAATTCATTTTTTCAGATAAAAAAAGTATTTTTCAAAAAATGAAATTTTACTACCTTTTAATAGAGAACCCTTTCTAAATCCAATATTTGACAGTTTTATATATTCAATTAGAAAAACTAAACTTTTTTAGAATTGAGACATGAAAATTTAGTTCGGATAAATTTTTGGTACTTTTCTGATATCTTTCATAATTTGATGAATAGTGAAAATTACTATATTTTAATTAAAAACAACTTTTTTAATCAAAATAATTAATAGTGATAAATTATGAATTTGAATGTTTTGGAAGTATAATTAGATTATATTTTTATAATTTAATACAATTTAGGTCATTATAAGTAATTTCACAATTAAATTTGACATAAATAAGTGTCAATCTTTTGATAGTTATTATTTCATAAAAACACGCTTTTTGTTTTGACTATAAGAATAAATTTTAAATTAATTTTTTTTTCCAATTATGTGTTTTAAATTTGGAAAAATAGATTCCATATTTGGAATCAGGAGGTCCAAATTGTGTAAATAGGTTTCTTTTATTTTTAGATATTAGGAATATTTACTTCAGTAAATATTTAATTTACCGTGATTAAAGGGGTAAATACCCTAAATAAGGTTAAAAAATAATATTATAATAATTTTAAATTACCCTAACATGTGTCCTAACCCTCTTGTATTATACATGTATGGCCATGGGCATCCTTGGTTCGATTTTGGGACCCCATGGAGCAACTTGGGAGTAATAATGACATTTTATATTAAATAATCTAAAGTAAAGAAAAAAATAACAAAAGCAAATATCTTTTAGTAAAACAACTTTTATATGAGGTTATATAATTTATATATTCGACTATAAATAGTAATTAGAAATCAAAAAAGATTTCCTACCTCCAGAGATTTTATTTATAATTTTCAGACATGAAATAAATATATTTATATATGAAAAAATAATGATGCAATATTTTCCTTATTAATGAAACAATCAAATAAATGATATTATAAATACTAAAATAAATATAATTTTAAAGTTTTGATTCCATACACAAATTCTATTGGTTACTAAAACATGTTAGGGTCTATGAAATTTATTTATTTCTAAGTAATGAATTTTTTAGGACTTTAACAAAAATCCATTATTAAATAATGTCAAAATTGACATAAAAGTGATTTTAAAACAAATATTATATTATTAATTGGTATTATATTCTTAAAAATATATGTATAACACCCCAAGATTCCACGGTACGCTTCCCTTTGAATAATGCAATAGCGTGTGTTGTACGCAATATCGAGTTCTAACACACCACAACCAATCAAACTAGTAGTTATAAATTGTAATACCCACATTTTGAAATTTATAAATTTTATTTTTCAAAATGGAATTCATTTTTGGATTTGGAATATCGAAATTAGCCTAGGGTGAATTTTTGGTATTTTTCTGAAAAACTTCATTTTTTGATGAATAGTGAAACCACTAAGTGGTAGTTAAAAATATTATTTTTTCATAAAAATTAATTTTACCGCTTATGTGAGTTGAATTTCAAAAATCCGAGACACACAGTTGATATCAATACGTAAAATATGGTTTAATGAGATGAAAATAATTTTTGGTGAATAGTAACTTTTTACTTTTATTTACCACAGTTAAAAGTAAATAGGGTAATTCAAGGTAAAAATGATATTATTTTTACCGTGAAACATATTCTAATTCTATTGGATAAGCATAATTCGACCAGAAAAAACCTTAGAAATAAAATATGAACCTATTTGGTCCACATGGATTAGATTAAGACATTTATTATTATTTAATTCAAAGAGGAGTTAAAAGAGGTAAAATCAATGTTTTTTAACTAAAACATTTTTAATATTGGGTTACACATAAGATAAATTTGATTATAAATATTCATTAGAAAGATAAAAATATTTCCTACATAATGATATTTTATTTATAATATTTAGACATTAAATAATTTAATTTATTTATGACACAATGATGATGTAGTAATTACCATAATAGTTAAAAATTAAAATAATTGATATTATAAACACCCAAATAAATATAATTTGAGACTTTTTATGAATTAAAATAATTTTATAGGTTAATATGACATGTTAGTGTTGATTTAATTAACCTTTTTCGAAGTAATCATTCTTTTATGATTTTTAAAAAAATCAATTATGAAATAGTTTTAAAATTGACATAAAAGAGTTTTTAAAACAAATATTATATTATTAATTGATATTAAATTCCTAAAAATATATGGTTTGTCCAAGATACTTATATAATGATATTTTTATCATTAATGGACCACTTTGGGGTCTCTTGTATATATATAGTAAGTTTATTAACCATATAATATAAAAATACAAAGAGACATTGTAAAAGAGAAACTAATTAACTAAGAGTTAATACATAAAGATAAGGTAAATATAGTAACCCAAACCTGTCTATATCCTATTGGTTGAGTTGTTTTTAACCAATCACCACCTTATTCTTGAAATAAATTACTTTAGAGCCATTATAAACCGAATATGAATTTATTATAAAATAATATTTCTAGCTATTCCTAAGGTACCCCTCCTCCCCCTTATAAAAAGACACCACTTATATCCAATTATTCACACATTAAAAGCCTTTTGTATTGGCCAAAAACTACCCAAATACTCTATCAACTTCCTTAAATTCAACATAGAGGCCTTATTTTGATCAGAAAGCCAACCTAAGGAGCCCTTTTGATCAAATCAAAAGGAAGAAGCCGAAGAAGAGGTAATGTTTTCACCACACTCATTCAAGTTCCTTTCTTCTTCCACTTCTTTATTTATTATTACCATTATAAAATAAAAACTCCAGTATATTATATATAATTTTATGTCATTATAAACATGGTACAACCATATTTCAGTATTCTATTTATCCTTTTAATGATATGTCACCATACGTGCGTACGTACAGCTTACCGTCTTCACGTCGTGGTGTAATTGTTATTCAGAACATTATTATTTGGATGGGTATAATAATGATGTGTAATTCATGTAAATAATAAATATAAAATGATAATTATTCTTTATATATGATATACCATCCAATTTAATATTATTTTAATATCAAAATACTGATATTGTCGCTCGTGCGTACGTACGAACTACCATCTCCATGAACGTGATGAGATTCATTCTCCATCATATCCATTCAAGACTAATTCTCATTTAATGATTAAAAATAATGTTTAAGGACTTTATATCATTATGGATATGAATAAGATAAAACCTATCCATAACAAACACAACATACATAACAAAACATATAAAAGAAAACAAGTAAGTTAACACTCGAAACAACGATAATACTAAGATAATATTAACAAATAAATGTTAAAAGGTCATGTTTGATATCATATTAATGTATATGATTCTTGTATAATTTAATAAAAATAATTTCACCAATATACAGGAGGTTAACCTACCCCCAACCAAGGAAAAGTACAAGGTAAGGGTTTATTTCACAATCTCTTCATTATCTGAGGTTGTTTATACGTAAATCCTTACTGGGACCTCTTTATCATCCACATCCATGTTTCTTAAAAATGTATTTCAAAACATTATTAATATTTTATAGAATATGGGTTAAAGTAATTTATACCCTTGTTTGAATTTTTTTATGAATTTTATAATGGAATATTTCCGTCGTTTTCCAAACAAGGTCCTTTTTACGCTTTTTGACATAATTAAGGTAAGAATATCTTTTTTAACTTATACGGCAGGTGCAGATATTTTCCGCCATTATAAAATCTTAGAAGCTTACCTTACAAGCTTATAAAAAAATTTTCGAAGTAAATGTTTTATTTTATAATTATGTGACTTTTAAATAATTTGAAAAAAGGAGATATTTCTCTCAAATAGTTTTGATTTCATCTATGTCAACATCCTTTGATGGATTTTAAGCTTATTTGAAGTTGATTTATTATGATACAAAACTTCTATATTGTATTGAAGGTTTTGTGATATGTTTGACTGTGGATGTGTTATTTTCATACCATTCATGGTTTATGGAGAAAGTATTGACATTTTTATGCTAGTTTTAATACGAATGTTTATGTTATGTTTAAACCTGTTCATATGAGGAATGCATTGGACTTAATAAGTGATGGGTGGAGCCCACTATAGGTCCTCGATGCATCAGTAGATCTTATGAGACAAACTAGTGTCTTGGGATAAGGCCTTGACAAAATCTTATTTGTAGTCTTGGCACGAGGCCTTGACTATGTGGTTATGATAGTCTGGCACTATGAATTACATCATTATGAAAGTGTTTATTGATATTGTATGTGATTATTCGACTAGTAGAATATCCATGTGAATAAATATATGGCATTATTTCATTTTATTTCTACCATATTATGATGAAGTTCAATTTTAAAAGGCTTTTGTTTTAGTTGTACATTGTTTTAAATGTTTATTCTTATTTATGAAAGTTTCCGCTATATTGTTATCCTTACTGAGCATTTGAGATCACCCCTTTCTATGTTTTATTTTTCCCAATATGTGAAGAAGTATTTTATGAATGACCTGTAGGGATAGTATGAGGGGATAAGAGTGTGGACTATGGAGACTATATTGTTGTAGTTTTCATTTTATGATGTAATGTAAACTTTATGAATGTATCTAGTTATTCCAAGGCTACTAAACAAATCGGTCTTTCGAGACTTGATCCTTCTTGTGATCATGCCAATGTTATGTAATAATGCACCGACTCTAGGTAACTGGGGTCGGGGCGTTACAGTTGGTATCAGAGGAAGTTTAGTACAAACCTTGGAAGCTAGATTTAGATAAACTCTTATTAGAGCACATAGACCTAAGATGGACTTTGAGGATTAGTATAGAAGAACTTCCTAGAATATTGGTATTGTAGAGATTTTGTTAGTTTTCCGATCAATGCATCCCTGTCTAGATACAAGCAGGTAGAGGCGACTCTGGCATAGATGTATCTAGGGGTAAAACCTGAAAAAACTACTTTGAGCTAGACTCGAACGGGAACTGGTGCACAACAACGGGCCTTGCTGCACTCTTGGTTACAACACTCCCAGGGGATATGCTTAGGATAACTCTCATTTTCTTTACAAACCATTATAAAGGGTTTATGATCATATACTTCCTCAAAGAAAACATATTTATGATTATGGATTATATACATAAATAGTTCAATTGATGTTAAGTGTTTTATAAGTATGGAATTATGTATTTTGATTCATAAACTGATCTAGTTTATGTCATTGTTTAGAAATGGCGCCTAGTGGAAGAAATGGAAACCGTATAAATGCACGCACTCCATGTAGGGATTTCCCTCCTGCTCAAGATAATTATAGTGGAGCTGGTGATGCAACTAGTGCTGATCAACTAATCACCATACTAGGACAAATCACTCAGGTTATGAATAATAACCTTACCCGTATGGAGCACCCTGATCCGCAGTGTGGAGGATCAATGTTAGATCGCTTCATGAGGAAACAAACACTAACGTTCAATGGGAGTACACATCCTTTAGTAGCTGAGCAATGGATAAATTATGTAGAAAAAATATTTCAGGCTTTGGGTAGTAGTGAAAGGGAAAAAGTTATCATGCCAGTTTACCACCTCACTGGAGATGCTGATCAATGGTGGTCAATGATTCAAAACACGAAGGAAGATAATGAAGTATCAAATATGGAATGGAGGGAGTTCAAAGATCTATTTTTAGAAAAATACTTTCCTCATGACCATCGAGCAGATATAGAAAGGCAATTTATGAGTCTGAGACAAAAGGAGGATGAGAATGTCACAAAGTATGAGGCTAACTTTACAAGGTTAGGAAGGTATGTTGGAGATTATATACGTAACCCAAGAAGTAATATTGATCATTTATTTGATGGGATATTGAGAGAATTTGTGTTTGAAGAAGGAATTTTAAAATTTGGGAAGAGACTTTATGTTCCCAATATACCTGATCTAAAAAGGGATTTGTTGGATGATGCTCATAGTTCCAATTTCTATATACACCCCGGGAGCACCAAAATGTATAGTGATTTGAAGGAACATTTTTGGTGGGACAACATGAATAGAGAGATTGCTGATTTTGTGTCAAGATGTATGGTTTTCCAACAAGTGAAAGCTAGAAGGCAACAACCTGGTGGAGTCATGAAACCTCTTCCCATACTGGAGTGGAAATGGGACAATATTATGATGGAATTTGTCATGGGGCTACCAAAGAATCCTAGAATGAATGATGAAATATGGGTTATTGTTGATCGTCTTACCAATTCAGCACATTTTCTTTCTATAAAAGAATATCTACCACTGGAAAGTCTAGCAATAAGATATATTAATGAAGTTGTGAGACTTCATGGAGTACCCCTATCGATTGTTTCGGATCGTGATCCCTGTTTTACTTCAAGATTCTGGAAGAGTGTTCAGAAGGCCTTGGATACTGAACTTTATTTGAGCACTGCCTACCACCCTCAAACAGATGGACAATTAGAACGGACTATTCAAACCTTAGAAGACATGTTGAGATCATGCTCACTTGAATTTCAAGGTATGTGGGATCAATATTTACCTATGGTAGAATTTTACTATAACAATAACTTCCATTCAAGTATTCAGATGGAACCATATGAAGCGTTATATGGAAAGATATGTCGCACACCAACCTGTTGGGATGGAATTGGTGAAAGAAAACTTGTAGGCCTAGAACTGGTGGAGGAAACGATGGAAAAGGTGAAGGTAATCCAAAACCACATCAAAGTATCTCAAAGTAGGCAGAAGAGCTTTGCTGATAACCGAAGGAAATATTTGGAATTTCAGGTAGGAGAACATGTTTTCATGAAGGTATCTCCATGGAAGGGAGTTATACGTTTCGGTAAGAAGGGTAAATTGAGTCACAGGTACATCAGACCTTTCGAAATTCTAGAACAAATTGGGGCTGTAGCTTACCGTTTGGAAATGCCTCCAAGTCTCTTCAATGTTCACGATGTGTTCCATGTATCACTATTGAGAAAATAAATGCCTGACCCAACGCATGTACTCACCTATGAGGAATTAGAACTGGAACCGGATTTGTCTTATTGCAATGATCCTGTCAGGATTATTGATACCAGAGAACAAGTGCTTAGAAATCGGACGACTCGTCTGGTAAAAGTTTTATGGAGAAACCATAAGATGGAAGAGGCAACATGGGAACCCGAGGAACATATAATGAAGAACCACCTGAGTCTTTTTATGTAGTAATACTCTAGAAATTTTGAGGACGCAATTATTTGAAGGAGGGGAGAATATAACACCCCAAGCATCAACGATACACTTCCCTTTGAATAATGCAATAGTGTGTGTTGTACGCAACATCGAGTTCTAACACACCACAACCAATCAAACTAGCCGTTATGAATAGTAATACCCACTTTTTGAAATTTATAAATTTTATTTTTCAAAATGGACTTCATTTTTGGATTCGGAATATTGAAATTAGCCTAGGGTAAATTTTTGATATTTTTCTGAAAAACTTCATTTTTTAATGAATAGTGAAACCCCTAAGTGGTAGTTAAAAAACTGAATTACTCATAAAACTTAATTTTACCACTTCTGTGAGTTGAATTTCAAAAATCTGAGAGACACAGTTGATATCAGTAAGTAAAATTTGGTTCAATGAGATGAAAATAATTTTTGGTGAATAGAAACTTTTTACTTTTATTTACCATGGTTGAAAGTAAATAGGGTAATTAAAGGTAAAAGTGATATTATTTTTACCTTGACACATGTTCTAATTCTATTGGATAAGCTTAATTCGACCAGAAACAACCTTAGGAATAAAATATGAACCTCATTGGTCCACTTGGATTAGATTTGGACATTTATTATTATTTAATTCAAAGAAGAGTAAAAAGAGGTAAAACCAATGTTTTATAACTAAAACATTTTTAATATAGGGTTACACTTAAGATAAATTAAATTATAAATATTAATTAGAAAGATAAATAGATTTAATAAATAATTATATTTTATTTATAATTTATAGACATTAAATAATTTAATTTATTTATGGCACAATGATGATGCAGTAATTACCGTAATAGTGAACAATTAAAATAATTGATATTATAAACACCCAAATAAATATAATTTGAGAATTTTTATGAATTGAAATAATTTTATATGTTAATATTACATGTTAGGATTTATTTAATTAACTTTTTTCGAAGTAATCATTCTGTTATAATTTTTACAAAAATCAATTATTGAATAGTGTCAAAATTGACATAAAAGAGTTTTTAAAACAAATATAATATTATTAATTGATATTAAATTCATCAAAATATAAGGTTCGACCAAGAGGCTTATATCATGATAGGTGTATCATTAATGTACCACTTGGGGGCCTATTGGATGTATATAGTATGTTTATTAACCATATAATATAAAAATACAAAGAGACATTGTAAAAGTGAAACTAATTAACTAAGAGTTAATACTTAAAGATAAGGTTAATATAGTAAACCAAACCTGTCTAAATCCTATTGGCTGAGTTGTTTTAGACCCATACACACCTTATACTCGAAATAAATCACTTTTGAGCCATTAGAAACCGAATATGAATTTATTATAATATAATATTTCTAGCTTTTCCAAAGGTTCCCCTCCTCCCCTTATAAAAAGACACCACTTCTAACCAATTCTTTACACATTCTAAGCCTTTTTTCTTGGCCAAACCATGCCCAAATACTCTCTCAACTTCCCTCACTTCAACCTAGAGGCATTATTTTGATCATAAAGCCAACTGAAGGAGCCATTTTGATCAAATCAAAAGGAAGAACCTAAAGAAGAGGTAATGTTTTCACCTCCCTCTTTCAAGTTCTGTTCTTCTTCCACTTCTTATTTCTTTGTTATTACGATTCTAAAATAATAAATCCAGTATATTATATATAATTTGATGTTATTATAAACATTTTACAACCATATTTCAGTATTCTATCCAGTCTTCAAATGACATGTCACCATACGTGCGTACGTACGACTTACCGTCTCCACGTCGTCGTGTAATTGTTATTCAAAACATTATTATTTGGATGGGTATAATAATGATGTGTAATTCATGTAAATAATAAATATAACATGATAATTATTGTGTATATATTATATACCATCCAATTAAATATTATTTTAATATCAAAAGAATGATATTGTCGCTCGTGCGTACATATGGACTACCGTCTCCACGAACGCGATGATATTAATTCTCCATCATATCCATTCAAGAATAATTCTCATTTAATGATTAATAATAATGTTTAAGGACTTGATATCATTCTGGATATGAATAAGATACAACCTATCCATAACAAACACGACTTACGTAACAAAACATATAAAAGAAAACGAGTAAGTTAACACCCGAAATAACGATAATACTAAGATATTATTAACAAATCAATGTTAAAAGATCATATATGATATCATATTAATGTATATGATACTTGTATAATTTAATAAATGTTATTTCACCATTATAAAGAAGGTTAACCTACCCAAAATCAAGGAAAAGTACAAGGTAAGGGTTTATTTCACAATCTCTTCATTATCCATGGTTGTTTATACGTAAATATCTACTGGGACCTCTTTATCATCCACATCCATGTTTCTTAAAAATATATTTCAAAACATTATTACTATTTTATAGAATATGGGTTAAAGTCATTTATACCCTCTTTTGACTTTTTATAATAAGTTTATAAAGGAATCTTTCCGTCGTTTTCCGAACAAGGTTCTTTTTAACCTTTTCGACAGAATTAAGGTAAGAATATTTTTTTAACTTATACGGTGGGTGCGGCTATTTTCCACCATTATAAAATCTTCAAAGCATACCTTACAAGCTTATAAGAAAATTGTCAATTTAAATGTTTTATTTTATAACTATGTGACTTTTAAATAATTTTAAAAAGGATATATTTCTCTCAAATAGTTTTGATTTCATCTATGTCAACCTCCTTTGATGGATTTTAAGCTTATTTGATCTTGATTTATTATGATACAAAACATCCATATTGTATTGACGGTTTTGTGATATGTTTGACTGTGGATGTGTTATTTTTATACCATTCATGGTTTATGGAGAAAGTATTGACATTTTGTATGCTAATTTTAATACGAATGTTTATGTTATGTTTAAACCTGTTCATATGAGGAATGAATTGGACTTAATAAGTGACGGGTGGAGCCCGCTATAGCTCATCGATGGATCGGTAGGTCTCATGAGACAAAATAGTGTCTTGGCACAATGCCTTGACAAAATATTATTTTAGTCTTGGCACGAGGCCTTGACTATGTGGTTATGATAGTCTGACATTATGAATTCCGTCATTATGAAAGTGGTTATTGATATTTCATGTGATTATTCAAATAGTAGAATATCCATGTGAATAAGTATATGGAATTATTTCATTTTATTTCTGCCATATTATGTTGAATTTCAAGTTTAAAAGGATTTTGTTTTAGTTATACATTGCCTTAAATGTTTATGCTTATTTATAAAAGTTTCCTCTATATTGTTATACTTACTGGGCATTTGAGCTCACCCCTTTCTATGTTTTATTTTTCCCAGGATGTGAAGAAGTATTTTATGAATGACCTGCTGGGATAGTATGAGGTGATAAGAGTGTGGACTATGGATACTATATTGTTGTAGTTTTAATTTTATGATGTAATATAAACTTTATGAATGTATCTACTTATTCCAAGGATACTAAACTAATCGGTCTTTCGAGACTTGATCTTTCTTGTGATCATACAAATGTTATGTAATAATGCACCGACTCTTGGTAACCAGACTCGGGGCATTACGATAAGGTTCATCAAAAGGGCATAAATACTGTTAAATATGTCATTAATGAACCACATGGGGTTCTCTTGAAGTTTATCATTAATTTATTAACCATATAATATAAAAAACAAAGAGACATGGTAAATGTCAAACTATTTAACTAAGAGTTAAATCTAAAAGATAAGGTTAATATAGTGACCCAAACATGTCTAAAACCTATTGGTTGATTTTTTTCTACCCATAACCATTTTTACTTTAAATAATTCATTTTTGAGCCATTATAAATAGAAAATGATTTTATTATAAAATACTATTTCAATCTTTTCCTATGGTGCCTCTCACCCCTCCTATAAAAGGCAACCTCCCCTTCTCTCAAATTCATAACTCCAATGCCATTTGGCTCGAAAAACCTTACCCAAATATCCTCTCAACTATCTTACCTTCATCCTAGAGGAATTCTGTTGGTCATAAATCCAACCTATAGAGCCCTTTTGATCAAATCAAAAGGAAGAACCCGAAGAAGAGGTAATGATTTCACCACCCTTTTTTAAATTCTTTTCTTATTCCACTTACTATTTATTTTTTATTGCCATACCAAAATAATAACTCTAGTAACTTATATATACTGTGATTTTATTATAAATATGGCACAACCGTATTCAGTATTCTCTCCATTCTATGAATGATAATGTCACCATGCGTGTGTACGTATGGAATACCGTCTCCACGCCATGGTGTAAATTGTTATTCAACACTATGTTATTTGGATGGATATAATGATGAGTAATATTTATATAAATAATGAAAATAAAATGATAATGTATCTATAAAATAATTATACCATCTAATTCCACACCTTTAAGGAAATGATATTGTTGCTCGTGCGTACGTACGGATTACCGTCTCCACGACGTGATGAGATTCATTTCCACGTTCACCATTCATCAACGATTATAAAAATATATATTACTAATAAGCATGTAATATATGAAATAATAATACTACTGGAGATATATATATATATATATATATGTATTTATGTAATTACATATATCATATTCATTTACTTCCATTCAATACGATATGAAAATAGAAACAACGTTTATGCGTACGTACGACCTACCATCTCCTTAAACGGTGTTTTCCATTTCATATATCTATCTATTATAAATATTTATATTATAAATATATATGATATATAAATAGAGTTTTATATTGTGGATGTATTTAAATCATGATCTAAATGATATGATCAAGAATAACATGTTAAAATACGTACGATAAAGGAAGCGAGTATTACCTGAAATGTTAATTTAACATGAAAATCGTTATTAAATAGGTAGTATAATTTCATAAATAAATCATTTATGATATAATAAATATGAATATAGTTCTGGTATAATCTAATAACATATAATGGTCATTATACAAGAGGTTAAACGTACCCTCGACCAAAGGAAAGTGCAAGGTAAGAGTTAATTTCACAATCACTTTATTATTCGAGGTTGTTTTTACGTAAGTATCTACTGGGACATATTTATTATCCATGTCCATGTTACATTAAAGAGTTTTAAAAGGGATTCATTTTAAGGGACTTTTTTTTACTAAAACATCATTTTAAATTATTTAAATATTTATTCTTCTAAATCCTTATCATTAATGTCCATGTTTTCCAAATGGTTTTAAGGATTTATTTATATGGACATGAATGTTTTTTTAAATGTTAATTCCATTCAAAGGTTTTAATGTGGTATGGGACACTTTTATTCAAAAATTTCTTTAAATTTATTCCATTCTAAATTGTGTGACTTTTAAATGTTTTTAAGAAAAAGGGATATTTTTCACAAAGAGTTTTACAAATCATTTTCATCTATATCAACATCCTTTGATGGATTTTAATCTTTTTTGAAGTTGATTTATTATGATACAAATAATCTATATTTTATTGAATGTTTTGTGATATGTTTGACCATGGATGTGTTATTTTTATACCATTCACGGTTTATGGATAAAGTATTGATATTTCATATGCTAGTTTTAATACGAATTCTTATGTTATGTTTAAATCTTGTCATATGAGGAATGAATTGGACTTAGTAAGTGATGGGTGGATCCCACTATAGATTCTAAATGCATCGGTAGGCATCATGAGATAAAATAGTGTCTTGGCACAAGACCTTGAAAAAATATTATTTGTAGTCTTGGTACATGGCCTTGACTATGTGGTTATAAAGTTTGGCATTATGCAGTCCATCATTATGAAAGTGGCTATTGATATTTCATGTTATTATTCGAATAATAGAATATCTATGTGATTAATTAAATGTAATTATTTGATTTTATATTTTCAATATAATTTGTATGTTTAATTTTAAAAGGCTTTTTTAGTATTATACATTGCCTTAAATGTTTATACTTATTTATGAAATATTTCTCTATATTCTTATCCATACTGAGAATATGAGCTCACCCCTTTCTATGTTTTATTTTTCTCAGGATTCCTAGAAGTTTATTGTGATAGAGATACAGGGTTAAACTATGGTAATAATAGCATTCATAAAGGATTATTTATGTCATTTTGTATGTTATAAAGTGCAATGAATCATTCATATATGTAATCTATTTTCCAATACTACTAAACTGATTGGTCTTTGGGGACATGATTCCTTGTAATCATGCCAATGTATTGAAATAATGCACCGAATCTGGGTAACTGGGGTCGGGGCATTACAATTGGTATCAGAGAAAGTTTAGAAATAACCATAGAAACTAGATTTAGAAACACTCTAAATACAGAACACTACCCTAAGATAGACATTGGGGATTAGTATAGAAGAACATCTTATAATTTTGGTACTATAGAGATTTTGTGATTTTTCCACGAAATACATCCATGTTTGGATACGAGCAGGTAGAGGCAGCTCTGGAAAACATGTACTTAGGGGTAAACCTCGAAAACACCTCTTTGATCTAGTCTCGAATAGAAACTAGTGCGTGAAAATGGGCCTTGCTGCACTCTTAGTTACGACACTGCCTGGGGATATGCTTAGGATAATTCTCATTTTTTTCAAACCACTATGAATGATTTATAAGTATATACCTCCTTGAAGAAAAATTTATGTGATTATGGATTATATCCATAAACTATTAAATTTAATTTAGGTGTTTTACATGTTTGGAATTATGAATTGTGATTCATAAACTGACCTAGTGTATGCCATTTTTTAGAAATGGCACCCAGTTGAAGGAATGCGAACTCCAGTAATATGTATGACCCAAAGAGTAAGAAGGGTCATATCATTAATGGTATTAATCCAACATTTAGAAGCGAAATAGTCTCTCTTGTATTCTCAACATATGAAGAAATAACATCATGTGTTAGTAACATAAGTAATGAATTCTCTGAGTCCTATGTCTTTGAAGGGAAGAATGAGAAGATAAGGATGATAGAGAGAAAGATGGATAAACGGAAGAGGGGAAAGAAGGATTTTCCCATATGTGATAAATGTGGAAATAATCACCTTGGTAAATATTTGAAGGGAATGGAACTTTGATATAAGTGTGGAGAAAAATGACACCAAGTATATTATTCCATGGGTAAGGAAAAGTTTGAAATGTAAAATGATTCATCTACAATGTGTTGAGACACTATGCGAATCAATGTCATAATCAACAGAGTATACCACAAATGATGATATTGGATAATAATTCTGTTATGATACTACCTCAGATGAAGAGGAATAACTAGTGTTATTATGTTTTTATTATAGAATTATTTCATTTGACTATTGTATCAATAGTATATTGGTTATATGAATTATGGAGTTAAATAAGGATTGTACTGCAGTACAATTTTATTGAAGATTTGAGATTATATGGTTCTAAGAAAAGTGACTTAATAGTAAGATACACTTTTTGGAAAATACATGATTGAAGGAAAGGTAATACTTAATATGGTCTTGATAACGAGGTGGTGATTTTTGAATAAGAGATGGTTGATTTGGATAAAATATATTGGATATTCATGACTTACTTTGAACAGATTAATAGTTTGTTTATTTCAACATTGTTGGAATATTCAAAATTTTATGATATATAGAATATATCTAGTATTATATAAAGGATAAGGGAGCTTGAATGTAATAAATAAGGTTTTATGTTAATTAAGGTTGCTACTATGTCTTAAAATAATACATGATGAAGGTGTTCACATGTTATTACGTGGAAAAAAAGGATATTTTGTGTTTAAGTTCCTTTTCAATTTTGAACTGTGAGTTTGGATATGAGTATTTTGGATAAGTCTAAAGGTTGGAATGGATTATGTTTGAAATTGGATACTATTTTTAATGTTATTTTTGGATTGTTATAAAAAAGAGAACACACAGACCGTGTGACAATCCGTTGTGTCGGACAAAGCTACGGGAATCGAACCCACAACCATAGTGTGATTGGGATTTATCGGCCACCACTAGACTATGTGAATTCCCTGGATTGTATAATCTAGTTTCTTAAGGGTCTGATTGGTGAATTATAATTTCATTATTTTTGGAACCCTATATGATTAGGATAAATAGAATATTTATTTTGAAATCTTTTAGAGTGAAAGATGAGTTTATGGTTGGAATTAGTTAAAGAATGAAGCTCTACTTGTCAAGTATATATATATATGTATATATATATATATAATTTTTCCCTCTTATTCTATGGGTAAATTAATTCTTAAACATTAGGCAAGGGATCATAAAACCAAAAATGTGTTATCCTAAAACCTTATGTTTTATTGAACCGATGGTATTTTAAATCATCATAGATTAATGGATTTGAGGCCCTCAATTTTACACTTATTTGTGATTGATGACCTCAATCACTACCTATATATATTTATGTTTTTCTTCAAAATATGTGTCTTTAATTTCCACCAATGTTCTCCTAATTGAGATCATAATTTGGTGGTGACCCTTTCATTTCCCTTTTCCTCTTGTTATGACTAAATTTTACTAACCCAATTTCGGATGTGGGTTTTTCTACAAAGGTATTTTCTATTTCTAACCCTTTATTTTTGAAGAAAAATTTCAGATTTTGAGTATGAAATTTATTGATGGAGGGGATAATGTAACACCCCAAGATTTCATAATACGTTATTTCTTGAAAGTAATTTAATAACTTTCACTACACACATCACCTAGTTCAAGAGCACAACGACTTACCAAATTAGCCGTTCAAAAGTGGTTATGAATAGTATTAACCGAATTTTGAACTTTTTATAATTATTATAATTTTTTAATCCATATTATGAGTTTTTTAGAAATAATTTAAGAACAAATTCATTTTTTTTCTGATAAAAGAATTATTTTTCCAAAAATGCAATTTTATAGCCATTTAATAGTGAACCCTTTTTAAATACAATATTTTAAACTTATATATATTCAAATTGAAAAAATAAACTTCTTCTTTAGAACCAAGACATAATAATTTAGTTTGGATAAATTTTTGGTACTTTTCTGATAACATTCATATTTTGATGAATAATGGAAATTACTAAATTTTAATTAAAACATACTTTTTTAATCAAAATAATTAATGGGGATGAATTATAAATTTGAATGTTTTGGAAGGATAATTAGATTATTTTTTTATAATTTAATACAATTTGGGCCATTATAAGTAATTTCAAATTCAAATTTGACATAAACAAGTGTCAATATTTTGATAGTTATTATTTCATAAAAACACGCTTTTTGTTTTGACAACTACAATTAATTTTAAATTAATTTCTACCACTTATGTGTTTTGAGTTTGGAAATATGGATTCCATATTTTGAATTAGGAGGTCCAAATTGTGTATATAGGTAACATTTATTTTTATACATTAGGAATATTTACTTCAGCAAATATTTTATTTACCGTGGTTAAAGGGCTACATCCAGTAAATAAGGTTAAAAAATAATATTATAAATATATTAAATTACCCTAAAACATGTAATAAATCTATTATATGATACATTTCCGACCATGGTAATCCTTGGTTTTATTTGGGGACCCCATGAAGCAACATGGGAGTGATAATGATATTTTATATTAAATAATCTAAAGTAAAGACAAAAAAAAACAAAAGCAAATAACTTTTAGTAAAACAATTTGTATATGAGGTTATATAATTGATATATTAGACTATAAATAGTCATTATAAAGATAAAAATATTTCCTACCTCTGGATAGTTTATTTATAATTTGTATACATAAGATAAATATATTTATATATGACACAATAATGATGCAGTATTTTTTTATTAATGAAACAATATAATAAATGATATTAAAAATACTAAAATAAATATAATTTAAAGTTATGATGCCATCCAAAAATTTTATAGTTTAAAATGACTTGTTAGTGTTTATTTAATGTTTTTTATTCGATGTAATAAAGTTTTTAGGACTTTAAAAAAATACCTTATTAAATAATGTCAAAATTGATATAAAAGAGTTTTTTTTAAAATATTATATTATCAATTGGTATTCTATTCTTAAAAATATAAGGTTTGGAAAAAGGGCTTAATTAATATTTAATATGTCATTAATTAAAAACTTGGGGTTCTCTTGGAAGTTTATAGTTAGTTTATTAACCATATAATAAAAAAATACAAAGAGACATGGTTAATGTCAAACTATTTATCTAAGAGTTAAATATAAAAGATAATGTTAATATAGCAACCCAAACCTATCAAAAACCTATTGGTCGAGTGTTTTAGACCCATATCCACATTATACATTAAATAATTCATTTTATATCCATTATAAACCGAAAAGTATTATATTATAAAATAATATTTCAATCTTTTCCTAAGGTGCCCCTCACCCCTCTTATAAAAGGGCACTTCACCTTCTCTCAAATTCACACATCCAAAGCCATTTGGATTGGAATCCTCATGACCATATATCCTTCAAAATATCCTACCTTCATACTAAAGGAATTAATTTGGTCCAAAATCCAACCTAAAGAGCCATTTTGATCAAATCAAAAGGAAGAACCCGAAGAAGAGGTAATGATTTCACCACCTGCTTTCAAGTTATTTTCTTCTTTCAGTTACTCTTTGTTTGTTATTACCATACCAAAATAATAAATCCATTACCTTATATATACTGTGATGTTATTATAAATATGGAACAACCATATTCATTTTTATATCTATCATATGAATGATAATGTCACCATGCGTGCGTAAGTACGACTAACCGTCTCCACGCTGTGGTGTAATTTGTTATACGACACTATGTTATTTGGATGTATATAATGATGATTAATATGTATATAAATAATGAAAATAACATTATAATATATCTTTAAAATAAATATACCATCCGATTCTATAAAGTTATGGAAATGATATTGTCGCTCATGCGTACGTACAGATTACCATCTCCACGACGTGATGACATTCATTTCCATGTTCAGCATTCATCAACGATTATAAAAATATATATTACTAATAAATATGTAATATATGAAATAATAATACTAATGGATATATATATATATATATATATATGTATTTATGTATATACATATATCTTATTCACTTATTTCCGTTTAATATGACATGAAAATAGAAACAACGTTTATGCGTACGTATGACCTACCGTCTCCATAAAAGGTGATTTCCATTTCATATATCTATCTATTATAAATATTTACATTCTAAATATATATTATATATAAATCATGGTTTATATTCTGGAACTATATAAATCATGATCTAAATTATATGACCAAGAATAATAAGTTAAAATACGTACGATATAGAAAGTGATTATTACACGAAATGTTAATTTAACTTGAAAATCATTTTTAAATTGGAAGTATAAAGTCATAAATGAATCATGAATGATATAATAAATATGAATATGGTTATGTTATAATCTTATATCATACAATGGTTATTATACAAGAGGTTAGATGTACCCTCGACCAAAGGAAAGTGAAAGGTAAGGGCTAATTTCACAATCTCTTTATTATCTGAGGTTGTTTTTACGTAAGTATCTACTAGGAAATATTTATTATCCATGTCCATGTTTCATAAAAGAGTTTTCAAAGGGATTATATTTAAGGGAATTTTTTACTAAAACATCATTTTACATGTTTTAAATATTTATTCTTCTAAATCATTATCATTAATGTCCGTGTTTTCGAAATGGTTTTTATGGACTTATTTATATGGACATGAATGTTTTATAAATTTTTATTCCTTTAAAATGTTTCAAAATAATATGGGAAACATTTATTAAAAAAAGTCTTCAAATTTTTTCTTTTCTAAATTGTGTTACTTTTAAATGTTTTTATGAAAAAGGGATATTTCTCACAAAGAGTTTTATAAATCATTTTCATCTATATCAACATCCTTTGATGGATTTCAAACTTGTTTTAAGTTGATTTATTATGATACAAATATTCCATATTGTATTAAAGGTTTTGTGATATGTTTGACTGTAGATGTGTTATTTTATTACCATTCATGGTTTATAGATAAAGTATTGAAATTTTGTATACTAGTTTTAATACGAATGTTTATGTTATGTTTAAACCTTTTCATATGAGGAATGCATTGGACTTAGTAACTGACGGGTGGAGCCTGCTATAACTCCTAAATGATTATGTAGGTCTCATGAGACAAAATAGTGTATTGGCACAAGGCCTTGACAAAATCTTATTTTTAGTCTTGGCATAAGGCCTTGACTATGTGGCTATGAAGTCCAGAATTATTCATTCCATTATTATGAAAGTGGCTATTGATATTGCATGTGATTATTTTACTAGTAGAATATCTATGTGAATAAGTAAATGGAATTACCTAATTTTATATTTTCCATATTATGCTGAAGTTTAATTTTAAAAGTATTTTGTTTTATTATTATTCATTTCCTTAAATGTTTATGCTTATTTATGAAATATTCTTCTATATTTTCATCCTTACTGAGCATCTGATCTGACCCCTTTCTATGTTTTATTTTTTTCAGGATTCCATGAAGTGTATTGTGATTGAGATGCAGGGTTAAACTAAGGGAATAATGGCATTCATAAAGGATTATTTATGTTTTGTTTTATTTTATAAAGTGTAAAGTAACATTCATTTATGTAATCTATTTTCCAAGACTGCTAAAGCGATCGGTCATTCGGGACTTGATTATCTGTAGTCATGAAAATGTATTAAAATAATGCACCGACTCTGGGTAACTGGGGTCGGGGCATTACACCCAACCTTCCCCACTTTCCCTTCCCAACACGAGGTGTCCCCTAATCATTATTTAGTTCAATTTACATCCCCCTTTTATCATTGATATGAAAAAAATTAATGATATTTACTGGTTCTCACTGATATTATAGTCGTTCAATATTATTTTTATACATGGCTTGAGATAAGTACTATAAGATTCTTTTCTGGTTTTTTCAACACATAGAATTTATTCTATATATATATGAGTTTCATTACTTTATCACATACATTAGAAACTATATTTTTCATGGGATTTTTTCTCCATTTTATGAATGTTTTTATTGGCCATTGAATATAGTATCATCTCCTTATCCTTTTCATTATATTAAACCTATTAATATTTACCCCTATTTTCTCCATTCTTTCTCATTAATTACTTCCTCCCCTGCATGTATATCTTTTTTTCAACATTATCAACATATAACATTGTCTATACATACTGGTTATCATTGGATGGAAACAACATAGTTCTTTCATGACAAACCTTGTCAATGTACTAGATAACGACGAGTGATATATAAACCAACCTACCATTATGTATGAGGTCTAGGATCTTCTTATGGATGGGTTTTATCAATTTTCCAAAGGATATTTTGTTTCAAAATTCCTCTTCCTTGTACTTGTAATTGATCCCCTCCTATTTGATGTTCATTGGAACCCTTATTTCGTACTTTTTGAACCATAAATCCAATACTGTGACCTTATCTTCAATTTTTGACTAGTGAGGATCAAATTTTAATTTGGAGTGAAGCCGTGGGATAGATGCACCCACACATCAAAATGGGAAGATCACTTTGAATTCAATTCCATATTTACTAACAACATTTGAATGATAAAGGATTTGAGATGAAAAAAATATCATTTTATTAAAACAATTTTCAATTTTTCCTTTTAGGATAATAATATTGCAGGAAAGATGATGCTTTAACTTTTTCTAACATGCAGGTTCCTTTACCATTGGTGGATGAGGAATTTAGTTATCAAAAATGTTGACAAGAAAATGTAGTATTCTATTACATGAATTCATAATGTGTATCATAAAGAGTATGGAAGTGTTTCTTAATCCATAATTTTTTATAGAGTGTGTGTAATAGGGGAGACTACAAGTTTTATGTAATATATGGAATCTTAGTTGATATTTTAGGGTTATCACTATCATCTTACCCACCTTAACTTATTTCTAATTCCATGGTTTGAAATCCAAAAATCTTTTTAGTGTTCTCAATAACATAGATTTATTACTCATAAGTGTGTGCAATCTGAGCAGAAGATAGGTGGATTTATAAGTAGAATATTAGTGAGTTTCATAGTATATGAAATCTATAATCTATATATTCTGTGTAAAATTTGTAATCTATTAAATATATAATCCATGGAATCTATTCAATATATACCCTAACCTCTTTCCCATCTATGTTTCTTAGTGTTTTACTTAGATTGAACACATGGCATGAATTGTACATATTTTCCCTCAAATGATTTTATCATTTGTCTTGAATGTTCTCCATGTACTCCTATAAATATTCATCCCCTTCATGTCTTTGAATATCAGTTACTTAACCAACAACAGAGCCCATACGATCTAGATATTCATTGTTTTGGCCACGAATTGCATCCCACTAGATTTCAACCAGTTCTTCCAATATTACATAAAACAACTCAAGGAGATTGTTAAATGGACCCACCCTATCCTCTTAGAGACAATTGTATGACATCAGGCCCCTTGTGTTGAAAAAAATGTTTTTTCTTGTTTATAAATTATCTTAGTTTTTTTATTATTTCATATGTTTCCTCATGTTCACTCATTTTCTTTAAGAGAAATGTGATATTGATGTGTTCGATGTTGATGATGTGTAATACATATTTATGTGAGGCTATGATTTAAGCCAAAGGCCCAGTTTGTTTTTATCCTCTATAAATAAATATTTTAACTAGATTCACATGGGGATCAAATTTATTCCATTTTTATAAAATCTCATGGTGGTATGATTTTTCAATATAACATGTAGTCCAAATTGTAATTGAGTGAAAAATTGAAGCTGAAAAGATTGTAGTTATTCTTTATTTAGGGCACATCTTCTATAAATTTATTTTAGAGGATTTACAAACTATATACGAGTAATGTGGTTCAGTAAATGAATGTATAATTTTGATTTAATTATTTATTTTTCAAGCTATTTTAATATATCATTATTTATATAGATTCAATCTTAAATTATACTCAAATAACATTTCTTTCTACTATATTATTTAATTTCATGACCTACTCATATGCATAAATGTTATTTTTTTAATTGATAAATGTTAAAAAAGGATTTAAAAATTTGACAGCATGCAAGATATTTTCTTATAAAAATTATTTTAAAGAAAATATTCATTTTAACATGCATTGAATAAAAGAAACATACATAAAATTGTAAAATTATTTAACAACAACCTTACATCAAAGTGAAATCAATGATGTGAAGTTATATTAACATTAGTCAGATGATATGAATTTTTTAAAATCACACGTGATATATTATTGATTGTTTTGTAATTTTTAACAGTTAAGACATTAACAATTTGATATCATGCATGTTATTAAAAGTGCATAAATTTTAACAACAAGCCTGCATTAATGTGATATCTATGATATGAAGTTATTTTATTGTTAATTAGATGTCATAAATTTGTCTAAAAACATGCATGTTATATTATTTAATATTTTGGAAATTTAACTATAAAGTCTTTAATAATATGTCATTTAAAAATGTAAAATATTTCAAACAATATTAATATAATTTAATTTTAAGTCGGTTTTTTTGTTCTTTAAATTTCATAATTTTCAATTTCTTTTATTTATTTAAATACATTTTAAGAAATCCTTTATTGGGATGTTTTTTTTATCATTGCTCAAGTTTTCTTATATGGAAGCTCTATAATTGTATAGAGAATAATTAACCATGCAATAAAATGTTATCTATCTTATCTCATATAATATAGAGAATCAAGTGAATGACTTCAAATAGCAATATTTTTTCACCTTGGAGGTGATGAAATTCTATTATAAAAAATCAGTATGTTTGTGGTTAAACTATGTTAAAATAATAATAATGAGGTTGAGTTTGGTATGGATGTTTAAATGAAAAGTTTTTTTCAGGGAAGGATGTAGAAAATAAGATTTGGAAGATGTTGTGTGTTAGAGACAATGCTTGGTAGTGGTGTTGAAAAAGTATATCATTTAAGAATCCTGGACAAGACACCCCCCCTGAGTTTCTGATCAATGCATTGCAATTCCAAGTTCCCATCCTTTTTTATTAGGGAGTACACACACATTATTCTTTAGTTGATTCCATTTATTGATATAATGTTTCTTGTTTTTATATTTCTACTTCATCTACAGAATGATGTAAATCTAAAGTAGAGTTTTCATATGGGTGAAAAAATGTAATGAGTTGTATAGATTAGAATATTTTTAAAATTGGATTAAATGTATTTTTTATTAATAGTTTTGTATTCTTTTATAGATTCATTTTAATATTAGTTACTGTCATAAATATATTACAAATTTTTATCAACATATATGATAATATTAATGATTCAATGAAAATTAATTACAAACATTTATTATTTGTTGGAATTATCAATCGAGACAAATATGTTCAATTTATTGATAAAAATACAAACATGAATTTAAATTATAGTAATGGTTTTAATAATAGATAAATATATTTCTAAACATTTTAACCAATAAATATATTTTCTATTGGTATTATTATAAATTTTAATAGAACTATTTTATCTATTGCAATAATATAATGTGACATAGTTTCAGCTACCAATTTAGTGATAGAAATTGTTTTGTTGGTAAAATGTTTTACTAACATAAACTTCACTTTTTCCAACAGATAAAACTATATTGTTAATATCTATTTATTTTCTAGTGTTAGGATTTTCTTTTTATTTTTAGTTTCACTTTTTTTATTCGGGGTTGTCAGTGATTTTTGGTCCCTTATAGTGTAAATTGATTGCTTGGTGGTATCTCAAGGACATGAACACACATACATAGGTATATATATATATCCTCCTTCTCCACATTCCCTCATGTCAAGAATAATGTTTACATAGGATTAAATTGCACATAAATATATATTAGAGTGTATGTGTGAACACATGTGGGGAGATCTTCATCAAATGCGTCGATAGACAAAGAGTTTCCTTGGTCTTCTTTTGAGGTAGGATACCAATCCTTTACACTTTTATTTTAAAATGATTTAGTTGTATGCTTAATTGTTATTTGACAAATTGAATTTTGATTTTTTAATGAACTTATTAATTATTAAAAATTATTATTTTTATAAACAAATACATGTTTTTATAATAAAATATCTATAATAGAGGAGCTCTCTCTTCTAAGCCAAAAGTTTTGATTACATATTAAATACCTACCTAAATTAATGATTTTTTAGTTTCCCAATGTTTTGATGACATTGTGTGACTTAATTCATGTTATGAAATTTTCTCTAATGGAATTAGGAAATAGATTTTGCCTTTATCAATGTTATGGAACCTTTCAAAATTTTAATTTCCACTAAAACCCTTTTTGTTTGAATTTCCTTTGTGCAAACAACCCAATGTGAGTGTTAATATGCTTTACTAGTAAGAGTAAGTTTATTTACAACTAAAGGTAATTTTTTTACTTATATTTGATATGACCCGCATATTTTTATGCTCCAGGGATAAATGGTTATATTGAACTTTAATGAAATAATGGCTCTTTTAGTTGTTCTAATTTATAAATGGTAAATTAAAAATAGTGCACATGAGTGGGGAAACTCATGGGTGTCTTTTAAATTTGAATTTGTGATAAATGAGTAGGTATACTCAATAAAAGTCGTGTTGTGAATTGTGACCAATGATTGAGTATACTCATTAGACAATTTTGAATATGAACATAGGTATATGAGGGGGAATACTCATGGAACATATTTGGTTATGACATGTGATTAATGAGTGGGTATAATAATTTTATGAATTAAATTTAAATGGATATATATATATATATATATATATATATGAGTGGGTTGAAAATATGGTGTCAAACATTTAGTGTTATGAAATGAATTATTGTATAGATTCGATGGATGGATCCCCATGGATCATGAACAAGATTGTTGGTTCATTGGGTTGAGTAAGACCCTAGGGTCATGATTCCACTGTATGTATTGGGCGCTGCTAACCCTTGGAACCAAATTTCATGGAAATACATAAGAAATTTCTGGTATAACATGCTCCTTAGACTCCAGTCGGTGCCTAGTCGAGTTTCCATCGAGATTCTCATAGGACTTGATGATGATGCCTTGGTCTCTCTCACCGTGGATCCGTCCCGTTGTATTCTAAATATTTGACATAAAACAAAACTATAAGGTATATGATACATTCACTTATATCACTTGGCTATGGTAAATTGTGACATGTGTAATTATATGGCACGACAATGACTGTTCTGACTCTTCTGGTTGAAAGTAAATGCCATGATTGATATGGTATGTGGGGTATATGATAAAGTCATTGGGGTAAAACATGTTTGGATGAATTAGAAGGGTATGATGTTTATTTGAGAATTACTTGTAGCTTCCATGTCACTGGAGCTTGACTATATTGTGTAGGGAGCCTTTAAGGGATATTTTAGTATCACTATCTTAGTAGTTTTCATTGCATGTAATTCATTACTACCATTTATTTATTACCTTTTTACCTACACATTGTCTTGAATTATATTGAAAAACTTATATTTGGATAGAAATTGTGGTTGCCAGCCTACTAATATTTTAACTCATAGCTTGTTGGGGTACCATTGATACCCAATTAGAATTTCTTATTTATATGGTTTTGGACCTTTTCTAGTGGTCTTTTCTTATACCTAACGAGTTTGGAGCAGAGGACTAAACTGGAGCTTAGGATTCCCAGGGAGATCACCTTTAAAATTATTAGTTATTTAATTAAATTAACTCTTGTTTTGTAAATAATTTTTTATTTTTTATTTCATTTGAGTATGTATCATCCTCTATCATGAATACATTGTATAAACTAGCACTGGCCATTTTCTACATTCTGTTGATATTAAATTCATCATCCACTTCTTTATCATTGATTTACAATGCATCTAATGTTTCTTTCTATTTAATATATAATAAACTGCTTTGCTAATTTGAAATGAGGGTATAAACTCCCCACTGAAATTACTTTACACCCACAATACTAGTTGGTATCCCTAGGCTTTTGGGAAGACATGATTGAGGTTATGTGGAAACCAGTCCAACTATCAGTTTGATGGTAAGGAGAGTCAGAATATTACAACTCATAAGACTTTATCACATAATATGTTACATAGAAGAACAATAATGATGTGATAAAAAGCTTATTAATATAAAAATCTATGAATACAAGTTAACATAATGTACACAAAATTTGGTTCTAGGGAACCAACCCTCATAGTCTAAAAGTGAATCCATAGAAATTATTTTCCATGGTAACATTAGGGAAGTTCCTTATCTATGGGGTATTCAACTATGGTATCAAGGTTGACCTAGAAAAGATTATCGTTATTCTAGTAATCTCACCATGTATTAATCTCAATAAAATACAGAGGATATAGTGTAAACTCTCCCACATTCATCATTTCATTTAAAAAATGGTTAGACAAGATCTCCCCTTAACTAAGCTAATTAATAATAGAATCCCCAATCAATGGTATGGTGACGACCAATAATCCATTGAGTGTATCATGAAGTGCACAATGCACCAACCGAAATTGATTCTGCTGGTGGAATAAATGTCATTGATCTTTTATGTGTCCTACATAGTATTCTCATTGGGTGCCCTCATCACAAAGAATAATGATGTGGGAAGTGAGAACATGCTATACTTCCACAGATGAGTGATTCTAGGTACTAATACATGATACTTTAATATCGACAAGAACTCCCTCGCACATATATTTACAGTGAAAGATATGAATAATTACTTGAAGTACCATGAAGTCCACTTGCACTATTGTATTGGTCCTCTCAAGTATATCCTCAGTTGTCACATGCCGATAGTTTGTTTGGATCGAGGGGTGGTTATTCTATAAAAATAAAACCTTTAGTTAGTATCAAATATGCCAGTGAAAGAACAGGCCTAGGATGATTTCCTCTTATAAAACCTCATCATGGAAGGTACACTAGTGGATATTATACTTCTGTATGAAAATGTTTCTTATTCCCATGACACCACCTAGACAATGGATATTTATTTTTACCCAACCTCTCAAAAAAATTAGAAAAACACTATAAATCCCCAACATCACTTGGTTTAGCTTAGGGATTGTTTTTGTAACCACACACAATGAAATCGATGTATACTATTTCTTAATATCTGAAGGCTTCGCAAATTATTGTCCAGAATACTAGGCCAGAATCACTAGCTTGGAACAAGCCCTTGAGATAAAAATATCCTACATAGATATGAAAGGGGGATTTAAGGCTAGTGATAAAGTAGACCAATAGAGAGTATGCCATCAAAAACGAAGAATTAACCCCTCTCACTAGCTACTTCGGGGGAATAATGATTAAGTTCCCTTTTGAGACCAAATTTTATCATGTTCTCAGATCATAAGATTATCATACCAAATCATTGGATAATGAATCCAAATTCATGGTCATCGCTGATTAGGGAGAAGTAATCTTCCTCATCACGCAACGAAGAATGGTCTCATTGATCACAATTTATGATATGGGAGATATCAACCTGGGTAACACTACCCTAGTGCATGATGGTAAAATATCCACCCCTCTATAGATGGAGCCCAAAGTTAGTTCTCTCCGAAAAGGGAGTCTCCTGACATATCGATCAGGTAGGGAAAACAAAAGGTAGCAAGCATTAAGCTTTACCATATGGGATGGTCCAAATGAGAAGAAATCCCTATTCATTTAATGATTTGGAGTAATTATACATATATTCATAATGAGAAGATATATTATTATTGTCATTGGTGATGTTCATGTGGGATCATGTGGTTATCATCAATCTAAGACTAGGATCTCCCACCAAATCAGGAGGCTAGGTTACAACTACAAACTCGTGATACAATACATTGTGTAATTGACGAATAAATGTCATTCATGAAAAAGCCATGTAAACTTTATCCACAAACCACCATAATTGTTATATATTGGTAAATATTACTGACCATTTTTGGTATTGGGAATCCCTATTGTGGTTCCATATCCCTTGGTAAGATCTTTTTAGTTTACATAAATATTTACTATTATTGAATTCTTCTCCAAATGGGATGAGGAAATACCCCTAAAAGGAATTCGGGGAAAAGGAAATCATCAACTTTATAAATACCCATATCATCAGTAGGTTCAAATCCCATCACAAGATACTATTTTTAAACATAAAAAACTTCTATTTTATATAGTTAAACAAATTGTGCCTTGAGTGTTACATTGAGTCCAATCAATAATACCAGTATCATTCTTTGGATAATTGATCGATAGATGACATTATTATGAAAAATAAAAAAATACTATAAAATATATTGATTAAAGAAAAGAATTCATATTTGAAAAATATATCCATGCTTTGTGGTCCTATCATACCACCATTCAAAGTACTAAATAAAAAAATTCCATATTCAATGGTGTACAAAACATAGACAATGTTTTATAGATATATCTAGCTACATTCACTCTTAATAGCCATTTATGGAAAACTCATTGACGATGAGAATTTTAAAAAATAGACGGATGAGATGGAATAAATCATTGAGAATATGGGGCATATATTGCACAACCATGAATTCTATCATAATTGGATTTCACAAGCGTTAAAAAATAATGTTCACCTTTATTCAGTCCTCCAAGGAGAACTACTGTTAACTCTCAGAACACTAATGATAAAATTTATTAATCCTCCAATGATAGAACTTGAATGGGAATAGAATTATGTCACAATATATTTTTATCACAACTAATTTTACTCATTGGACACAGTAGATAAGAAGCATGTCACACCCCAACCAATGAAATATTTATCATGAAATAATTTTCCTATCCATCATCAGGAATATCACGTCATGAATAAATGATATTAAACTATATGAATGAGTTCCTATAAGAAAGATGTTAAACTGTACAGTTCCTCTTTTCCTAACCATAAGACCTTAAACACCATGGAAAATGTCCGAACCACATTACATTAAAATATAATGAGCATGTTTGAGAAAAAAGACTTAAAACTGAACATCATCTCTCATCCTAACCACATGACATTCAATTATACATAACAGGTCATTATAGCATGACGTTATACTACAATGAAGATGTCCTCACCCCATGTAACTAAACAGAATGGGAATCATTGTCTCATTAATAATCCACCAATCATGAAAAATATCTATGCGATATAAAGATGAAATTACCATGTATCTTTGTGAGGGATAGACTCAGATAGGGGTTCTCTTCAATAATGAACTATGTGTAGCTTGAGTATAATGATAATAAGATACGATGTGATGCCTAGAACCCCATTATTAGGCCTAGATTCAATATTATTCTTCTTTCATATCGACTCATCTATGTTCACAAAAAATTATGTTAAACTACAAGACTAGTGTCCATTCATCATAACACTAAAATTACATGGGTTTTCTGGAACTACATATGGTTTGATTATAATTCCAATGATATACATAGAGATTATTGCATCCCATATCATGGTCCAACCACCCCAAGATATGAAATTACCCCTCCCAATTCTCTAATTATTTTATGTTTTGAGAAGAACATTTTACCTTCCTTATTTCTCACACAGAGCATAGCTCATGTGAGATTAGGAATATTGGTAAATGCTTCCCCACACGAACAAGTCATACATTTTTAGGATGAAGATATCATTTAATAGAATTCAATACCTTAAAATGAACATCGTTATTATATTACACATGATAATAAACTATGTATTTTATGTCCCTCGAAAGACATAGAACTACACAATCCTATCGACCTCATCCAAGTGGACCTCTATTGTTAGTGTTGGTCTTCCACCACACCTCCATACAAGAACTATGTCTGAATTGACTCATTTCATCACAAGATATATAGTGATGCATAGGCCTCCATATATAGGTCTAGTAATAATAAATAAACCTAATAATTCCCCCTACTTATAAGAGAGGCCATCATAGGGATATCCTATTCATGAACAATGTGTTACATGATTCCTTGAATCATAGGATGCGTACTGAAACATGTACCTCCATTATCGAGCCCAGTCACATTACTATATTTTTATATATAGGATCCTACATCCTTATCATGAGATGTTAAACTATATGGTTTTTTATAAACTATGTGTTTCTTTAATACTGACATCATGGTATACATAGTGGCACCCGAATCACTAGTCATGGGTCCAACTATAATAACTTAAGGGAAAAATTCCCCTTTTGTGTATGGGATAGACCTGTCTAGAGTGTATCCCATTCAATAACAATGTATTAATTGTCTTATACACTAACAAGATATGTATCAATTCCCATGACTCTGATCTATTGGTAAAGCCATGATAAATAAAATATTTCCTTGTTTTTGCATATGGTTCAATCCTGTAAAAGGAACTCTTATATGTCCTAGACACATTATATTAAAATACCTGACAAAAACCATATACCTATTTTCAAATGGTTTATAATTCATATAGTCTCATTTTTTCCATCTTATGTGATAAATTGGATCATGGATTGGTTGTTCACGTAGTACATCTTTCATAATTTCTCATGTCAGTTCCCACATCCTTACTATATGATGTTAAGCTGCAAGGAAACATATATGTCATTACCACATGATGTTAAAATGTAATGAATCATATAAGTTCTTAAAACATGATGTTAAACTACAAGGAAATTTTCATGGTAAAATTACACTAAAAATGAAAAAAAATTGTATCTCTACTACACAATTTCAAACTATGCTGATCAGCACCCATCTTCATCCCTTATTAAATGACCATAATATTTTGATTGTAGTAATAAGAACATGGTATATTTATAACAAATTTTAGTACCATCAATTCATAAATCACCCATCATGTATTTAGCACCTCATGTTACCAAATACCATCCATGAACCTTATAAAATAAAATAGATCTCTCTAATAGAACATGATATCTATGAATAAGGGCGCATACCTACCAACCAGATATATCTTGGATCAATAAGAAGGGATTTCTAATCCTAGCGAGGCTATTGTCATCATGGTGAAACTCAGCACCTGATGGTGTTCTAGATAATCCCTAGTACGATTTTCCATAATCATTAATCATGACATGAGAACCTCAGTACACGATTTAAAACATTTTCATATCCCACATGGAAGGATGATGGAGTGAACTTTACCCTAGGTATCCTAATTAGTTTTTTCTAAATTTTAGCTCATATTTTGTATATATGCACAATGACTATAAACTTCCTATATTTTGGTAGAATTTGTACAACCTTAAACCCTATCCTTTGATGTTCAAAATGTAAAGACCATAAATTACTTGTGAATGAGACTCAAAACTTATTAGGTTGAAACTCCACAAAGGGAGTCTTGATAAAAAGTCATGAATTCACTCTCTATACTCTACATCTTTATAGTTTAAGAAAAAATTAGGGCATAAATAAAAGAGGAATAAAGTAAATATGTCCAACTTTATATACATATTAATAACCGAGTCATGTTCGATGTACCCTCTAGTCTAGAAAAATGTTAATGTATTGGTTTGTCACTTTGCCTCTTTGAGATGACATGTTCATCAAGTGGTCAAAAAACCTTTTGATTGCTCGAACCCTAAAATGATATTACAATTTCCAAAAATCATAGTTCATGATTTAAGTGGATCACGTCACTGTAAACCTTTCATGGTGATTGGAAAATCATACTAGTATTCAAGTGATTCTTTATTCGAATCATCATGTATATATATGTCTCTCTCATATGTTTCTATTGTCATCAACCAAATAGGTCACTTGAAAAGAGGTCTTCTTAATTGTTGTGGGAAATGATATCACCGTGGAAGAAACAAACACCTTAGTGTGTTCATGGCTATTCCAAGCATGATATTCCTATATCATCCCCATGAACCAAGAAATTCATACCATGATTTAAAATCCTCATAACTAGAAAATTCAAGTGGATTCAACATCCTAGACATTATTTCACAATGTTTTTAACCTTTTAAATGTATAAACATGGAACTCCATTTAGTAACATTTTTATACCCCACACACCATGATTTAAAATGATAAGGTATAGTGCTCAGGATTCACATAATTTTTGAACTTCTTTAAGGGATCAATAACCCTTTCTATGGGGGGTTTCCCCCATACTAATTATAATAACCAAAATGTTATAGTCTTCACATATCATTAATGACCATTGGAAGTGATTATAGGTCATATTTCCTTGAAAATATAATAACGCAATAGGTATTTGACCTACCAATTAAAATAATCTTATCCATATAGGAAATTATCTTCGATCCTCATGAGCCATGGTAAGAAAACAATGAAAGATAACACCTTATGATGTTTGGGGAATCCATGGCTTGTCTACCCCATTTCATATTCCTCAACCAAGAATTTTGGGATAAGACTTACATAATACACATTCCAACTATCCAATGATACCTATCATTACTAGTATTATGAATTCAACAAATATTACCCCCATAATTTTTCCATGGACCTTAGAAAATAGTCGATACACCTCTATTTTATAATGATAATAATGCATAAGGTATTTGACTTACCAATTATATGAAACTCCTCCATATAGGAAATAAAATAAAATCCTTGTGATATTTGGTAACACTACAATGGAACTAAGAACTATAGGGTATCATGTGTCATACCTAGCCTTTTCCCCCATATTCCATATTCATCAATCATATCCTAGAGTCGAGACATTAACCTTCATGGCATATAAAAGGTTTGTAATAAAAATTCCTAAACATCAATGATATATGGTTAGATCTAAAAGACATTAAAAATAAAATGATATAAGGCTTGAGCTAAAATAACTTAAATGGTAGTGATAGAAGGTCGAAGCTAAATAACCCTAAACTACAATAATAGAATGACTGAGCTAAATGAACTCAAATTAAAACATTATACTATATGATCTAAAATACCATAAAATATAGAAAATAGAAGCTCTGAGCTATAAGTCCCTAAAATAAAACGATATATGGTCCAAGATGAATGGCCCAAAAATAAAAATATAGAAGGTTTTCACTATAATAACTAAAACTACAATAAGAGGAGATCTGAGTTAGAAGACCAAAAAACTAATGAACATTTGAAATTTAGTCTATAATTATAAAAAAATATTTTTATTCCAAACATATAGCCTTAGAATAAATCAAGATATTCTCTCCATGTCCACATGCATAAGCAAAGAAAATATCACACTCCCTATAAGACATATATTCTACCCAATTTTCCTTTTGACAATCATATTATCCCTAGATAACTATAGTGGCTATATTAGAGATGAATCTCAGGTTTTTGGGAATTCATGGGCATTTCCCAAAGAGAAAAACTATTATAATTTAAATAATAAAATCCATAAATTCATATTTCATTGATATTAAGAAAGGGATGTGTATATTCATTTATTTATGGAACAACATCTCATCAAAATGTCCTTAATGACAATAATGAAAAAATCTATAAAACGAGATATAAATTTTGGATAGTCTATTCATTGATAGCATAAAAAAGAAGGAATATTCCAAATTTCTATCCTCAAAAATGTTTCAAGACAAATAAAATATAAATAATTGATTAAACATAAAAAATATTTGATTGGATGATCTGGATAAATCATTAACAGTTTGATGGGAAGCGTCAATTGAGCATCAAATTTCCTCATGCCACACATCATTTATATATACCCTTTGATGGAGGAACTCTATATGAGTAGAAATATCCTCAAATATATTTTATTGGATTACAATGGGGAAGATAACACTGAGAGATAAAACATTGATTGAGCTACAAAATCAAAATATCAATATATATATATATATATATTCAAAACATCTATTTGAGTGTGCGCCTCATATATTAATTGGAGACTCTACTACAAAGCCTCTGAAGATTCCTTCATATTTTTAGTTTGGGTATTCATGTTTTCATAATCATACATTCCCTTATAACTAGTGGATATATCATTCCACATCCTAATGATATGTCTCATGATTTTGTAGAATGGATAGAGTTCAATTCCTCTCACCCCCAAATCAAGAAATAGTCAATGAATACTTTCTTCATGACCATGAAATATTTAAAAGGGTGTTTCAGTGACCAATGTGTGAATATAATACCAAATATTCCTATGTTTATTTTTTTGGTTGTTGGAGAATCTAAATTGGAATGAGTAATAGTCAGTTGAAAAGACGAGGAATTTGGATAGGAAGCTTCATATATTCTTCCTCGAGAGGGGAATATCCCATTGCTAATGATGGAGGGATAACTTCATCTACTGATTATGTCACACTAATTAGATGGTCATCACAAGGTTGAGGAAAATTTCTAAAGGACTCACTCATGTTCTTAATATATTCTATCATTGCTATGAAAATGGTGGTTAATGAGGAAAATGGGTTATACACGCAGTGGACTAGTTGGTTCATCACACCACACAGGAAGGCTTCCATTAAATCATGGGCATAATCATAAGAAAGGAAACCAGATGTTCCAATATGAGAAAAGATGATATTGAAATTGGTGTATTCACATTCCAATATCTACCATAACTATTAGATGATCCAGGGATATTTTTCTACCATCTTTCATGTCGAATAAAAAGGAGAACCCTTTTGGATACAACAAAACTGTTCACCAAGCTGATAAGGTATATATGGATTAAAAACAATAATCTCATATATAATGGATTCATGGAACCCATCCTGATGAGATATCTTGTATAACCTTTTATCAAAATATAAACCACTACAATCAATGATTGGACCAATCAGTGCATGGTAAAACATGAAATTGAATTGGTCGAACACATTAACGCATTAGAAACCTCAATATTTCTCTAATGAAATAACCTCAACCCCATATATGTTTAATAGTCTAGAAAAAAAAAAAATAAAGAATCGATGATCTTAGTGGTATTGTATTATATATAGTAGAGAAAATTCTCCCCTATCCATCCTAATAAAAATAAAAAATCACCACTGATCAAATAGGGGATATTTATGTATTGAATGTTTCCAATGAATTGGTAAAGGTATCAAAGAGTCATTACCATCAGACTGAGGCATCATACCTTTATGAGTCATGATTCCATTACCAATGTATTGACCCACATCCTTGATCCCGACTCTTCAAATGAAAAAATCCACATTTTTTGGGACATGGTCATGACTCCCTTTACCCTAATCCTTGGTGATATCATGATATTTACTTGGTGGATTTATGAGGTATGATCCCTGACTTCGAAAATACCCTAATACAATCCTGTGTTGTCATAACCTGCAAGGAAGGGAAACAATTAGGGTGTATAACAATCATCCTAACTCTGTTGTGATAAACAAAAATAGTGATCCAATATATTCAAGGGATGAGCAAGTGTATAGGGAGTTACTTTCTTAAAATTTCCTTTATAATGTTGATTATGTCCCTCACCAATAATAGAGTTTGTAAAGGGTTATCCCAAAAATTAGAGTTATGATGGAACTCATCATACACTTCTCAAATATGGGGTATCCCACCAAGTTGATAGAAATCCCAGAGGTTATTCCTACCTTGTTATAGGAGAAATGGAAATAAATGATTCAAGGACACCAAAGGATAACCAATTATCTAATAAGATATGTATGGAGAAAAATAATTAATTGGGAAACCCATACCACTACATATAGATGGACATTATATATTTTTTCATAAAACATAATGAAACTCCTCCTAGCCTAGAAAGGCCATGCCCATTCATCAAAAAAAGTTCCAACAAGTTGAAGATCACATTTTTGAGCACCATTTTCTACCAAATATATTTATTTAAGATAAAAATATGGTATAGTTTCACAGATCAATGGGATGGTGAGTGAAATCACATCCATCTGGACCTTGGGGAGAGTTCACCAGCATATAAGACAACCCCTAGGACCATGCAATGACCAATAGATCATACTTTGAAACTGTCAACATAATGAAGTCATGAAAGTTAAAACCATCAAGATGGTAGGTTGAAGAATAAATAATAAATAGATGCTTTTTCTAGCATGCCGAACCTATAGAGTAATGTGGAGTGACAAAGGATAATTTTGGAGATAGAATGAGAGAAAACTTTTCAAATCCTCAATTCTACAGTGAAAAAGATACTCAGGGTCTGAATAATGATTCCTAGAAATCATATCACTCTATATACTTTATGTTGAGGAATTATAATGGGAGATTGAATTCATCATCTCAAAAGAATGAATCATATGTTAGGTAAGTTAAAAGCTTGTTAGAAGAAATGTGTAACTCTTAAAACATTTGGAGGATTGGATGAATCATAAATGGGATTCATGACCGCATAAAGGATTCCTGAATATTGTATAGCATAAAACATCATGTGAACTACATGAATCCACAATACATTGTGAAACCAACCAATATTTCTCAATAATTGCTATCATGTGACCCTCACATGGTTATGGGATCTGAAAAATAGTCAAATGATCATGAAACCAAGCCATATATTCCTACAAACCCATCAAGGAAAGACATAAAGTAACTAAGACCATGTTTTAACCAATTTCAAAAGAAAATTTCATGGATGATTCGAACAAGTTCATGGCAAAGGAATGTATTTCAAAGAAGTTATCGAAAAGAGATCTCTTGGTGAGATCTCACAATCAGTTCTTCAGAAAATTCTTGTGAAGGATACACATCTAGAAGGTAGATGCATTATATATAGTAATTATTTATCCATTTAACCAAACACCCTTTATTCAACTTTTTTGGGACTTATAAAAAATAATAAATGTCACTCGACAAACCAAGATTCCCCCAAATACAAGTATCACATAGGCATTTAAATTCTTCTGAATTGAGAACTTGTTCCCATGGAAGAAATTTATTTGAGGGGAATATTCTGATACCCACTAAAAGAGTATTAGAAAATATACTATGGAAGAAATACTTGAATATATGATTTATTTAACCAAAAATGATAAGGAATAAGATAGTGACCAAGAAATTTTGTATCACATGACCCTCCAAAGGACACCTAATATCATGTCCCTCAGATGGTCATAAAAACGGTCATGTGTAGCACATAATCTATGTGAAGATATTGTAGAGAACCTTTTACAATATCTCATTATTCTTAAAAAGGCATCAAAGGCAATCACTGATCATGCAACAACCTCTAGAAAAGATGCCTCAGATAATGTGGATTGTTAATTGGTGGATTCTTGACAACACATCCAAATATCATAGGGAAATTAGGGGAAAACATCCAAATATTTGGATAGGTTTTTGGTCATAAACATACTTTTTTGATCCCATGTGGCTTGTGAGACACCATAAAATAATTTTTGACATCTCTTATTTGTCATGAAATAGATCATGGGAATTTCCCCATTGTCATGTAATGGGTTTTGGATATGCTTAGGCAGTCCTATGCACCCCTTTTGGTTCCAAATAAAAATGGAAGTTTTTTTCCATGAAAATTATCATGAATCACCATAAGAACCGTTTCTAGCCACATGATGTGTCACCATGGGGAGACTAATTTTCTTTTATAACACTCATTAAAATTCATGAGATCCCTATCCATTTTGAAATAAAATAGGAAAAATGGAAATTATGGAAGAAACAAAAGAGGGGAAGATACATTGATATTTTGTGATTGAATTTACACAACATGTGTAATCACCATTGATCAAGTGCCCCCCCCTCTACTATCTAGTTGGATCCCATGAAGGCCCCAAGAAACTCCACATGTTTCTTTCAAATAAACCTATGAAATCCTTCTCAGATCATGTGAATTCATTTTAAGAGGAATCCTGATCTGGTGAATGTACCAAGATATGTACTTCTATCCTTTTAAAAACCCTTTCTACTGTCCGTATGATTAGGAAAAAATCCTTTGATTAGACAAAATACAATTAATTAAGTTTTGATGGATCATCTCACAATTGCTGAATATCATGTGATGCACCTATGATGGCATACTGTATGATTTCACGAAGTGAATGACACAAAATCCATCAACTGACTCCAACCAAGACATATTCAATATGAAATGTGAAAAGTGGAATATAATTGTTGTCATGAGGCCTATAAATCACCCACCACAACATGTAAAAATAAATTCATGGATCTACATAATGACACATCTTGGCATCAGAACAAACATCTCAGAGTAGTTGATCTGGCAATAATAATGGTTTTTCATGAGGAAAAATCCAAGGAATAATTTCATGAACATGAAGCATTAATATAGTCTTCCCATGATCACATGACATCACATCAAGGACTTATAGCATATTATGCAATGAATATCCTTCATATTTGTTGAATCACATGAGATCTAAATAAGATAACACTGAACTAAGATAAGGAACGTATGAAACTAAATGATAGAAAAAATACTTTGAAAGATTAATGAATTATATGAATAACATATATTATAGTCTTCATGTGCTTCACACGAACCATCTATGTCTTGTGATGACAACAATACATGTCTCCAATATCATGTGATGGATTCCTTGGCATATCTTTTGGACCATGTGAAATACCATGTATATGTCAATACAGGCCCGAGAAGCCCTCTGGGAATCCCACCCATGTCTCATGAAACCCTTTAAGAATTTCATCCATGTCTTGATATGTCTCTTATAGACATGTATCTTTAGTCTTGCGGTCACACCCAAACATTCTAGATGGGTCTCATGGTGGAAACAGAGCATGTCAGCTAGCTCTTGTGACATCCTCAAGATAATCCTTCCAGGTCTTGCAACACCACCAAGTATAGTCAACTGGCTCTCATGAAATCCTTCAGAAAGGGCTTCTAGGACATGTGACTCCCTCCAAGCATGTCAACTTAGATCTTGTGATGGACTAACGAACAAGTCATCTTGGCCTTGCGATGTCCTCTGGATAATTGAAACTTGATTTATGATATCCTTCATATATTCTTTTTATATAATGTTAAGTCAATAATAAAATTAATCTAGATCATGTCAATTCCTTTAGATATATATGAAATATAGCTAAACATGTCTAGACAACCTCTGGAATGACAGAAAAACAATCAAGGCATGTATGGAAAGCAATCTAGAAGTTGTGGAAGATAGGAAATCCAGGTCATTTAGGTATCCCCGAAGAATATAACCTTTTCTAGTGCACATAAAATGAAACGTCTATATGTAAAAAATGAAAATAATAATAATAAGATATATCCAACATACAATTTATTCCTCAGTGTATATTCCCTGATAAATGGCATAATATGACTACCTCTATATTAAGGAAAACTCAGTGTGTAAGCCTTAATCATAAAAAACATTAAAACTCTGATTCTTATAATAACCATGTTACATATGATTCCTTAAAATTTACCAACCTCATATGGGAATCCACTGATGTGTATGTACCCCTATATCGATGACATTTCAACCATTATAACCTAATCAATCACATGGGATAATCATTCTATCTCATACATTAGAGGAATAAGAAGTTAACTAAACTATGAAAAATATATTCCCTACAATAACTAGGATATATATGACTCATTATTAAAGACCATGATCATATGAGAATTTACTTAAATATATACCCCCCCATGTAACTAAAATTTCAACCATTATGATCCAATAATTCCCATCGGAAGATCATTATACCTCATCCATCAGAGGACTGAAAAATCAAGAAAATTTATAAGAACATAGATTCTTACAGCTACCAAGATATGTAGGAATACTTCCAAAGGCACGATCATCATTTTAAACATCCAAATTACTATACTAGTACATAAGTCTCACAACCATATAAAATTAGACCTATTACTTGATATCACTTATTTCTCTCACTGATCATGGATCACAAGGGCTTATAGACTAGAAATGGTCAAATAATTTACATCATTAATCTCCACAATCAAGGGAAACCTCAGTGTGTAATACCTATGGTACGGTAAGATATGATTGTCCCCATATAATGAAATCTAAATTGGTGGCATTCCTAAGGGAATTATTGAACTACAATTAATCTTATTCCTATAAAAATAGTGAAATATAGGATTTCTCATCGAATATTGAGCTCAAATACACAATGTCTACATGCCCTCATATATTTACCATCCACATGATGTTAAACAACATAGGTTTAACAAACTGTGTGGGCATATATTCCTATTATAAAATAAGATATGTAGGATTCCTCATAATGGAATAATACCATTCTAGAAATATTAATCTCCACACTATAAGGAATTATATTATGAAGTTCCTGGATATATGGATTTAATATATATATAGCTACTTATTTGTGGAAATAGATGGATAACCTTATGTACATTCATATGGATTCACTAAATGAATCCACTTCTCATATAAAGTGTTTAACCTATGATCCTTTTTTTGGTAACTAGTCCTGCATCACGATTATGATGAGATTATCAAACATATTTGAAATATATAATAGTGTTCCAAAGTATGCAATAATTCCTCCCAAAAGGGTGTGATGAGAGCACCATCCCATTCTCTCAAGAAATTTGAGTTCCTAAGAATTGTTGGGATTGAATTCCCAAAGGTCCCCATACCTTTGGAAATTAGGTTTGTACGAATTTATATATGTGGGGGCCATTGAGATATTTCGTTAGGGATAAAAATGGTTATATAAACAATGATGGTGAAAAAATACTTTGAACAACCCAAAATCAAACTTTCGGACCATGACTACCTCATCTTTTCAACAATGGAAAAGTAGAGAACCCAATGAGAAATCACTTAACCATGAAATATCCAGCACATTGTGAAAATAATAGACATTTTAGATCTCATTGGACTATCTCATTTCTGTTGCATTAGTGGTCCTTAACATCTTTCTATATAAACAATTAAATTTATTCCCCAGAGGTAAATTAATATATAATGGAAATATAAATAATTATATGTTCTTGTGGAAAAAATATGTATGGTATTTTAATTATATGATGGATGGGACTACAATTTTATTTACATAAAATTTATTGAGAAATTCATTATATCAAATGGTTTTCTATGTTGAAGATTATGGATTGAGAATAATACACTATGGGACCCCTTACATAACATTTATGGGATAAGGGAGTGATCCTAATCTATTATGGGGATCTGTATGTTTATTTAATGGGGATGGATAGAGGAATAAATACATAATGTGAATTTATACACTATATGAATATGTTCATTGTAGCTACACTCAATTTAAAGAATTAATTTTTATTCTTATGTATATGCCATGTAATTTTTTATTTTTTTGATATCATTTTTCAGGTTCAAAACTAGGTAGAGGCTAATTTCTGGGTTACTATAGCAGGTACTGTAGCAGCTCCTATTCGGTACTGTAGCATCTAGAACTATTCAAGCCGATTAGCAATGCAAGTGGGGACCTAAAGGCGATCAATGATTCAGAATCTGAGGAGGGGAAGTTCTAGTGGGTTGGGTCTACAGGTCATGTATGGGCATGGTCTGACTCTGGGCCTTCAGGTCATATATTACGGGTCATGTCAGGCCTTGTGCCTTGGGCCTACGGGTCAAGTATGGGTTCCCCTTCAACCCTTAAAAGGGGTATTATCTATAATAAAATAAAAAAAGGACTTTGGGCCATTCATGTGGAATCTTATTTCCACACACCTAGAAATCATTTATTATGTTGTGATAAATTTTTTTTTCAATGTATCCATATTTTTTTATCAATGTATTACAAGGTTTTATTTTAATATATTATTTTTATACACCTTTATAATGTAACTATATCATAAATTTCATCTTATAATAGCTAATAATTTACTATTATTGATTGAAATCTGTAAATTTATTGAATTTATAATCTCACACATTTATTTTGTTTCAATTATCTAGGATTTGAATACGATTCTTATTTTCTATATTTATAGAGGGATCTAATGTTGGTAGGATATTTCAGTAAGAATTTGGAGAAATAATGTGAAATAAAAAATTTATAAATAGAATCTCAAAAGAAAATAATCTATTGGGTTCAGGAATTCATAGAATTTGTGAGATGGAATTTGAAAATTATGAAAACGGAATAAAAAATTTGTTTATCATATATGGATTATATCAATTATCATTAAATCATATGGATACTATTTTTATTTTTGATATAGGTCTGGGAGTGCATGTATGGGGTACCTTAGTTGGTATAAGAGCAGCGTTTGGTTATTTTTGAAGCATATAAATAATAAAAGTATGAATATAAGTCAATCTACAATTAACAAAAATTGATGTGGCATAATCCTAAGATATCATATGTTTAAATGATGTTTCCCAAATATAATCTATATTTGGTAAACATTAATTATCATATAATCTATAACTATTATTATTATTACTTGATACACCTATTGATATTTAACTAGTAAATGAACAGAACCCATATGGATCAATTAAAAAACATCTATATTGGACAATGCAATTATTTACCAAATAGGAAACTATGTGTGATAGTAGATGGGGTGAAGACCATCTTGGAAATTCATCATACAGTATTCAATAAAAAAAGAATCCTATGGATCTTCTTAAATCATCAATGAATGAGAAACATACCATTTATTTTTTTTATGAACCAACACAAAGACCTGTTTTTGTGACGTATCATCAGAAAAATAAATAGTATATTATTAGAAAAATTTAAAAAATAATTTTTTTCCTACTATACTAGAGGAGTTAAAAACAATTAGGCATTTATTTCCGTTATTGTGAGGATAACCAATGTTTTACCATAATTATGATTATAGATCTAATAAATAATGTTGACTTGATGAAATGGGATGAGTTAAAATTGGTATCTTTTTTATTAATTTGTCCCAAAACTATCCTTACAAAAATGTGAGAGAATTCCTTTTGTTAAAGAGAAATGGGCATTAATGCTTTTATAGACATGATGAAAACAACAGAACACTTATAAGGTTTGCCTCTAGTGTTATCATTGTAAATTAAAAAAATACTAAAAATTCTAATTTTATTATAAAAAAATATACAAAATAAATTGTATTTATGATGATTTGATAGATATAAAGAAATATTATTTATGTCCTCCCAAGGTTGACATAGGTATTGGAGGCTCAAATTTCACACACAATTTAGGTTACAATAAGGTAAAAAATTATTTTTGTGAAACCAAAATGATAAAACCTATATTTGAATTAAAATATATATTCCTACATGTTAAAGATATAAAAATAATATTGGGTTAAATTTATAAAAAGGGGTAGGTAAATGCTTTAATTTTGGAATAGAGTGTCATCGGGAAAAGTAATACCAATAAAATATAAATTTCAAAACCAATGAAATAAATGAAAATAAAGCTCATCCTAATGCACTACTAATATTTTAATTCTTCACTTGTGTGTAGTATAGACAATAAAGAAACAAATTCACCAATATAAGGGTTTATAATTACATTAATTTTAGAAAAATTTCTATGATGAGAAAAAAGGGTATACTTATTCAATAAAAAAATTGATGTTAGTACACTACTCTACGTAATAATTGAGGAACTATGAGGAATAAAAGTGTAATTACTCATAGAAAAAAATTGATATTTAAAATCAATGCTATTATTATATATTATATATTTTCATATAAAATAAAAAATTACCACATTTTTAATTTTATATATAATAAAACCTATTATTAAAATTTTAAAAAATATATGTATTCATTCATTAATTATTAATTTATAGATAAAAAGGAAAAATCATTTACCTTAAAAAAGATGTAAATTTTAAAGAACTTTTTTTCTATGTTTTGTATATTGTATTTATTAATTATAATAGTCTATGTTTGTAGGGTGATTTTTTGTCATATAGTTCATATATATATATATTTATATCAATAATTTAACTTCCCCAAAATGATTTTTAATTAGTATGAAATAATATCTAATTATTCTTAATGTTTAAAAGTTAATGTTTCTAAATAGTTATTTTATGCATTTTACAATTATACATAAAGTAAAAAATATTATTTATTAATGATTATAATGTTAAAGTATTTTTTATATATAATGAAAAAATCACCCCTCAATTGATTATTATGAATTTATACAACATATGAACAAAAACATGTAATGTTTAAAATTTCAGTTAAAAAAAACAGTTTCTAACTATATATTTTTATATTTCATTTAGAAGAAAAAGTTATCATATTAATAAAGTTAATTAGATTAAATTGAGTTAATCTATTAAATAAAAACATTGAAATTTTTAAATAAGGCCAATTTCATTTTTATGTATAAAAAAGGTTATTGGGGTGAATAATGCATTACATCATCAAACTGTAAAAAGGAAAAAATGTAGTATATATCCAAAATGATTTATAAAACACATAAAAATATAATTAAAAGTTTATAAAGGATAGATTTGTTTTCCAACATTTTTTTTCTGACTTATGGTATCACTTTACTTCTAAAAATGATCTTCCTCAATTATTATATGAAGAGAAACGGAAAAAATGCCACATAAAATTACTTAAAAAGGAACTCTCTAACAACCCTTACAGTCTAAACAAATAATTAAATTCTTGGTTAAGTTACAAAATTTTATACCTCTCCAAAAACATTTTATGAGTTTTTTAGCTTATCTTAAAATAAAATAATCTCAAATTGTTTATCCCAAGGGAACTCTTTTTGAGAAAGGGAGAATTACATCTTTATAATCTCTCTTTATGATTAAATGTTTCCACTATAGTGATGTTTTTCTAAAATAATTTCAGTTATAAAACTATTATTATACTATTTTATAAATTTATACTGTTACACACTCATTTGTATAACAATTTCATGTTTGGTTCGATTCAATCACCAAATAGACGATTCTATATTATCCCCTCCACTTCCAAAAATTAATGAGAAACAAGAAAACATTTGTGACAACCCATTTAAGGTCAAGGTAAATAATTTTCTTTCCTTATTAATACTGAATAAATATTTTTTAAAGAGTTAGATTTTTTATTTGAATATTAGGAAATATTTCAATTAAAAATTAAAAAGATTTATTTCTACCCAAATTGAGTTCATGCATTATATTTTTTTCAATCCAAATATTTAAATTTTATAATTTCAATTTGAAAAAATAAAATTATGGTTTTTAATCTATATTGTTCAAATCATATTTGGATGAGTTTTTATGTAATTTATAAAATTATTTATGTTTTAATGAATAGTAAAAATAAAAATTTTTATGAAAAAATGTATATGTATTTAATTTATTTAATAAGTATAATTCTATTTTTTGATCAGATATAAAATTTCATAACATACATTGGGTTAAAAAAACTATTTATATTCATTTTAATGAATTATTAACATGAATCTAGTATTAACAATCTTTAGACTTCAAAAGTTATTTTTCTGAAAATATACTTTTCATCACATTCAAATGATTAATTTTATATTAAATTCTACCTTATCTTTGTATTGTGAGTAGGAAATTTTCTGCAATCATCGGGTCCAAGTTTATTAAATATGTACCTTTTAATTTAATTCATTATGAATAGTAAATATTGAAAATATTATCACTATTGTAGGTCTTAATTAGGCTATTAAAATAAAATAAATTATAGCAATGAATAAAAAATTACCCTAAAGCATTAATTTTTCAAATAATATGGTATTATTTGGGCCACATAAATTTTAAAATACATGGAAACATGGTGTCATATTTATTTGATTTTGACCTTTATAATTTTTATTAAATATAAAGTCCTAAACATCACTTTTTTCATTTTAATATCTCTATTTTTCTATTAGTATAAAAAAGAACCTATGACCAGTAATAATTTTTTTTAAATATATATTATTTTTTTATTGGTAATATATTTATTACTACTATTGATGAAATAATTAGTATAAATGTTTACACAACACTCGGATAATGTTTATTAAATTAAAAAAATAATATAAATTATTTTTAAAAATATTAATATTAATATCATTTGGGTAAAAAAATTTCTTAAAAAAAATATAGATAAATTGAATATATTAGGAATTATTTATGGTATTGCATTTGATTTCTGTTTTTGTTATGATATTCATAGATTTAAATTCAATGAATATTTAAAAAAATGAAATTGATCATATTTAATAATTAATGATTTTCTAGTAAAGGTTCTACAATTACATAAAATCATTTTTCTATAAAAGTGATAAGGATTTGGTTTAAAATATCATTAATGGTTTAATTTTTGTCCAAATTTCCATCTATAGTAACTATATTGATCCCTAAATGGTAAACAACATCTATATCACTATAATTGTAGATGGGGATAACATGGATGGTTGTAAAAGTATAGGGAATTCCCACAATAAGACTCTTCATGAAGGTTTTTATATTATTCATTTAGATATGATGGTCATAGATTGAAATATGAAAATTGAGATATCCCTTCTACTGAAACAGTTGGAGCTCACCCTCCCTCTGCATTCTCTTTTATGGAAGGGGCACCAACCAAATGTATCCAAAGCCACCCCATAATAAAAATTAGAGCACCAAACTCCTACTATCAGTGGGATTTAGCTAAATGTAGATAGTTCGTATGATAATGGATTCATTCCTGGAGGATGAGCTCCCCATGAACAATCATGTTCATCCATTTTTTTAATTTAGTGGGTTCTTCAGATGGAAAGACTCTCTTATAGTAGAATATTAGGACGTACTAAAGGCACTAATGATGTTCCATTCTCAGGGTATTAATTTATACTCGGTGGAAATATACTATTATATTATACAAAATTTTATACAATAGAGATACACAATACCTTGGGAACCATCTGACTAATTTGTAATTAAAAAATTCTTTTCAACAGTCAGATGAAACTCCAAGACACATTATGTGAGGGAAACACAATTGCAGAGTTCCTGGATTCCTAGTCCAATCATGATAACCCTTGAAGAAACTTTAATAGCATAAGACCCATTCCCCTTATTTTACTAATATTTTTATAAATTAATAATTAGGTATCAATGACTTCAAACCTCCACCATCTATTTGGTATCCCCTACCCTTTCAAACAAAATGCATAATGTTTGAGTGGGATAATGTGGGGATGAAACAAAAGGACAATGTAAAAAACAAAATACAAGCATTTATAAATTTAATTGTATGATATTATTTAGATTTATAATCATCATGGATTTTAATCTTGTAAAATTTCATTAATAATATTATAAAATTTAATTTATATAAATTTTATACTTTAAAAAATCCTAAGAGTGCTCCACCCCTCCCTTATAAAAGGGAAACTCTTCGCGTCTTTTCTTCACACATGAAAAACATTTTTATCGATAAATAAAATCTCAAAAACATTCCTTAAATATCTCCCCATATTATATAGGAATTGTTCGGATAGTAAAACAAACATTAGTAATCAAATGATGTAAAGATTAAATTGTTTTCTGAAGAAGAGCAGTAGTTCTTAATCATTAATTTTCATTTTATTTCTTATTATACCTCCTTAAAAATTATTAAATCATGCTAAAATTATAACATATATACCATCCATGTAGTGAGAAGTTTTATGGTTGTTTAATGAGCTATATTCTTTCCTATTTTATCCAATTGGAAATGAAATTGACATTCATTTGTACAGAATACAATTACCTCATGAATTAATGTATTTCATTTTCCATCACCACCTCACTAAGATGGTTATAAAAAATATTTAATATATATATTTATATATATATATGATATTTATGACATATTTATCATTTCATATAATCAATATATCCTCTATCTTCTTAAATTATCATTCATAGAAAAATTATAGCATTGTTCTTGCGTACATGTGGACTACGACCTCCAAAAAGTAATGTCATTCATTTTTCATCACCACATGAAATTGATGATATATATATATATTAATGAAATAATATGGTATTTATGATATAATTATCATTATGTAAAGATAAAATAATACTTACCTTTTTCAATAGCGATCATTCAAAAATAGACATGATGCTCATGTGCATGTGCGTCCTAACATCTCCATGATTGAAAGATAGTTATTTTTTCATATCCATCCATCATAAATGGATTTAAAAGTATAATTTATTTATAAAACTGATAACTATATATTGATTATTATTATAGAAATGATTTTGGGGTGACCATTGATGTGGCCCTATAATTACATGATTTTATGAATCATTTGTTATTGATTTTAATAATTTAATTATTTGTTTATTGTGTTTTTGTTAAATAATTATAATTTAATGATTTTAGAGATTAATTTTTCATTTAATAAATTATTTAAAATAAATTTTTTTCATTCTTATAAATTAAAATTAATAATTTTTTCTTACATATTTTTCTAGTTACTTATTTTTTTCTTTACATTATAACTTCTTATTCTTCTTTACCTGGAAATAATAATATTATGGTATTTTATTTTTATAAATTAATCAATTCTCCTTTATCGATTTATTTACATAATATAACATTAAATTAATTTTCATTCACTTAATTGTGTCTTTATGTAATCAATTGGGTTATAATTTTTTATTTACTATTTTATAATCTTTATGTCTATTATTTTTTCAATTAAATTAATTTAATTTCTTATTTAGTTGTAGATTTTATTTTATTGTTTAGTATTTAAAATTTATTTAATATGTTTTTGTTTTTAGTAATTTTTCAATTTTTTAAAATTTTTATTGAATAAAATCATAAATCTACCTATATATAAATAAACAATTTTCGTTTCTTTTATTAATCATTATATTCTCTTTTATTTAATTTATACTTAATTTAATATATCTTATTTATATTTAAATTTATTTTTATTAGTAATTTTGGTAGAGATATTTCACTACCATTTATTTGCACACACTGTTGGCTTGCCAATGAGAAAGCATTTTTCCTTTTCCAAATTTTCACCTTTCACATCTCACCATCTTATACAACATCGAACGATATATCGACACACCGCTAGATCAACAGTGCCTCGAGGGATATCCTATTTCTCGACACATCATTGGTATTTTTCCTTTTTCAAAACAATATGACACACCACAACATAGTGAACCCTACTCTCCATAGTGAGACACCGCAACCTTTCACAATGTACCACTTCATTATGTCGAGGCACCATCAACTCTACCTTCACAACATTTTTATCCCACATGCAACAGCCCCATGACCTTTTGACACCACAAGACACCACTAACTACAATAATGTCTCAACTCACCATCAGCTTCACATAATGAGACACTACCACAAGCCAAATCAACTCACCTTTGAATAATATATCATCTTAAATCATCAAATTATTAAAGAACAATATTATCACCACATGGAGAATTAAGTCATCCTCTAACTAAAGGGGATGTTATACAAGATGAAGTTGATCCACTATTGGGTGATGAAAGTGCCAACGTCGTGCTATATTGAAGCAGCCACTATCATCATGAGGAAAAATGATTTTTTCACTGATGCATGGAGGGGGAGCTATGGAGGAAGCCGAGTAGTGAGTAGGATTCTTGAGGAAGAAAGACCCCACCCCCTCATGGGAAAAGCATAGATAGGGGAGAAAAAAATAATAATCATAAGATTAAAATAAAAAATCTACAATAGTTAAAATAATAAAACGTACTAATAATAAAAATAATAAAGTTATTATTATAAAAATAATATATATAAATTAACAATTTATATAAGATTATGTAATTATTAAATAAAATTAGAACCTTAATAATTAATTATTTTTAAATATTAATAATTATAATTAAACATTATAAATAAATTATCATAATTTAATAATACTATCTATTAATCTATAAATAATTATTAAAATTATTTTCTATTGCAATGTAATTAAAATATTAATATTATTAAATAAAATAAATATTTATTTATAGGTTTTAATAAAATAAAATATTTAAGATAATATATATAAAATAAAATAAAAAATAAAAAATTAAATATAATTATTAATTAGTGTAATTATGTATAAATTACATGACATGATAATTTCATAATAATAAAATAATTAATATTTACAAAATTTTAGTATTTTTATTAACATTGAATTATTCCTTAATTCATGTTTTTGTTTCGATGCAGACTCATTTCAATTTTAGGTCCCGGTTCACCTCAAAAAACTGATGGTGGGTCTATGGAGTTCGATACAAGGGATAAGCTAGTGTCATTAATGTAGTAGCGGAAAAACCCTCGTGATTGGTGATAAGGGATGAGACCAAATGTAGTCGGAGGAAGATGTAGGGATGGACAAAGAGAAATATTGAAGGATTAAAAATAAGAAGTAGTAGCATGATAGATGATTCATTCTATCTCATTCATTATTCACCATTAATTCCAAACTATAAACATTCTCACATTCATGGAGACCCATTTAAAATGAGTAGGAGATAAAAAGAAATCTCAAGAAGGGAGATCAGGAGATCAGGACAACAACATTATTTGACAGTGACATAAGAGGGATATTTATTTCTCCCTGATTTTGAAATTAGTTTATATTATAACCACATTATAATTTATTTTTTTATTAGTTATTGATAGGATTTGTCGGTAAATAATTCCCCAGGGGTATTTAAATTCTACATGTTTATAACTTTTAACATCTTCACACCATTACCTTTATGAAATCAACATTTATTTTTGATATTGATTATGAATTCAATTAAAATTTTTTACAACTTTTTTCTTGATTAACTAACCCCTTGATCATTTTTGGAGATTTATCGTGGTTGCATTTCTCAATCTTCAATTTCAAAAATCATGTAAATTTTCAATTTGATTAATAACAACATCAATTCTTCAAAACAAAGTGCAGTTTGATGTTTATTGGAGGGATGAGCACAGATATTTCATCATTATATTTGATTGATCTCCTAGAGAGTGATTTTAAACATACCATTTTTTGGGGTCAAACAATCAATTAACATTTACTATGAAGAATATTTCTTTTTTACATTGTCTGCAATAGTTTTCCATGAGCATCATCACTATTTCCCAACCCCTTCATTTACTACTAGTGCAACATTTTTTTTTCATTTTATTTCAATTAATTTTTTTCATAGACTAGTTCTAGAAAATTCATTACATCTTCCTTCAATATATAAAAAATTAAGAATAGAAAAAATAAAATTAAGTCTACAGTTTTTAGTGGACATATTTTGAAAACAGGGTACACCTATTTGCTATGGTTTGACACCATAATTTCCACTATATTTTAGTTAATAGGGATTATAATTTTTTTAAAATTTGAAATAAATTTAAAAATATGTGTTCCATGTTTTTAACATCATTGTTAGGGAAGGCTTCATGTGATCAATTATTGAAAACATTAAAAAATCAATTAAAATTTTGATTTTTTAAAAAATACATGAACATTCTTTTTGTGAAGCCTTTTAATATTCATCTAGTATTAATTAAATTTGTGTGTTTGATCTGATTCAAATAATTACAATTTTCATGGTGGTACGCTGTTGATTTTATTTGTGATTTTTTTTTGAAAATTGCATTGTTGTTGTTGTTTTTGTGTTTATTTAAAAAATGGAACATTAAAGGGGTTGGGAAAAAAAAAATTAATTATATTATTTTTGTTGTGGAAACTATGTGTACACCATCTCATAGTTTGTATATAATGTGGCACAATACCCTTAACAATATAAAGTAAACATTTACTATACTGAACCAAAACTCAAAGATTATTAAAAAGTGAAAAAATAATGTCAAAAAGATCTAAAAAATTTGATTAATTTGGGGAGTCACGTAATGATAAAATACCAAAAATTCAAAATAGATTAGTGGAATAATTGGAAATCATTAAACATTAAAAAAAATTTGAATATAGTGGTGGTGAGTTTTTTGTTTGAAATTATGAAAATAAAACTATCAACGAGAATGGAATTGATATTGAACAAAGAAAATTTTATTTTTGAAGAATCTGAATATGAAGAAAAATAATTGGATGAAATAACTAACTCTCTTAATAGAGTATGCAAATCTGATAAATATTTTAATAACATAAATGGATTTTAGTATAAAATTATAATAAATAACTGAAATATATTAAAGAATAATTCTTCATTCTAGACAAGATCCTTAGTTTTGAAAACATTTCACTGTTTTATGGGTTTGGATAATGTCATTTCTTAGGTTGAGGAGAAATTTGAAAATAAGATATTCAATGAAAAAAATTATACACCAAACTTTTCATAAATTTTTAGTCAAGAACTTGAACTTGAAATGGTGAATGTTTTGGAAATGAGAAATAAATTGGAAATAGTTTATTTTGAAATTCTTGATCCCGAATTGATAACCAATCTTCTCTATTTTGAATCATTAAACTCAAAAATCGTTGAAATGATGAGTTATGAGAATAACGAGGGACTATATTTTGAAGAAATAATGATTGATGAATTTTAATCCTTTTTTCATATTACTAAATTTTATTCAATTGGTTTTTTTGTTGAAATTGAATGCAGTGTCGACTAAGCTAGGAATAATTGTTTAAATTTAAACATTATAGAATATGAATTTATTAAAGAAAAACTGAATATTTAGTCCCCAAAATTTGAACTGGAATAATCAATAACCATTGATTTAAAGAGTTAACTTTTGGATTTTCAACATTTAGTAGTGGTTGAAGAGGAATTTGATGATTTAATAAGTATCAATATAGATTCAGAGGTTTATAATTTTTTATATTCAGATGAAGAACTTTTAAAATGGATTTATAATATTGTAAAACCTGAATAAAAAAATTGGAAAATATATTCACCTCCCTATTGTTCACATCCTTTCTCAACTAATTTGGGTGCATAATTCGACCTATATACTATGAGTAGTTTAGAAGAGGTATTTTTATTTAGTTAAAATGATTCTATGTCTTCTCAACTGACTCTTTCTACACTTCATGAACATGATTATTAAAACACTATAAAATGAAGACATGTTTTTTTGGGTTGAATGTGAGATAAATAGCTATGAGGATAGTATCAAACCCTTATTATATCCTTGTCCACCTCTTTCACTTTATAAAAATCATAATTTATTCAATTCGGAAAATATTCCATTAAAGGGACATCACTACTTCCAAGAGTGAATTTGATGTGTTTGATGTTAAAAGATTCATGGTATAGCTTGAGGGAGTTCCAACATTTTTACGTGAATATAAATTCATTATATATACCATGGAATTGAATTTTGGTGATGAATCTACCACTTAACATAATGTCTCCATTGAGCAGGTCTTTATTATTAAAGGGTGTTTCTTAGGGATTTTAGTATATGTGAAGGGAGTAAGTTTTCCCCATAAATATCTAAGTTCCCATAATTGTTTTTCTTTGATTAACAAAAATTGGGCCAAACACATGTGGTGCTTCAAACATAAGAAACCTCACCCGCCTAGTGACTTTATTTAGATTCTATAGGAGTTCGACTGGGGACTTTAAAACATGCACTACTTGGGAGAAAACCCATAGTTTTCTTTTTTTCAATAAAAACAATTTTTTATTTATATAAATTATAACTAAATAATTTAAACTCTATTCATTAGGAGAGTAAAACCCATGAATTTTTTATTTTTTATTTTTTTTTTACTTTTATATGAATAAATTGTTTCCCCTTGCTCTGCCTTTTGTCCTATTGGTTTTCCGAATTTACTTCCTTTCCTTCCTGGAAATCATTATTCTTAAGGAATATTTTTTACTAGTGTCAATTGGGAATCATAACTCCCTCTTGTTCTCAATTCACAAGATTTTGCATTATGGAATTATCACATGAAAAAATTAATTAAACTCATACCTTTGGTTTTCCATTGCATTTGAATTTCATTTTTTGATTTCATAATCTTATCCTTTTCATTTTTAAAGGAACTGTAATTGAAAAAAACATAATATTATCTTATATTAATATTTATGAATTAAATTTGGACATACTATGAAGATAATGATTCTTAAAACAGTGAGATTTTGTTTTCGGTATCTCCTCGAGGCTATTATTTATATATTTACTATCTTGGCTGAATGTGTTGTTTGTTGTAACAATTTTATACCTATGATTTTATAATGAAATTTTTTATTCATTTCTTTATTCACCATTTTAAATTCACTCACATTGAGAAATTAGGTTTGGGGGACATAAACCTCTAGTTGTTTCATTTTAATTGACTTTGTTTATCTATTATTTCTTTTGAAATATGTTTGGAATTCAATTTTTCTATGTTATTTAAAATCTAATTGAAACAAATCCATTAATTTTAATTCACACTTCTCACATTGTACTTAAATGTTTTACATTCTGCAGTTTTTGAGTATAATTTAATAATATAATTTCACTAGTTTAATGATAATACTTGTGAATTTTTTTAAAATATTTTCATGTCTAACACAGTGTTTTAGTTTCACTTTGACCATTATACATTCCATTAATCTACTAAATTGATTATCATTTTTGAGATTTAATAGGAAAATTTCTTTTCTCCATTATTTAATTCAACTTTTGATATAATGTTGAGTTATAAGTATAGGTATGGGGTTTACATATTCCTAACTAATATTTGTTTTAATGTAAACCCATAATATTTCACATACCTTAAATTTTATCTTTTAAAAAAGGGTCATGTTTATCTATAAACATTAAGGAATTTTTCTACCCTTAAAATGAGTCTTTCATTTTTAATAATACTTACTAGTTTTTGAGGGTTATATATAATTTGAAATTATCTAGGATAAATGATTTCTGATTGAATTATCTTATTATAATTTTGAATTTTATGTTTATTAATTGAGAATGAGAGTAATATAGGATAAATTTTTGTGGAATTATGATCTTAACCTTAGGAAACTTCAAAATTGATCTTAACCTTTAGGGAATCACGTTTTATTTAATTTAATAATTAATCACATTCATGAGATAAATTTAAGGGATTTCATTTAATTCCCTTGAAAATAGAGTAAAATGAGAAAGTGGGAACCCACAGTGAACCCTTTAGACACTATTCATAGTATATGTGTATTTGTGTAATCCATCTATACAATATTAAATAAGTGCATCGGCATAGTCCCATGAACAAGTTACATGTCTGGGAAAAATTTTAAAAACGAAATATAGTTCCTAGATTAAAAAAACATTTTCATTAAGGTGATGAATGTTTTTAATGGGAAATTAATAAGGGAAAAATTTAAATATATAATAATTATTTATGTTCTATCAATAAAGTGATTTTAAAAAAATATTTATTTTTCTGGAACCAAGGAGAATGTCTAAGTAGATGGTTCTTTTTATGATCTTATTTCCACTTTTATATAACTAATTATCACTCTTAGACATACGACTTAGATTTGAAATGATGTAAGTTATTAAGGGGCCTCAAATAAAAGAAATTCCCACCTCAACTTTGAATGAATCATGCTTCCTTCATTTACTAGTGGGTATTTGAAATTTAGAATAACTTCATTTTATCATTTCATTGGAAATGCCAAACTTTTAGTTTGCGATCCACTATTTTTCAATACCATTCCATTCTTCCTTTTCACAATTAATGAAATAAGTTTCTATATTTCAAAATGAAAAAAATAATGGTATTTATTAGAGAGAATCAATGATTTTGTGTGGTAGAATTTGAGGTGGCATTTGATTCATATGATTTCCACATCATTTATTAATTATTTAATTAGTTAATTAATTTTTTTTGGTGTTTTGGTTAAACAATTACACATTAATAATTTCATATTTTAATCTATGTATTAATCAATTTTTTAATTAATTTTGTATTTTTATCCACTAAAATTATATATTTTGTCTTGCTTTTTTTCTAGTTCATTATTTTTTACTTTTATTTATTTGTTGTTATTCTACTTAGATCGGAAATAATAATTTTATGGTTATTTATTTTTATTGATTAATCATTTATCCTTTATCTATTATTTTTGTAAAGGGATCATTAAATCAATTTTCATTCCCTTATTTTTGTCTTCATATTATCAAATGGTTTTTAATTTTAATTTTACCAATTTTCAATTTTTATTTAAATATTTTTTCAGTTAAATCAATTTATTTTAATTTTATTTATAACTCTTATTTTATTTTTTAGTATTAAAAATTAATTTAATCTATTTTTTATTTATTTATTCAGTTTATTTAGTTTATATCACGTCCCCTCCTCCAGGGCCCATGTCGTGGCACCACTAAGCCCACCTTCCATAGGCCAGGGGCTGGTGACTAGCACCGAGTACGAATATCCAAAATTGGGAAGGTATTTTCCTTTAGACCTGTATACATGCACAAAGATCAAACTGTGGAGATTGAACACAATGTAAACCACACATGTCACTGAGAGAACTACTAAGAGTATGACTATAATAGAAAGTACAAAGGGGCCAGAATACAAAGCCCAAAACCCAAAATGAAAGTATAACTACTATGGTCCATCTGCTCGAGAACATACTTGAATGGTATGTGAAGGGAAACTTCATGTAGCCATAGAAGTAAACCCGTCCATCTTGTCTCACTGAGCACCACCAGTTCCTAGACCACTATAGTATCCATCGAATCATCCATCACCTACATGAGACATGACACATGTGGGAAAATCCTGTAAAGAGGTGAGTAATACAATACTCAGTAGGGACCCCAAACCAAAATGAATGTATCAAAAAGAAAAACCTTAAAGAAAAAGAACCATGAAAAACCAAAAAGCAAAGATATCACACACTAGGTATAACTCAAGGAATATAAAGTAAGATTATCAGTTGTAAAAGAGAATAATCTTTTACTACTGAGGGACTCATCCCTGATGAGTCACTGAGGTTCGCCCGGGTACAGGACCACTGAGGTCCGCTTCGCTACCAGTCCACTGAGGTCTACTGAGACACTAGACCACTAAGGTCCACTCAAATATGGGACCACCATGATCTGGTCAGCTATTGGACTAGTAAGATCCACTCCACCACTAAACCACTGAGGTCTACTCAACTACTAGGCCACCAAGGTCCCGCTCATCATATCCTTTATGTCACCACCTGCCATAGGATTATCGCTCTCCAGTGAACTTGATTCCAGGATAATATACCACTAAATATATAGTTCTTATCTCAAATACCAAAAAACCCACACAGAGTATACCCCAACAATCGTCTCATCGCAAGGTTCCCAACGCTGCAGATGACGTGTCAATCGGGCGCACTATCAGAAAGATATTGGTGTTTTTGTGAACATAGGCTAGTTGCATTTAGGTCTGGTCCAACTTGGTTGGACCGACCCCACAAACCTGTCCTGGGGGTCTCTCGTGACCCGATCCATTTGGCCAAACTGACCCAGACTGATTGGGTCTAGGCCAACCTAGTTCATCCTGGCCTAGTGGCTAGGCCCATTAGGCCATTTTGGGCCCAACCTGCTTTAACTGTGTATCAATCCCTCCAAGTCACCCAATGACTTGGTTCTCATCCGGTTTGGTCTGACTTAGTCAGTCCGGTTCTGAAAATATGGGCCACACATTGATCCGGTTTCCATTTTATCCCCACTCTCATCGGTGGGTCAGTTCTTCTCCATCCTGGGCCGCTGAACAGCCCAGTTAACTAAACCGACCAAGCCTGCATCAGTGATCTGACTTCAGTCCATCCGGGATGCCTTCTTCCATGTGGTTCTCACATCAACATGGCCCGCTAAGGCTAGACTCCTCATTCCAAAAGTGATCTAGCATGTACCGAATACCGGTTCTTACTGCCGCCCACCTCATGGGACACTCCCTTTCATGTTGTGCCCGCCTAGCACTACCTAGTTGCACGACCACAACACCCGCTAGCTACAACCTCTGAAACCTCTGCCCATGGTCGGTGGTTCATTCCATGGGCCACTAGAAATTCTCTGGATGTCTGTTTTCTGAACCCAAGAGCCTCTTTGATCCTAGGATCATTGTCGTCACTACTAGGGGTTCAATGTTGCCTCACTGTTGATCCAAGGATTCAGTCAAAAAGTACATAATAATTCCCACAAAATAGGGACTTGAACCTTTTCTTGTCATCATAATCCCTCCATGTAATAATTAAAAAACATGTTTGAATGAGGTTAATTAATCTAACATGGATTAAATTTCCCATATCTCCCTACATGAAAAACCCATTATGGCAAGAACAAATTTCCCGTGAGTTAGCCAACTAGCGGTTTGGTCTATGTTTATTGTTTTAGAAAAAATGAATGAGAAATAAAAATTAAAATGAATAAACCCCAACCTAGAGAACATGTTCGTTTGGATTAAGGATTCATCACTAAAGGTGATCCATTTACAAAAGTCCTCGATCCATCATAAAGGGATAGATCTCTGGAAGAAGATGGGGAGTTCTCAAAGTTTTTATCAATATTCAATAACCTTTCATTGTTCGTCAATGGTATTAATCCAGTGATTTAGAGTGATTTTTAGGATCCATCTTTCATCTTCAATTCCTGTTATACAATTAAAAGGAGACAACATGTTGCAACATTTCCGTTATTCCCAGTCGTCATTGTTACATTTCTTCTTTTATGAAACATCATTTCTATTATTTTGTGTTATTGAATCGTTATGCTGAATCATTTATGGAAATAAATAATCAACTCATCGCAACACTGTATTGAAAAAATTTGAAATAAAATATTATTTTTATGTTTATTTTTTTCTTTAAATCCTTGAAAATTATCTTTTTCCCTCGACCCATACTGGTCAAGGTTAATCTCTTCCAAAGAAAATCTTGATGCTCTAAGTTCAACGACGCCCTTCTATTTTTGATTTAGGCAATATTATAAAATTTATAAAAACTTACATGCATAATTATTTAATGAACGTTATAAAATAGTTCTAAAATACATTCCAGCCACTCCAGGATCTAGAATGACATACTGCCTCATATTCTGGTCTCAAAATAATCCAATTTAATTTTCAAAAAACATTCATGTAATTTTGGGACATTACATTACCCCCACCTTTAGAGTTTCACATCCTTGTAACCCAAAACACAGGGTAATAAAAAAATGGGGGGGGGGGGGGGTAAAGAGCACGAATCTGATCCACCTTCTCCCTACATGCTCTCCTGGAGATTCCCATTCTCTCAATAAACACACACCAGAGGAATCGACTATCCATGAAGGATCCTCTCCTATCTATCCTCTATCTCCACCAGGTACTCGGTGAATGTCACCCCATCATCATTCTACAGCTCTCCATGGTCGATGACATGAGAAGGGTCGTGCACGTATCTCCTCAACTGGGATATGTGGAAGATGTCGTGCACCCTCTCTAACTGTGGCAGTATATCCATGCAGAACACCACCTCGCCCACTCTGTAGTATCTGTAACGGTCTGATAAACCTCAGATATATCTTTCTGCCCTATCTAAATCATTTTATCGTTTGTTGAGGAGAGATCCGTAGGAATACATGGACTCCCTCTTCAAACTCCAAGGGTCTATTTATCCTATAATCATAAGTCTTCTGTCATTTCTATGCAGTCTTCATCCATTTTTGGATAAAGGGAACCTTTTTAGTGGTAGCCTATACCCTATATATACACATGTGTGCTGACTCCCTTAGGTCTATCTAGATTAACGATGACATGAATGGTTATTCATACAGTGCCTTGAATGGTTCCATACTAATGGTGGAGTGGTATCTATTGTTGTATGCAACCATCACTTGGGGTAGGTGGTCCTCGCAACGATGACTAAAAACATAAACTCCCAAAAATATAATGTCCCCCCATAGTTTTTATGTTCTGCACTATCTGACCATCCATCTATGGGTGAAAGGAAATGCACAAGTGCAGTTGAGTACAAAACACCTCCTATAATCCCTTCCACAATCGGGATCTAATGCGTGCATCATGATCTAAAACTATCGTAGATAGGACTCCATGGATTCAAACTATCTCTTGCATGTAGAGGTGTTTAAAGAACTCTACAAAACCCCACTGTCAAATTTTTAGGAAGTGGGCCTACTTGGTGATTCATTCTAAAATTTCCCAAATGGTATCTTTTCCCACGGATGTATATCATAAGACTGTCATGAATTCCATTGATATTCAATCCCACTTCCACATTAGTAACTTGAGGTCTTGTGTCAAACCTGATGGAACTTGGTGCCCAGCCTTCACATACTGACAAGTGAGGCATCTTGAGAAAAAATCTTCCATAGCCTTCTTTAACCCCAGCCACTACTTCTAACATTGTATTTCCAAGTACATCTTCACCACACCTAGATGTACCGCCAAATGGGATGTATATAAATCTCTCAACAACTCCTATTGAAACACCACTGGTACTATGGTGTGTCCTCTAAAAAGGATCACATTATCCCAACCATTTGAATATCTACTATGGGAAAGTCCTATGGTCATCTGGGAATGTGTAGTCTCATATATGGCATCTTTAAGCCGTGACTCCCTGACTTGCAGTAAGAGTGGTAGGGCATCTATGATCGACTGATGAAAAATTTTCTCTTCTCAATCCATGAATGATATCTAAAGCGAAGACAACTTCTCTGAGGCCTTATTCAGTAGCTATGAATTCAGTCCCTTACTGAGTTCAATTGCCCCCACAATCACATTACCAGAAGTATAGACTATCTTGAAGTCATGGTCCCAGATGAACTCTACCCAACATTACTATTCTCAGGTAGAACCCTATAATATATCCAAAATCACACCCCTTTATTTTCATATTATTTAATCTCGAATCATGTCTCTAAAAAACCAATCATTCTTCTCCACCTAATTTTATTCATCTTAGTGTGACATTAATGGTCCTCTTCAATACTATGTATTTCACATATTCCATAGTTTACAAAATGAATACCCATTAACCCACGTGTCATTCCAAAATAACAACAATATACTTATTATCTATCCATATGAGATATGATAATAAATGATCATTATTTTTTATCATGTTGGAAATCACACATTATATTAACAGGTTTAAGAAATTAATTTATTATACCCTTTTAAAGCATACAATGATACCAAAAAATATCAAGTGGATTACATGATGAGTGTAAAAAGAACATAATTTAAACAATTAAAATTATTAAAACCCATGTCAAAAATAAAGGCATTTATTTTATGGAGCTTACCTTATTAGAAATCTATAGTTAATAATTATTGTCATTTAGTAGTTTCAAGAAGAGTGACCTCCTATGATGTTTCACCTGGTTTGTGTGAGTGAGAGAAATGTATACTAAATTAACAATTGTTTCCTACGTGGATAGTCATTGGTATGTTAATTAACCATGTTATATAATTTAATATGGAGTTTTTGGAAGGTAACCACTGTCTTAATAGAGAAAATTATGGTCCCACAACTATGTTCGTAACCTAAGGTGGTTAGGTTTTGAAATATGAGATGATACACATATCATCAAAATCAATTTTATAAAAAAATTAACACAAATCCCCTTTCAATATAAAATAAAATTTAATATAAAACCATCATATATATTAGTCTGTCAATCTTATGATCCTATACAAACCCCATGGTATTATAGGACAACCATGTGATCATATGACAATGTTCATCACAAGGGTTGTTCGATTATAAAATTGCTACTAGAAGCAATACACATCTGGAAGTGAAAAGGTTATACCTAGGATTACGGTTTGGGATCCATAATGGGGGAATTTCTCTTTAAATATGGAGAATTTTAACACCCTATTAAAAGTGATACTTAATATGATAAATTGTACTACACTTGTAAACATGTTGCACATTTTTTTAGGATCCTACTAGATTAGAAGTCTATAGATAATAATTTTATTTCTGGTGTAATGTTATGATTGGTAGCCTCGTCTTAGGTTTCTTAGTGTGTTTATTAGTGAGGTCAATGGACATTGAATAATAATATCATGGATAGTCTAGATAGTGAATAGTCTAATATTTGGACCCAGTGGCTACTAGATATTGGTGTGATGGGGTAGAAAAAAGTTTATTATATGAGTCATAAGGAGTAAAATGATAACAATATTTGAAATTTTCCCTATACCCATAGTTTAAAACCATGAGAACATCCCTTGATATTTTGGAAAATAGAGGTGTCGGTATATCCCAATGCTATACCCACAGTTTTGAAAACTATGGGTATAGGTGCACCCAATAATGTCATTATCCTATACCCATGGTTTGTAAAATAGTGGGTATAGCTTCGAAAAAAAACTGGTTGTAAGATTTGATCCTTAGACCACCCCTTTATTCTTCACACTACAACCACTACTCCATTTTTCTTATTAGTATATAAATATATATTTACATATATATATATTTATAAAAATTGTTAATATATATAGAAAACCATGGAAATATGTGTTCTCGTGAAAAAACATTTGTTGTCCTGTGAAATTTTATATCTCCCGCCATAATGCGAAAAATATAAAAAAAATGGTTTTGAAAACTAGTGGGTATAAATCTATTAAAAAACAACCATATAACCATAGTTTTACATGAATCGTGGGTATTTTTATTGAAAAACAACCAAATTCCCATTTTTTATATAAAACTATGAGTATAGGTTCCCATACATTACATATACCCATGGTTTTATGAAAACATGGGGTATTGGGGTACCTATGCCCATGGGTTTTCCCAAAATCGTGCATACAAGACCATTTTTCATTAGTGCTATTTTTATTTTCTATAGATGTTAGGTCATGATTAAAATTTTTCCAATATATTCCAATAAAAAATATCAATGATAAAAATAAATTTTTTCAGCCTAATAATGTTTTAATAGGAATTTATGGTATGACTCATAAGATATTAACACAACACAGTCCCCAATCTAATGATCATGATGATGTTTCAAATAAGTAAATAAATAAAATTAGAGAGAAGAAATATTATAAAAAGAAAGGATTGTAGAAAAATTTAGAAATAAATATTATAGTTTCATATGATATATTACAACCCCCTCATTATGTTGAGTATATATGGGTTGTTTTATGGAATGAGTTTTCACTTTCCTATGGACCAAGATATAATAGATTAAAGGGTAGTTGAGGATATGAATCTTCCTCTATAAAATATTTGACAATAATAAAAATTGATGTAACATGAGCTTAAGGAAATTATTGGATGTTATTTTACTACCTAAAATACTTAAGAGAAATGGTTATGTTCTCTCATAACAATTTAGTTCAACAAAAAATCATCTTTTAGACAATGTGCTGCATTAAAATTCAAAAATCAATTTTAAATATAATAAACATCTTGTTAAATGAGATTAGATATTTGTATTAACAAATAAATATTGGTTTGGTGTTTTTTGGATATTAAATTAGGATACATGAACCCATTAACTATCCTTGAGTGAAGGCTAATTAAATATAATGGGAATCTATCCCAAGAAATAGTAGAGGATATCACAATTATTGAACCTGTTTATTAAGGAAACCATTGGTTTTTTTCCTTTATATAACACCAAATTTATTTTTGGGATCCCGATAAAATATTTTTGAAATATTTTATTTCTTATAATACCTTGAAGAGACTACATAATTAATATGTGGGGGATGAAACTATATGGGTTTATTATTTTTTGAAATTTCATTTTCCCCCATCATAATATTATATATTTCACAGTTTTTTATTTTTTTTTCATTTTTGTGTATTTTAAATCATTATAAGGTCGTTCTGATGACACTTTGCAATTTTTAATACATATAATATTTGAAAATCATTTGACCCAAATAATAAACATAGAGGACTGATGAAATAAAATTGTTGTATAACCAAGGCATTGATATACAACAAGAATTTACTGGGTAATCTAGTAAAAGTATTAAATGAAAAACAAAAGGCATCAAATTTTTTAATATCATTACACTATACAATACAATATATTCTGTAACTTAATTTCGGGTTCTATAAACCAAAGTTAAATATTCTTATAATTCTATTACTTTTAGATAAAACCAAGGAATTCATGTACAAATAGAACTTGTTTAGTAATTAAGATAAAAATTTAGATCATTATGTAAATTTTCTTATACACTTTTGAGTGATTACATTTTATAATAATCCAGGTTATAATAAAACAATATTTCAATCCAATATTTATATTTAACATTTATAGCCCTTAATATCAATGAATAAATTTTTTAAGTATCCACATTAGTCACAAAAATCCACATATATATATATATATAATTAGATGTTTATGATACATATTATTTGAATTTAAGTGAAAGGGATAGAGATGGATTCATTGAACTAATACTTATTTATTTAATATAGAGGAATTTCCTATAATAAATTATGAATCTAAAGAAGATAAGGTCCTTAAAAAAATAATAATATAAGAACAACATCTCCCAAGTTTCACTTGACTAAAACATTTTAGAATACAAATATGCCTTCAAAATAATATTTTTATGGTGCACGGTAAAAGTACAAATGTTATCTGAGGAAACCTAGAAGATATATGTTTTATACTAAATATGTAAAATTATATGAAAAAGCCATTCAAAAATTCAATAGGATGCAGTTGAATCAAGAAGATAGTTTTTCCATGTTTTTGTGATCAATCTACTAATGTTATATTATAATACTATGGTAGTGACTAAATATAAAAAACATGATATAAAATATGAGGAGGTAAAATATTATATTAAAATCTATTAGGGTATTTAAACACTATCACATATATAAAGTTTCTTCTCATTACATGAAAAATACTAAAACTAAAAAAGAATTATAGATATAAAAATATTTTAAAAAATTATTCTACATTAGAGGAAAGAGGGATGAATATTCTTCCTCCACTGTAATTTTGAAAATTTTATTTTCATCATAGTCATCTAGAGTTCTAGAGAACAAAACATTCCATTGATTTCTAAGGATGAATCAGTTCGTGGTGGAAACTATAAATCATTCTTTATGATTTAAAAAAATGAAAAACTTCTTCATTCTACCACAATAATTTTTAAATTCAAAACTTATAATTCCATAAGATATAAAAAAACTAAATATTTCTGATGTTTTTAAATAATACATAAGTCAATAGGTATAAAAGTTTATATTCATTAATCCCATGGTTAACCTTATATTTTCCTGTAATGATATAACCATTAAATTATATTCTTACTAGAATAAATAGTGAAAAATTTACAAGAAGGTAGGTACAAGTGAGCTTGGTAGGATGAATGAAATAAAAATTAATTTAATTTACTTGATAAAGAAATTTAATTTAGGGATATTGGGATAAATTGCATGATTTAGTAAAATGGTGTTTAAATTGGAACTCACACTTACTAGGAATTCAATATTCCATGGGTAATATTTTTGATGATCACTTGTTCGGGAGTTAAGAGATTGTGTGTGGGGGAATTGAAATAGTAAATAAATATAGAATATTTTTTCTGATTAAATGCACTATATATTGTTTTTTTAATTAATTAAGTCTTAAGTTGTTTTTGAATTAAAATATTTGTTGATTATTATTTATTAATACAACTAAAATTCAATTAATGATGCATTTATTTGATTCATTTTACTATTTGGATAATCAAATATCTAGTTACTGAATATTCTTTTTCTTGCAAATTTTCAATATATTAGTCTCAGTTAGAGAATGAATACTTTTCAATTGAATCTAGTATTTATATAGATGATTCAAACATATGAAAAAATCTTTTAAATTTATCATATGGATGACTATGGGTATAATTCAAAAAAAAAAATAGAAAAGTAATTGACTTCTTATGGATGAAAGAAGTCTGTGTTAACATGAATTTTGGTTTTGTAATATTTATTCTTCCAAAGTCTAGGAGTTATTTAAAATTTGTATGGTTACATATTATAATATATAGGTATGAATTCAGGATGGGGATGACTCATTTCCATTATTTCATATGATTCATTTTATCTCTACATATGATTGATGCCTTTGAATATTCTTATATGGATTTTGATTCAAGAAGCCCTCATCAGTATTAGTTGTCCTCTAATGTTAAGATTCTTGGTGCCACATCCAAATTTATGAAACCAAATAATACCATTCCATGTAGATTATAATTGAGATTTATAGAATATATTCTAATCAAAATAAAATGTTTTGATCTATGGATTTTGTGGATGTTTGGACCATAATCTAAAAGAAATATCCATAAGAAGAAAACATCCCAAATTCAAATAAGAAATTATCTTAGGAGGATATATCTATATAAATAATAAGATAGGGACAATAAATCAAGAATAATATAAGGTTGGAGGGGGAATTGAGAGTTTTGGATAGGTATTTCTAATCATTTGCATCTATTGATGCTTCAGTTTTCTAATATTATTGTTTTATGAATTATTGTTTCCAAAATCACCCACTTCTACTTCCCACTTATATTTATTATCCCTTTCATTATGGGATGATCACTTTTCATAATTGTGTAATGGTAGGAATTCTAATAGTAATTCATAATGTTTACTCAAAAATAAATAAATAATTGTATATATTTATTTTCATTCATCGTGCAGTGGATATTTAATAATTTTCATATGATTGTATTTATATTTCAATATGTCCATGAATTCTTTCTTATTTAATTACAATACGTCTTTGTATGCTAAATATAGTCCATATATGATTAAATATAGTTAAATGGGATTCAATGTTCTTGATTATTACATGAACTATGGGTAAAGAAAGTAAAACACACATTGGATTCTACGGAACCATAAAACCTCAATTTATCTTTCATTGGTAAACCAAGAGTAGGGAACTGAACCATATTTAAAAAAAATATAATAGAAAAAGTTTAGATATCATCTAAATCCAACTTCACCAAAACCATGAAACAAAGATGTAGGGGTGAAACAGTTATGGAATATATAATATATCATTTAATAATAAGGAATTTAATCATTATATAACCATGATATAATTTTAATTGTAAAATAAACCAAAACCAAATTTCCACTGAATCTCTTTCTTTCAAGAAAATGATTTTATTTCATTTACCTTCATACAAACTTATCAATCCATGTTTCAATTTTTTTCTATATAATGTGAAAAATAATTTTTACTTCCAATTTATATATACAACCCTAGGTTATTAAAAATACATCATTTTACTTAATAAAAAAATAATTTTTTTCACTGTGGGTATAGTGATATTAATATCAATCTCATCAACTTCATCCATTTTAGTGCTAATAAAATGGATAATAACCCATTAATGTGATATATTATTGATCACATTATCATAATATGTATTGAAAATAGTTATGGGAAATCTAATAAGATGTTTTATTTCAACATTATGTAGTCATGAATAATATATTCCATTGTTTATAATGGAAAATAGGCTATAAACCCTCTTCTATAGTCTAAAAATGCATTAAAACATTTTTATTCATACTGTATAACCCATTGATATTTGTTGAACTCTATGATTTAGTTGAATGGATAGTATTTATATTTCATATTCTAATATCATGATGAGTTCTTGGTATTACCACTCATTATTAGTGAACTCTTCCCAAAGGATGAAATAATATACTAGAAGATCCGTTGTTGGAAAAATAAAAATATCTTCTAAAACGAGTCTAATTGGATTGGGTCATTAATTTAATTTTCATTTAGAACTTATATACCATTAAAAAGTTACACATCTTACAATTTAAATGTTTCATGGATAGGGAATAACATCTGATCATTATACTCCATATACTAATTTGATTACATGAAAGAACATGTACTAACAGAAATTCAATCAATAGATGTACATTAATTACCTTCTCAAATATGATGCAAATACAAAATTAGTAATGAAACCTATCTTATGACTTATAGTTGTGGATAAATATCCTTTATATTATTATATAATGCATATATAGATATATACAAGTGAAATGGGATTCTTTCATAAAAAGGTATAATGATTTTGTCATCAAATTACTATTTTAGGCATTCATGTTTTGAAGAGGATATTGTTTCATGAAAATTAATCCATTAAATTTCTAGTTTCCCATTTATATAAGTGTCTTCATAAATTATTGTTAATTAAAAAATATATCTATAAATTAGGTTTTCAATCTAAATTTCCCCAAATGATTAAAATCATGCATATCATATTATTTATTAAATAGTTCTTATAGAGACAAGTGAGATTAATTTTATAAGAAATGATTGAGGGTCTAAGAAGCAATGTCCTTGATACATGAAATTTTGTGCACTAGTCCATTATTGATATTGAAAATGGTTGGAACACAAGATACTAATTTGGAAATAATATTACCTTGTTTCATATTCTACTAATCAATTTTTAAAACTGATATGACTCTATAAAATTTAGTATATATAATCTGTGTATGTCTTCTCTCAATTAACAATTTAATAGTAAATAAAGAAATGATTTTTCTTTTTTCATTGTTACTAACTCAAAAAGTGTTGAGTATGTATTAAGTTTTAGTGTATCCTTATATCATTAGTTTTCTTATCATGTTGAGTATGAAATCTTTCATCAGATACGTTTATTTGATCGACATTATCTACTAATTCATCCTTCAGTTCTAGTTAATTATTAGTATCAAGCTATAGAGAATCAAAAATGATTGAATTAATAACCCATAATTATGTGAATCTCATAGTAGGAATAATAATTACATCACCATCATAGATGTATAGGGCCTCATTTTCTTAAAAATTATCATCTGTGATCTAACTATTACCACTTAGTGTCTTCTACTACTTATAAGATCTAAATGTTTTGTAGACTCTATTATATTCTTCTTAGTCAATTTTAAATAATTATGGACATAAGAACATGGGGCTGTACATTATATTTGATTATAAAATAATCTCAATTGATCACCAATTAATGTTATCTATATCATGGAATCAAAACATATAGTATTTATAGAGTAATATGTGACTTATTCTATGAAATAAAAATATCTATATCATTATAGGGTTTTCCTCAGTGAACAATTTAAATTTTTGATTTATTGATGGTATTTTGGTTAATTATGGTTTTAAAAATAATTTTATCTATATAATCAATGGTATCCCATGGGATATTCTACTAAAATATATGTATCCAATATCTTATTGTGATTATATTCTTACAATTATAGGTTATTATGTATTATTTTGGAAATTATTCCTAATATGTTCCCACATTGATATATATTTTCACCTTTATAGTTTTAAAGAGTCCAAATTTAGCTACCAAATTTATTTTTTTAGTATATTGGTTGTGAATATTTTCGATTTATTAATTGCACCTTGTATATTTTTATTATCAGTTAGAGAAAATATTATTTCATCTTCCTAGATGACATAAATTTTCACACTTTAAGTTAAGAAAGTGATTGGATGTTAGAAAATTATAATTTATTCTAAAAGTTTTATATTTTTTGGTAAATTAATGGTTCAAAATGAATTTCATTTAATTTTATAAAATATATGATGTGAGGATGAGGTGTTTCTTAATTTCTTATTTAGTGAATCACCTTGTAAAAATTTTAATAGTCCTATTAGAGACTATCATTTGGTTTTCATGATATAGGATCCCCTAATATCATGAGGATCATGATCTCAATGTACTACAATGTTATATTTAATTCATTGATATTACTATTTTTCTTTTCATAGGTTTTGTAGTTTCAAATAAAATGATTTAATGTCACCAAAATATTGAGGTGATGTTGTGGTATTAATTCTTCAATAGGGGATTTATGAATAACTAACTATAATGTGGTTAGGGGAAAAAGTATGAATTTTATTTCTTATGAATCAGATTCCTCCAATATAATGTTTGAATAATCCTCCTCCTTAAGAAAAATATAATTATTTTGTTCAAACCATAAGGGTTTTAATCTATAAAACATATCAATTTATGCAGTTTCATTTAAAAATAAACAGTTACCACACAGTTCAATATATTTTAGGGAATATTATTTTTCATACACATTAGATATATGGAATCATTAATAAGAGATAATAAATTTTCATATGAATATATATTTACTTGTATGTGTACATGTAATTAATATGATATATTAAAAAAAATTGTAACATAAAAACTAACCTATTTGGGTATGAAATATCAACAAGGCTAAGAACTTCCTCATAGGTACTATAGGGAGGATCTCCATAGTTGTTTTTATTTATTTCTATAGATTGGACCTCTTTAAAGAGTTTTTATTCCTTTTTATACAAATTGTACCTCTATATTGGCTATATATGTCATAATAAAGAGGAACTTCATGGTTTACTTATTTATCTTCCTATGTAAGACCTTAAAATAAATCAACCATGGGAATAATACTTTAATATATTACTAAATATCATCACAATGATGAAATTAAGGTTTAATTCTATGTGGAGGACCTCCATGGATGCAAATTTATTAATCAAAAGAATAAGAATAACCTATATCGTTGGTGGAAATGTTATTTTAATAGGGTGGTGACTTCTATGACTCTTACTCTAAGAAGGATATAAAGATTCTCTATATTCTAAAATTTATGAAATGTAAGAAATTTATTTCCAGATAATTATTTTTTTCATGGGATTATTATTTACTATTAATTACATGGATAAGATCTCTATAGTTTTAAAAATTTAATTTAACTAATGAAGGACCATGATGGTAACAACCATCATGAAAACTTACATGGGAAAGGTATTAATTGTTTATTTCTTTCCTCATTAGTAAGGGAATCATCATGTAGATAAGATATATTGATATAGAGATGAAATCATCAACTACTACCTTGGGGAGAACCTCTAGGGTTATTTGTTGTATCACTATTGGGAGGACCTATAATGAAATCATTTACCTCCATCATAATTGAAGGGTCCATTAGATAGTGATCATTACCTGACATAAAAATATTCAAGGATTTATCCAAGCGGTGACATCATATTTTCCTGAAGATAATATATGAATTTAAAGGAATATTTAATATATCAATGGATGTAATATAGAATAAACATACTCATATATTTATGTCATCATTAGACAACTAAGGGATGTCCTTTTAGGCACACAAAATTGAATTATTGGGGTTAGAGATTCCTTTATGGCTTGCTAAGGGGTTCAAATCTTATAGAAGTTGGGTAAATATTATTTTATAGAATCCCTCAATGATATATATTAAGTAGTCACTTATATATAAGAGGCTTTTTATGCACACAAGATTGAATTATTGGGGTTAGAGATTCCTTTATGGCTTGGTAAGGGGTCAGAATCTTATAAAAGTTGGGTAAATAGTATTTCATAGCATCCCTCAATGATAAATATTAAGTAGTCACTTATATATAAGAGGCTTAGTACTAAAATATTTCTAGGTAATAAGGACAATATATTTTTTGGTCTTATGACAGATTCCCAAAATGGTTTCATGTCAACATGGGATAATTAACCATTTATATTATGTGCTTTCATAGAAAATTATCTTTATGATATAATATTTTTACTAGTTTCACCTCATAAGAAATATCATGCTCAAATACTATGACATATGAGTTCTATATAAGTGAATTATATGATATTTAATTTTTTAAAAGAGATATAAAGGACACATCATGAACTTTTGATATAATCAGAAGATGTTCCAAGAGACCATTTATCATTGAAATAAAAGTAATATTCTCAATGGGACCTGTATATATTAACAAGAACATCGCTTTAAATTAAATTCTCATAAATGTTTTCTATTTTTATATTCAATGGAATACCTTATCACTACCTTTAAACACTAGATATCACTATTAACTATTAGTAAAATATTTTTTAAAACTATTAATTACCTTGATGATTTTAAAAATGGGTTTGTGCTCCTCTTCCACTTCCTTAACTAGATTATGTCTCAACAACTTCTGTTCTCTAACTTCATCCCAATATATTGGAGTTTTTCAATAACTTCCATAGGTAATTTCAATGTGATCCATCTATTTTATCAAGTGAAATACAGTATTCTTTGAAAAATAAAAAGGGAGATGGTGACAACCCAAACATAAATTTAAATCCATATAATAATCCCTTAGTATATAAAATATGGACTAAATAGTCCTCTTCACCTAACCGTATGATTTATGGTGATATAATGAGATAAATCCCAACCCTATATTTTGAGTGCGTCGAAGGTTTCTCCATATATTTACGATATAAATTGGGTCATGAACTAATATGACTAAGTGTGTTACTCAATGTAAAAATTGAAACCCATTAATTTATGTCATAGAGAGCTGATAAAGAGGGAAATATTCTTTAATAGAAATTTTTTATTTTTATTTTTTAAGGTGGTTAATTAAAAACCAAATAACCTTGTTAAAATTAGATACCTTTAAGCGTCCTAAAATTAAATCCATGGTGATGTTTTCCCATTTCTACTCAAGTATGGGTATTGGTTATAGCATCACACTAAACATATATCTCTAAACCATCACTTCATATCGTATTAAGAACCGAGATATATAGTTCTCAAAATTATTCTTTATTTTATCCCAAAAAACAATATTTTAATATCTATATATATATTCATAGTTATGGGATGAATACAAAATTCTGGACAATTAGGTCTATCAAACAATTTATTATTAAATTATATTATTTTTATGACACATACCATATTCATGAACCATATAATTAAACCACTACAATTGTTTAACTTAAGAACATTCATATCCTTCTTTTTCATCTCTATATATTCCTTTAATACCTCTTTAATCTTCACAATAATATATGGTTGAACATTGACCTGATATTTATATTTTCATTGTCATATTTTTATGATATCATCAACCATCTTCTATTAATTTCAACATAATATATTTCTTCTAACACTGATCATAGAAAAAGTAGAATGGTCATTCCAACATAGATCACCAAGTAATGTGATATCCTTAACAAAGTTGTAATTTATTGGGAAACCATAATATGTAATAAGTTATAATCATATCTTTTTGTGTATATAAATTTTTTTATTTCTAATTACATACTTCATGTTTCTATGACTTGAATATATGTCACAAAGTTTGATAAATATAAAATGTATTAATATTATCACGTAAAGAATTATTCATTTCATTTCCAAAACATATGTAAGGTAATTTTTCTATAGAACTTTTAATTGAGGATAAGTAGAATCTACCACTATGTCATTCAGCATGATAACACATCCAAGTCCCGATTTAATGAATAATTATAGATAATAATCCTTTCCACACTTTTGGGTAGTGTGAGTTATAATGAAATGAAAATATATCTATTGAGTTCCTTAAAATTCTCTTCACATTCATTTATCCATAGGATCTTATATCCCTTATACATCAATTCTATTAGTTTACTTGATTTCAATGAATCATTTTTCATAATTCATTGATAATAACTAGAAAACCCAAGAAAATAAATAATTTCACTCACTATGTTCGGATTGATCCATTTTTCATCAATGTACATCATTGAAAGATCTATCTTTATCTCCTCTGTCTTTAATAAATTTCCAATGAAGCATTAATTATATTACTAGAGTTGACATTTAATATATTTTTCATAAAGTTTCTCTTTTCATGGGGTTTTCAACACATTCCTCATATAACCTTTGGTCTCTTCCTTTCTCATGGAATATATTGTAATATCATCTTTAAATACGACCAAAAAAATCATGGTAATCCCTGAAGTCTCTATTAATTATTTACATAAATATATATGGTTCATTAGTAAGTATAAATTTCATCACCATAAATTCAAATTATTTATAACTCATACAAATTGTTTTTATAGAAATTTAATCTATTTGACCCACAAAAAATGATATCTAGATCAGAAGTCAATTTTTGAAATTTAATTGTCTTCTCATAGTTGGTCAAAAAAATCATAAATATAAGTTATAGGATATTTATTCACGATAATAAACAAGTTACGTTGTTGATAATAATTATAAAGATTCATTTACCCACTATTCATCATAAAAACTAATATATTCATCCCATGGTGATATACTTGGTCAAATGATTGTATTCTCAATATTCTCTAAGAGTTTCTTCTTCAATTGATGTAACTAAATTGGGACCATTATATAGGGATTATTTTAAATAAAAATAGAAAATAGGATGTATTCTATTAAAAAATCAAGATCATTATTTTTGAGAAGTCTTAAAAACTCTTTAAAAAATACATAATCATATTCCTAAATAATAGGAATATCCAAAATATTTAGTTTTCCCTTTACCATTTGAGATATATACCCCTAATTTATTGTTAAAAAATATATATAAGAATTATATTCAATTTGAATTTCATATTCATCCTCGCCCCATTATAAATTTATTGGTGGATTTGGAATATAAAATGTGGCTCCCCTTCCTCAAAAATTGACATGTGATCTATATAAAGAGATCCAATTGATCTAAAACATAGAATATTATCAAACTATAGGGGGGATTTTATGATTTTATGTAATCATATTCCTACAAAATTTTATCTGATAAGGACATTATACATTATAATGGATCATTAAACCATTACGAGTTTTCACAAATAATTCAACATCAAATAATAGTGGATATGAAATAACATTCATAGATATTTTTTATGATATAAGGTAATTTATATAACAAGGCTCAAATAATAGATTTCAATATATAATTGTACCTCTAACCACAACATATTCTTTATTCTATCTTCAATCTGTTACTAAAACAAAAAAGAATACTGTAAGAATAAATATACAATAATTGATGTGAGAAATCATATCATGAAAAAAATTATTTATATATTGAAAATTATGGACACTTATTATCAACAAATGACAATTTCAGGTTCCCTATGTATCACATTCAGTAATTCATAGATTTTTCTAATTTTTCTCCCTATTTTTCTCATAACCTAATAACCAAATATTACAAGACTACACTTTATATTGACTAAGGTGATGCGATAAAATAAATTATAAGTATTTAATCATTTATTTTAATACTTAATAAATTACACTATATTAAATTCTCCATAACAATAAATATTTGGTGTCTTTTGATACAAGATTAATAATAATATCATTTCATAAAAAATAATCTATATAACCCCAAAAAAGTATTTTATAGTAGTTTCATTTTTACAATTATCCTAACTAAAAACATTTTTTATAACCTAGAAAAAATTGAAACACAATAAAATTTCAGATCAAATGGTCACTAAGGGTAAACATGGGAGATATAAATCAATGATCAAATGAAATAATATGATTATCATAAGGTTATGGTCTCAAGATAAAAAATTATATAGTTAATATCCAATCATTCAAATATTATATATATATATATAATGATCTAGGGGATAATTATTTCTAATTTCAACCAATATGATTCACAAGAAGGATGAACCATCATTAATTATTCAAGATCAATTATATATTAATAAAATCCCAAGATCATAGCATATAAATTTGTATCATTATCATACGATTAGAAAATCATTTAATTATTTTGGTTTCATTAACAATAATATAAAAATGTATAATTTACCATATTTGATTGGGTTAACTCCCTACTCTATCATTTCTTTATATATTGTTTACTCCCAAGACTGTAATTGTAGATAGTTTCCCTTGCTGAATTGTGATAAATCCCCCATTTTAGTTCATATTATTCCATGAGATATTCAAAATTTTCTAAAAAATTATATTTATTTCATAAAACCACAAATCATAAAATGAAAACCATACATATACATGTAACACGATCATTAAAAACATTTACAATTTCATCACAATAGTCCTATAGGAGAAAAAGGTTTCATAACCATTTTTTAATCACATAATCATATACCATACAAAAAAATAATTTAGACTATATCATTATTATAAATCACCATAATCAAACAAAATTATATAAAATTATGTTGAAATAGATTTATAAAACCCCATTTGAATTGAATTTGAAAATTTCTTCCTGAAAAGATGAAAATTACATTTTAAATCCTTATTATTAAAACAAAAAAAAATTAATGACATCAATAATATTATTTTTTTTAAAATAAACATAAAAAATAAAGAATAAAAATTGATTCATATAATAGTCATTATGGTTGTAAAATTTATTCATTCAATAAAAATTAAAATTAAAATTTGTTTTACCATTATGTTGAAAAAAATATATGTAAAAAGTTTGGAAATTTAAAATAATAATAGATTAAAAAATTAAAATAAATTAAAATATGGTTGAAAATTAATTTAAATAATATTTTGATCATAAATATTTTATTCTTTAAAATATCTTAATGAACATTGACTTGGATGAAAAATTTGGTAGACCAATGAGGGAATAAGTTTGGGCTTTCTTAAAATAATTTTCCAAATTATTTTAAGTAACATAGAAAATAAAATGAAATATAAACATGAAAACACTATAAATAAATGTAAAAAAAATATGGTTATTAAGTGATAAGGATTATATAATTCACTTATTTTTGATTCATGCATAATTAATTATCATTCAAAATGAGATTACAACATAATCCCTTACCTCAGGTCAGTACATTCACTTTATGTTCTATTTAGTTCCTTAAAAACAATTTATATATATAATAAACCTATGAAATATCATATATGTATGTATATTACAATATATCATTCCTTTATATTTTTTAGTTACCATTTAATAATAATTTTTCACTAAATTCATCATTCTGGTGAAAACTAATGTTTTTCCATGAATGTTTTGGTATGACTATTTTGACCCTTGTAACTTATTCAAGGATCAATAATCTAAAATATCATTTTAATTTGGTAATTATCATATCTATTCCTTAGGTACAATTATAAAATCATTCATATAAAGTGGTTATGAAAAATGAATTACATCACCTCATGGATATTCTAGTCCCTTCATACGCAAGGGTAAAATATTTAATTTCTAATGAATGGAAAGAAACAAATAAAGATAATAATATAAAATTATTGATTCATAATAATATCTTAAATATCATGTAAATTAATTAAATCTATCAATATTACTATTTATCTATTTTTTATATAAAATTTTAATTTTATCTTTTCGTGGTGGTGGTGGTGTACCACACATACAAACGAACAAAATTATTATCCCACATAGGATAGAAATAAAGAAGACAATGATTTTAAATTTTTCATAAGAACATTTATTTATAGTAAAAATACTAATGTAAATGTGTTAATATGGTTATAGAATATTTATATGAGTTTAAAGAATAAATAATCTCAAAATAAATTGCTAAATATAATAAACTATTTTTTTGACACCCGTTTTGGATTACACTATAAACCTTCAAAGGATAGTCTATTGGGAGAACATAAGCTCTAAGGTATAGGGAAGGAATCTAGGAATGTATATTATAAGGGACTGTATGATCAATAGTGAATGATAAGTAGTTTCCTAAGGGAAAATAGATTCAGTATTGATACTTGAGGAGGGGGAGTTTTAGTGTTAAAATGTTTATTACTTTACTATTAAGTCACACTTCATTAGGATTTAATTAATTCCAAATAATTTTGTTTAAAAATAATTATTTAAATTTTATATAAGGCCTATAAAATCATTGATAGCTTTATTAACAGTGTGTGTTTTAGGTATTTTATCTCTTTCCATTTTAATTTTAATTGTTTTCCAAATTCTTCCATTAATTTGGGAACTCACTTTTACCTTGGTATCATATATTACGACCAAAAATGAAATTGAATTACATAATAAATTTAGAAATGTTAACTCTAAATATGGAAATAATTTTACCAAAGTAAAAAATATTAATTTATAAGAAACTAGTTATAAAATAACCATGAAAATCACTACAATCGTTTTATAAAAAATAATTTATAAGCATGAAAATATATTTTTTATAATTTATTTCCAAATAAAAATAATCAACTTAATTTTAATTTTTTTATTGAAAATATTATCTAAAAATTTCTTTAAATTTATTTATCAGTAAAGATAAATTTTATTTATAATACAAAAAACAAAATACATGGATCAAAGAATCATTTCAGAAAGATATATCTTTTTCCCTCAAAATGATTTTACTTTACTTTCTAAAAAATTAAATAAAAAGGAAATAATTTTCTACATATGTCAATAATATGTTTAATACTATTAATGTGTTTCTAAATGAAAAATATGAAAATATCCATAATCATAAAAAAAGTCAAATTATCACTTTTAGATCTACTTTTTTCAATGTTAAATAAGAATTACTTTTGAAAATAACATTTCATCTAAATACCATATAGTAAGATTATTATTATAAATTATATGAATTATTCGAAAAATTAAAGGGTTTTATTTTTCAAAATCTAATGATTTAAGTTATTTATTTGAAAAATTAATTCAAAGTCTTGGGGTATTACATACTTATCGAACCATGGGATTAAATTAAATATTTAAATGAAATTGAATTTGTTATGTGAATTATAATTAATAATCCAATTCAAATGAATGAAATTATAAATAAATGTAAAAAATGAAAATTCTTTTTGAATCCATCAAAAACACCTCTTGGACAAAGATTTATTATAATCTATTAATTTTTTTGAATAAACACTTCCTAAAAACATAATCATTATCCAACAGCAAAAATGTGTGAGATAGAGAGGCATAACATCTAGGAAAAAAATATGAAAGCTCTGTTTCATCGTTGTATATAAAGGGAATCCACTATAAAATCCTAATTAATACTCATGATTCATTTGGGTATGGTTTTATTCCCATCAAACATATTATTATCTCAAAGTGAATATTTCCACCCAACATTCATCATATACATTAGATGTAAAATTATTTAATCCATTTTCCCATGAAATTAAGGGACCACTAGATATAAGAAATAATAAATATAGCATATTATTTTTTATAATTTTTTATTTATCTTGAAAACACTATGAATGTAGACTATTAAATTGCATTTTATTTACCTAAATAATAGATATGTGGCACTCCTAACATCACATTTAAATTTAATTTAATTTATTTTATCCTTCCCAGACTGGTTTTGAGTAATAGTTTTTTGTAGGCCAAAAATTCATGTCATATAAGGTTTTTTTGGAATGTGAAAATTTATCCTGAATGGTTTGAAATAATCATGTGGATCCCATATGGGTGGGACTTTAATTTTGACAAATTTTTTAGTATAGGTTTTTCTCAGTTTTTCATATTGTATAAAGATCACTATAAGTCGTGTAGGGATTATGGTGTGTCAAATGTGATTTTTATGGTTTTGAAAAACTATATATTATGCTATATAATTCATGGGAGGGTGATACTCTCCTATGTATTTTTCATTACATTTTTGGCACACAGTTTAGTAATCTGTGTGACAAAATTGTGCGACCAATATTAAAGTTCAAAATTTGGGTTTTCCAAAATTACACCTCTTTGATTTTAAGGGGTATTCACCCCCATTTTTTATCTCCAACACCATATATTCTTTTGGAGTTCATAGTGGGGTTTCAAACTCCCATACTACTAATTATCATCCTTCCATTGGTGAGTTATCATAATTTTTGAAGTACTTCTCCCTCCACTTATCGCTTCTTCTCTTCCCTCATTCTTTTCTCTTAGGATGGATTCCCCCATTAAACCTAACTACCAGATGAAATTATTTTTTGGTAATCATTGGATCATGTTTTTGGATTGGTTTGTTTCTGGGGTTTAGTGACTCTATTTCAACTCCCATGGGTGTCGTCACCATTGATGGTGACATGTTCTTAAGGGGTTTTCCTTGATTATTATTTCATTAAGGAAGGTGTTTTAGTGAAATTGTATCATATAGGGGTTCAATATCTGTACATTCATTATAAATACATTTTTTATAAGTGTATTACTATGTATTATAGATTTAAATTGATTTAAATCTACTTAATGGTGTTGTGAGACTAGTATAATGGGTTTTCTAGGTGAATTCATTTGTTTCTTATTTAAAATGGGATGTTTAATGGTGACAAGATTATGTGAAACATCTGAATAGATTTTTGAAATAGTTTCCACATTATTCATTTATTATTGAACAAGTTTTAGTTTTTCAATTTTTTAAGCTATGTTTTAAAAAATGAATTTGGTTTTGAAGTTATTTTTTGATACCAAATGGGTTATTAAGGGTTTTATCAATGGATTATAAATTGTGTTTTGAATGTGTGTATGATCTTAACCTTTTTGGAAATTCCAGGGTAGATTATATTACATCCCAAGTAATTATATAATAATACATTTTCAAATATATTAATATTTATGAATTAAATATTAATTTAACATTAAAGGGGATGTTATGTCTGATCGCGTACTAGACATGCAATAATGGGTTTCTCTGAAATCTTATGTTTCACACAAGACTAAGTGACATCAAAAAATAATATATTAATGTAATTATTTTAAATGGTTGTTATCGATTATCCATTATTTAAGAAATAATGAAAAAAAATTAAATATATTATCTTTACACATGTTTATTCAACATTTTTACTTTTATCCAATAAATTTTATGCACTTAAAATGAGAATAAATTTTATTTTAAGCATAAAATTCTCTAATAATTTTAAAAGTAATTTTACCACATTTTAATAGATAACCCTTTTTAAATTTAGTTTTTCCCCTTTTATATATTCTATCGGAAAACATAATCTTTTTATTTTTAATATGGACATAATAATTTACCTTGGTTGATTTTTTGGTATTTTTATGATTAAATTCATATTTTTAATGAATAGTGAAAACCACATCATTTTAATCCAGAACCTCATTTTCATCTAATTTATTTATATAGTTAGATTATCCTTTTAAATTATTTTAAATTTTAGTTATATTAATTTTTAAACATTAAATCCAATTAATTTCATTTGAATCAACATCATATTGAGATTGAATATAAAAATTTTGTGAACCTTCGATTGATTTACTTAAAACATCAGTTTTCTCATTCCGACAATGAGAGTAATTTAAAATTTATCTTTTCCACTTATATGAATTTTATTTTAAAAAAATTACTTACATGTTGGTAAAATGTAAGAAAACATTGGTCCAATAAGATCCAAAATTTTTTGTTCAATATTACTTTTATATTTTCTTTACTACAGTTAATGGAAAAAATGGAAATTAAAAGTCACAATAACAATATAATAATATAAAACTTCACTAACACATGTCCTAAAATTATATTATGAGTTTTTTTCAATCTATACAATCGGTGGATCTAAATTTTTTTCTTTTGGAAACCACTTTGGTGTGATTATGGCATTTATGTCATTAAATTTTAAGTATAGGAAAATATGTCATAAACATGTCCCTTATTACTAAGACTATATTAATATCTAGTTATATTATTGATATATTAGACTATAAATAGTAATTAGAAAAATAAAAAGATTATCTACATAATTTTATTTTCTATATAATTTATAGGAATTAAATAATTGAATTTATTAATGACACAATGATTATGTAGTAATATACTTATTAAAGAAATAATTAAATAAATGATGTTAATAATATGAAAATAAATATAATATGAAGTATTTTATGCCATACATGATTTTAGAAATGAAATTTACATGATAATATTTTGGTAATATAGTGTTTTTTATGTAATCAATTTGTTAATATTTATTAAAAAGTCACGTAATGAATAGTTTCAAAATTAATGTAATTCATAACATAAATTATAAAATATCTAATTATATGATATAAAATTTATATAATAAATATTATTATCCCAAATAGTTTAAATAAATCAAAAAATGTCATTAATGACTCATTCATTGGTCTTTTGTCATGTTTTGGTAATTACTTTAACTCTCGAAGTGTAAATTACATGATAAAACTGTAAGAATTAAAAGGGATTAAAAAAATAATGGATTAAAAAATACCTAAAACTTGTCTAATTGTTATATTATGGTTATATTTAGACTTATAATCATCAAAGTTTTTATGGGAATTATTTTTTACCCATTTTGAATCGAAATTGAATTTATATCAATTTAATACATTTAATAATTCCAAAGGTTCCCCTCCCCTCTCTTATAAAAAGGCAGACATCCCCACCTATAACCCACTCTTCCAAAATCCTTTAGTTCAGATACGAGTTACCCAATACCCTTCTGTAAATCCTTCCCCAAATTATTGAGGATATATTTTAGGCATAACACCATCCTTAGAGTTGTTAATGTGTTCTTAAAAGGTGATCAACCGATGAAGTGGAATCATTTTCTTTAAGTATTTCTATTTTATTTCTTCTTACTCTTCTATTAAATCATATAATTACATTATGAAATAATATATATAGTATAATAAACATACATAGAATTTATTATTATAATATCACCACCTAAATCTATTTCCACTTCCATTTATTGGGAACAAAATTAAATGTCTATGCATACGTGTGAAATATCACCTTCACGAACCTATCAAATTCATTAGTCATAACCATCTCTTGTGTCTGGATATAATAATTTAATTAATGTTTATATTTTATATTAATGATATATTGACCATTCTATGGTAATATTATGACAATTACATTCTTATTTTCCATGTGCATGAAAATTATAACGTCGTCCATTTGTATATGTGAACTATCACCTCCATGACCCGATGTAACTTGTATTTACTCTTTAAACCACTTGTGTGATTTATTTATATATTTTTTTATAAATGTTTATATGATATTAATTATCTTATGATAATTCTAGAAGGATAATATAATACTTATCTTCTTTCCCTAATGATCAATTAAAAATGGAAAATGTTACTCATGGATACGAACGACATACAGCCTCCATGAATTTAACATTATTCATTTTTCATAACCACGCTTCATGGTTGGATATAAATTTATAATTTATTTATATAACTTATAATAATTTCATAAATATTATTATAGAGATTAATTAATTGTGACCTCATTGAGTAGAGGCATCATGCCAGGTTCATTTTTGACTCAAGTACCGAATATCGACAAAATGTCCGTTATGAAATTAAATAATTATATAATTTTTATAACATGGTAATAAGTGATATGTAATAAATAATAAACATGAAGAAATGTTATCAAGGAAGTATAAAATAACTGAGCATTATTATTCAATAATATACAGGTTGTACACGACGATTCAGACTCACGGTAAGAAAATTTATGTCAATATATTTTCATTGCAACATAAATTGATATTATACAGAAAATTATTTTATACAATGTATAATAAACACTATTGTATTTTAATTTATTACATGATTTTAAAAAGGAATCATTTTATATGAATCATTTGACATTATTTTCAAAACTCTAAAAGGAATTTTTTTAACGTATAAGGTGACAAGGAAATATCTACCATTTTATATGTTATTTGATATTCAAATTCCACTATGAGCTATAATTTTTTTATAAGTAAAAGAAATACCTTATTCACATTTGGGTGTTTGGGTATTGAAACTGATTTGGAAAGTGGATTTACTATATCAATATCTTGGAATTATTTCTTATGTGGGTAGTTGCAATCTTTTATGTGTTATGATTATATAATGGTACATGGACATTAGATAGGTGGTTAAATTATGAACACACTATGGGTTGTTACATGATAATACAAATATGGGTGGTTCTCTGATAAACTAAAGATGGGTGGTTATGTGATAAACCAAAGATGTGTGGTTCTATGGTAGACTATGAACGGGTTGTTACATTATAACCACCAATGCATTGGGAATGAATTTCAAATATATGGATATTTCATTTAGTTATATGTGTGGAAGTTGACTATATGGTTATTCCATTTATGTATGATAGTGTCAAAAGATACCTTTATATGTTAATTGTTTATTTTTATGTCCTTTAAGGTAATATTTTGATTAAAAAAGGGTAATAAATGATTTTATATTGCATGAAATGTATTTACTACTTATTAATGGTGAAAATTATTATGTTATGATAACATATTCATGGTTTAAATTTGTTCACAATAATAAAATTTTTGTAATATTTTTTATCACTTATTGAGATTTACATTCTCATTAAATTTTTTGAAATTTATTTCAATGGATGTAAAGAATAATAGAGTCATGGATGGGATCAGGGAAAATTTATGAAGTCTAAACATGGAAAGGAAAAATTTTTAAAACATTATTTATAAACAATATCGATAGTGAGTAAAAGTTTCTACATTTTAATATTTATGACTTTTATGTATGATTTATGTCTTAATTCTCTAAATCATAAAACCTGAAATGATCTTCAATGTGAAATAAAGTCATATTATCGACTTAACATAATATTAATTAATGTTAAAGGATGGGGACATATAGATTATCTTATGTTATTTATTATAAATAATTGGATCAAGGCTATGTTTTGGATTTCAATTAAGAGGGCCCTCTTGTGAGGGGGATATTCAAATATTATTAATGTTTGGTTAATTTTCATCAGTTTCCAAACAATGTTTAGAATAGTATTTATGAAATGAGAAAGGATTTAGTATCCTAAGCCATGTTTTTTTGATAATTTCTTGGTTTACCCTTTGGTTTTAAAATGGTAGTTTTGAAACACACCCCTTGAATTAAACATTCTTATTTACCACTTGTGGGTGAAAGTTTTTTGTTTATTTAATGGGTGCATGTTCCATTTGTTTGGGGATATTCATTGATTATTGTTAGGGGCGATGGAACATTTTCTTGTCCCTTATGTTCTAGACATGATTTTTTGTCTAATAATCACATTAAATATGATCTTTTAAACCTAGTAGTTAAGTGGGAGTCTATAAAAATGTTTCACTATAGAGGAAAACACTACTATAATCCCTAATGTAATAAAATAAGGCAATATAGGGGTGTTCCACTCTGATGAGGCTAGTGTAGTCTTGTATAGTTGGTTGTTTTGATATGAATCATTATCCATAATAATTTTATCTTGAGAGATATCCATGATTTCCAATTGTAATACCAATGTCATATCTTTTGAATCATTTTATTTCTTGGTTTATCAGACCCTAATGGGAGTGTGATTTAGTTTTTAGTCGTATAATTTCACCTACTTTAAATATTGTGTAACCTTATCCTGTTTTTATTAGATATATTACATATGATAAATGGTTTTTGTTTTTTATGATTAACCCGTGTGTATAATTTTTGTTGTTTCCTACAAAAAATGGAATTTCAATGATGTTGGGAAACCTGTATTCATGTTTAAGACTCATGATTGAGTTCCTCTAGTGGATTTCATAATGGGTGATTTCAGAAGGATTTATCTAGTGAAAGGATTTAAAGTTACCATATTCATTTATATAATAAAAAATAGTTGAATTTGGTAAATAATAATGGGAGATGTCAGTTTGAAAATTTTGAAGGAAAGTGGAATTGTTTCTAATAAGTGACTTCTCAGTTCTAGAAACCAATTTCGATCTTTTTCAATTATGGTTGAAAAGATCATTCATTTCCATTAAATATATGTGAAAATAATTTTTCCAATATTTATTTTCAAACTATCATTGATTAATTTTACAATGAATCATTTTTCATATATCCAGTTAGATGTGGTGGCCTACTAGATTTTTTATCTCAATCCTATTAATTTGAGGATCTATGTTCTTAGTCAGATTTCATTTTACCATTATGGTATTTGTGGGGTGATTGGGGTGGTTATACCAAATGGAAGATTTCATAGACATGGATCTATCTCATATTGAGTTAGTTTTTAGTTTTTTTAGATAGCACCATATACGTCCTTCAACCTAGCGTATTTATATTATTTTTTATGTATTTTTTTTCAAGGGCGTTGAATTATAATAATTGGTTATGACCTATTTGTATCATTTAATTAATTTTGGATCTTTTATTTATTTATTACATTAAAATTTATCTATTATTTTTGGGAGCTAGATCCCAAATGGATTCTTATGATTCCTAGGAACTTGTTTCCTAATAATAAGGGTCTATAACTTCCTTTTAACCTTCAAATGGGATGATTTTTTTGCCATTTTTTAAAGAAAACCTTGGTGCTGTCAATAAATAATTGTATTAAAGCATGGTTTATTCTTCGTTAAAAGATTAATAGGTCATTCATATATCTTTTTATTTTTGTATTTCACAGTATAAAAAACATTATATTTGACATATCTTGATATTTGAGTTTGGGGAGAATCTAACAGGCTCTTAATCATCCTAAGAATTGAAAAACTATGGGATAGTTGATTTCGAATTTTTAACTCATGTTTTTTAGATAGTTTTGATTTGAGTTGATGTTTGTGGGTCACCTTTTATTTTATGAATGATAATGTGTCTCTATCTTTATTTTTGGGTGAAAATGCAGGGGAACTATGCGGTACAGTTATCTCACATGAATATGAAAACCATGTGGTGCCAACATCGTAAAGTCTACCTCTCTAATAGAGGTTGTTTCAATGTTGGTTACCAATTAATAAAACCATGTTTTCAAATTATACACACCACTATTTATACTCTAATTAGCCTATTTGATTCACCCCAATTCAATATTTCTCAAAAACTAGGTTCCACTACTTGGAGGTGGAATTATGAGTATTTTTATTCCTTTATTTGATATGGTCTACGTGATCCTTGTGTGAATTCTTGTGATATGTTTTGTTTGTGATTGGTTTTTAAACCTTATTTTTAAATGTGAATGGAGTTTTGTAAATATGTTCCATATAATATTGATTGATGAAATATATTATAATGTGGTTGTTTCTCTACTGTATTTTGGGAAAATTTTGTTTCACTCATATTTCTTAGGGTTTTCCCAAAAGAAATAGACCTTAATAGTCTGTTTTGAAAGGAGTTTCAAAGGAAGCATGTGTTTTACTCTATACTTGTTTTATTTAAAAAATGTATTGTATAGGTATTCAAGAATACACCTTATTAGTGTATAATTTCAAAATTCCTTAGTGAAATAGAGGTTTGAAAAGAATAATTTATTTATATTGTGATATATATGTTTCTCATTTGAAGAATTTTAGTTTTGGATTGATTTATAGTTTCTAAAGGGCTATGTTATATTATTATTGAGCATAAATGGGTGTGTTTTATATAGTTTTTGTATTTATTTTCCCCTTTAATGCTAGAAAATGATTCTATAAGTCAAGTTCTTACTCAGAATCTACATGGAGTAGTGGGTAGGGTATTTTCTATGGCTAAAGTTTTTTAAGATCCAATTCATCTATTTAGCTGAGTTTGGGGGAATCGTTGTTACATACCTTACTACACTGAGGTATTTCCTAGAATATTTCTAGGATTTCATTTGATCATTATTATTTACATAAGTTTGTGTATGTGGATAAAATATTGATGTTGTGAGTCTTTAATAGGGAAACATGTCAGTGATCGAATATATCTATCACTTATTAGTGTTGATCATCCTTTTTCTATGTATAATAATTTATGATTCGGAGAAATAAAATTTTTGGAAGGTGATTTTTTCCATATTTTACATAATCTGTCATTCAATATAGTCTAATTGATTTCAATGTTTTTTCGATGAGTCTACTTGAATAGAACCTAACCTATCTGGATAGCCTGTTGAGGGTGGTGCCTTAGTTTAATCTTCTAGACATACGGTTTACCCTGTTAGTGAGGAGCAAAAGCAGTATGAACTAAATCTTGAGGGAAATGGGGGTAATTGAATTTAGAATATAATACGTCAAGTATACAACCAATGTGGGGTTTCATGGAATTATAATATTTACTAATTCGGTTTTTGAATCTTAGTTCCATTGTGCTTGTGGGTTTATCTCCAAATGTTTGGTATGTTGGGTTTTCATAAGAGGTATCTAGTTGAATTTTTATTAGGAAGTGTTTTCCTTCAGACCATTATTTTGATGGTTATGATCTTTTTTTTGGATATTTTTATATTTTTTTGTGTTATTTTAAAAGATTCACACTCTCTTGGGTGTTTTTTGGTTGTATGGGTGTTCCATTTTTTGTGACTAATTATTTAAGTGGACCTTTATTGAGAGTTATTTATCCGTATATTCTTATAATAATCATGTATAGGCACTCAGTATTTCTACCTAATAAAGTACATGGGTGAATTATTGGATAATTATGGTTTTTGTCTTGATAGTTTAGTTTGGAATACTATGTGGTGATTTTCTATGGCCATTTACATTCATGGTATATGGGTTAAACTTATTTTAAATCTATGTTTACAACATGAATCATGAACTAGGATGAGATCACGAGTCAATCAATTGAGTATTCATGCTGATATTATTCCTTATTTTAGGTTTTCAGTGCTTTTGATCATGATTGTGTTTCTATCAGTGTTGTTTAGTTTGTTGAGGATGTTTTATAAATATATTTATTTTATACTACTATGTTATATTAATTTTAATTTGTGGGGATACTAGGTTACAAATCCCATGATCCATAGGTATTCTTTATACAGGTCATATTTTTGTTATTCCTTGTGAGGTTTGGAATCATTTGGTTGCTCATTTTAACCATTTTGAAGTTGTTAGTTGTTGTATTTCCAATTGTGTGGTTCTTTAGGTTACATCCTCTTTGGATTTTTCGAAAGAGTATGGTTAGACCACATGGTTAGTACTAATAATATGGATCCCATGTTGGTGGGCCTACCATTTTGAAAAATCCATTTAGAAAGGTTTATGCATGGATTGACAAACCATGTTAAGCTCACTAGAATCTATGTAGGGATTGGGAAGTTTCAAGGGTGTGCAGAACAATTTATCAAAACCTAAAACCCCTAGGAGTAATCATGTGATTGGGATCAAGGCCTAAGAAATGGCCAGTTCATGGTTACATATAGTTTTTAAAACCTAGTGGCATATTGAAGTGTTTTTATATTTGATTTTCTAATATTACCCCACATCAAAATTTAGATATTTTCACCCCATTTATCCCCTAATAAATCAAACAACCCATCGTAGATCAAAGAGTATGTTGAACCACCTCCACTATGGAATCTCACCCATTCTTTGGTGGATATAATGTAGAGGTTATTGTGTCCATATTTATTTTACACTTTTCCAACTCCGTTGAGTGTGTTCTACATTGAATATGATATATTTAGAAAGGATTCACTTGATTCTATTCTCTATAAGGTAGGTGTTTCTATTCAATTATTTTATGTTGGAATTCAAGATGTGTGTGTTCTTTATAAATTACTTATTAATGAAAGTATGTTTATGTATAATGGATTTGAAGAGATTTGAAACCATTCATGGTGTTTTGATTTTGGATTAAGGGGGTTTCCATGTTAATTCAATGATTTCTTATTTAAAATAGGATTTATAAAGGTGGAAATCTTTTTTTGAATTTTATAAATGGATTTTTGAAATTATTTTAACATTTTGATTTGGGTTCTAATCCAATTTTTGTTTTAAACTAGGTAAAAATTTATAATAAAAAGGTAATTTAGTTTTCAATTGTGTTTTTGACCTCTGAAGAGTCTTTACATGAATTTTCAATGTATTTGTAATGGTGTTTCCAATGTGTGTCTTATTTTCCAAATTTAGAAAGTTATATATTGGATTATCTTTAAAAACATTTATTGAAATTTTGATCCCTTGGCATTGTTTTTCAAATAATTGGTCCAATATATAAGGGTTAGACTCAATAATTTTATATGTGTAGGTAATTCCATCATCTTACAAATAATATTGGGAAGAGTTTTTGTGAAATATGAATGGAAATAGTATCTTGAGCCTTGTTTGAGTGATATATTAATGGACGTCACTTTGTTTTATAATTTTGGTTATGAAATAATTGCCATAAATTACCATTTCTCTTTTACCCCTTGTAGGATAATGTGATTGTTTATGTTTAAGTTTAATGTTTTAGTTTTTTGGGTATTTCATTGTTGGGTTTTAGGGGTGTGGGATGATTTTGTTATACCTTTTTTACTAGGCATGGAGGGTGTTTTTTACACCTCATTATAATTTTGGGCATAGGAACCCTCTAGATAAGTGAGAGTCTTGAAATATTGTTGCACTAGGGAGACACACACAATAAGTTTCCTTTATTTTGTGGAATATGGCTAGGTTGGGGGTGGCACACTTTCAAGGATATTGTAGGATAGTCCAGTAGGATTTTTTTGGTTGAATTTAGGCCAGTAGATTTGTTCACTGAGTGTTTTCATGGATGTATCATTATAGGACCTAGTGTAGTGCCTATGACACATATTATATCTTGGTTTTATATTGAATATGGTGATTGTGAAATTGTTCTTGTTTGTATCATTTATCATTTATTCAATTATATAATCCTTATCTAATTTATATTGGATATATTCTTTGCGATATATGGATAATCATTATTTTTCATGACTAATGTCAGTATGTTTGGTAGTCTACATTAGAAAATTTAGTTTTAATGATGTTTGGAAACACCTTTTTAAATTTATGACCCTTGTGTGAGTTCTTGAGGTGGACATCAAAATAGTTGATTTAACATGTATTTTCTCAATTAAATGCATAAAATAACCATTTTTTATTAATATCTAATAAATTAATTTTTGAATTGGTAATAGTGGATGTGAGTTTTGATATACATTAAGATGGTGGAATTTCTTCAAAATTCATGAGTTCATTTTTTTAAAATAGAGGTTTTCTTTTTGGTAGATGGTTGTGTATATTTTTATTTCATATGATACATGTGAAAATATTACTTTGAATATTTATTTTCAAACTAACATTGATGAAATTATTTATGATATTATTTCAAATATAAATCATGTTTTGGTCACCTCTGGGATTTTTGGGAAAATCTTATTTATTTTAGGTTTCAGGATCACATTTGGATTCAGGATTACTCACTATGACCAACATAGTGTGGGAGGGGTGGTAGTGAACAATTTGAGGTAGCATGGAGATGGATCATGATTATCTTGAGTAAATTTTTAATTGTTTTTAATTCCTCTTCATATCTATTTTAATTTCTTCAATATCTTTATGATTTTGGATTATGTTTATGCATATAAATAAATTAGATTATAGTGGTTGATTAGGACTTGTTTTGAACATTTATTTATTTTTTCCCATGTATTTTTTTATTCCCCTATCATTAATACTTGATATGGGTTAAATTATCCCCAAAGAAATTATATGATTACGAACAACCTTTTGTCAACCAATGGGGATCAGGAACACCATTACATCACTGTGACAAGATAGGTGGGGTGTCAGTTGAAATGGAAGACTAGAGTGGTCTGCTATAGGGTAAATCACATGTCCTATATCAATATAGAAAAATTAACATCATATGTGAACCAACCAATAATCTCTATGAATTAAATTATTCTAATTAAATAAATATATATATGACATTTACTCATCCTAAAAGATGAAAAATATCATCTTCATTGAACTCCAATCGATGATATAATTAATAACAATAAACTATCAAATGATTTTTTATGTATATTTTGAATTAAATTTGAATGGTATGAAAGTATAAAAGATATATCAATAGGTATCATTAAAACATTAGATAATAGGGATAAATAATATTTTTTACCACATAAATATATTTATCACTATATGAAATTTGTTGAAAAACAAATCAGAAATCCAGTATAAGTAATAAGTCTCTACTTATTACATTATAAATCTATTATTTATATAATATAAATATAACATCATAATGAGTGAAATATTTTATTAATTATAACCTTAACATAACGTCACATACCATTATACATGGTTGTGATTATTTATTTAGAACATCTCAAAGTAAATCTTTGAGAAAATATTATCATTTGACTAATGTTGTAATGTAAAATGAAACACATATAAATGAATTATAAATAGATGTTTTTGTTTTATTATAATAACACGAAACATTTAAAAACATTATAACTAATAACTCTCATATTTAACACTAATAAATTTCACTAGACATTCATATCATTTTTGTGGAAATAGTTACATTGATAGGTCTATGAAATTGTCTTCTTTATCCACCAAGTTGATTCATAAGTAACCCCTCTCAATGATTTTTCTTATGAGATCGTGTTTTTGATCAATTTATTTGGTCATTTTATGAGACCTAGGTTACATAAAATAATTATCAACACCATTATTATCAGAATAAATCTTAATCACTCTCATAATTTTTTGATCTACCTCTCCTTTAAATATTAACTTCTTGATGAAAAATTATTCCTTCATAAAATATAACATAGAATTGTATTCCACCTATATTATTGAGTATTCTATAATTGCATGTTTATAAACCCTTTAATTAATAACTCTACCCCTTATGAAAAAATATGGTAATCATATTGAGATTTCATATCACCCCCTTCAGATTAAAAACTTGTTTTCTTGTAACCATTTACATCAAACTCATCTTCTCCTTTAATGACTAATAATATATCTCAGGTTTGTATCAAGTATTTTAAGATGTGCATTAGACCAATATAGTAGATCTATGTAAGATTTTATTGGTATATATTTGTTTTACATAAGGAACATGCAACATCTAGTGAAGTAGATAAAAAAATAATACATGATAGAAACTATAGTAGATGTATAGTGAATTCAATACATCCTTATACACTTCTTAAAAGGATCCAAAATCTACATAAAATTCACTCCATGTAACATAGTTAAATACCCCTTCATTCATTTCTCTCAGATATATCATTTTATAACTTTACCAATGTATGTGTGTTAATTACTTCCAATGAGCCTCTTATATCTATATTAACTGAATGCTAAACCTACTATATTTCTTACTAAAACATTGTATTTTATCAAGATTTATTTACCTAGACACATACCCATATTTTAAAATGTTGTGATATCATTTTTTATAAGAATTTTTTCATTCCAAAATATTATTAGAAATAATAGAATACTCCCACTAATCAGCTTAAAACATACAAGAATAATCATTATTTTTTCATGAAACCAAACTCGTTGATCACATTATCAAACCAAATATTCCATATATAAGAATCATTCATCTACTTATATATTTACCATTTATGTATTCAAACATTATTAGTCTCTAATTTTCACATAAAAACCATTAGGATTTATTATATACATGTCTTTGAATGAAATCGTATTATGGAAAGTCATTTCTTTGTCTCTTTTATATATCTCAGAATAAAAATTAATATAAATAGCATGTAATATCTTAATAGAAATTCTCATCGCAACAGGTGATAATGTTTTCTTATAGTAAATTCTTTGAATTTACATGTAACTTTTTTCCACCATGTGTGATTTATTAATAGAATAGTAACCATCCTTGAAGGTTTTAGTTTAAGAATCATAGGTGAAACCTATGGGTTTCACCCCATCTTGTACATCAAACATGTTCCAAACATACTTTGTGTACATGGATTCCATTTCATATTCTATGTGATTTTTCCATTACATATAATAAGAACTCCTATTATCCTCTTGATAGGTTGTAGTTTGTTTATATATTCATATTATCTAATCATAATTATCAATAATAAAAATCTATCACATTTTCTTATTATAGATCCAACCATACTATCATGGTTTTTATGTGGATTGAGTTATTTCATCTAGGAAAACTCTTTATAGAATCATCTCGACATCCATACAAAGAACACTTTCATTTTCTTTGTATTTAACATTTATAAGATCAACATTAGACCCACTAAATCCAGGAATAATAAATTACTAATCAATGAGTATAGTTAATTATAAAAAAAACATTGTTATTTATAAGATTATAGAAATAATAACCTTGTGTATCCTTGGGATAACTAAATAACTTATTAGATTTGTAGTCTTCATTATCTGATGCCAAACATTGTATAATTTCATATCATACCTAGATAACTATATCTGAAAAACTATTTTGTTTCCCCAAAAATTTCTCATAAGATGAATTATTGTTTCTTTAGATGTAATTTTTTTAAATATAAGTTTTAAAGACTCTAGATAATTAAAAATAACGAATTAAGAATATGAAATTTTTTATCATAGAGAGAACCATGTATATAGAATAATTATTACTCCTCTCTGATAAATAATTCTATTTTTTCATGGATGATTGGGTTTTTAAAAACAGTCCACATTCCATTGGATTATCAATGAATTTATAGCTCAATTATTCACCTTATTAACCTCATCGGATGGTCTCAATACCCTTTATCAATTGATTTTTTACCACATTGTAAAACTCATTAAAAATTTCAAAAGATTAATGATTTTATTTCATCAAAATCATATTTCAAAATATAATAAATATATGTCTAAAAGTAATTATGTTCCTAAAACAACCACATGATTATATTCCCGATGGATAATATACAACACTATGTAATAGATCCAACAATCTACTAGCCCTTTCAGATTTTATTCTAAAAGGTAATTTGGTAACTTTCCCAAATAAACAAGATTCATAATTCATAAAAAATTCTTAATTGTATGACTCTAATAATATATCTCTATATAGTCTTTCAATGTGTGTCTTTTTTTATACCCAAGGTTATTATGGAAAATTGATGTGGGTTATCATAAACCCAAACCATATTATTCAGGATGTTATAAACAATATTATCCATATCTATAAAATTTAATCTATTTATAATATTCCCAATTCCATATAACATTTCATTTATGTGTATATATAATATCCATTCTTCTAAATTGTAAATTATAATTACTTATTTTTTTAAATGGGTTATAAAATAAATATATTTTTTATATTAGTATCATACTTATAGTTCTATAATTATTGAATTAATCCACTAAATAAATTTAATTAATATTTTTCAAACTATCATGTAGTGTCTCTTACACCATTACCAAATTTAACATCTACTTCTACTTTTTTCTTATTCTCTTATATATATGTGTCTATGTTTATCAACATAATTTTGTGTTCTGAACCTCGTATCTAATACCAATGTTTTATGTTGGTTGTATTGATTTCTATAATATTAAAAAATATAGTCTTTTAATACTTCACATTGTTAATATACATCAACACTAGAAAACAATATAAAACTATTTTATTGATAATACATATAAGGTATCTCAATGTTATTATCCTTAATAATTCCATAATATAGAGTGAAGAAGTATATTTATGTGAGTATCTTGTATTAGATCTTCTCAAAGATGATTTTTTATGAAATTTATCCCTATAATAATAATCGCCTCATAAATAATATCAATATAGTGATACATGGTCCATATTTCACTATTTGATGACTCATTTATAGAATTCCCCCCACCACTATGTTATTTATTCTGGGAATTATACAAATCATTACAATCCATGGTTTGTAGGGTGAGAAAATCATTTTCCAGATCCTTGTTATGAAAAAACTAAACTCCATACCTATGGTTTACTTACTTAAATGATTTCCCATATATGTTATTACCAAATCAAACATCATGAACATTATTAAAAATTACAACAAAGAGGAACATTATTATTGTTAACCATACCTAAGGATGATATGGTGCCACCCTTTACAAGCTTTTCTTATACATGATAATCCAAAGGCAACCAACAATGGAAACACCTATCTGGTATGATTATTAATGTATTTAAATGTTCACCTTGAAAAGGAATATCACACATAGTATATAAAGGTTTTTACTTTTAAAAGTATGAAAAATGTAGTATACATCATATTCATATTAACTTCATTACTATTTCATAGTATGAAATAAAATTTTTTCACTCCTTTATATATACATGCTTCTAACTCATCATTTATTTTAATCCACTTTACATCCTTTAATTTCTTGTTTAAATCTTTACACAACCAATAAAAATATATCTTATGGGGTTATACCATGCATATAATGTAAGCCTCTATCACCTATAAGAATGTTTTAAAATAAATGATGAATAAATATTATTCATATTTATTAAAAAAATTACTAAGAAGTAATATTAATGGAATATAAAAAATTATTTATTTTCAAACAAGGAACGAAAATATAAAATTTTTATATAAAATATAATCATGTTAAAATTAATTTTATAATCATAACATTTATAATTTTTAAAAAAATAAAAAATAAAATTATAAAAAATAAAATATAAGATCTTTGGGATTTTTATTCATGCCATATTTTATAATCTATGATCATATTATTAATCCAAAAATATGGCTGATACATGTCATAGGAATCATATTCATGTATTTCATATTTTATAAAACATATCCCATTATATTTAATGATTGGTATTATTGTATTCATTACAGATAATTTTAATTCCCTAATAATATATTATGATTGGTAATGATGTCAAAATTATGCTATGAATCTCTATTCTTGTATAAACCCTATTTTTTTATTCTTTATGGTATATAATATTATGTCCTAGTAGATTTGTAAAAAATAAATATTTATAATATAAAATATGATATAATACATATCTATTTTATGCTATGGTATTTCAAACCAAAATAAATTTCATGAACAATATTTAATTATATAGAGACATATGAATTAAAATTGAGAATTATTCATAAAAAAAGTTTATTCCATGAAATATAAGGCTCAAATACCACATATTAATTTAAAGGGAACTTTTTTATGATCATTGAAAGAAGAAACAATCAATGTAAGTTATTAATCTATATTTATTGAATAAATGTGAAAAACTAAATTAACAACATACCTATATCAATAATGTAGGGGCCCCTATATTCCATAATTTATTCCTAATCATGATCCCAATTTAAAATAAAAATTATTCGCACCCAAAGTGATTATATAGATAATATTATCATTTTTCATAACTATAGTTTTTGAAAATTATCGAATTGGTGTTAGAAACATCATTATTTATTAGATAATAAGGATTTGGTGATAATAGTTTATAGAATTATTTTCATGAAAATTATGATCATATCCTCCAATTAATTAATAATGGAAACTATATATCATTTTTAGGCCTCCATGAAAATTTAGAATATTAAATAATGCTATAAACAAGTCGGGTGTCATAACATTACACACATGATTTTTTCCCATTTATTATATTATGAAAAATCTTCAATGAATTTATAAAAATCCATAATAATATATTCAAAATGGATTATAAGAAATTTAAATTCCATTGGGGTGATGTAGAAATTCATGCATCCTATATATTCATTTATATTGAATAACATATTCTAAAACATGCCAAATGATAAAGTAAATAGAATATAAGAATATTTTTTATGTTACATTCTAGTTCTATGGTTTTATATACATTGGGTGAATATATTACCTTGTGATACAATCAAATTTTAAAATAATATTGACTTCTTTATGTTCATCTTTTTTAGGTTCAATTTATCAACCAAATCAGAATAAATTATAAATAATTTATGGTTGAGATTTTGGTTATTGAGGAGACCTCATTGATATGATTTTAATAAATAATGTTTTGGAAAACTACATGATGGTAATTATAATAAATATAGTATTTTATTTACTTTAGTTAGATGAGAAAAAATCCAAATCAACATCCAATTTATAAATAAAAATTTCTATTTTATTTAGAGTGATATTTAACATTAACTATCATATATTTATATGGATATTTATATTTGAAAATATATGAATTCTATTACTTTCGGAACTAAAAAATATATTAAAACTAAATGAGATATGTTCATGGATTATTATAAAATTTTCTAATTTCATGATAGTAAAAATATCGATAATATGTATAGTGTTTTATGATAATTATGAATTGTATTTAGTTACATAGGGATATAAAAACTTAAAATTATTATCTTTATGAATAAATAATTGGTATGCTATCAATTTTTTGTGAAAATAAATAGGGTGAAATTGATTATACGAATTATAACATGAAGATCAATCTTAATAGAATTTATTTTCATGTTTATACAACGTTAAAATCTCTTGAAGAGTGATACTAAAATGAGAGAAAAATAAAAACAAGCATCTATTTTCCAAAAAAAAAACATATCCTTAAATTATATTATTCAAACTTCTTATTTGAGTACATCAAGTATAATAACATACAAAATTTTTTCAGACAGTATCGGTGATGAAATTATTGAAGGATAATATGCTTAGTTAGAAAAGAAGAGGTTTTTAGTGGATTAATGGAAAATATAAAAAGGATAAATATGAAAATAAATACTCATTAGAAATGTATTTTTAGTGTTTCAAAAATATAAACATACTATATGATTCTAAAATAATTTAAAAAAATGAAAATTAATCAAAGAAAACTTGAAATAAGAAAGAAAAAAAATCATTTATAAACACAAATGATATATTTTATGTCTTTCAATGTAACATCCCAATTAAGTAAAGAATAATATATTTTCATATCTATGTCTATTTATGAATTATATAGTGTTTTAGAGGCTTAAAATGAGAATAAATCCAATCTTAAGCATAGACTACTCTAATATTTTTTTAAAAGATTGTTTTACAACCTTTTGATGGAAAACCATTTTTAAATATAACATTTTATAATTTTATATGATATATTTGTCAAAACAAACTTATTATTTAGAATTGGGACATTGAAATTTACTTGGGATAAAAATTTTGTATTTTTCTGACAATGTTCATTTTTTTAATGAATAGTAAAAAATACTGCATTTTACTTCAAAACTGCTTTTTCATATAATTTAATTATATAGTTAGATGGTCCTCTTAATTGGTTTTAAAGTGAAATTGAATTATTTTTTAATCTATTAATACAATTTTTTTCATCGGAAGTAATTTCACTTTTCAATTGGATGTAAAAACAAGTCAATCCTTTGATAAATTTAATATCTTAAAAACTCGTCTTTAGTTGTGACAACGAGAATTATTTTTAAATTAATTAATGCAATGTCTGTGTTTGGAATTTTGTAAAATGGATTCTGTATTTGGAATCAGAAGGTACAAATTATTTAATTAAGACTCTTTTGTTTTTGAACATTATGAATAGTAATGACGGTAATTATCTTTAATTACCTTTATTAATTAGTAATCGGGTAGTTAAGGGTAATAAAATAATATCATAATAATATAAAATGACCCAAACATGTGTCCAAATATTATTTTTTGAGTCATGTCCGACCATGGGAAGCTGTTTAACGAACTTGAGGGCCCATGGAGTCACATGGGTGTAATAGTGACATTTATGACATTATTTTTAAAAAAGAAATGAAATATAACAATGGTTTTTATTTCCTAAGTAATTTTTTTTTAATTTTTTTACATAAATGATATTTTAGACAATAAATATCGATTTGAAAGCTAAAAATAGTTCCAAAATAATGGTATTTTTTTATAATTTTTATACTTTAAATAAATAAATTTATTTATGACACCATGATGACGCATTGATTACCTCATTAATGAACGATTTAAATAAAATGAAACGATAAGGTGAAATATAAGACATAAACTTATCTAAAACCTATTGTATTTGTGGAATTATAAACCTTATCACTTTATCCTCAAAATATATCAGTTTGGGACCTTTAAAATCCGAAAATTATTTTAAAGTAACATTTCAAGACTTTCCAAAAGTGACCCTCCTCCCTCGTATAAAAGGCCCCCACCTGTACCCCCTTACCCACACCTCTAAAGCCCTTGTATTATCCAATATCTTCTTGTATTATCTCTCCACATCCATCTCTTACTCCTAGAAGCCTCTCTTTGGGCAGATGTCTTCCCAAGGAAGCCTTTGGCTCAAATCAAAAAGACTTACCCGATTTAGAGGTAATGTCTTATCTCGAGTTTCTCCCTTTTATTTTCCTTCTGCACTCACCACCATCTTGTTATTATTTTATCCCATAATAACACCAGTATAATCAATATAATGTAATGTTTTTATGCTAAGTATTTTACTTACACTCACACACACCTCCATCTAATGGTTAAAGAACATACAATTTCTGTGGGTGGCGAATTTCTGCCTCACAAAACGATGATTGTTCAAACTTATTTTAACACCTTTCATGGTGGACATTATGATAGAAATATATTTATATATTATATATATTATATTTATGTCCTCTCTAGGCTTCTGTATTTTATATTTAAAACATACCTTTATGCTTTTCAAGTTGTGAAAATGCGATAATTTCATATGAGGAAGTGTGGACTACCACCCCCTCAAGTGATGTGACTCGTTCATGCCAAACATGGAATTTATAAATAATGTAATTAATGAACTTATGTTACATATATAAAATATATATTATACTGGAATTATAATATATCTATGTCTCATTTAGTTTTAAAGTCCATTAATATGGAAAAAATGAAAGTAACGTTCATGTGTACGTACGACCTACCGTCTCCCTGAATGTTACATTTCATTTATTATGAACAAACATTATGGAATATTATTAAATACATATATACTGGATATATATGATATTTAAATCATTAATAACATTTTGGAGATGATGTAATTATAACTACATGGGAAATTCTTTTCAAATAAGTTAATTTTTAACTCATATACCGAACATCGACAAAACGTATGATATGAACTCACATAATTAAATAATTATTATAACATGATAATATGTGATATGAATTGAATAATAAACTATAAATTAATTCCTTAGGAAATTATAAATTGACCAAATTTTATTATTTAGGAATATAAATAAACGAACAAGAAAAGTCGGACTTGAGGTAAGGGACTTCATCTCAATCTCCTTTCGTTGAGGCATACATCAATTTATATACGACCTTATTTTATTAGTTGTATAACAAAACCTTTTTATTTTTAATTTCATTCAAAATTAATATTTTTACGTGAAGAATTTTACTAAATGACAAAAGGAATTTTTTTTGTCTTACATATTCAGTGATAACGACTTCTCCGCCGTCGTGACCATTATTTGAGTTTAGGCTTCCTCTACAAGACATAACTTTTTTTTGAAATGAAAATATATATTATGTTTTAATTTTAGTTTTATTTTGGTATTGAAAATGGTTTTCATAATGTTTTGATTATATCAATGTGTTTTATTGATATATTGTGATTGAAATGTGGAAATGTTATGTTTCCTTTATGCATGTTTTATGTGATACGATTATGTTATGGTTCTTGGGAACTGTTTATGAAGTTGGGCGGTTCCGTGATAAATTAAGGGAGGGTGAGCCCGAGATACCTCTCTAAGTCATTGGGTAATGTGAAGGAGTTAAACGCTAAGGTTTCTCTAAAGATATTTAGGGAATATAATATCATGGGTATTCCAAACGTAACCATGAGGGATACTACCAACATAAAAATGTTATGAATTCCTCAAGTTATGTTTATGTCTTATGATTTCTATGATTTATTTATAAATATTTTGATTTCATGAGGTATGTTAAAGTTCTTATGTTTTATGAGTAAAGTATGATTTCATTGATTCTTATGTATACATGGAATAAAGTTTTGTTTCCGTATTTTTATATCCCTTACTGAGATTTTTATGCTCATCCCATGTTTGTGAATTTTTTTTCACAAGTCAAGGGAAAGTTAAATGATGTGATGATAGTGTTGAGGAAGTTTCAAGAAAGAATCCATGTTTTATTTTAAATATGTTTGCTTTGGTGGAAAAAAAGAATAATGTTTTTGATGTAACCACCTTGTTTAAATGTGGAATGAAATGTATGATTTATGATCTAATTCTCTAAAACTCTAATCTTGAAAAGATCCTCAAAGTGAATTCTTGAAATAACTCAAGATTAAGTAATGATTAAGGCTGGGGCCTTATATTCAAGATTCATCTTCTAATATTACATAATATTATTACGATGATAGTATGAGGATTAATCTTTTTTATTTGATAATTCCTAAATATGATCCACTAAGAGGAAAAGTTATTATAAGAAAGATATCAGATGATATTTTTTATGAAATATCTTCATTATTAGATTTCTAATATTCATTATAATGTTATATGAAGACTAATAAAAAATGGAAAATTCTGATCAGAAAAATATTGCATAGTATATTATAGATATGATATTGAAAATACATATTAAAAACTTTTCATGAGCTATACAAAGAATTAGGATGAATTTTTTGATAAGATAGGTGGAGTTAAAAATTTTATTTACTAATTACTTAATATTTATAATGAGAATATTAAACACAAATCTGAGTTATACATGTCGAATAATAACGTCTAAAAGATAACTTTTGAGAATAAGGGAAGTATGTATTCTTTGTGGAAGATATGAAACGAATTTTGGAAAAAATGAATTTTAAAACTTAAAGAGGATTTTATGTAAATATACTAGGATATGATATTCTATATAAAAGATATAAAAAAGACGTAAACCTAAGATAAAAAAATTCATTCTCAAATATAAATCAACCAAAAGATATAATTATGAGTTAAAATACTTTTTCCTATCAGATCACTATTTTTAACAAGGGTGAGAGAGGTAAATATTAAAAGGAACAATATAAAATGAATAAAAATTAATTTCTCAGTCCAAAGTGATCTTAAATTTCAAAATATTATAGTCATCATAAAAAATGGAGAGTTAGCCAGATGTGGGGGCTTAACTTTGTATCTATAAACAATTCCATACCAATTTCAGTCTATCTTACCATGAAATAATTTATTTTTGTATTAATTCATTGTCATCAGTAGTTGAATTAATATATCTAGTACATATTAAATTATTATTCCACCAATAAATCAATTAGATACTTTTATATTTCAATTTTTATAATTTTATAATATTCGAATGTTTTTCTTCAGACTAAAAATAAATTCTACAAGTATATATTATTATTTGGATAAATTAAATTCATAGTTATTTATTGTTAAAATTAAAATAAATATGGGGATATAATTTTTAACTATTACTAGAACCACGTTTTTCACAAAACTACTTAGGATACCATCCAATACGAAACCTAGCTTGATTCCTGGTATTTCTCGAAGGGAATTTCCAATCCCCATGGGATGGAAAATAGTGCATGGGAATTGAAAATATTCATTGAAAAAGACTTCAACCATTTTAAAAATCATAAACAGTCATCATAAACATACATCTCAACAACTTACAACCATATCCAAATGAGGTTCAACAATTTTCAAATTCAATGTTTACAACCTTAACCAAAACCCAAAATTTGAACAAAGAAAAGGGAACATAAAAACAGTTTAAAAAAAACCTCCACATAACAAGAGGGAAATCACCCTCTTTCCACAACCATCACACTTTAACTAAGTGGAATACTAGTAATAGGACCCACCATCAACATGATATATTGTTCTTTTTATAGGTCATACAAAACAATTTTTAAATACCCCTAATGGTGTTTTTACGGTGTGATCCAAATACCATTAGGATACCACAAAAAATAAAAGATTCTATTCTATAACATTAGAAGAAAAATCAACATGCATATTTCCATCAAAATATTTGAAACGTTTCTATGATTTTTTAAGGAAAACATTTCTCAAGAAACAATTTTATGGAAAACCTTTTTAACAAATAAGTTTTCTTATAATAAAAATATAGACAAGGTCTATCTTATTTCGATGGGTACCACCATATCATATAAGAATCATGTCACAAGATAACACTGTGGGAAAATCACAATGGGTTACAAGCACAAGTGGGACACTATGATCATTATATATTAATTATAAAAATCCTCCAACCCAACTACAAACAATTTTCATGTGCATGATTCACTTGAGATGATGATACCCATTGTTCTAGTGGTACAACATCATCCTTATACATGAACAACAAGATAGTATCTCATCAAATGTTCTAGTTGTCTCTAATCATATCACATGTTTAGTTAGTGTTGTAATCATTAATCCTCCTCAATGAATCTTGGCCCTGGATACTTTTAAATATACCATCATTAATGTTCTTTTTCACCCACATATAATACCCAAGATTATATTTATTCTCAAATTAAATTTAATATATCTCATAAACCAACACTTCACACAAGAAAAGCATCATAAGAACACAAGGAATTCACCACTTTTGAATTTTCAAATTTACAAATAAAAACCATCAGTAAATGAATTTCACATCACTTATATGATTCATAAAGACCATTTTTAAACAAACAAAAAAATATATAACATATGGAATATAATCATTTTCCATGAGAAAATCACCTTTCAAAAATATTATTCACTTCAAAAATTTTTATAACATGATTCACAATTAAGAGACACATTTAAGGTAAAAAAAAGAAGAAACCAACATTCATTAAAACTCATTTCACTTGGAAAATCCCCATTTTTTACATTTTCACCTTTAAATGTCTTTAAAAACACATTTCAAAACATTTAGACAAGGCATGAAATATATTTAAGGACCAACATAATAAGGCACACATGAAATAAAACCAAATTGTTTTCATAAAAATAATTCATCACATATTCATTCTAATATATTTCTAAAACATGTTTCACGACACACAAATAATCTATAAAACTCATTTAAATGACCATGTAAGCTTATATAAATTATATATATTATAAAATCATGGAACCACCTGCCTCGCACTTGGAAACTCCAATGAATCTGTGTGAAACCACAACAACACCACTACAAAACCCTACGATGGAATGGTCAAATAAAAATCATCAATATTTCTCCCAACAACCCAAGATCAAACTATATTTGATCAAACACCCCACTGGAAAATAATAAATCAATAAATAGGGAGGCGAAACCTTAGAAAAAGTGACAAATCAAGATTAAAAGGCCTTAATTGATGTTTCATTTAATAATTGGTTTCAAAATCACTCAAATGTTGAGATTAAAAGTCTTCATGAATGTTTGTAGGTGGCTTTGATGAATCAAAATCTAAAAATTGGGTGGATGGGAGGTAATTTTGGGTTATAATCGAAGAGGGGACAAATATAATTTTCCACTTTTTAACGACATGAAAATGTCTCATTGTTTTTTCATACGGTTTTCCAAACCATGTGAAAATTGTCCGTCCCACATTGTCTAAGAGGAAAAAGTTGCATAGTTTTCCCACACAGTTTGAGAAACCAAGTACCAACCATTTGGTCACCACAATCAAGAAATGAAATTCACCACACGACTTCCTGGGTAAGGGTCTACAGTTTTCCTAACTGAGAGCCAACCTCACACCACCTATTTCCAAGCCCAAAGTATCCATTCTTCACCAAAAAAATATGTGTGGAAATGAAAGGATAAATAACATACTAAAAATAAAAAAAAAACATGAAAAAGTCAAGTATGTGGTAATTATCTCAACCATGAAGTCATTCTACACCTGTAAAGACAACCCAATGCATTATTATAAAACAAAAATTAGAACCCCTCCTAAACCCAAACCATTTACAACTAAGCCTCATGCACATTATTACTAAGTTTCCAAATAACTCAGACCAACATACTACAATTCTGATATAGTACCCTCTCTTGAGAATCCAAAATCTATATCGTCCATTAAAAAATTGATAAATCGATTCCCAAATCCGAATCCTCCCAAATAAATACATGGGACAGATTCAGATTAATCTATTTCAGCTAAGAGACATGGAACACATCATGAATTTACATCAACTGATAAGAAAGATCTAACATTTATTCCACCTTAAAAATCTTTTTGGTAATATCAACTGGTCCTATATTCCTTAGATTTATCTTCCCATACTTATCCAAAAAATTGAGACAGATATGAGGTTCAAATTTTAGTAATACTAAATCACCCATAGAAAACTCCAAATCTCAGATCCTATTATCTACATAAGTCTTATATGGATTTTGATTTGTCAATGACCACTTCAAATTATGTTTGGATTTCTCATATGTCTCTGATGCATGGCTCGGTCCCAAAAATTTGGTCTCACCCACCTAATCCCAACACAAAGGAGAACAACATAGTTGACCATAAATCACCTCAACATTACCCATTATAATAGAGGATTGATATTTATTGTTATACGAAAACTCAAAAAATCCCAAATGGATATCCCTTGAACCACTATAATCAAACACTCCTTCCCAGGGCATGTCTTCTGAAATATGATTTTCCGGTATCATATAACCATTCATTTGGGGACGGTATATTGTTCTCAATTTTATGTGTGACTCCATCACCTTTTAAAGGCCTTCCTAAACGTGTTATGTAAAATGGTGGTCCATTTTAGATACAATTATTGATGGAACACCATAAATCCTCACAAATTCCTTCCCATAAAATTGACCTAACTAATCCAACTTTGATGAACCGTTAATTAGAATGAAATGGACTTATTTAGTAATTAAATTGATGACTACATAAATGGAATTCTATCTATGAGTTGTATGAGGTAATACAATAATTAAATCCATGGAGATATTATCCCACTTCCAGGTAAGAATAGGTACTAGCTAAAGAAAACTAGAGGGCCTTTTGTTCTCTAAACTAATATACTAACAAGTGTAACACCAAAATATATAGTTAGATACACCCACCTCATACCTATCCACCAGAATAGTCTACGCACATCATAGTACATCTTGGTTTCACGATGATAAATGACCCCTTAGAGTAGTGGTTATTCTGTACCACAACCTCCCTCAATGAAAATGGAACCACGAATCAACTGTTGATGAAAATAACTCTATCAGGAGGGAATAGACAATCACAAGGTGTCTCCCCACCATTTTGATACTACATTGAATACTATTGCAACTCATCACATAGTTTATATTTCCAAATCAACCCCATAATTTAAGGTTTCATATGAACACTATCTAAGAACATGCCTCCACTATGTTCCTTGGTCTCGATATACATCTATGAAAAAATACAAATCAATATCCACTCATCATTGTACTTTTTTAATGCATGAAATAGAACCTTACTGCTCAATGAATATTCAACAACATAAAATTTTATCGTGGTATAGACTATATCAAAATTGAACCCCTAAAGGTACTCATCCAAATGGTTCTATCTTAGATTCATAAATCTTTGGAAGAAAATATAAGCCAATAATTTATAAACCTAATAAACTAAAAAATTCTCTCTAAAAATATATGGTTTTAATGTTTTTAAGGCACAAATCAGCACTGTTAACTCCATGTCATAGGATGGGTAATTATTTTCAGGTGGTCAGAGTTTACGTGAATCATACCTCACCACATGGCCATCCTACATCATCACACACCCAAAATCCATACTTGTGGCAACACAATAGAGCACATATCCATTTCTAGTATTAAATAAATATCAAAATATGGATCATGGTCAACCAACAAATACACTCATTAGTAGACACATGACACTCTATGATCAAATAAAATATCAACCCTTTCCGGTTTATCTCTTTCATGAAAGAATAATGCCTCGAGAAATATTGAAAAAACTGTCTTTAATACCCTACCAGGATCAAAAATCTTCTGATTTCAAACACATTATATTCATGTTCCCATGAAATCATGACACAAGTATTCTCAGGTTCCATTGAAACCCCATGTTCTGAGATGACATGGCCTAGAAACATAACATCCCTAATCTAGAAGGGGCATTTGGAAAATAATGAATATGGATGATGGTCTTGTAGAGTTCCTAGGAAATTTATAAAATATCGCTTAGGATCCTCCTCTTCCCTAAATAGACCAACATTTCATCCAAAAATACTACAATAAAAGTGTCAAGATACCATTGGAACACCCCATTATTTAGTTCTATAAAGACCTCTGGAGCATTTATCAAGCTGAATGGTGTGAAACAATACTCAAAATGGATGTACTTACATTATAATACTGTTTAAAAAAACCACCTCCATAACTTTGAATCAATATTTACACCACTAATCATTTTTAGAAAAGAAACTTTCCCCATTAAGATAATCTAAATGGTCATAAATACTAGGAAAATTGTTTTTTCTTGATCATTTTCTTTATTATTCATTAGGTAATCAATGCACAATTAGAGTGATCCATCAACATTTTTGAAATTTTAACAGGGGTGGCCCATGAAGAGATATTTTTGTGAAAGAATCCTTTGGATTAAAAATCATTCAATTTTACCTTTAATCCCATCAAATCAGCAGGTGTCATTTGGTATGAGGGAAAAGATATCAGTTGTGTAACTAGTTTCAAATCAATGGATGACTACACCTAATTTTACAGAGGTAAACCTGAGAAATCCTCTTGAAACCTATTTGAGAACTCAACCACTACAATTGGTAATCAACACTTAGGAGCACCATCCTCCTCCTCCATTGTGATATATAAAATCTAAAAAGGGATATTGCCCAATTTTGTATGTGGAGGACCAACAAATCTTGATCAATGACCCTACTTAATAAGAAAAAATTTGTTACTTCTATCAGGTTCAACAAATATCAATCACTTCCTATTAAAATCAATGTCTGCGTAAAAATGAACCATCCAGTCCATAAAAAGGATCAAGTCAAAGAGGTCCATTTCTGAAACCAAAAAATCCCACTATATCGCGAGCCATAACACAGTGAATACATAATAAAAACAACTAAAACCCTTCTATCGGTTCTTACCAAGTGGTGTTACCAACACAATCATATACGGAATAAGATCATTTGGGTACATTAACACATCAAAAAGATGGTAATAAATTAATGAAACTAGAGCACCAATATCAAAGAGAAAAATAGAAAATGATTATTAAATAAGAATAGTACCTCAAACTATCACAAGACCTACATCTGATTCCACTACTACTCGATATACCAAATAGAGATTCCTCATCCCAGCATGACCCTGAGAATGACTAGTATCATGTGAATATTCCCAAAACTAACTCTTAACTTGAAGATGATAAAACACTACCTCCACATCCTTCAAACCAACAACCCATTATCCTGGATAGTTTTGACTTGTCTTCCATTCCATTAGAAGCTACAACCCTACACCACTCCAATATGGGTGCACCATTTTGAAGAATAATTCCATGTTTCCCATAACTCTACAATGATGAAAAGGTATAGGTAGAGATGAACACAAGGATCATGAGTGCCCATCCTCCCCACACTACAGTCTCACGACTAACCCAGTATCGGATGACATAGATAAAGATAGTCATGAAGGATGGTCTGAACAACAACATCCCTTCTTCCCATGCTTGTCCCTCCTCTTCTTTTTAGATGAACTACCACTTCCCACAAATGGTACTACTACAGGGAAACTATGCTTTATTACATGATCAATTTCTACCATCAGGTCAAGGTCAACCACCTCAGTATAAGTTTTCACCAGAATAAGAAAAAAATATATCTAATTCTAGACTCAACTCCATTGGGAACTTAGATCCCTTATATTCACATTGGTAATTATCATGGGCATGTGTCAAACTAACTCTGTAAAATGATTTGTATACTCCATCACAATATGGTCTCCATGGATATGCAATACAATATCATGGAATCTAGAGAAGTCTAAAATCTCAGGACTATACTTCTCGTTGAAATTGGCCTCGAAGTCCTTCCATCCCATTGGCTCATATGTTCCAGCATGCACCACTGAGTCCCACCACTTCCAACTAGGACCTTTCAACATAAACAAAGCACATTTTACTCTAACCACCTCAAGACTATCATGAAACTCGACCATCCTCTTTATCTGAGAAGTACCATATCCCACTCTTTATCCAATTTCTTGGACCAAACGAACCATATATTACACTATCCTTTGATTAATTGGTGAGGGGGAACACTCTTTTTACACATTCTGCATGTAAATAAAAATTCTATAAGGAGTAATTTCACTACAAAAAAAATAACCATAAATAAGAACTATCAACACATGTTCTAAAATTTTTTCATAACAAAAATGTCTCAAACACTACTATAAATAAAAAAATAACCAAATCTGTCACATTAATAAGATAAAAAAACCACTCCACCTCAACCCAGTGTCTTTATATAGTCTGCAGCCTATATGTATCACATGGAGATGTAAAATAAATCCCAAAATCCCATGGAAACTCATGAATTGTCACAAGGTGTGCTGGCCAGGCACCTAGCTCACAACCCGAATCTCATGTCCCAAAAATCCAAGATCTAGTCTATCCAAACACTTTACAAAATTACATGATTCAAAAAGATATTAACCTTCACTGAAACCATTTTTCATGAACCACGTTGGGATTTTATCCTACCCCACACCTGACTCGATCTGGGGCATGTCCTAATGTGCGTTCTTGATCACAACGGGATGGAAACTAGTGCATGGGTATCAGAAATATGATTTTGGAATGATTTCACTCACTTATATAATCATAAAAATCCAATATAAATAATTAACTCAGTAACTGAAAAACACAACTAAATGTGGTACAAAAATTTTCATATTCATTGTTTACAACCTCAAACAAAACTCAATAGTGAAACCATCAAATGGGAAAATTAAAACTATCCTAAAAGAGAAACCTCCATAAAACAAGAGGGACATAATGAAATATCCATCACCATCAACACCAACATGAAGTAGAACAATAGTGACGGGATCAACGATCACCATGATACATCTTTTCTTTATGTAGGTCATACATAACTATGTCTACGTACACCTAAAGGTGCGTGAAGGGTGTGAGACAAATCCAAGTAGGATTCCACTAAAAAGAAAAAAATTACATTCTATTACATTATAATACAAAATGAAATTCATATTAACATAAGAATATTTGAAACATTTCCATGGAATATTTTAAAGAAAAATATTTATAAAGAAACACTTTTAAATAAAACCATTTCTATAAGTAATATTTGATATAAAAACTGTACAATTAGTCTACTGTATATTGATAGCTTCCACCATATCACATAATAATCATATCACAAGATAGAATCATGGGAAATTCAAAATGGGCAACTAGAACAAGTGGGCACTATGAACCTCATATCTCTATGAACAAAATCCTCTCACTCGATTACAAACTGCATTCTTGTATACAACCCATTATAGATGATATTATCTAATGTTATATTGGCCTAATAGTATCCTCATATAATATCAACTAGAGGGGATCTTATATAATTTTGTATTGGTCTCTGATCATATTACATATTTATTTTGTATTCCATTCATCAATACTACAAGACGAATCTGGGCCTTGGATACTTCTAAATCCACTAGCATACTAGTTCTACTTCTTCTACTAGGAATACAAAATATTCATGTTGTTCTCAATTTATATTTCACATATCACATAAACCAACACTTTTATATACACATTCCAATCATCATAATAACTCTCGGAAATCACCAATTTCACATTATTCACATTTTCATATAAAGTCTTTCTGAAAATACATTTCTCAGCACTTTAACAGTTCATGAATACTATTTGGATACAAAAAAATAAATACCACATATATAATCCAACCATTTTTCAAGGTGGAAACCCCATTTTGAAAATAATATTCACATCAAATCCATTTTTATAACATGATTCAAAAATCAAAGATTCATTTAAGGTTCACAAGAAGGAATCAATCATGAAAAAAACCCATTTCACATGGATAATCCACTTTAATTACATTTCGAAATTTATGACACATTGAGAACACATTTATCACCTTTTATAGAGGGCATAAAATATATTTAAGAAATAAAAAAATGAGGCACACATGAAATAAAACAAATTTATTTTAAAAAATAATCCCCTATCACATATTCATTTCAAACCATTTCCAAAACATTTCTATCCCCACAAAACTAATCCATAGAAAAAATTTAATTAACCAAGAATGAATATCAAAATAAAATAATAATGTAAAATCATTGAACCACCTACCTCATACATAGAAACTCCCAGAAATCAGTGTGAAACCATAATAGCCCCACCACTAGACCCTAAAAAGGAAATATAAAACAACAATCATCAATATTTCTACTGAGAAGACAATATCAAACCCCCTTTTAGTAAAATACCCACTGAAAATAAGAACTCAAGAAAGAGAGAGGAGAAACCCTAAAAAGAGGGAGAAATCGAGAGGAAAAGGGATTTCATGATGTTTCCTTGATGAATTAGGGTCAAAACCAACAAAACATTGAGGTTAAATTGATTTAATAAATCTTAAAAGAGAATCCCATGGTTGAAAATCATAAATATAGAGGATTAGAGGTGCCTTAGGATAGAAACCAATTGGGCACAGATGAAATATTATACTATTTCTTTGCCTAAATTGGTAGCATGGTTTTCCCATACTTCTTCCAAACCGTGTGGAAACCATTCATTCCTCCCTATCCAAGAGGAATAATCTACACGGTTTTCTTATATGGTTTCCCAAACAATGAGTCAATGGTGGAGTTTACACTATCCAAAAATGCAATTTTTCACATGGTTTCCTTTGCAAGGGTGCAGAATTTCCCCAAATCATTTGGAAACCATGTTCCAGCTACTTCCAAACACAAAATGTCCATTTTCACCAAAATAACTAGGATAAACCAAAAGATATCTGAAATACTAGAAATAATGTTCTATAAATAAATATCACGTAATTACTAATAAATCAATGTTCTATAATACTGAATCATTTTCATTCATGTCATGTAAATTGTTTTTAAAAATGTTTTCATACTTACATGAATATTTCACTTACAATAATGATTTTATGATAAATTTAATCCATCATGTACCATTCCTAATAAATATTTAATTTTTAATTTTAATGATATTTTTCATTTTTTAATTCTAGATGAAATAAATCTATAAAACAAGATGATTTATGATCTTTGGTTAGTTTTTTGACCTACAAAAACTATTGTGTACCACCTTGGTTCACACATTTATATTTTTGAGAAAATTTATATCCCTCTCAATTTTTATCATCCAATTTTCTATGAACAATATATTCCAAATAAACATGTAAATTTTAAAATATATTTCAACCATATAAATTGTTCTTGAAATGTTGATTGACTCTAAATATTTTTATCAACATTACACTCTTCTGAATAATGTTATTAAATTTCAATTTTGGGAGTCAATGGCACATCATTTTGAGGGAAATGAATGTTTCTTTTAGAATTATATTCTTAAAATGAAGGTTAACACAACTTTATATGATTTTTATGGGTAAAATGATAAAGATTCCATAATTCAATATTAGGAACATATAATAACCCAAAAGAAATTAGTAGAGGACATCATATTAGCTACTAAAGTTATGTATCTATTAATTAAAAAAGTACTCTTGAAAATTAGTGATCTTTCAATATTTCATGGGCTGAGAAACCCCTATTTTTTTTAAAAAACGTTCTTGGAAATGAACCACCTTCATTTAGAAGGAAGAATTCATTTTCAGTGTACTCAATAATTTTTATTACCAAGAGAAGTTGATAAGGATACATTAAAAGTAAAAAAATTATGAATGTATTATATTTCATATATGGAAATAACAACCATTACCTTAATATATTTATCATTGGTTATATATTATTTATTTTTTCTAGTATGGTTAAATTGAATATTTTACACTACCCCATATTTTTTAAACAGGTGATATTAAAGATACTTTATATGGGTGTTTCCTTATAAATTACATATTAGAAAGGAATTAAACAATTCTTTTTTAATTATGATACATTTATCAAGATTAAACTAGTTTATGTGATTGAATATATAAAATTTATTAAAAAAGGAGCGAAAGAAAATCTTTTTACTCTAATAAGGTTAAGTAGTATTTCACGAAAGATAATTAGAGAATTTTATTGGGGGTTTTAGACCATTAAATGTTAGATAAAATTTATCAAAAATAGGTAAGGCATCTAGAAAACCAATAAATATAAATTAAGGAGACTTATGACTAATTATACAAATTTATTTGATTAAAAATTAGATAAAAATAATTTAAACATAAAATAAATTAATTCAAAACAAAAAGAAAATTTCATTCAACTAAAATATACTTTCAAAGAATTAAGTGAATAAGAATAGATTTTAATGATTGAGCATATTAAAAACAGTTTCCATTATTCAGGGTAAGTCTCAACACTTTCTTACCCCTTTATCATTAATATATTATCTAGTATATTCATAGAAGTTTTAGATTAAATAAATTAGTCCTAAAGATATAATTTAAAAATACAATAAAAATACAATAGAACATGGGACACATATATCATCTAAAATAATCTCATAATATCTATATGAAAAGGAATAAATAGTTTTTTCTCTAGTAAATCATTATAATGGGTCCCTAATTGAATTTTCTAATTATAGAGAAACTTAATTTAAATCGAAATCAATGGAAGATATTCATTTACACTCTTAAAAGGCTTAATCCTCTGCCTTTGATGTACCATCCTAGACAAAAAAGCATTCAAGCATCCTGAGTTTCCAGATTCCCTATATCTAGTACTATAATCATAAAGTCTACATGGCTAGAAAATAGCACCCAAGAAGGGTGTGGGATATAAATCTCACTAGATAGACACACATAGTGTCTAGGCCTTTACATATCATGAAATAGATAGATAACAATTTACCATATAAGATAAATGAAATTTTTTAAATAAATAAACATTTAATAACATAGTTCAGTTTCCTAATGGACACTCATCCCATACCACCTGCTTTGACCTATAAAAGAAGTCTGATCAAGTTCTTTTGAAATGAATGTAATTTATTGAAGGCTAAAAAGTAAATAGAATGAATTGAGAAGGTATACCCCCAAGATGGTGCTTCAGTATGGGGTCCAATACATGTCTTCACTTAATTTATCTCACTGTTTTTTATCCATGAGATAACATGTATCACCTAAAGATCATGTGAGTCTCTCCTAAAATGATGGAGGAGCAGGAAATATTCTGTATGGTGGCCTCTACTGTTCTTAATTTCCCGGGTAACCCTAAAAGCCATCATCTCTATTAATATGTTTTGATTCATCAAATTTTGAATCAGGATACAAATGAGATTCCACTGGAGACTGATCAGATTCAAAAACAATACTAGGCCTAATGGAATGTCGATTCTAGAGCTCTTATATTCTATAATATTTCAAGAATTTTACTCCTAAAGCCACATATCAAAATGGATTATGATGGACAATTTTCTATGTTCACAGATCGAGAAGCACTCCATTAATGAATAGCGATGTGAAAAGTTTCTAATATATGATGGATTATATATTAAAAATGTGATAAACCCTGATCATTCACAGATCTTAAATTACATATTTCTCATCTTTGGGTTTTTTTATAACTAGAATCTAATCCCAAAATGAAAAGTATAATTTAAAATTATCCCTGGTAGTTAGGAGGATGTGGATGCGGCCTATATATTTGGGATCATGAAATTGAAACCTTGTGTCGTATGTTTCTGAGACTAGGATATAAACATAAATCCTTTTTCTCATAGGAATTTATCAGCTCATATCTATATTAGGATTCACAGTATGAACTTGGTGTACTAGAATCCTCAAATTTTGAATGATTTTGCCTCTTGAATTGGTCTCCCTCTACTATTGGATCAACTCACTTTAAATAGAGAATTTGGAATTTATTCTAGGATCCAAGTTGAGGCCAATATGAATTCTAAGCATCTATAATTCATAGATTTCATATCCAATGATCAATATATTGATTTCAAGGTCAAGTATGAATATAATCCCCCTTTTGTGGTGTTTGTAAAATTGTTTTCCACTCACATTCCAATTATTGGGCTATGAAAAAGTAGAAGAAATATTTTACATATCTTTAGTCCTCTAAGGAACTGGACAAATATAGAAATGGTAAGGAAAGGGACATGGTAAAAGGAGACCCCCTCTAAATATAGAGGAATTGAGTTGTGTTAAAAATCATTTCCCTGATATGAATATTGGTCTCAGGAACTCCTGGGCCAGTTTAATGGAAGAAGAGGAAGAGAAATTAATTGAAGAAGATTATTAGACTATTGATATTGATAAGGATATTTTTTACCTTATTACCTCTCTTCCACCCTTTAGTGACACACCAGTTGTCGGAAATTTATTCTCCACTCTTTCTTTACCATCTATTCCAGGAAAAGTGTCACCTATCACAACTATGTCTATGGATTATAATTGAAAAGACCATACTTTTTCATTATCCCTAAATTCAAAAGATGACATACATGAATATCATTCAGTGATTTTTTAAAGAATACAACAAGTATGACCAAGCTAGGTTGCTCTTTCTAATGGGTGACGTCACCTATGCGTGAGTCTCTCACTGACATACAAATCATCTCATCTTGTCCTGATCGTCCTTCGACCTCTTCTAGGAATGCACCAGAGGTCTCCTCATCTTTACACACTGTGAATCATGAATTTGGGTCCTCTGATTGTGATCATGTCTCCTGAAGTGCCTCTATAACTGTTATAATCAACATTATGGAAAAGTATGTCCCTCATGAAACATTCACAGTGGCCACAGAATGCACTAGTAATGTTGAGGCCACCAATTATTCTGATGATAAACAACCTGTTTCTACTATTATTTTCAATCCGGATCCAATTTCCTTAGTTCCTATGGGATATCCTGAAAACTCTTAGAAGGATAAAGATAAATAAATATATAAATCTAGTAGAAACAAAAAAATATATTGGGAAGAATAAAGGGGTTCCCCAATTCCCAAGTAAAAATTATCAATGAATGTTTTCTTTTGGAATTTTCAGTGGTTGGAAGATACTGATACTTCTGTCTCTCTTCACCGATTCATTAAAGTTCATAAACCCATATTTCTGGTTATTGTGTAGCCCAAAAAATTCTACACACCTAGTGTTTCTTCCCTTCAAAAAAGAGGTTACATATTCTTAGGAATCAATGGTGTTTTCGGTAACACGGAATCCTTATCGGTACTTGTTAAAAAGCCTATTTCTGAGGCCTTGATCCACAATATTGATGATCATATCATTACTTATGATTCTTTCCTACATAGAATTCATTTTTAGTAATCTTTTTCTTATGATAAGACCAGTTATCAGGAAATAAGATGGATTTTGCAGAGTATTGAGCTCTATAAGAAATGGATTCAATATGTATGACAAACTCAGAGGGATTTCAATGATATTTTCCGTACATGTGAATGGTTGGGTGTCTTCCTCACCATTATCCCCTAGAAATAATAAAATACTTGTATAGATTGTTGTAATATAATATTTATTAATCTAATTAGAGAAAATACACTTGGTAAAGAAGATACGACACTCGAATGGAGGCTTGAAAACATGATCATGCCTTCTCAAATGAAAAATACCTTAAGAATTTGGATACCGTTTCAAGAATCTCCCTCCATAAGATTAAATCTTACCGTCATCCTAATTTTTTTGGCCTTATTAAAACTGAAAATCATAATGTTTTATTAATTGAAAGATAGAAACAAGAAAGAACACAATGTAAAATGTTCACGGGGGCCGAAAATGATGAAGACCAAGGGCATCCCCTCGTACAATCATAGAACACCCATTAGGATTAGAACTTGTGAAAAAAATCGGAATCCTTTCAAATTGAATTCCTTTAGAATCTAGGAGATCTTCCAATATATTACCCTAACTCCATGTATGAAGAACCATCATTTTTTAGTGATTGAAATCCTTGAAAGCACTAATGGAATAGATAATATTATAGGGGCAACCCACTTTACCTTATAGGGTATTAATCACTATAACATAATATGATTCAATTTAAGATAGTTGGATATATCTTTACCTACACCTATTGAGTCCTTGGAGTAGCATTAGTGCCTTAGCCACCACTGTATTAACCTCCCCAAAGAAAGAATATAAAGCCACAATAACTGAACCACGATCATCCTGAACAACACTACCCCAATGCATAACTCCTTGGCCACAAGTACCATTGGTATTTAATTTGAGCCCATTGATAGAAGGATGATATCATACCCATACACCGGAAAACTTCTTCCTAGAAAATGGTGCATCTATAAAAGTAACCAATGAAGAAAAATAATGGATAACTAGAGAGATATTTACACATTTACACTGTTTCACAAACGAAGAGAGAAGGCTTAAAAATTTACATATGATGTACTGAAAGTTAAGAAAAATTTCTTAATGATAGGAAAAAATCCTCAATTCCCATAATGTCCATCAACCATCAAGGATGAGTAAAGACCACCCCTTATTAATAGGAGGTTTAAGACAAGATTTTCATTCCTCTTTAACAATGCTTGGTCTTCTCATCCCGGTTTTTCATATCTTATGACTAATTTATGGTCTTTTAGTTATGGTGAAAGCGATTCCTATTAATTCATAATGAGGTCAAAGAATTTAAAATTTAATATGAATATATGGTGAAAATATGGCTACAAAAATATGAAAAAGGATATTGTCTCTTTTGAGGGTCGACTCCATCAGATTCAACATGACGAATCTTTACCTGATTTTGAAGTAAATTTATTGTTGGAAATTGAGATTACTTAAAATATAAATTCAATTATATCCATTAAATACCAAATCCAAAATGAGATCTTCAAGTCATAATGGATAAAATATGGGGATCATAATAACAAATTTTGAAATGATTTTCAAAGGTCCAGAAAACCATGTAGGCCCCTTATCCTTCATAGGGATGGTGGAAAAATTATTTGTAATGAAGAGTCTCTTACGGAGCATATCATCTCTTACTTTGAACATCTCTTCAATTTTCCCAATGTCAACACTTATCTTTAAAAAGGTATCATTCGAAGTATGGTGAGCGATGAGTATAATTTTAATCTTACTTGTATTTTTATTGATTTTGATATTCGTGAAGTAGTTTTCAGCCTCTAATCTTATAGTTCTCCGTGATTTGATGTCATTAATAATGAATTATTTAGAAATTATTGGTAATTAATTCATTTGGATTACTTAAGGATGGTTAAATAATTATTTTCCCCAGGGAACATACTTCATATCCTTAATTATCAATTCATCGCCCTCATTCCCGTGGCTAAAAATGCTTCAGAGAGACAAATTTCCCTCATAAACACCAGTAATAAAATTACTATAAAACTCCTGGAAAATATACATAGTATTTTTATTAGAAAAGTTTTCTCTTGGAATATATTTTGTTTTTTGAAGGGTTGAACCATTCCAGATTGTATAAGCATGTCTTCTACATGGGCCAACCTTCTTCAAAAGTTAAGAAAGGGTGGATGTGTTACTTAAAATCTGGATATTATAAAAGATTTTGAATCTATGGAATGAGTTTTATTCGTAATGTGCCTCCTAGTTTTGGCTTCAATTCTATATTTCTGAATTGGATTAATGTCCTTTTTAAGTCCACTATTATCTATATTCTCATTAATTGATCTCTAATGGGGTTTTCACTTGTTCAAAGGGTTTTAGGAAAGTCAATCCCCTGTTCTCCCTCATTTTCTCCATTATTTAAGACTATTTGAGTAGAATTCTCACTCATATGGTGGAGTGGGGTCTTCTCAATCTCATTATGGCTTCAAGACATCTCGAATCCCCTAACCATATTCTGTATATGGATGACATGATTCTTTTTCTACAAGGTTCAAAAATAAATATTTAGCATTTAAAGAGGTCCCTAACTCACTATGAATATATTTTGTGATATTATATTAATTATAACAAATCCTACATATATTTAGGTAAGGGAATCCCAACTATTAGAAGATATCAAATCTTGATGGACTTGGGACTAAAATAGGGATCTTTTCCTAATCAATATCTAGGTGTTCCTCTTTTCATAGGAAAAAAAGGCTAGATATTCTCATACAATTTTGGATCACATAAAGAATAAGATCTCCTAATTAAATGGGAAGTCTCTATCCATGGATGGTAGGGTTTTTCTGGTAAATCATTCTATTGTTTACAAACATGCTCATTCTTTAATGATTTATAAATGGCCTACTTCTTTACTCTCTTGTCTCAATATTTTCTTCATGAATATTGTGTGGAGTGAAAGTATTCATGAAAAAAAATTTATCATTGTGTCAAAGATTAAATGTTATAAACCTATTGACAAGGGAGGTTTCAGAATCAAGAATATGAGGCTATTCAATAGGGCTCTTCACGCACTATGCACTTGCAATCTCCTCTGCTGTAACTCAGAGGCACATAGCTTCCACATAGGTAGATTTAATCATTGATTAAAATGGGTGAACAATGCTTATATTGGATCTTCATTTGTATGGACATAAAATCATTTTATGATAATATCATGCCACACTCAAGAAGGATTTCTCACATGAAATCTTATTGAATTTTTGGTCTGATAACTAGACCATATGCCCACTCATTGACTTAGTAGAATAGTAGTTTATTCCTATAAATACTGGTATTTCTACCCATGATGTTTTGGATATTTCTAATTTAGATATTTTTAAAGATCACATTCACCTCCTCAGAACCTATACATTTTATCCAACCAAAGAACTTTTAGTTTAAGAGCTTGCTCCAAATGGAATATTGGACTCCAAATCCTTTTATCACTCTAACATTACTTCTACCAGTAGATTTTCATTGTTTAAATCTTATGGAAGGACTTTGATTAATAATTCTAATATGAAACTCATTTGGATACTTGAACATCATACATTACCTACTGATAACTTCTTACAATCAGATGCTATTGTATTGTTTTCAAGATTCAGGTTCTACAACTAGCACTGGATGGATGACTCACATCTTTTCCTCGCATGTGACATAAATTTAGATTTATGGAATGATATTCAAGAAATATTTTAGGTCTGAATTCCATCAACCAAAGATGTTGATTCTCAGCTCCCCCATTGTATAGCAGGGCTAATCGCCTCTCAACTGAAAGAACTTCTCCTAGTTTATTCTGCATAGCTGGTCCACCTATTGTAGTCTAATCGAAATTATATTATTCATAGGCAGACTCTATTAATGATTCAAATATCCCTCATGTGCCTCATTATTGATGTTAATGATGACAATAAGATATTGAAAAAACACTATTTTAACTCCATGTAAGATTTCATGATTTATCAGAATCTTGGAATGCATAGAAAATTCAAAATAGAATAGGTATTAATTGATGTTTTCTGGAAAGTAACCCTTCCATCTTGGATAAAAATCAATTTTGATGGTTCTTCAAAAGGCAACACAGGTCTTGTAGGTTGCAGTACTATTTATAGATACCACAATAGACATGTCTTCAGATATTTCCTTTGTAAATGTGAAATTTATTCCTCCCATGATGAGGCAATAATATGTATCATTCATGCAGTTCACATTGCTCACCAAAAAGGCATGACAAATCTTGGGAGAGAAAGTTACTACACCACGGTGGTGAGTGAACTCTGTAATGGAGGCATACATTTGATTTGGAAACTCACTGCTAAATGGATGAACTATCTTGGCATTCCTTTTAGCTACAACTACATTATCACTCATAATAATTAGGAAGAAAATTTTGTGGAAGATGGGATCTCCAACTGAGGGATCAATACAGACCTCACTTGGATCCATCATCTTCCTTCTGATTTTATCCGTAATAAAATCATTCTTTTATAATCACATAATCATGTTTGTTTGAATAAATTTATCCTAGAAACATAGCTAAGGAAATCCTCTTAAGAAACTCATGTGTGATCATATGTATGGAAGAAGAAACACATGTAAATAGGAATGCTCAAAAAAAATTAATTAAATATGCATCACACGTGATCATGGAAAGATTATGTTTAGTGAAAATAAGGTGCATTATTGAGCCTACAATTGGTGATCACATCTGAATCCAAAGTTTCAAAATGAGAACGTCCAATAACCCAATTCCATTGATCCATTCCAAGGAGTCCCACACAAAGTCCCTCGTATCACTTGAGGATGGTGACTCTGAGCCCGTACCATGTATCTCTCACTAGGGATCGAGTATCACCCAAGGAATGGTATAACAATCTTTCCAAATGGTCCCATCCTCAGCCACTCCCATGAAGAACTGGTATCACTCATGAGTAATAGATACTACCCAAGAAACCCTTGCATTGAAAACAAAGAAAAAATTATAATGTGTCGAGTCATAATTCACTGAGCATGGATAGTCCACACATGAGTCCTTAATTTGGATCCCAAGTTCTCACCTAACATTCATAAAGTAATTCATATCAAATAAGTAATATTAGGTCAAGGAAGAGTATTTATAAAAGTGGATTTAATTAATTAATCACCTCATAGCATAAAGGGATTGGAAATATCCCATGTTACTGAGCTAGAAAAAGGTGTACGAAAGAATCCAGCAACATAGAATAATTCATAAGGTAAGGAATTAAGAATTAAACTTGATTGGGGAACTATAAAGAGGCATATGATATATTCCATAATTCCTAAACAATTTCATCTCATCACATGCAATTTATTGGAACAAGTTAAAAATATTTCTAGGGAATTTCATATAAATCATACCACTAACAAGGCTATAATCATTAAGAACCAAAATATAAGCAAGGAATTAAGCATAAACATGTATCCATTTACATGTCACCTATGGAATTCCAATAATTTGAGCTATCAATATTTACACAATGTTCCATCTCAATTCAATCCATTTACCCATGGCATAATTCAACAATTATTATAGATGAAATAAAGCAAGAAATGTCATATATATTTAAATATATCTTTTAAAACAATTGTACAAGGTTACCAACACTATCCTGGGAATTTAAATATATGGAAAAAGACATCCAGGATAGAACTTTAAGAATGCCAAAGGCATATCTCATTACACAAAGTCACACAATTATTCAATCATATACATATCCACAAAACGTTTGTCTCATGGATAAATAACCATAATAAATCCATTTATCAATTAAAGGAATTAAATAAAGGTGAAACTCATTCCAATGAACAAGGTGTCTTGGACCATTTATGTTGTCACACCCAAATGGGTTCCTAATGAAAACATAAACACTGACGGTTGAGTTCCACCCTAAAAACATGTCACTATAGGCATGTAAAATCATCTATGTCAATTTAATATGCAAGATAATGGACTCACCAGAAGGTTCCAGCTATATGTACAACAGTTTGGTTCCATAAATCCATGAAAAAAATGCAAAATTAAGTATATTCCCTACCTCATGGTTGTGATACTACACACATCCAATAATTAGTTGATTCAACCTGAGAAATCATAAGATTTTGGAACAACCCTAAAATAAAGAAAAAATTTCATCTCATGGAAATAACATAGTGAGAATGAGAGGAACCAAGAAATAAATCGGTGTGGATGAGAGTGCTTACTGAGATGGAATTGTAGCTTTTGATTGTGAAGAGAATTAAAGATTATTGGAGGAGATTCGTCAAAATCAATAACAGGGTGGAGATGGGCTTCGTGAGCCATGGAGGTGGAGAGATCTATGGGGGAGAGTAGCAGAAGAGAAAGGGTGTTTTAAAAATAAACCACTTAATATAAAATTTGAACTTTATCTTCACTGAATTTGTTGCATGGTTGGACAAACCCTTCACCAACTTTTCTGCAGGTTCAACTTCTCTAGGGCATGTCGCACTATCTACCGCGCTATCTAACTAACCATGCATAGACCATGTGGTAGCTCACTACCCCGGTTCTACAACAGTACAGAAAAGAATTTGGCATGGGTCACATGGTTACATACAAATCATGTATCCCAACATATTCCCTGAATTTTTGTTTTATGGGATTTAAACAAGCCACATACACCCCCAGTTCCTCCTCTAGAATACTAGTATCAAACTTAAGTCTTGTTTAAATGAATTAAACAAAAAAAATTATAGTTCATACCTTTGGATAAAATCTAGAATGTTACATATATCTATCGTAGACTATTAATATTTATGACCCAAATTGAAAAACTAGGTGATAGAATCTCATAAATATTATAATATAGATGTGTTTAACTAAGATTGAGATTGTGAATTATATTTTCAAAATATTATAGGATTGATTTAATTTGATAAAAATCATATCCATTATTTAATATTTATTAAAGAATACGATGAACTAACATAACTTATATTTTATCAACATTATAAGTCCTAATAATATTATACTGTTATTGAGAAGCTAACAAAGGTTTTAAAAGAAAATGTATTTAATGATAGGCCCCCCAAAAGAGGATGTTCAAAAATATGAACATAATAATAATCAAATATATTTTTAATGGATATATTTTAAAAATATATATTAATAAATCACTAACCAATAGATATTTTTAATGATTATATTCTATTTCTAATTTATATTAACATAAATAATGAAATATCTAAAAATGTTGGAAAAATAAAAATTATAGAAATATATATCATCTAAGGGTAGATAATTAAAAATAAAAGGAAAAATTGCATAAAAATATTGAATTTAGACATTGTACCCATGGGGAGAATCTTATAAAATAAATGATAATTTCATAATTTACATTAAGTATTGTGATTTGTTATTTCTTCTAAAATCATGAATGAAACCAATAAAAAATAATTGTGGAAAATAATGGTTGGTAAACCATTAGAAAATATTTCTCTCACATTCTTTAAATATAAAAATATAGAATTCAGTTTAACTAATTTATATGAATTTTTTGGTTCAAAAGTCTCATATTACCTAGAAATAATTTTCTTATACATATATAATAAAATAAAAAATGGGTATAAGTTGGAGACGATTATGTTATATAAAAATAATTATTTAATTTTTTAGTAGGGAAAACATAGTAGTAATTTAATATGATTAATGATTGATATATTTTATCTAGTTATAATTTCTATGTAATAAAAATTTCAATGAAGGGAGATATTTTTTCACAATGTTGGATTTAACTAATTCAAAAATATTTTGTATATAAATTTCTAGTGCAAGTTAAAGGGACTTCTATTTTAAATATTGATTACATAATATTTCTTTTGTGATTTTATTTTTCATAAAATGCAATATTTATGATTTATTAACTCATCTTTAACCTTGTTTTCAAAACTCACTACACACTCAAGTAAATCTATTAATTAAAAACTAACTATTTGGATTTTTGAATTTTGAATTTCATCATGTGAATATTGTATGATCCTATTACATATATGAATGTGCTAATAATTCCATTAGATAAGAGATACTGAAGTGTATTCAAATAAATAACAATATAGCACTATGATTTTATTGAAAACATCTTATAATACCGAGTGATTTTATAAATGTTGAATGTTCTGACAATAATCATTAAAAAATGAATAAAATATTTTGAAATAAGTCATAGAATAGTTCAATGATGAAATAATATCAACTACTAGTTAGAGGAACTCAATGTGGTTAATGTTTAGTGAAATTATTTGATAATAATTGTAATGAATCATGTTCATATTTTGGTGAATATGTGTTCAATTATGAAATTAGTGTAAATTTCATGAATGTTCCAAAAAATTAGTTACATATATAGTTAGGATTTACAAGGAACTTTATGATGAAAAATATGAACTATAAGAGTTTTTTATCTAATGTGGAATACATTATCGATGAAAGATAAAAATAGAAACGGTCTCTTAAAACTAAAAAAAAGAAAATATATATTATGATATTGTATAATGAAAGGGCACTGTTTCATAAGATGAAAGATAAGAATCTATGTCAATTTGTATCATAAATACCTATTATTCTAGATAAGAAATAAAAAATGTGTTTTTGAATTAATGAACTAAAATAATTAATACATATAGAATTTTTCTGTGTACTTTAAATCATAGTGATACATTTATAAATTATAAAGAATATTAGGTTCAGGTTTAATAAAGAAAATTAATGAAAATTTTTATGTGTTACATAAATAAAATCTTGTTCATGAAGTTGAGATTCATATGATAAAGATTCTATTGGATGAAATCTTGGAATTAGTAGAAAATACGGAAGATATTTATAAAATATGCATTTAGTGAATTTAAATTCAAACAATGTTATTTGGAAGAGTACCAATATAATACTTCTAAAATAATCGCGAAAAGAATTAATACCAGAAATACTTCTGAAAAGAGTCCTATTTATGAAAAGGCTCAACCAAGTGAATGGAAAAACATGATGTTATATAATAACATGTCTACTATAGGCAAATCATAAAAGTTAAGTCTTTTTGAGATAAATCATTATGTTTAATTCCATTTTTATGAATATTTCATGTTTAACCTTAAAATCATCACCAACATGGATGAATTAATATTCTTAGAATCCCACAACATATTAAAATATGGATATGAAAATGTGTAAGAATTAATATTCCACAATGACATCAAAAGAAAGATATGTATTGTTCAAAAGTAAACAATTTTCAAAGATAGTTAGAATATATGAAAAAAGAAGAAACCAAGACCAGTTGGCTACTTTGGTGTTGTTGGATATTTTATAATTACACAATAATGTGTAAATCCAATATATCATTATTTCAAAATTACATAATATTAGAATTTAAGGGGATAATAACAAATGATAATAGGAAACCTTCCCAACAAAAAAAAAATAATAGGAGAGAAATTATTATTTCAAGAAAATATATTAATACATTAAAATTTTATGTAACTGCAGTAATAGAAGTGGAAGGTATTATGATGGGTTCTTTTACATTCCCATATTGCAAAAATCATATACTTATTTGAAGATAATACAATAATAAAAAGGTAAGAATGTAAGAAAATAATATTATAGGTATTCCATAGGATGTGAATAAAATAATAATACAATTAAAAATATTTTCCAAGTAGTTAGTGAAGAATTATGTGAAGGTTGTCACACCAATAATGTGATCCTTTACTATAGTATAAAATGTCACATCATGGACATTGATAAGTTCCCTTGTGAATCTATACAACATGAATAAAGATGGAATCATAGAAAGTATTCATCCACATAATAATGACTAAGAATGTTTCTAAATAATGAATATTCATATTTTCAAAACATATAGAAGAGGATAGAAAGATAGAGCAAGTATATAAAAATAACTTAACCTTTATAGTGTGTGTGAATAATCCTAATTCATCAATGAATATATTCAGATTTATAATAAACTCTAAACATTATTTCTCTCACTAAAGAGCATTGAAGAAACACTCTAATCAAATAGATAAAAAATTATATATTTTATTTTATGAATTAGAGGTGATGCATGTGTTCAAGGGTAGACCTAGATTTTACAAAAGGCTGTAAGAATATTAATACTAGAAATATATCCACAATGGAGGAATATTCCATTATTTTTGTCTCATTAAAACACCTCAATTCATTTTAGAAGGTCCATTATGTTCAATTTTAAATAAAACTAACCATGATGAATAAGTTTAGACTGTATATCTTAATAGAAATAATAAATATACAACCCAAAAATATCCATATAAATGTTGATATTTCATGAATAACTAATTTTACACATAATGTAGTGTCTAATAATTTCAAATAAAAAAATGAATTATAATTAAAATTTCATCATTAATATTTATTGACTATATTTTCTTATTTTCATGATGAAATATAAACTTTAAAATAATGAGACTTATTATTTGACAAAAAATGTAGAAAAAAATTTGAAAATGGAAAAATATTCTTGTATTTTAATATTTTTAATAGATTTTCTGATATTTATAAAAGATATTAGATGAAAAAATTTTGAGCAACACTTGAAAAAGTATTTTACAGTTCGTATCACAAGAAGATAATATATTGATAGCAATGATGCTAAAATTTGATCAATCTTGTTTTCTACTTTGATTATTGAATATGTAAACATAGATTTGGTTTATATTACCTCATTACTATTTTTTTATTGTTTCTATCCTTATCTAGATTAAACCTCATCATATGTGTCAGAATATGAGAACATGTTCTTCAAATTTAAATTTTGGGAATTAGATTACCTTCCCCTACTTATATCATTAGTTTTATTATCAATAAGGGAGAGAAATAACATTTTCATTTGAAATGAAATGGGTATTGAAAAAATATATAAAGTGGGATATTAAAGAACCCAACTATTTTATTAAAATTATAAATTTTTCAATCTATAAATTTTTTGTTATTAAATTATGATGATAAAATTCAATGTGTTATACGTATGATTATTATTTAATCAGTCATAAATCTAAAAAATATATGTTAATGATAATATAAGTACCAAAATAATATCTGAAAAATTATTTAATAATAATTAAAAATTAATTTAAGGTAATGAAAAATATATTTTTCATGATGAATTTTTAAATAATATGATAAATGATTATTTGAGAAAAAAGGGGGAATTAAATTTGAAATTTGGGATTTGTATGAATTAATTCCATGATTCGGAAAAATAAAGATTTTATATTATGTATTATAATTTGTATTTTGATGTTATATTATAGAAGTTGCTTAGATTTGAAAAAGTACATTTGAAATGAGATTTAGTCCCTTTTGAAAATCTTATGTAAAAAAAACTATTTATAATATAAATTTTATTTTATTTGTACAATTTCGGAATTGATCATCTGCTACCTTAATCTTGTTTACTGTTTTAGATTTTTTATTATATTTATGGAATATGATCTAGTCTATAATTTGAACCTTTAAAAGATATGGAAAATAAGATATGTTATTTTTAGGATCATATTAATGTTAAACATGGGTTTTTTAGTTTTTCCCTGAAATAAGAAAATAAAACTAGTGATATTGAAAAAATCTTGTGTTTGATTGCATGATTTCAACAATAGATGCTTTCCTGGGTTGCAACAAAATCTTGAATTTATAATGGGGAATGAGGTTTAACATATGTTATAAACAGTAATGATTTGATTCTATGGATAAAGAACAAAAAACACGAGAGTTAGTTTTAGAGAGTGTGGTGATTTTACTACCATGTTCATGAAGTGTGTGTGTTATGGTGTTTCAAAGATTAACAACTGAGGCATTGCACAAAAAGAGTTGAGGTAGTGAATCAATATGTTGAGGGTTTTATATAAATATCCCTACCCTCCCTGAATTTCATTTTTCATCTTAATGATAATTTTAGATAGATATGAATAAAAAAAAGAAACTTAATGACAATCTGTATTCTCAAAAGGGTTTCATGTTGTATTTTTCCTTGGCTATCACAACCACATAATATTATTATAGTTCCATGAACATTCACTTTTTCTTTATTTTTAAATAGGTTTTATAAAGAAACATTAAATGTGTTACACAAGAATCATATATTAATGAATAATAGTGGGTTTCTACTTTTGGATACATGTCTAACAATAAATTTCGCGTGTTAATATGCTTAAATGATTATGAAAGGAATTATTTCCTGATTTATAGTTTCTCAAATAAGTTTTTATTAAGACACTTTATATACTTTAGTTACGAAAAAATAATGCCATAGAAAAACTGGTTGCACGTGAAATATTATATTCATTCATAGAGAAAATATTGTAAATTGGTGTGAGGATTGTGTTTTTGTGTTTTTTCTCAATGTACATTCATGATTACCATCTATTATATTATACATGATTTAATTTTAAAAAATGAACATAGAATATACAGTACATGAATACTGTCTAGTGAGTTTAGACTAAAGTCAAAAAATATTTTCGAAGGAATTCATACTTGAGAATATAGTGAATTGATAAGGTCTGGTTCATTTGAAGAAATTCTCACCCTGAGAAATACTATATACAATTGATTATCACTTTTTCATGTTCTTGAATATTATACCTGAAGATATTACGTGATTCACAACATTTGTAGAGTATATTTTTTTCATAAGGAATTTATGACATAGTAAGAATATGAAAAAGATATTTCCAATAAATGGATCCCACATTCAAGTGATATGGAACTATCTAATTGTAATCTTGATTTAGAAATGTCTAGTGGGATGTGGGTATCGTAGTGTGGTTCTATATAAAGATCATGATGTTGGAGTCCACTGATAGAACACAAGTGTTGGTGGTAGCTTTCCATATCTAGTTGGAGTATATATTTGAACCCTATGGTACTTAGGGAGTATGTGAATGTTATTTTCTATATATTTAACCACATTTATATAGTTAATATTCTATAACTTGTTAGAATAACCGATTATCATAATGAGTAATTATTTTGACCATACCTTGTAAAAATATTGTGTTTTATGCTTCATTTACATTCTAAATTAAATATAAGATCCAGTAAACCTAAAATATGACATTGGTTTTGAATTAAAAAGTGTTAAAAAAATAATTAAGTTGGTAAAAATTGTGACACCTTATTGATCCCTCCAAGAGTGACTCCATGATGCATTGAGAACACCACACAAGATATATCAATGAGTCTTGATGAAAAATATCATTTTTTTAAAATTATTATTGGGGTATGATAAATCATCCTAAAGAGGTAAAATCAATAAAATCCAGAAAAATTAATGGGAATAATAATTATAAGGATACATTAAATGATTTTTGATGAATTGTAAAAAAAAAGATAGTAAAAGAGGAGAAACCCCTAAAGAAACGAATTCAGGTCAACATTCCACATACCCTAGATACTAAATTCTTTTTCCACATTTGTAATCTCTATATAATAAATTTATATTTATTAAAACATGAAATAAGAAGATACTTGTGTTCATTTTTTCCAAACATGACCAATTTTAATAATAGGGTTTTAGTTTTTAGTTTTCATTGTTAATATAGAAATGTTTTTGATATTAAATTTTCTTTAAAATAAATGGTATTTATTGTATTCCATTTTTATTTTTTTCATGTATGAATTGACAAAAATAAAACTACAATAATATAAATATATTTTTATATATTTATATTATAAATAATTTATTATTATAATTCATAAAGGTGGTGATAATTAAAACATTTTCAATGACTTCATTGTCCATCAACTTACCGTTAATGGGGGAATTTCACAATGTATAGTGGTGATAAATATATTAATTTTATGAAAACCATATAGTAGGTTGAAAATTAACATATAGATAAATTTTATTTTAAATAATTTTAGGGCTTTTGGGTTAGAATGTAATGGATTTTTTGTGGATATGAATAGGAGAATGAACAGAAACTATAACAAAATCAAACTTTTTTCTAGGTGTTATCCTTTGTTATGACCTTGAACTCTTTGAAATTATGGATTTAAATGACTCCAAAACATCTAAAAGTAGTGCTTCTCATAGGTTTTAGAACACCACATTGTACTTCTACCTTTATTCAAATATCATCTACGGATAATTAAACATCTTTAAATGACAAATGAAATTCTTTAATATGTCTTTTAATTCCATCTATTTGATCATTAAAAACCTGAATTAGACTAAAAAATCCATAATTAAAAAACACTCAAAATGGACTTCAAATAAGTTATAAAAACATTACAGTGTTTCTTATCATTAAACAAACTAAAATATGATGGTAAAAAATATACCCATTTTTTATGATCATAAAATGTAGTTATAAAACTCATGATACATAAGAGAGAAAATATAGAATGGAAGGGTTTTTTTGAAACCATGTCTCCCCCTATTAAAATAAATTATCCCCCATTAGAACTCTATGAAAATTTCTCTCAGTTTTATGTGTGAAATTTCGAATCTCTTTTATCATTATACACAATAAAAAATATTTATCCCCCTTTATAATTATAAAAAATAACCATTCCACTCATGGTGTCACATAAATAATATATTACGATATAAACCTTCAATACAGCCTTTATAAAAAATTCAATACATTCTATAACTCCCCTTTATGAAAATTTAGACAAATAAAAGTGAGGGGATTTTTAAAATCTCATGATTCAAAATAAAAAGTGATAAAAAATAATAAATTTTAGAATCAAAATAAATAATAAAAATTTGAATCATTCTCAAGAAAAAAAATAATAATATATAAACCAAACCTCCATAAAAAATAGAAACTTTTGAAAAGAAATATTTTTGAAACATATTTAAATATACTAAAATAATTATTATAGATTTAAAAATTGTTATGAAAAAAGTTTCATGATATAGATAATTAAAACGTGATTTCAAAATAATATTTTTATGAAAAACATTATTAGTAAAAAAATAAACATTAATAAAAATTATAGTTAATAAGTAAAAGGATAATGGAATATTAAGAAAACTCCCAGTAAATAAAAAAATAATTAATATAAAAAAATATACATCTTGGATTTTATAATACAGAATAATACATATGTAATTTTTTTGTAAATTTATCATATGATATTTTAATTAGTTCCAATAGAAAAATAATATTGGATATAAAAAATTAATTCTGTTTGGTACAATGATTTTGGGTCTAAGGTTGTGATATAATAAAAAATTATATGTTGAAATTATTTGGGGTCCAAATATATTGGCTAATAATGATTTGGGAAACCAAACTTGTATTTATTTTTGAAAAACTTTACAATAAAGATGGATATAGTTGGGGAATTCCTATCAATATTTTGGGGAATCTCAAAAATAAATTAATTGAAAATGTTTTTACAATATTTCAAAAATAAATCATAAATTTATTTTAAAGAAGCTTTATTTTTTAAAGAATGTACGTTATTTTAAAAATAAAAACCTTGAATATTTATTTTTTCAACTTAATAATCAACGATCATGTTAATATTTACATAATATTAAGTGAATTTTTGGAATTGAGATTTTGATATCCTTGAATTTATATTGGAAAACATGGATGTCAAGTTGATTTCATAATTTTAAAAGAAAATCATCTTTTTATTTTTAAAGAATATACTTAATATTAAAAATTTTACTTTACTAGTTAAGAATTTTTTTATATTTTTTATGAGTATATAAGTAAAAAGAATAAAGTCCTTGAAAACCCTTTTCAAGTATATTAGGTACATATTTTATGTCTTTATAGATTTGGGGGTTCAAAAAGAAGAGAATAAACAAGGGGAAGAAAAATAATAATAGTAAAAAGAGTGATACATTGGATAACTAACCTCATTAATTTCCTCGATATGTTAAATGCTGAATTTAGTTCTTGAATTTATTAAAGATGTTGAGTCTTAATAAAATATAAATGATGAAACATTTGGATCTTTATTTCCTTTATTTTAGTAGATTTACAAATATTCTATAATATAACCTTTTTTTTTCATTAATTACATGCTAAAATGATTTCAACAATTGTATCCCACTTTTTGGAATATCAGTAATATTTATTGTTTAGAATGTTTTTCAAATTTTTGATAAGTTTTTATAGATATCATTCATAACCATGGTATGTTTTGGAAGAATTATCCTATTTGATTGCTATAAATTCTCTACACTTCTTGGTTTCAATGGATTTTATTACCTCTATTATCATTTCGTGTTTCATAGTGAACACACATGTTTGTTAAATATTTTAGGAGATATTTAACAACCATAATGACTATGAAATTATCTTCTTTGATCATCATCACTTGGGGAGCCCATGAACATGGTAAAACCCATAATATTTTTTAAGAACATTTATATGGAAAAATCATTGTTGATAGATTATTTAACATTAAGAATGAATATAATATTTTTAATCATGAAAGTAAAAGATTCAATGTAATGGATATAAAACAATAAAAAATATTTAAGATACATATACAATCTATTATTTTTAAATTTATTTGTGTCTTCGTGTTTTAATTTAAATAATTAATATATATTTATTCTATTTTACAATAAGAAACCTGGCTAAATTCATTATTATCAATTCCATAATTTTAATCATTAATAGATATTATTTTAACTTCAATGATTTTTATATAATTTATATTTCACTTATATTCTTTCTCTTTAGTTGTAATATACACATGAATCATTGTTTCCCAAAAACGATGACTTATACTACAAATAAAGGAAGAGATATGGTTTTTCCAATAGGGATACTTATTTCTATAAAAAATAAGATCATGGGGAAAATAAATTTACAAAGTCATATATTATAAACTGTTGAATATTTGAAATCAAAATTAGAATATAATAAAAATAATACATTTTATAAAAACACAAAGTTTCTAACGATACCAATTATTAGTTACAGTATGAATGGAAAGAGGGTGCGTACTTCCTTTAAAAAATAAAATTAATTATTCCAAATGAAAATATTAAATGAAAATATCTTAATATAATGATCTAATAAATTGAAAAATTTGATCTATATTTATGATAACATCAATTTAAATGAATTATTTTAGAACTAAAGAAATATTATGTATAGAATTTATGCAGTTTATGTGTATTGATATTAGGATGATGAAAAGAAAAAAATAGAGAAATAACATAATTTATAATGAGTTCAGTAAAATAATACAAGGAGCCTCTATATATCCACTGCTTAATTATATATATATGTCTCATTAAACCATAAATTAGTCTTAATGGAAACCTAATAACTAAATAAACTTTTTTTAAAATATAAATTAAAGAAAAAAAATTCAATTTTATTAAGAAAAATACATTGGGAGAAAACTTTTGTTATTTTTAATGTAATACCAAGAACCGAATGTAGAAGTTTGAGTGATAATATGTGATTTTCATAGCATAAATGAAATACAATTTTAGTATCCTATCTACCAGGAGGGATGGGTGTAATTTTAGATATATATTGAGAGTTAAAATGGTGAAATCAGTTTAGATAGATAAACTAAAATTGGGTCTTCATGATGAGGGATAGGAGAAAAACATATTTGGAATCATAATCTGATGAGATCATTGTTGGAACATAATTTTTTTGATTACAATACTTATTGGGCCACCTTATATAGTCTGAAACAATTTTTGAGAACATTATGGGATATTTCGGGTCATTAAGCAATATTAACATATCATTAAGTGGAGTGGGACACATTGAATTGAAGAGATTCAATAATAAAAAATGCCTCAACCATATAGATCTTGATACCACTAGAAATCCAATAAGATCTTGGAGCCAACCAAGTGTCACCCTACTTTTTTCAACTCATCGATGATCCTCCAATGACAAACTAATAGACTACTAGGGAAAAATTTAGCTGTTTTCCACTCAACTAGTTAGTTGATGGAACTACACCGGATATCCAGTGATGCATAGTAGTTTGAAAACACAACATTGGCCTTTTAGGTTACTTCAATTCATTATATGGATATTTAATCATACATTTTAGAAACATAAAATTATTAAATATTCCATTAATTATATCTATACATTAATTAAGACCATAAATTAGATTCCAAAAATTCATAACGTAGAAACACTCAAAACACACTTGAAAGAAGTTATAAAATCATTAGTGTTTATGGGATCATTAAAAAAATACACTGTGAGAGCCAATAGATATTTTAAGTTACACAATGTCTTCAACATCAAACTCCATGTACTTTAGATGGTTATTGAAATATATATTTCATTAAATATAATAATCCTTATTGTGTTGTTGAATAGATTGATCCTTCTCCATCATATCATTCATAAGATCAAGTACATAAATATTTTTTTCACCAACTTCATCCCAATATGTTGGACTTCCACATCGCTACCTATATTGAGATTCATTTGGGTCCATTTGAATACTCGAGTTGAAGCCTTTTTTTATATAAAAAATAATAATTGAAGATATAATTCCCATACTCCTTCAAATTCCATTTAGAAGGGCTTATTTTTTCCCTCTTATTTCTCAATGGTCCTTTAATATGAGAATTAAGATTAGTAGTTATGTGTTATATTGTTATTTAAGATACCATTCAGATCATGTTGAACATTTTTCCAAGATTTAAAGGTCATCCTTGGATTGTAATCACATACCATCGAATGTGGCTCCCTATTAAAAAAAACTACTTCCTTTAAATATATCTTAGAACGTTAGTAGAGTGAAAAATAATCTTTAATAATGGTGATGTGTGTAGTATTGGTGACTTGATCTACCATAAAAAATATATCATTACTTTTATTAAATGTCATTGAGAGACTAGTGACAATGACCATAATGATGTTCTATAGTTTACATGTTGGAATGAGTAATTATTTCATCATACAATTACACATTTATCACTCTACATTAACATTCCAAAATACCAATAACGTTGAGGTTTACTCAATAATATCATTTTCATGTTCTCTCAATAGAAGTGTTTTCGAGGATATCGAAACACCTTGGTACCTCTATGATTTAATGCTAATTATGGGGCATGATCTATATCCAATAGATATTTCATTATTTCAAGTGACGAAGACACAAAAATAATAGTTACAGACTAAAGGACCCCACCATTATTGATGTACAATTCAATAAACATACCTTCGTTTACTATTATCAACCACATTTGAAGAACTAAATCATCCCATTATGCATATTTGATATATATGGAAAAATTTATTTTGAAATAATTTGGAAATGAAAGGATGTATTTCTTATTTTAATGTTTTTTAGATTTATCCCTAAAAAATCCATAAATATATTGTCTTTCTCAACACTCATCCTAGATAGAGTTGATTTTTCATTTACTCTAAGAAAAAAGCTACATAATATTTCTTTTGAAATGATATAATTTGAAAAATATACTGAGTACACACCAAAAGAAGTTCATATAGATGTTGTAAAATAAATCTAATAGAATTTTTGGTTGTGATGATTCCATAATTTTTGAATATTTATAAAATATCATTCATTCAAAATTACATATTTTTTCATAACCCATGAAATTATGGTGATTGATAATAATATAAAATAGGTGAATCACCATTCATGATATATATGAAATCATATGGGATAGAGAAAAACCAATGATAAATAATAAGGTTCTAAATTGATATTCCCTTCAAAACAATGATATCAGTCACAATGTTTCCTTCTATACAAATATGTCTAACATATCTTCCTTGACCAATAAGAATAATTAATTTCCTAATGATGTATGAAATGTCCTACTAAGTGCTTCCACTACTAGTAAGGGAATACACCAATATTCTGTAATCATATTCTACCACGGAGAGATTAATGTTATGCATCCTTCATAAAGTAAGACCATTGTAATGAATGCTAATATCTGGCCCCATAGAGTTTCTAGAACTATAAAATGATATGAATCATAAATTCATGCATCCCATTCCATCATGAATCAATCCTACACCTTTTATATTCCTTTTTAAACAATATTTAAAGATGTTTAGTTTAAATCATGAACTGGGTGATTCCCACATGATCCACTTCCCCTGCGCTCTCGTACTCTGCTCCACCGTAGTGTTAATGTTGATTGGAAGAATTCCAATGCAGTAATCCCTAAATTTACCTCATACATCTAGAGATTCGATTTCAACCACCCTTTTTTGGCATTCACCATAATGGAAAGGTGAGAGTTGCGGTGGCCCTCCTTATCTTTATTCCTTGCATCCCACAGAACTCAACTTACCATCACAAATGCCATTCTATGATATTTAATGTCAGTTCCCTTACAATTAGAGCCATGTACCCAAGAATCATGCTTGTACTCTAAGGATTTATCTTAAACTGATATCCTCATCCTCTATGCCATGAAATAACATCTATCACATGCCCATGCTCTTTTGAAGAATATGTTCCAACACAATTCCCAGATTGAACTCTCACATCCCCAACATCCTGGTTCCAAATAAACTCCTTTTCATTGTACATTTTTTTGTAGAAATGGAATAGTTCCTCTCTCTCCAAATATAAAAATTCATTTTATTTGGGATATCTCTTCACCATAACATGTTTTCCTAGGATTTAGTCTTGATATTATTCCATATCAGGGAACAAAATGATTTGGCATTGAACAAACCATTCGATGTCTTGTTGAACACCCATGAGTCAAGTTTCTCTGTCAAAAAATTACTACCATAAACCATCATTTTTAACATCAGAGATCATTGTGAAGATGAGCCATGAATACCTACTTTCCTCACTAAAGGTGATGTCGATAGTTGGGAAACCATGAAAAAAATAGTGATTACCCTCCTAGTTATTCCTCAAGTACCCAACCTCTCTATGACCTACCACCTATCCAGCTTTATACTTTCAGATATCAAGCTGATCGAATATACATTTTAGGAGATATGTCTGGAATCTATTGTGATTGAACTAGCCCTTTAAATTTTCCCTATAACATTATTTCATGAATCTCTCCCTTAGTGATGATCCCATAATGATGTCCCAGGAAAGTATCACATGTATGATTTTCATGATGTTCATGAGACTATATAAATTATTTCCTCCCTCTTCCATCAGTTTATCCATCCTACCAAAAATAGCCCAGTGGAGTTTTCCTTCTTGATTGGAATCCCTAATTAATGATGTCATCATTTGTTTCATGGGAGATAGTGGTACCCTTTTTTCATTAATCATAGATGGTATATGTATAGGGTAGGAAGATGAAACACTATTAAAAAGTATTATCCTCCCACCAAAATATAGGAATTGATTTTTCCAGTTATAGATATGGATTGATATTCGATTAATGGTGCCTTCAATGAATAGTTTTTAGACATTAACATTCGATATTAGAAATCCAATTTATTCTATAGGAAAATTTATTATTTGGATGCCTAATTTTTCCTAAATGCTGATGTTGTTAATATAGGCACAAAATTGAAAAATGTAAATATTAATCTTGAACTGATTGATCTGTTGTCCACTCCACCCAAAGTAAACCTCCATCAGGTTTTTGAGTCGACAAAGTGATTTTTTATCCTATTGATAAAAAAATCATGTCATCAGAAAATATGATGTGGGAAATAATACCTAACCCTATTTTATACTTATAAGGAAAGATCCTCTCCTCAACAATTTTGTTATTTGTGATTCTAGTTATTTTATCCAGATCTATACTAAATAGGTTATGAGACACAAGATCTCCCTTACTTAATATAGATATTATTTTGGAGAAATCAAAACTCATACCACTAACCAAAATAGAAATCAATAAAGAATCATAACACCAAAAAAACAAGTCAAAAACCTAATTTGAGAAGTCAAGGAACCCCAAGAACATTTAAATGAATCTCAACTCTATCCAGTAGTAGGGTTTGTCCATATCCTCTTCAATCATACTTTTGTAACCAAAAGTATTATTTTTAATGTCATCTTCCATCTCCTTAGAAATTCCTATATCCCCATATTGATTCTATCTCCCATGAAGCCATGTTGCACATCTAATTTAATTCTAGGAAAGACCATCACAAGCCTTCTATTCAAAAGGAATATAATAATATTTGAAGATAAGTTACAAAATCATATCAGCGTGTACTTGTTGATAGTGAGAGGTGTCATGACCTGCCTTCACCAAACGGAGGGAAGGGATAGTAGATTTCTAGACCCATCCTCTTTTATGTTGAAGGAGAGATAATGAACCCTGAGACCCACCTTCAATAGGTCCCAGAGTGGCAAATAACACCAACGGTATTAGAATCACACACAAGATGGAAGACATTGCCCTTTTTATTTTTATAGGACCGAGAGATAAGATAGGGACCCCAACAATACTAAAGCTGAAAGTAAAGGTAAAGCCAAAAGTAACCCATTCACATATGAATGTTCATCAATATATGATAAAATCCACAAAACTCCAAAGGTAATGTACCAAAAGAAAAGAAAAACAACAACTGCAACTGTCCTAATGCCCGAGCTAGTACGACCCTACATGATCCCTGATGTCCTCCTGGAAACCTGAAAGCAGTTTTATATACGTAGAGTGAGCATACAAGTATACTCAGTAGGGAAATCCAAATAATCTTGTGCATAAGTGGGGAGGAATTATAACGCCCTGTGAGAAAGGAAAAAACCAAAGAACCTAGCAAGGAAAACTATCCACCCAAGCCTCAATAAGGCACACTCACCAAATAATGCAAGTCAAGTAAAGTATACTAATAGCACATCGATGTTTGGGTACCCTGCGCCACGTTCCCACTTGTTATTGAAGACATCCTACGCATCGAACTAATCTCACTATTCTTACTGTAGTCCCACTACCACACACTGCCCACACACAATTGGGGCACAACCGAACATCCCACCTGCAGACTCCTGGGCCACAACCACACATCTGGCCCAAGAAACCTAGGCCACAACCGCCACGCATAACCACACCCACAAACACCGGAGTCAGAACAACTACAGCCATGCCCGAAGACACCTGGTCCTCATCCCGAAGACACTTGGGAAACAACCTGCCCGCAAACACCTGGGTCAGCCACCACAGTAACCATGCCTGAAGATTCTTGGGTTAATAATGGACCTCAGGCCATCACAGCCTGCCCAAAGAGTCTTGGGAAATTTGGGAAAGGAAGCATAAAATGAGCTAATAACCAGACAATCATAAGAGTTTTGGGAAAAACACCATCCCTCATGAAATGGGGGTGTTTGGCACTAAAGTTCTCAACTTGGGAGGGGTGCGAAGAAGAAATAGAAAAGCTATAGATATAGGTATAGGTAACAAGAACTCATCCCTGCCTAGGGTTTCCAATGACCAACCTAAACACAAACAACCCTATGACTATTCATTCATAAGAAACAAAACACTCACGGCCAAGTCACGACTCATTCCCAAAATAAATTCCCGGTTTAAACCATTCTGAGTTTCATGTTCAAGTGATCCCATTTAAGTTAATTCTACAATACTGGGCAACTAACAGGAATAACCACAGGCCAGAAAAAGAGAAACATCCAAACAACAATTTAAGCATTCACACCCGGTTCTCTTGTGAAGTCACAAAAACAAAGGGATAAGTGAGATCCCTCAAAGTACTTGAACAAAATAAGTCTTCAGGATACATACCCACTTCCTCAAAACCATGAACCAATGATATGCCAACAGTAGAGGATTCCACCCCAATTCGTATCACAAGTAGAGAAAACACACAACTTTAGATTCACAACCAACAACTGTGCCAAAACGGAGGATCCCATCCTCTCCCACATCACCCCATAGGAAATCAACAGAACAACACACCTACTACCAAAATAGAGTAGGGAAACTTCTAGGTTCAAGAACATAATTTACTATTTTATTCTTTCTATTGGTTAGCCGGGGTGACCGCACAAGGCTTTATGTTGACTGGGTATCCATTTAATCCACCGAGTTTACGTAATTAACCAATTTCCATGTTACAGTCATTTAATCATTACATAAGGTAAGGGTTCATTAGTACGCAAGGAAAGTCCACCAACAACCATGATTTTTAGTTAGTATATCCCAACAGTTCACAACATAAGCATCAAGGGAGAGAAGAAAAATAGAACAGCCACACATCATTCACACCCCTTCGCTTTATTCTTTAAAGTCTATTTGTTATCTTCATTAACGATTAGTTTCACCCGCTCCCACAGAAACAGAAGAGTAACCACCACAAATGATACACAGAAATGAGAGACGAAGGAAAATCCCCACCTAGTTGATCAAGGATCGATGTTTTTCTCCACACGCCAAGAACAGGGGATGTGTGGCTTGCAGGGTAAGAATTTCGTGGACTCCAAGAGGTGAAGAAAGCTCCAGTAGAGGCACACCAGAAGCCACAAGAAGAGAGGAACTCCAGGTGCGCCAGGGAGAAGAAATAAATCTAGCTGAGAAGAAAAAAGAACTCTAGTGGGATGTATAAAGATATATGGAATTCTGAATGATTGGAAATTCGAATCACGGTTTCCTACGCGGTTGGGAAGTTACAAATGATGATATTAAGTTGTTATTTAATACCCCCCTTCGAAGAGGTTTCTCAGGATTTTTAGGAATTAATTATGGGATTTAAAAAACTTTTAAACGAGTAAAATAATTAATTTACTTCAAAATTTTACGTTGTGGGAGCGGGACTGGAAAAAGGAAACAAAGGGCTGGTTGAGGACATGGTGCCACCATCATAGTGTCACCCTTACGGTTCCACCGTCATGGTGTCACCATCACGGTTCCACCGTCATGGTGTCACCATCACGGTTCCCCCGTGACCGGTGCCATAGTCACAGTGCCACCGTGACCGGTGCCACTGTCACGGTGCCACCGTGACCGGTGCCACTGTCACGGTGCCACCTTTTAGTGGAGCCTTATTTTGGCAAACTAATGGGCCAAGAGGGTCTGGTCCCTTACATTTGATACCTCTAAAACTATTCTCGCCCTCGAGAATGAAAAACAAACCAAAAGAAAAGAGAGGGTCTGAACAACCACCTCAAAAGATACCTCTCAGGGGTGAACCTCATAGTCATCTATAAACACCTCTCCCTCAAGAAACTAGGCAACATACAGGGGTAAAACTGCCCAGTTGTATGGGTTGGGGAGTCTCTTTCTCCATGTCAAGATAGTATCCAATTTTTATGGCACAGACTTTCCTAAACATGTTTAATCACATCCACCTTAATTTGTCTTGATTAGGGATCAGGTCCTCTCCTCCACATAGCCATGACTTATCACACACATTCAAAGAATAAGGAAAACCACACGTTTCATAGCCAACAAGGTAAAGCGTCCCATAAAAAACAAGTACCAATAGAACAACACAAAAATCAAAAAAACTCTGGGTACTGGGAACACATCTATGCTTCCCGTTCCCAGGTACTCTCCTCAAGCCCACCGTGCCTCCACAAAACATGAACCAAAGGATTGGTTTGTCCATGAATCACCTTCTCCTCACGATCCTCGATCATCATTGGTCACTCTATGAACGTTGCATCATCCATGATATCCAGCTCTCCCTAGTCGAGGATGTGTGAATCTTTATGTAGATATCATCGGAGTTGGGAAACATGGAAGACATCGTGCACCCTTTTCAGTGGTGGTGGCAACTCCAGCTGATAAACCACCCCGCCGACCCACTGCAGCACTTAGAACGGTCTGAAAAACCTGGGGGAAAGCTTACTTCCTCTGCCGAACCTCCGCTGCCCATGCCGGGGGGAGACCTTCAGGAATACATGGTCCTCGACCTCGAATTCCAAGGGTTTCCTCCTGTTATCGGCATATGAATTCTGTTGGTCCTGAGCCGCCTTCATCCTCTCTCGTATAAGCTGGAACTTCTCCTTCGTGCTCTACACCACCTCCGAGCCAAGAACAGATGTTTCCCCAATCTTAGTCCAGCACAAGAGTGAGTGACATGGCCTTCTGTTAAAAGCTTCGAATGGGGCCATGCCAATTGTATAGTGACATCTATTATTGTAGGAAAACTTTACCAGAGGAGAGTGTTTCCCCCACGATCCCCCAAAATCTAGAATACATGCCCGTAGCATGTCCTCCAACATCTGGATGGTGTGCTCTGTCTGTCCGTCTATCTGGGGTTGGAAAGTAGTGCTAAGATGTAGCTGGGTGCCAAAAGCATGATGCAATCCTCTCTAGTCTTGTGAGGTAAACCGTGCATCCCTATCCGAGACTATAGACCTTGGATCTCCATGAAACCGCACCACCTCATCCACATACCTATGTGCTAAGGCATCTACTGCTCCCAACTCATTGATTGCCAGAAAGTGAGCCGATTTCATCAACTGGTCCACAACTACCTAGATAGCGTCGCAACCTCCTTGAACCCTGGGTAGCCCCATGAAGAAATCCATCGAGATGTCATCCCACTTCCACTCGGGAACGTCTAAAGGTTGCAACAAGCCTCCTGGAACACGGTGTTCAACCTTCACCTACTGACACACTATGCAGTTTTCTACGAACTCAGATACTGCCAATTTCACTCCGGGCCACCAAAACTATCTCTTCAGACCCTGGTACATCATGTAAACTCCCGGGTGCACTGCTAGGGGTGAGTTGTGGAAGCCAACAAGAACCCTCTCGCGCATTGCTTCTGGGACAAACATCTTCCCTCGGAAAAGCATCGGATTATGACCATCCTCTGTCCACCCTTCCGGGGATTCGCCTTGGTTAACCTGGTCAAACATCACTTCACTCTCTGAGTCTCCCCATTGAGACTCCTCAACCTGACTCAACAAAGAATATTGTACTATCATCTGATACATGGTACCTCTTACACCTTCTACACTTGCATCCAGGTGCAGGGCAACCAACTCTTCCATTGCCCTCCAAGCATCTTCCGACTCTTGAACCACATCCTTCTACGACTTCCTACTCAAGGCATCATCGAACACATTCCCCTTTCCTGAGGTTTAGGAAATCTAGAAGTCAGTGTCCCCAAGGAACTCCATCCACCTTCGCTGTCGTAAGTTCTGGTCCTGCTGGGAGAAGACATACTTTAAGATATTGTGATCGGTGAAGACCACGAAGTGCTCCCCAATGAGGTAGTGCTGCAAAAAATTTAGTGAAAACACGAACGCCGCAAGATCCAAATCATGGGTGGAATAGTTACGCTCATAGGGGCGTAACTTCCTAGACCCATAAGAGATCACCCCTTGCCGCTGCATCAACAAACATCTGAGGCCTTTCCCTGAAGCATCACAGAACACCTCATACACCGCCACTTCTTCTGGAAACCTCAGCACTGGGGAACTAACCAACTTCTCCTTCAGATAACTGAAGGCCGCCTCACACTGCTCATCCCACACAAAAGCCTGGTCCTTCTTGGTCAAAGCTGTCAAAGGTGCTGCAACTCGGGAGAAGTTGGGAACAAATCTCTGGTAGTAACCGGCCTGCCTGAGGAAACTATGAACCTCCGCCACGTTCTTGGGGGCTTCCCAAGAAACAACCGCCTTGACCTTCGATGGGTCCACTGTTATCCCATGGTCGGACACCACGTGCCCAGGGGAGTGCACTTCTCGTGTCTAGAACTTTCACTTGGACAACATCCCATAGATTTGGTTCCGTTGGAGTGACTCTAAAACCGTTCTCAAGTGCTCAGCCTGATCCTCCACTGATCGTGAGTAGATAAAGATGTCATCAATGAAAATGACTAAAAACCGGTCCATTTTTCCCCAGAATACGGAGTTCATGAGCAGCATGAACCCAGCTGGAGCATTCGTGACACCGAACGACATGACCACAAACCCAAAGTGCCCATATCTGCACTTGAAGGCAGTCTTCGATATGTCACCATACCTCACCCTCAGCTGGTGGTATCCTGACTGCAGGTCAATATTAGAAATCCACCTGCTCCCTTCATCTAGTGAAAGAGATCATCTATCCTCTGGAGGGGGTAATAGATATTGATCGTTACCTAGTTCAGTCTCCGGTAGTCTATGCCCAGCCTCAGACCACCATCCACCTTTTTGGAGAATAATACTGGATCACCCCAAGGTGACACACTTGGTCAAAAAAAACTACTCTTTATCAGATCTTCAATCTGAATCCGTATTTCCCGCAACTCAAAAGGTGCCATCCGGTAGGGAGCCATGAAAATCGGACGAGCATCCGGTTGTAGGTCTATCCCAAACTCAATATAATGTCGAGGGGGTAGAGTCGCTACTTCTTCAGGGAAATCATCCATAAACGCACTGAAAATCCATGGGACTTTCACCATCTCTATATCCACAGACTCCACTGATAGCTTGGCTAACAAAGAAAAGAGGGGCTCCACTCGTCTGTTGCATCTCTGGTAACCCCGCTCACCGATGAAAGTTACACGTTGACCATCCAAATCTGAAAACACGACCCTTTCTCGGAAGCAGTCAATAACGGAACATATAGAGAAAATCCAGTCGATGCCTAAGATGACATTGTATGGTTACATCTGCAACATTAGAAGATCCATGACTGACTGATGTGGCCCTATCATCAGTCTGCATCCTCGACAAAAAGACAACATGTCGGTCTGACCTCCGACTGGTGTGCTCAGCACCAGGGGCACTGCAAGTCTCTCAGCATCTAGACCGAGAAAATGTACCGGACTGGGTGTAACAAAGGAGTGCGAAGCTCCTGTATCGAACAAGGCATATCCACGGGTACTAGACAAGTTGATCATATCTCGAATGACCTCTGGCCCTGCTGGAACTGCTACCTCTACAGCGTGCAACTGCCCACGCCCAACTCCTCTGCCTCTCGGCTGTCAGCCACATCCCCGACCACGCCCGAGTTGAGGTCCCTGAGGAGTTCCCTGAGGTCGGACTCCTCTTACAACATCTTCTCTCGGTGGAGCAGGAGCCCTCCGCCCCTGCTGCTGCTGCTAAAAGGGCCTAGCTGGGAACTGCTACTGCTGAGGTGGGTGCTGGACCTGCCCACCCCCACCGTATTGTACCATGTCCAGGCACTAATTCCGAAGGTCACCATGGCTTCCACAGATGAAGCATCTCATCCCTAGGCCCGAAAGAAAAGGGCGAGGGTCGGAAGGTCGGAACTAGAACTGCTGAGGCCTACTCCCTGCTGGTCGAATCCTAGAGCGTCCTCATGTTGGAGGCCTGCTGCTGACGACCTTCCCCTTTGATGAGCCCAACCGGATTCCCTCTCGTGACACACCTCCCATCATGTGCATCCTTTCCACCACTTCAGCCTTCTTCTAGACCTACAAGTAGGTCGATAGGGTGAAGATAGTAACAACATACTGAAGAGAAGGTCTAAGTGCCTCCTCCAAACATCACGCCCGAGACTCCTCATCTGAAAAGAGGTCGGAAGCAAAGCAGAGGAGATCTTTGAACTTGATCCCCAACTCTCTCACTGACATACTCCCCTGCTCGAGGGAGAGTAATTCTTGCCTCTTTTCAGCCTTCATCATGGAAGAGAGGATTTCTGCCCGGAAATAATTCTCAAAGTCAGGCCACATCACCTCGTTCTCCCTCTTCTCCCCAAGATAAAGCGTCCACCACTGGCGCACTGCTCCACGCATTTGTCTTATAGCCAGAAGAACCTAGTACTCCGCCGGATCCCAGATCAAGATGAAGGATACCACCAGATCTTCTAGCCATCTCTCTATCTCCATATCTGAGATGGTGCCCTCATACTTCTCGGGGGTTTGTCGCTGAAAGGCTCAAAGTGTCTTCTTCCACTGATCATCCTACTCCTCTTGGTCGATCCTATGCCAATCGGCCAATTCAACCTTCTGGGCCTCGATCACCCGCACTACTCATGGTCTCCTCCCAGGTTCCATAACTTTAAGGTAAATAAGGAATGCCTAAGCCCGAGTAGTGTAGAATATTGTTCTTAAATTTTCATACACTTCATTATTTATCTTGAATCCCCAAGACACCCATGAAACATAAGAACAAAAGTCATCATTATGCATGTACCTTTCCTAGGGTATCTACCCTGCAATCAGTGTAGCCTCACTTGGTCGTTTGGTAGGTCCAGAGTCCTTGCATCGTATCACGGGGGCCCTAAAATCATGTGTCCTAGCCTGTCTTCCCTAGCCTAATTCACACGCCAAGGTCACCCAACAATGTTTCCCTACCACCCCATGCAATCCTCACTATGCCTAACTCCAGAATCCATCCTACATCTCAACCTCCCTTTGATACCACTTTGTCATGACCCGCCTTCACCAAAAGGAGGGAAGGGACAAAAGATTGCCAAAACCTTCCTTCTTTATGTTGATGGAGATATAATGACCCCCCGAGATCCACCTTCAATAGGTCCCGGAGTGGTGACTAGTACCAAGGGTATTAGAATCACACAAAATATGGAAGACCTTAACCTTTTTATTTTCATAGGATGGAGAGATAATATAGTGACCCCAAAAATACCAAAGTTGAAAGTAAAGGTAAATCCAAAAGTAACCCATTCCCATATTCATGTTCAACAGTAGATGATACAAGCCACAAAAACTCCAAAGGTAAAGTACCAAAAGAAAAAAAATAGCAACAACAACTGTCCCAACGCCCGAGCTAGTATGGCCATGCACGATCCCTGAAGTCATCCTGAAAACCTGAAAGTAGTTTTATATACGTAGGGTGAGCATACAAGTATACTCAGTGGGGAAAACCAAAGACTCTTGGGCAGAAGTGGGGAGGCAATCTAATGCCCAGTGAGAAAGGAGTCAACCAAAGCACCTAGCAAGGAAAACAATCCACCCAAGCCTCACCAAGGCACACTCCCCAAATAACGCAAGTCAATTCAAGTATAGTAATAGAAAATCGATGTTTGGGTACCCCATGCCACATTACCAATGGATATTGAAGACATCCTACGAATCGTATCAATCCCTCCATTCTTACTGTAGTCCCACTGCCACACCCCGCCCGCACACACCTGGGCCACAACCGCACATCCCAACCACAAACACCTGGTCCATAACCGCACATCCCGCCTGCAGACACCTGGGCCACAACCGCCACACATAACCACACTCGCAAACACATGGGTCAGAATAACTACTGCCACACCGGAAGACACGTGGGCCTCATCCCGAAGACACTTGGGAAACAAACTGCCCACAAACACCTAGGTCAGCCACCACAACTACCCTGCCTGAAGATTCTTGGGCTAATAATGGACCTCAGGCCATCACAACCTTCCCGAAGAGTCTAGGGATATTCGGGAAAGGGAGAAAAGAAGGTGATAATAACCTGACACTCATAAGAGTGTTTGGAAAAAACCCCTCCCCCATGAAATGGGGGTGTTTGGCACTAAAGTGCTCAGCTCGGGTGGGCCGCAAATAAGAAACATAAAATCTAAAGATATAGGTATAGGTAACAAGCACTCATCCCAGCCTAGGGTTTCCAACGAACAACCTAAACACAAATAGCCGCATGACTATAAATTTGTAAGAAACACGACACTTATGGCCAAGTCACGACTCATTCCCAAAGTCAATTACCATTTAACCCATTCTTAGTTTCATGTTCAAGTGATCCCATTTATGTAAATTCTGCACTACTGGGAAACTAACAGGGATAAGCACAAACCAGGAAAAGAGAAACATCCAAACAACAATTTAAGCATTCACACTCAGTTATCTTGTGAAGTCACAACAACAAAGGGTATGTGAGATCCCTTGAAGTACTGGATCCAAAGAAATCATCAGGATATAGCCCCACGTCCCAAAAACCATGAACCAATGATATTCCAACAATAGAGGATTCCACCCTAATTCGTATCACAAGCAGAGAAAACACACAGCTTCAGATTCACAACCAACAACTGTGCCACAACGGAGGATTCCATCCTTTCCCACATCACCCCATAGGCAATCAAACAGAACCACACACATACTACCAAAACAGAGTAGGGAAAATTCTAGGTTCAAGCACATCATTCATTATTTTATTCTTTCTGTTGGTTAGCTGGGGTGACCACACGGGGCTTTATGTTTTCTGGGTATCCATTTAATCCACTGAGTTTACGTGATTAAAAAATTTCCACGTTACAGTCATATAATCATTAGAGAAGGTAAGGGTTCAATAGTGAGCAAGGAAAGACCACCAACGACCATGATTTTCAGGGATCATAGCTCAAAAGTTTAGAACATAAGCATCAAGGGAGAGAAAAAAAACCGAAAAACAACACATCGTTCACACCCCTTCACTTCATTCTTTAAAGTCTATTTGTTATCATCATTATGGTTTGGTTACACCCACTCCAATAGAAACAATAGTGTACCCTCCCCACAAGATACACATAAAGGAGAGATGATGGAAAATCCCTACTTTGTTGATCAAGGATTGAAGTTTTCTCCGCGTTCCAAGAACAGGGGATGCACGACTTGGAGGGGAGGAATTCCGTGGACTCTAAGAGGTGCAGAAAGATCCAGTAGAGGTGCACCACAAGCGACGGGAAGATAGTAACTTCAGGCGCACCTGGGAGAAGAAAGAAATATAGTAGAGAAGAAAAAATATAACTCTAGATGGAGGTATAAAGAGATATGGAATTCTAAATGCCTAGAAGGTCGGATCGTGGTTTCCTACATAGGTGGGCAATTACACATGATAATATTAAGGTGTTATTTAATACCCCCCCTCTGGGAGGTTTCTCCAGATTTTTAGGAATTAATTATGGGATTTAAATGGATTTTAATAAAGTAAAATAATTAATTTATGTTAAAATTTTACTTTGCGGGAGCGGGACTGGAAAAAGGAAACAGAGGGATGGGTGAAGACATAGTGCCACCATCACAGTGTCACCCTTACGGTGCCACCGTCACGGTGTCACCTTCATGGTTCCCCCTTGACCGGTGCCACTGTTTTGGTGGAGTCTTATTTTGACAAAGTAATGGGCCTGGAGGGTCTGGGCCATTACAAGAGGTTCATTAAACGTTGGTATTACAACCATTATAGAAGAACATGTAGCTCTTGGTAGAGATCCACCGTTAATGTAGTCTTTGACGACTTCAGTTACCTAGAATTTAAAAATGAACCACATATATGTAATAAAAAACCAGGAAAAGAATTGGGGATTTGGGTGATTTATGAACTCCGACATAGTATATCCTGTTTGATCTAACTTTCAAAAGGGACACACTTCAACAGATCATAAACTCTTGTTCAACCCATGTATGGGATTGTTTTTAGGAACTACTCATATCCACCCACCCACAACATCCTTACATCATCCATAACTATCATTCCTTTTAGAATCCACTCAATCTGCTCTCTAGAAATTCCCCCTGCAACCTCCACACATTCGGTTTACGTAACATCATCATTTCAGAGATTAAATCTATTAAACATACTCCTCACTTTAAAACATTCTAGGAATAGTATATTTTTTCTATATCCCTAATGAAGCTTAATATCCCTTGTTCTTTCACTTGAATCCCTTTCAATCTCCAAAATCATCTAAGATAATTTTCTTTTATAATCAATGAGAGTTAAGACATCATCATCCCAAAATATCTTTAACCATTCCTCAATTATATCAATTTATTTCTTGAGCTAATCTATTTAGTTTTGAGATACTTTTCTCTAAGAAACCCAATTAATAATTTCATTCTTGAGAATCATAAGATTGCAGTTTAAGCCCATCTATAAACCCCCCTACACTGTTTCCTCCCCAGAATTCCTCACCCACTATAAGATTCATTCTCCCATAACCTAGTTCGAAATAAAGAATAGGTGAGTATCCTCCCTTCTACCTTCACAATAGAGCTCGCATAAAAGCAAAGAGTGATATTGAAGTGACCTTATGAGACATTGTACCTTCTCATGAAGGAAAAATTCAATTCCTTGAATGTCGGATAAGAAGAAGTTAAGACCACACCAAATTCTATTCCACCCCTTTCATTGTTGAACTAAGTGAATGGTTTTACCAAAAATAAAATATTCCTAAGAACTTTATCCAGAGGAAAATATCTAAAAAAAATAATGGTTCTACTAGAATGAAAAACCCATCATTTCTTCTCTCTTATGTCTATAATGGTGTTGAAATCACGTCAAAGGAACTAAGGCATGTTTCCTAATTTTAGGGCCATCAGATGATCCCAAAGGAACAAACGACCTATAGAATCAAACCAAGCATAAATTAAAGAAAATATGAAGTATGAAGAACTATAATTAACATAAATAGAAATGAACTACTGTATAATGTGGACATATTCCCTAGAAATTTGATTCCTTTAGGAAATCAAAATGGGACTGTTGAGAGACCCTTCATTAATTCCCTTTGAGAAACCAAATTTTTTGAGAATTTGATTGATCATCGTCCCATCCAATATTTGTTTCATGACATGTATAAGGGAAAACATATGTCTTCAAGCTTCATTATCCAGTAAATCCATCTTTTTTTCAAGACCTCAAGACCTTGGAATGCCAAATAATGACACAGTTCATCTAATATGGGGAGATTCAATCTTGATAACCATGAAGCTAACCGTTGAGGTTGATTTGGACTCCATCTTGAGTATTTTGGATTGAGAATGAGTGACCCCCTTACCTACTAAAAAAGAAGTCAGTTTTTGGGGATTAATTGACCGGGAATTCCCCAGAGGACCCACATTCTCCTCAATTCTATAATCCGAAAGATCTTGAAAATGATTTGACATAGAGAGAAGAGATACCAGAGATGAAAACTCCTCATCCCCTATTAGGAAAGAACAAAAGGACCCCCATGAAAATCAACACTATCCAAAGAAGGATGAACCACCTGAAAATCCCATGGATTTTCTTCTAAATGATCAATTATCATGGAATGATCAGTTGGGAAAAAATTATCTGCCTCAATAGGAAACATTGAGTTATATGATCCCAAGGTAGAGGATTCTGACATTCCAACTGATGTCATCCCTAACAAAGTGAAAATGAGACTCTTTCGATAGCCCTTCCTGAAATAGAACCACCACTAGTATATTAGATAACTTAAGAACAATGATATCCATCTGTTTGAGAGAACATGAAATTCAAACAAGTGGATCCTCTACTTTCGCTGGTTTTCCATTCACTAGAGGAGCATGTTCTTGAACCTCTTCACAATGGGCATCCATAAAAGGAGAACCAAAACTCAAACCCTCCACGTAACCCATATATTTCCCCACAAAATTCATTCGGGTAAATTCCCCCTAGAGTGGTCGTAGAGATGGCAGGCCACAAAGAAGCAAGAAGGGTCCTGAAAAATAAATCTCTTCCACTATGAGAAGCCATTGACATTGAGAATGAGGATGGATTATGGAAAGTCCACTTATTAGTCTATATCCATGTATATATGGGCTTAGGTAGACACCTAAAAGCACCTGGAGTCTTTGTACAAACAATGTAAAGATCCCAAGGGGTCACCCGCCCTCTGTAGTATCAAGGGGTTATGTTAGGGAAGAGGATGGCCAAAAATCCTCACCCACACTACTTCTTTCCGCGAGTCTCTCCTGAAATGAAAACCACAAGATCACCAATAAATAAGAAATCATCATAAGACACAAAAACTTTCCGACGTCTCCTATGATTTCAAAATATATTCCAAAGTTAAAATCGGTATGAAAAAATATGACCTAGAGATCACAGACACCACCTTGCGCAAGATGAGTCCCCACGATTTAACTAAATTCTTGAAGAAGGTGAGGGACATACATTCACCACCAGCCATTTACACTACAGACCATCAATGGTAATATACAGTCTCACCCATATTTTTCTATGACAGATCCACCATTAGACATCTCTCCACCCTCACCAAGTAGCGTGGAGAAAGTAAAATGTCAAAAATTCCAGGCAAGCCACATGAGATGAATATTATATCATGGCATGAGAGAACCTCTTTGAACGAATTATCCCCTGCAAAAACATTCCAGATAGATGGTAGCAACACCTCCACAAGAGCCCTATCATTAACAAGATTCAATGGAGTGAGGGAAATAAAATCAGGTCCCTAGGTGTAGGCCATCATTTATATCTATATAAGTTCCAACTACAAATAATAAATCAAAATATTACTATATGAAACTCTATATCATTAGTTAGGTAGTTTGGATCATGGATCATAAATGTTTTCTGGTGTAATATATCACTTTATCATTCTCCATTGGTAAACAAACAAATTAATACTTTCAAGTAGAAAATAACATCAAAAACCCATGTCTTCTTGATGGTTATGTGAGTATAGTTTTACTGATTACAATTTTCTTGAGCAACACAACTATTTTCCCACATTCTTCTATCCAGACATAGTTTACACATTTTTTAGTTAAATTAGTTAATATCCAAAAAAATCATGATAAATATCTCACAAATCATCAATAATATATATCCAATATTTGAAAATGAAGGATCTCTTGAGCACTTGATGGTTGGGGACAATCATAAATTGATTTTTCCTTTGTGTGATCTAAAACATTTCCCTCACTGGAGATGAAACTACCATAGAATATAAAGAAAAACCGACAAAATTCACACTTATTATATTTATCATAAAACTTCACCTTTATTTATTGTTATCAACATAATCATCATATACATATATCAACTTTTTACCCTCTTTAGGGTTATTTCTACCATTTCTTATCATCCTCTATTATGAACATTTTAATGTTCATTTTTGAGGGATTTTGAAAAAAATGGGATGTTTTGGGGTTGTGAAATGTTAAGGAAACCCATTCAATTTGGCCGAGATTGTTATACACTTTATTGATGATTTTAGATGGTGGAACAATGTTGGTTCATAGTTCCTCCAATCTATGAGAACTCCTCCTATAATTTGTACACCTTTTGATCATGTGGGTTTTCATAGTTGTTTCTAGATTAGACTATCCATGTATCTAAACCATTAATAAATTCCAAAATCCTAGTAGTGGTGTGTAAGGAGGTGAATAGTTACTGATAACTATGCAGATCGACCAAGAAACTCTAGGAATGTTTTTTAAATACCATGAAAATTTTAATTAAGATCCAAAAACACATTTTTATAACTATAAGTCACCCTTATTTGTCTATAATGAAATCCCAATGATTTTGGAGAATCTAAAGAAGATTTTTGGATCCAACAACCTCCGCTTTACATAGATTAAACTACTAGTTTCTACATTTTATATCTCTATTGTATATGGTTTTCCTTAATTTAGAATTAATTCTCTCTCTATTATCTATACCAATGAGAATGAGGGATACTCATGTTGTTTATGGATTTGATCATCTATTTTATGGAATATAATTTTAGTTATTCCTCTTTGATATGACACTCCTTGAATAATATTTTGGAGATTCATGTTTTGGATGATTTTTCATTTTATCCTGTGATTAAAGGTGGGTGGTTTCATAATAATTTTACCAATAATTGAATATGTGATTACTTTATTCATTTTAAATATTATTTAAATTGATTTTTTATTTCTTTTTATAGATCTAAAATTCATGATAGTAGTGGTAGAAAAAATATTTTTAAATGTATGGAAATATTGGGGGGATTTTGATAATAATGGAAAAACTAATGATGGATTTGAGGAATAAATTTGATTTTTCTTATTTAAAAAATGGATTTTAAAAAATAATTATTTTAAAAGGACTGAATTTGATAGAAACTTATTTTTTTGGAAATTGAAATGGAGTGTTAAAAATTGATAGTATAAAATTGAAAAGTAAATGATTATTTACTTTCACATGATAATTTTATTTATTTATTAAAATTACATGTGATCCTTAGTATCTTCTGGGTGATTTGAAAAATCACACTTGGACCCTAACTCCCTAGAAAAGGATTAACAATGAAAACACTAACAATAACGTGAACAACTTTTTTCCCTAAATAGGTTGTTGATCGATTCTATCATAATGGAAAATGGAAAATAACATGTGTACACACATTGAGCTACGATGATTGGTTGAGATAAGTGTGGATCATATATCCTGGTCTTCCATTCCATAGAGATTTTTTTCATGGTTCTTGGTATTGAATTAGTTATTATATTCCAACCATTATAAAGCTACATTATTCATTCCCTTAATTTATGAAAATGAACATTTATGTTTTTTATATATGTTTCATCTAATTGATTGGAATGAATTTTTTGAATTACAATTATGAAATGATTATAATAACTTCATTAGTGTTAATTTATGCTTAATATTATTTAATTTTATTAGTATTTATTATGGAACACATGGGGAGGTATAATTTTTTTGTTAATATCACAAGATAACTTTTTATTCAAGAACTTGTAGATTATTTCATGTCAGATACAACAAAAGGTGAATCACCCCATGGATGGGTTGGGTGTGATTGATGCATGGGGACTTAATGATAGATGCGACAGATGAAGATGTGATTAACTTATTGCATGGAGTTTCTTATTTAGTATTAATGGATGTTTTGTTTTATTTTGTATGACATGTTTATATTAGATATATTTATTATGTAATATGATACTTTTTTGCTTCATGAGTTTTAGGAATAATTAATATTTAGTATTTTTTCTTCCAAATATTTTTCATTCTTATGGAAAAACTTTTCCCTGTGATGTTTGATATGTTTCGAGGTGATAGTAGACAACCCATGGGGATTGGGAACCCCCTTCAATATTTTTTTAGGTCAGCTTAGTTTTTATTACACAAGGGTTTTTAGGAATGTTCATAATCATTTTTTATCAATAGAGGATGGCATAATTTTAGGGATGTCAGTAGGAAGTGTTGGGATTTCATGGTATAGTGGAAAAATGATTTTCATAACCTATGAGGTATTTATGAGCAAGTGAATGGATAGATCTCATTGTTATGACCCTAAAAAAACTATGTGTGTTTCTAGAAAATTTCAATTATGAATAAGTCATTAGATCTATTTATTTATCCAATTTTATATAAGCATTTTATAATCCAATAAGTATTCAATCCTATTCATTGAATTTTTATTTATATATCTCTTGATTGAGTTGATGATAAAAGTATACTTATTAATGTTTCATTGTTTATTCTTGATGGTATGTAGTATTATTCCCCCAATATGGAATTTGAACATACCTAGTGAACCATAGTTGGTGAACCCTTTGGATGATATGAATTTTTATGTCATAGTGGTGCAAGGTGTATGTGTTGTGGGATAGATACCTTCACATATTCCCATTTTACCTCCATTTATGGAACCTCAAAGGGATGAATCTTGAGGTTATGGTCGGTTTTTTCTTCAAGGCAAACCACTTGAATTCCATGTCTAAAATAATCCTCAAGAAGTATATTATTATTTAATAATGTTTGATCTAATTTTTATGTTCTTATAAATTATTGAGGGAACTATGTAATGGGACATTTCAAAAGTACTTACACGTTTTCATTGTTGACTTTGTTGATGAAATCTTTGTTTTCTACAAAACTGAAAATGAACATGTGTATCATAGGATAGATATAATATAAATCATGAAAGGTCACCGAATTTATGTGAATCTATCAATGTGTAATTTTTTTGATTCATATGTGATTTTTATAGAACACGTGATCTCAGAATAAATCATCTCGTTTTATCATAGGAATTTCAAGGCTATTATAACATGGAACATACATGTAATAATTATGATATTCAATTATTCTTGGGATTGGTAAGACATTACCATCAGTATTTAAATGATTCCTCAAATCTGGCTTCTCTAATGACCTATCTAATATAAAAATGGGTAATCCTATGATAGTATATGAAATTTCATAATTCTTATGATGAGTTGAAATATCTTTTTTTACTTATACACTAGTTTTGACCCTTAGAGAGATTGGAAAATTATATGTGGTCTTTTTTAACACATCATATTTATATGTATTAGGTGATTGGTGGTACAATTTCATTAAACACACACAAACACCACACACATAGGCCAAAAAGGTAGGCCATAGACCCCCCAAGGGATATCCCATCAATCAAGACATATTTATTTAGTACATAGCTCGAATGACCAATGGGAAATGAACCCATTACATAGACCAAAGTCCATATGCAGTACCATTACTAAATCATACTACTTGTGTCATTATTTTTTCACCACCTTTTTGTAACATTCTTGTATCACCACCTCCCTACTAAAATTATCTATCACCCAGATTAGAATCATGGTCTGATTCAGGATTGTGAGGATCCTTTACCACTCTAGTAATCCCCCATATACAAATGTGTGTATGGGTAACACTTTCCTTCCACTGGGCCTTTATAATGCATATATGGAACCACTCATTACCCCGCTAGGAAAATGTCTTTGATTCACCCTATTCATAATATGTATAGTTTTCGAGTCTGGTAGGACTCGATCCTCACCTAGTTGCCATGGAGAGTGAGGGATAAAACCATATTTGATTCATGATCTTGAATTAATGGCCCAAATTTTGATAACAATCTGATAGATGGTATCATACTTAGAGATGTGATGCGTTCTTTTAATAGTTTGTGACATTAAATTTTTATAGAATGTTTTACAATTTTTTCTAACCATAAAATCATGATTTATATCTTTTCATAAAAATATTTGAATATTTGGAAGTGACATTGGGTCGAATACTTGTAGTCCTCTGATATTGAAATTACCTACACCCCTGGAAATGGGAATATCATTATTGATGCCTTGATTTCTAAACTTCCAACCAATCCACAAAAGGGTCATTATAATAGGTTAATTTTATACCTCTCATTTCTCATATGGACTTGGGATATCATGTGCATAACATCGAGATTGATCTAGTTAGTTTTATTCTGACATCATGTATTCTTAGTATGATTTATTTAGATCATTAGATTGATGAATACATTTTTTATGATTAGAGACTCATTTATGTCAAGGATACCATTATCAAGTGGACATTCTCTTCTAATTTTTTTTATTATTCTGAAAATGATTTTTTTGACTTTGACTGTGAGAAAGGCTATGAGGTGGGGTTTTTATAATTTTCATCGGACATTACACACCAGTACAATGAATATATTCTATGACATGTTGTGATGATTCATGTGTCCCGATATAAGATAATACTTTTCTATTTTTTTTCTAATTTTTATAACTCCTAGTAGTTCAATTCCAAGCTCTAGAAATATTTGAGTTATTTTTATATCCACTTCTTGAGCCAATGTGGATGTGAGATAACTTTTTCATCTTTGTTTTTGTAATATCTCTTCATACCCCTAAAATGATAAATCAATAAGTGTAGTGATTGATATAATAACGAAATTGGCCCACATTATTCTCATTTTTGTTACCACTAGAGTTGAGTTCTGGGGAAATATTAATGTGTTGGAGATTTTCATATTGCATAGAATTTCATTTATTATATTTTTTTGGTAAGAATCCCCATATCACATATAATTTTAGGAGAGTCCTATAGAAGGAAATGATATCCCACTTTCTTTTGAGTATAGTATATTATCTATATATGTATGTCTAGAAAGAACAAGTTATATATATTCTTGAAGATATGCTTCCGGATAGCATTCTGGATTTTTATGTCTTATGGGAAAGCCACCTGGGACAAATAAATTTTTCTATAAAATTATTTTCATAACATACATAAGGATTTCACACTTTCATTATTTTTACATAAACCTATGTAAAATTACATTTTGTTCAATCAAATATTTGTGAATCTTCTAGAGAAATCACCTATTCTTTAAGAGATAGTGAAATAGATTTAGTTTATTCATCATAGAATGGTGAAATCATTGGGCCAAAATAAATGTTTTGTTGATCATAATATATCCCATTGTAGTATTTGGTTAGTGCTATATTTTTTAATATATTTTCAAATTCATTATTTCATAAACATCTTATAAAATAGGGGACGTTAGGACAAACATAAATGGAAAAATTTAAGATTATTAAATAAATTGGAAAGTTATATTACACTTTGGATTTACAAACTATGTTTATGTGGATTACCAATGAGTTTCATGTATTGAAACATAGAAATTATCTTGGTAGCCCATATTAAAAATTGATCAAGGAGGACCATGATGTAAAAATAATTTTATCCATTAAAGAGCATGCAGTAAAAATAGTGGATTTTGATATGAATGTTCTTTATGGAAAGTTTATACCCATAGTTGTGGTCTCATGGAAACATAGATCTAATTCACAATATACATGGGGGAGTGAGGTAAAAATGAGAGAGTAGTGGATGCATCTATTTGACATGTATTTTTATTCAATATCTTTTTAGGGGAAGAAATCACCTATTTTGGGGGAGAATGTGACATCTCATAGGCTACATTTAGTTACTTTTTGACCATTGATTTGACCATCCAATTTTTGTATCTTGTTCAGGGTTTTTTATGGGGTATTTTATAAATTTTTAGGGATATTTTGTGTTTGTGTATGGTTGGTAAACATCTAGGTATAATTATATGATTGGACCCTACAAACTATGAACTATGTTTATTGTTGAGGAGGGTAGTGAATAGTTGGTGCATAATAAGCCCAAGTCATGTAACCTACCCTTATAAATAATGCACCCTATGATAAATAAGATTTTCATTATTAGTACATAGAGATAATTACCATGTGTAAAACCCATGAATCCATTCTTTACCCAACTTAATGGATAATAGTTTATTGCATGGTTAATATTGACCTTGTTTCCCTACCAGGATACCGTGGAAAAGGTTTTATAATCTTGTAAATTTTTATTTAAAATCATGAAACCCCTCATTAAAACTATTAATCAACCTTGTTTGACCCTAATAAAATTACAAGGTCTCTAAACTCTATTAATAAGAATTTATCATTCTCTATCATCCCTTCTTCTTGGATCAAGTGTTAGAAGATAGGTTTTCTCTTACTCCGGTAAGTAATATCTCATTGATTTGGAATTAATTATTTTGTTCTTATCTCCTCCCTATATAGTTATGAATCCTGACGATGCTGATGTATGTGACCTTTGATTATATGGATTTTAATTATAGGGATATCCCTTTTATATTCCTTACCATTAATTCTCTATGGGTGATTACCATTTTGGATGATTAATTATTTGATATCAGGATTAATGGTTCGTAATCCCATAAAGTTTTTTCCCAAAAATTGAATCCTTGGTTAATTTCTTTATTTTAAATGAAATTTTTATTGATTGGTGATTTTAGGATTTATTTCAAAGGCATGATAATTTTGAATAAAAGATAATTTTTTTAATTGAATGAATAATTGGGTGGATATTGAGAAAGATGGATTCAAATTATGACTGATTTACTGAAATGATTTCATGTTGATATTTAAAAAACATTTATTTAAATGAAATATTATTTTAAAGGAAATGAATTTTTTGATACACTATGAATTTTTTAAAATATAAATGATGTCTTTAATGTTTAAAATGGTCAAATGAAAAATAAAAGGTGATTTTATTTCAAATGATTATTGGTAAACCAATTATTGATTGATTATTTGATTTAAATAACACGTGATCCAGAGTAGCAACTGAGAGAATTAGAAAAGATTTCAAAGACCCTAACTCTATAGTAAAATATTTAAATTGGAAACTCTAAAAATACTACATTTGACATTTTTTCCCTATATGGTGTGTCGATTGATTTTATCCCAATAGACTATGCCAAGGGACATGTCTAAACACACTAATATGGGATTATTGACAATGATATGTGTGGATCCTATAGCCTAGAACTAACTATTAATATAGCTTATGAACATGTTTCTTTTTATTGATTATATTATATCATGTCAGTGATTATAGAACTTATTTATTCATTCCCTTGATTTGTGAAAATGTTTACTTAAGCATATTTCTGATATATCTTCCAACTACGTGGTTTAAAAAAATTTACTAACAAATATAAAGTTATTTTCATTCCTTTTTTATTAAAATCGAATCATAATATTTTTTAAATATATTCGAATTTCTTATAATGCACTTTTTGAGATCCTAATGATATTTTTATTGGAATTTATACTTTTTACCTCAGGCATCTGTCGATTATTACTTTCCAGGACCATGAAAATTTATAGTTCCATATGGAGGTGGTAGGAGTGGATGATGCATGGGACCATGTTAATGGTGGGGGTATGTGGAGGTGTGATACTCCAATTTCATGGAGTTTTATAGTTTATTATTAATGGATATTGTGTCACCTTATTGATGAATTTATCATTTGGGATATAAATGTTTACACAGGTTACTTTTCTCCTTGATTCATGTTTTGAATTATGATTATTTAGTATTCTATCAAGAACTGTTTTCTAGAACTTGTGGAAAAACCATTCCCTTTGGTGTTTTATATGATAGAAGGTTTTATTCACCAACCTATGGGGATTCATAACTCCCTTCGGGATATGTTAGGGTCATTTTAAGTATTAGTGGATCATGTTATTTGGGATGGTTCATGATAATAATCTATATGTATCTCCATTTTCTTAGTGTATATGATAATTATATCAAAAATGAATAATATAAATTTTTTATGTCACTCTCTAAAGAATCTGATGAACAGGTTCTTGAAGACTTTATGGTCTTTAAGATGTCCGAATAGAATCACTATAAACAAAGTGAATCCTTATCAAAATTGAAAGGTTTTTTTCTGGATATCTTCTCTTTCCAACTAGAGTTGATTTTATCCCAAATAAACTCCCAGGTTTGATATGTTCTGAGCACCATTGATTTAACGGAAAATGTAATCAACACATTGTAAGGGATTCTAGAAATTGGTAGTGATTTTTTTGACCTCCAAATAATAGATACCAAACATTATATATCTATCTTTCTTCTTGAAAAATATAATCGGTACACAATAAATAGATTGAATAAGGTTTATATTTCCTTTATCCAAATTCTAATCATACTTCTTCTTTAGCTCATCCATTTTAATTAGGTCCATCCTATAGGGAATTTTAGAGATATGAGTGGCTCCATTAATGAGTTTTATTAACTTACGTATGTATCAATTTGGATTATAGATGAGAAACTCTTAAGGAAATATATTATCACATTCCCACACAATAGGATTGTATTCTAGTATGATTATTTCCATTGACTCAATAATTTAGGCATGTTATGATTTTTTCATCTTATAACAATAACAATATATTTGTGGTATTTTTTTAAATAGACTCATGATCTTCCTTGCATTTTTATAGGAGCATGGAATGGTTTAGGATATAAAAAGTGATTTATTTTTTCGAGTAGTTAATGTAGACTCTATATCATTTGATTTTATCTATACCCAGTATAACACCAAATTCCATCAATTTATGGACTATGATATTGTCTTAAAAAATCGTAAAAAAAAAGAAAACTAGGGAAGATTCCAAAACGTGGGTTGTAATGATTCCACCACTAGGTGTTTTTGTATTTATATCTAATTCATAGTATCATTGAGGTGATTGAATAATTTTAGAAAAAACTCAAGATATAAAAGAATTCATAAAATAAGTTTATAATAAAATATTCTCTAATTTTGAGTGAATTTTATTTTTACCAACCAAATATTCTTTTTTATACTCCACATTATCAGTGGTGGTAGTGTAAACATTCCCTTTCTCCATCATATTAGGTATTGTTTATCATGGATTCCCCTCAATAAATTTTTGTTTGGTGTATTGTAATTCATATTTCCCATTCTATGTATAGTTTTAGCATTAATTCATGTGTGGTTCATTTCAAAATAACTTTCTTTCATCCATCACAATTGTATGATTAATCAGGATTATTCAATATCCATGAGTTGTATTTACTTATCTATTATAGTTAGTGTATTTCCTCATTACTTTGTGGAAATTTAAATGATGATTTATTTAATTTATCTTACATATGGGTGGTTAACTCTTCTCTTATCCTTTAATATTTGAACATCCAGCCTAAAACATCATCCATAATTTTATATCACCATGTCTATGGGACCATTCTCAAAAAACTATCCCAAATTTGAGAGAATATCAATCTGCTTCTTGAAAACATTGTAATTAACATACAAATGGAGTGCTTAAAAATTTGGTTTTAAAAAACTAATTAATATATCTTTTTTTAATCATTATTGAAAAAAATCATGTCATGTAACTTTCATGACTTTTTTAATTCACTAGAAAATTTTGGAAGAATTCCAAATCCATTTTCTTATGCTCTAAAAATTATCTCTCCAATTTTTTTTAATAGTATGGTGGAAAGAAATACTAAAAAAATATATTTTTAATGTATTTTTAAATATTTTATCCCATTTTAAGTTTCTTAGTCATATTATTTACCAATTCCCACTATTGATCAGCTTCTCTATCTAAATATTACACGATGATGGTAAATTTCTCTTTTACGTATCATTTAAAATATATTTTCCATTGAGCGGGCCTTCTATTCAATGATAAGAGGATATGAATATCAATTAAATTTATGTGGTCATTGGGGCATGAATGAATAAATAGATAATTAATCATTCTATGTTAAGGTGTACATTCTATAACGTTTGGGTTATTTTTCATAGCATGAGATAGTTATCAGAGTAGAACTAATTGTTTTTAAACTACACATCCCATTACATTTAGAATGTCATTCATTAAATCATTTTATTTTCACTCACTTGGGTTGTTGTTCTTATATATCCAAGTTATCACCATTTCCTATTATAAAAATGGATATGAAAAAACATAATTAATTAAATAAATAATAAATATTTTTTCATTTGAAAATAAATTGAAATTTGATCTCTTTTGTGTTTTATTATTATTATCCTACATCCAAATACTTTCTTTTATGATCATATACATAAATATTATTTAAAAATAAATTAAATAATTATGTTAGGTATATATAATTTTTTTTCAAGGTCATGTCATCCAAAGAATATCCCTAGGGAGAGTCAACCCAAGTTTACAGTTAAGTTCACATTCCACACACCCAGTGAGGATCGAGTTAAAACCCAACCTGCATTTTTCAAGGAAATTATCCATAAATAAATATTTTTATAAGAGTTTTCATCCACGTTTTTTAATCAAAATATATAATTAATTACTATAAATCCACACACTATATAATTCAGAAAAATATTGAGTTGTAATCTTATATTTAGACTTATCCATATATTATTCACCAATGTTTTTTTCTCCAGATCCCATATTAAATATCCCATGATTTGATAAAAAATATTTTGGACCCATTTTCACACATGATTATTACATCATTTTTTATATAAAAATATCACAATGATACAATATGGGATCAATAGTTTTAGTATTTGGTGGAAATTAGGTTAATTCATAATGAGTAAATAATAATATTTAAACTATATATATGTCCATATTCGAAGTCTTCCAAAAAAATATATAATTATATCCTAAGTATTTATATTTAATTGAGGTTATACAATAAAAATAAGGTGATATAAAATCATAGTAAGGGGAATTGACATCGAATGAATAATAAGAATGATTACAAAGTACACGAGTGATAATAATCAGTGTCATCATTATATTTGGGATGAAATAATTAGAAAAAATTATAGAATTTGGAATATACATAATAATAAGTTGTAATAATATTTAATTAACACCAGACATAAGTTTTTAAAATATATATCATTTTATTCACATATAACACATGTTCATAAACCATGGAATTACAGGTTTCAAAAAATATACCATCACGTTCATGTATAATACACATAATCTCATGATATATCTCACATTAACCAATTAATTAGAGATATATATAATTCTATTTCCACACATCAAATCATAAAATTTCCAAATCATGTATTCCACATTAGAGTAAAATATTAATAGTCGTATGAGTGATATAAACACATATAAAGTAACTCTATTCATAATGGAATTATAATTTATATCTCAATAGATAAACATTTTGATTCCAAATATAATAAGGAAAATTAAATTTTTGACGATCATTTACTCAAAAAAAATATCATAGGTCATGGTCATAAGGTGAAACAACTCGATAAGAATCAATGAGTTATTCTGGATTTTTTTTGAAAACCTATAATAGGTATATTATAAATTATCTCAATGTGGAAGAAGCATTAATATGCTAGAAAAATAAAGTGCATTTATTTTAGAATGATAATAAAAATGGTATTATAATTATCATAAGAATGATTGAAAAATTTAGAATACCCCAAAATCAAAGTACATGGTTAATGATTACCCTTATCAGATATCTTGATTAATTTTACACCTTTTCTCCCTATTTAATGACCATATTTTTTTAAATGAAACAAGAACAAAATTTTGTTGATTTTGGATTCCCTTATTAATTATAATCATTTCATAGGTAACAGTCTTGGATTTAATGATTTATTTCTAGTTAAATATTTTTATGTATTTGAAATATTTCCTTACACATAACATAGTGTTTCAAAAAAATTGCGATATGTTATAGAAATAATATTTAAAAAATTGGTTGTTGGAACATATAAATTGGATTAAAGGGTTTCAATAGGTCTAAATAAATTATAAAAATGTATTTTTATAATTTAATTAATTGAATAATTATGCCACCAATAAACTAATGATGAATATATATATATTTAAAATAATAAAAGACATTTCTAAAAAAATATTAGTGTAATGTGGTTTTTTAAATAAATCACTATTAGTGAATAGTTTTAATTAAATATGTAAATAATAGTTTCTGTAAAAGAATTTAACTATCATATAATTTTTATTTCTAGTCAAGGGATAATAAAAATTTCAATTTTATTCAATAAAATTTATTTTTCTAAAAATTATTTTAATTGAGTTTTGTGAACATATTTTATAATTTATTTCTTTTACTTATAGAAATCGAGTATGATAAAATGGATTAAATATTTTTTATCCACATGCGTAGATTTTTTATGGATTTTAATTTCATTTATGGTCATTATGAATATTATATGAGGAAAGAATTTATTACTATGATGAAGTTTAAATGGTTTAACAAGGGGTTAAACTAAATAAGTAAGGGTAAGAATGATAAAAAAATTAAATATTATTGTTCAAATTTATATCTACCCATACTTACCTTATATTTTTATTTTTGTTTCTTCAGTTACATATTTACTTTAATATTATAAAATTCTATTTTAATTTATTAGGTATTTACAAGTATATAACTATTCTCTCTTATAAAAGATAACCTCCTCTTCTCTTTTATACATACTTATTTATCCATTTATCTTGGCCAACCACCAAAAATACCCTCTAATTATTTTTATGAATGTACTTTAGGTTCTAGTCTTCCAATAATTCACATGCCAAAAGCCTTATGTTTACTCTCAATAATGAGTACCCAAATAACAGTTATGTGTTATTATCAATCTGTTTTAGGGTTATTTTTTCTTACTTCTCTTTAAAATGTTATATAACCATATTAAAATTACACAATATAAATATTTACTATATTTAGATGTGTCTATTATAATTTTATATCTATTTTTATTCTCTTTCCCATCTATTTTATAATGTTATGGTCGATTATCCGTACGTGTCGAAAGCTGCCTCTGTAACACCCAAATTTGTTTTATGAAATATTTCATTTAATATTTTTTATTCATCAGTATCTTGTGTTGCATAAAATCGCGAGTTTAAAAAAACTGTGAGATTCCATTATTATAAAATTACAATTATATCCAATACATTAGGTTAGTGGGAATAATTATAACTAAATTATTAAAATGCGTTAAGAATTCACTGGCTATTGATTATTTATGAAAAATATACATCAATTAAATATTTTTAGTTTTGACTAAATTTCTTTTATTAATGAAATTAATGTGATATATATCTGTTATATACTTAATAATATATTTTCGATATTCATACAAAGGATATTTTAATAATATGAAATGAATAAAACACTATTTTATGTATAATAACCTATTTTTAAGGTTTAATTTTACACCTTTTAATAGATAACCCCTTTTAAATTAATATTTTGACATATTTATAAGATTTATATGATACCATAAATATTATTATTTAGAAGCGGTATATAGAAATTTTCTTTAAATGAATTTCTGGTATTTTTCGGATAACATTCATGTTTTGTTTAATAGTAAAAACACGCTAAATTTTATTTGAAACTTACTTTTTTATTTAAATAATTTATCTGGTAAATTTATATTATTGATCATTTTCAAATTTTAAATAGAATATATTTGTACCATTTAATATAATTTAGGTCATTGGAGTTAATTTTACATTAAATTTAGATGTAAAAACATTTCAAACATTGTAATATTTTAACTTTTAAAACACATTTTCCCATTTAAATAACAAGATTAATTCAAATTTTATTACTGCATCTTCTTTGTTTTGAATTTTGAAAAATGGATTTCATATTTGGAATCATTAGGTTTAGATTGTGTAAATAGGATACTTTTGATTTGGAGTGGGTACTAGGACCTGCGTTTCGGGTTGTCATGATTTGTGACGGTTCCTTTGCAGGGCATGACATCTCTCTTCTCCGGGAAGGTCTCCGCCATGGTAAAGAACAAGAGCAAGAAGAAGCCTAATGGAATCAAATCTAAGGATGTAACCGAGCATTATATCTCATGTAACAATGAATTTTGTCTCAGTTCTTCTCCAAGGGCTGTGAAGAAAGGAGTGAAAATAAAATGATACAAGAATGCTCGAAAGAAGAAATCAAAATAGAAGGCCATATCCAAGAATGAGATGTGTCTCGAGAAGATTCAGAAGAGTAAAATCAAGAAATTAATAATTCAATCCGCTAAAGCGCTTTACGATTAAGAGCTGGTAATCTTCTAGTTTATAGTTCCAATAACGCATTCTCTTTTTCTTATGATCATGGAACATCCCCATGTAGAGATTTTTCTCCTTGGATGTTTTGGTTTTAGTTTAATTACTCTATAGAATTTTTATATTTGTGTGTGGGGTTAATAGGTTACTTTAATTTTTGGTCATTATTAATAGTAACTTTGGTAATTATTTTTATTTCCATTGTTAATAATAAATAGGGTAATTAAAGGTAAAAATAATATTAAAAATTTATCTTAACACCTGCAAAAATCCTATTGGATGACTATATTAGACCCTTATCATCATAGTTTCAATATTTAATCACTTAATGGCCACATGCCTATGAATATGGCATGAATATAATAAAAAATAATGAATGTGAAAAAATGTCACAATCTAATTTTATATAAGTATATTAATTTTAATATACGGATAACTAGGAGATAATATCGACTATATATAGTATCTAGAAATATAAAATAAATACCTACATAATAGGAATTCATTTATAAATTTTAAATATTAAATAATTACAATTAATGATGACACAATAATGACCTATAAATTATTTTATTAATAGAAATATCTAAGAAATTTTTTTAAAAAAATATAATATGAACTAATTAATGTGATCTAGAAATTTTTTAGGCGACTTTGCCTCTTTAAAAGTCTATTAAATATTTTTTTTTTCAAATCTAACTTCTGTATATATTTTATTTAATGTCTAATAAATGAATCGTATCAAAATTGACGCTATTTATATTTTATGAAAATAAAATTTTATTAAATTATTTAAAACAATAAAATTATTAAAAATTAAAAATTAGTAATTATAAGATCTAAAATAGCATAAAATATCCAATTATGGTTAATTAACACCATATAAATAAATATTTATAACTATTGATTATTTAGAGTGTTTTTACCACAATTAAAATTAAATAGAATAACCAAGTATGAATTAAAAACATATAGTTTATATTGAGAAAATAACTTGTCCAAAATTTATTGGTTGATAATATTATAACACTATATAATATTATATTCTAAATTGGGACATTTTGGATGTTTTTTGGATGGATTGTTTTATTATAAATAAACTTTTTTCGAATTTTAAAAGGGCCCCTCACCTACATTATAAAAGGAAAATTCCTCCCTCAACACTTCACTTAATTTTGAGCCAAAAATCTAGACCATAACCTACAGGATTTCCTTATAAACATTACTATTTTCATTCTAGAGGATCTGGTCATCTTCAAGGTTCAAATCTAGTGCTCCAATAAGATATTTTGAGGAAACACGTCGAGGTTGAAGTAATCACTTCTACCGATTCTTTCAATTTTTTCTTCTTCTACTTACTCTTCATTAGTTGTTTCATTATAATCTAATAACATAAGTATCACTCATACAATTACATGTTATTATAAATATTAAACAACTATATTTCACATTCTATACATCCTATGAAAAACAAAATCACCGTACGTGAGTACAAATGACTTACCGTCTTCACGCCATGGTGTAATCTATTTTTCACCACCACCTTACATAGTGTGTATAATTATGGAAGAAATAACTATATATTATTATTATAATATTTTAATAATTTGGAAATATTATACACCATCCACTTCTATAACATTCAATAATTTTGGGAATGATATCATCGCTCGTGCGTGCGTACGACCTTCCGTCTCCATGATGCAATGTGATTAATTGTACATGATCTTAATTAAACCAAGATAATATAAATAAATTGAATGAATAAATATGATATATATTATAATAATATAATTTTCTAGATTATATAACTATAATCAAATAACTAAAACAACAACTTATTCAAAAAATCTTACATAAGAACATAAAGAAATCAATATCCGAATAATGAGTGACAATGAAATGTTACTAACAAACAGATGATAATATAATCATATATGACATCATAGAAATTATTATGATTATTTATTATTTCAATAAATTTTCTTAAATCATTATACATGATTCTTGGATACATATGAAGTATAACATACCAAAGGTAAAGGATAATTCTACAATCTCATTTTAATGTGAGATTTTTTATTTATTTTTATTTATTATGGTATATTTATCATCCACATGAATATTTCTTAATTAAATTAAATTATTTATATTATATTAAAAAATTAATTTCAATTTTACCCTTTTGTGATTTTCTATAGATGGTATTAATGGATTATTTTTTTGTTATTCAATTTGAGGTACTTGTTGACATTTTTTTACAAAAGTATGAGGAGAATGTTTTTTATCATATATGGACTGAATGGATTTATATGGTTTCATGACACTATATTCACATGAATCATACCCTAATTTTTTACAAAGTTATTTTCAAATAAAATTATTCCTTGTATAATTGTTTGTCATTCGGAGAAAGGAAAACATTTTTCAAAAAAAGGATATTTTCCTCGAAAATTAATATCAATTGTTTTCCCTAAATTATTTCCCATCTATGATCACACTTTTTAAATCATGTAATATTTATATCCTTGTTATTAATTTTTTTTTTATTTTTTTATAACGGAATGTTATTTAAGAAATCCATTTGTATTATATCAATTAAAATTGAATAATGTTTATGAAACCCATTTTATTTTAATGGGTTATGCTATGGGGAATGTTTTTTTGTTTTTGTGACACACATAAGAATGGTTTCATTATGAGATGGGTGGGAACTATATCTCCCTAAACTTCATATGGTAAATATTTTTATATCATGAGATAGACATGACTAGAACAACAAGTAAATACGGTTTAGTAATATAGGGCTCTAACGAGGAGTGAGGTCAGTTCAATAATGAAATTTATCAACTATAATGATCTCATCAGCAAGCCTTGAAAAATATGAAATGATTTTATATTATTATTTGTGTATGCCAAAAAATTTCATTTCTTTTGTTATTAATATTGGGATTATGTTTCACTTTTATGATTTATCCAATGACATGATATTCTTATATTTTATATGTAAGAGATTATTTTCAAATGTTATGTTCTTACTGATATTTCCCATGTTTACCATTAATAACTATTTGAGCACACCCTTTCATAAATTTATTTTCTATAGGTGATGAAGAAGTGTATTATGTAATATATGTCAAAAATTATTCTTGTTTTGAAGACATAAATGAGAGACAATGTAGATGTTTTGTAAAGGAGTTTTTTATATATCCCAGTTTCTAAAGAAACAAAACCAATGTAGTCCTGATGTATATTTTTATGTTATGTAATAAATATTATTTAGTGTTGAAGTAATATCTAGATATAAATTCTGGTCTGTTATAGTTTGTATTAGTGGAATCAGAGAAAATTCCTAGTTAACCTATGGAAACTAGGATGAGAGAACTTTAAAATGAACCCGTGTTTTAGAGATGTTCAGGAATAACCCAGGATAAAACATAATGTTTCCTAAATCTAATTTTATTAATGAATTATTTGGTTTTACCATTATTATTAGTGTTTCTCACACTATGCTTCACTGTTTTTGTTAATGGATGGAACCTGAAGGAATCATGATGGTGCTAAATGTGGAAAGAAATGTAATGATTGTCCCCCTGAGTGACAAAAAGTTATTGGAGTGGAATGAAAAATATTTTATCATTGATCACACACCTTTATCAAGATATGAATCATGTCAGACATCCAAACTGACAATGTAGGGAGAAAAATTATATTAAATCATTCATGAGGTAGCACCCACCTTCATTCAGCGGGTACTCTAATCCATTTCAGGATGAATAATGGATTAGTACCACTGAAAATATATTTTTAGTTCTATAATGTTCTGAAAATGATAAATCTTTCTTAGTAGTATATATTTTGTAAGGTGAAGCTGACCAATGGTGGAATCTTATCAAGAATACAGGGAAATGATATGAAATTGAGTCCATATAATAAGACGAGTTCAAGAACTTATTTTCCAATAAGTATCTTACTCATATTATTTGAAAAAATATATGAATGAGTTCCTTAAAATAAATCAAAATGATGATGAATCCATTAGTACCAATGAATAAAATTTTACAAGACATAAAAGGTACAATTCTTTAAATATTATTCAACCTGAGAGTAAAATTGATCGATTCTTTAGGGGCTTAAAAATAATTCTCTTAAGATAATTAGCCAGAAGAGACTTTAATAGATTTGTGGAAATTTTTCAGCGTGCTCTCACTATTGATATTGATATTAGAGTAACCACTCAGCCATATGGGTTTGATAAGAAGTGAAAAATAAAATTTAAAGGAAAATTTGATGACCACACTAAAAATAAGATGAATTTTTCCTTATGCTCAAAGTGTAAAAAGTAACATAGAGGGAATTTTCATAAAGGGACTAGTAAATGTACTAAGTGTAGAAAATAAGTTCATCAGGCAGTTGAATGTCAATTTAATGGGAAAAGGTTGTCTAATGATTCCAACAAAGAAAAGGCTCCACATAATGCACCTCTTAAACCTCGATTTTACTAGTGCAAGAAAATGGGGCATTATTCCAATCGATGCCCTAATCCAAGGGTAATTAATTATGATCGATGTAAACAATATTGTAATCCCCAAAACAAAGGAATGTTATATGAAATAACTATATGTGACATGGTGTATGATAATTAAGTGGTGAAAGGTACACTTACCATCCACCCTAATTTAGAATATATTTTATTCGATTATAGATCCACCCACTTTTTAATTTCATGAAGAATTTTCTATGGTTTTTTTCATATTACCTATAGAATTGTATATTGATTTATTTGTTACAACTTTTAATGGCACTATGGTCACATCAAAAGTTTATAATTCCTCACTGGTCGTTATTTGTGGGAATGCTTCTTGAAAATATTGTGATATTTTATATAGTGTAATTTGATGTGATTATTGGCAAATATTTTCTTTCCCTATATGGAAATAATATAAATTTCCAAGGAAGGAAAGTCACATTTCATATTCTAGATCAATATATTATCATATGTCGATGAAAATATGAATATAACCTTCCTGTATAAATTTATTCAATATTATGGGTCTTTATTACTATAAATTAAAGTTATTTATTGGGGAGAAACTCATGATTAAAAATAGACTCATTGTACGAGAGTTTGATGATGTATTTTTAGAGGAATTTCTAGGTCCTATACTAAATAATGATGTTGAGTTTTCAATTGAACTCATATTGGGTTATATACCTAATTCAAATACACCTTATAAAATGGAACTAATTGAGTTGTAGGAATTGAAAAAGAAACTCCAAGAGAATCTTGATAAGGGATTCATATGCCCTAGTGTGTCACCTTGGGGAGAACCTATACATTTTGTTAAGAACAAATATGGATCAATGAGACTCTCCATTTATTATCAAGAGCTAAACAAGATCAAAATTAAGAACAAATATCCTTTCCCCCTACATTGATAACTTATTTGACCAGCTATGTAGAGCTCAATAATTTTCCAAGATTTATCTTCATTCTGGATATCATCAATTAAGGGTCAAAATGAGGATATAAAAATGATGACATTCTATACAATGTATCGACACTATAAATTTATAGTGATGCCTTTTGTTCTTACTAATTCCCCCTTTATCTTCATGGATGAAATGAATAGGGTCTTTAAAGACTGTCATGATAAGTTTTTGGTATTCTTTGTCGATGATATTTGTTTCCTATTCAATAAGCAAGGAAGAACTTGAATATCACCTGAGAATTTTATTGAAGATCCTATGAAATGAGAAGCTTTATTCCAAATTTACCAAGTGCTATTTTTGCTTCAAAAAGATTCATTTTTGGGTCACATAATCTCACAATAGGGTAAATCTATGGATCCAGCAAAAAAAGAAGGTATTGAAAGATGGTTGAAACCAACAACCACAATTGAGATCTGATGTTTTCTTGGTTTGGATGGATATTATTGACATTTTCTGAATTATTTATCATGATTATCTAATCCAATCACCAGGATGACTTAGAAAGGTGTTTAGTTCAACTGGATGGAGTAATGTTAAGATAATTTCAAGGAGATAAAACGGATTTTAGTGAGTGCACCTATGCTCACACTACCCAGCAGTGGAGAATGGTTTGTGATCTACATTGATGAATCCAAGAAGGGTATGGGATGTTTCCTCATCAGAAATGATATGGTGATGGATTATGTCTCATGTTTTTTGAAAATTAATGAGAAAAATTACCCAACTCATGATTTGGAGTTAGCATCCATAATATTTTCATTATAGATATGGAGGCATTATCTTAATGGTGAAATATATGATATTTCTACTAATCGTAAATGTTTAGTGAATATTTTTATAAAAATGTAGTTGAATATGCACTAAATAAGATGGTTGGGTTTGATTAAATATTATAACTACTCAATACATTACCACCCTGGTAAAGCGAACCAGGTGGCAGATGCTTTGAGTTGAAAAGACCATGCTAGCTTATCCATGATGAGAATCACAAAAGATCCAATATATATGGATTTTGAAAGGATGGATCTCAAAATTATTGTGGAATGGGTTATATCTTATCTTTATCAAATGAATTTTCAGTAATATATACAATTCAATATTATAGAGGTGCAGAATAAATATTTAGAGCTATAAAAGAAGGTGAGAAATGCTACAAAATTCAACCTAGATTTTGATGGAATAATAATGTTCAAGAATAGGATTTGTATTCCTACCATACCTAAATTAAAAAATTATATATTAGATGAGGCTCAGAGTTCCCTATTCATTATTTATCCTGGGAAAAAAATATGTACAAGGACCCGAAATAGTACTTTTGGTGGGATGGCATGGATAGAGATGTCGTCAAATATGTCTCTTGACTCATGGGTTTTCTGCAAGTTATTTTTCAGAGATAGAAATATAAAGGAATGTTACAACCATTACCAATACTAGAATTAAAATGGGGAAAAATAACTATGTACTTTGTCATTGGACTACCCAAAACATCTAAAGGTAATAATTTTATCTAAGTTACAGTTGATTTCATTACAAATTCATAACACTTAATTACTATTAGAGATGGTTTTTCTCATTATCAGCGGCCCATGATACATGTAAAATAAGTAGTAAGATTGCATGTGGTACCATTTTCCATTATATCCGATCAATATTTGAGGATTACCTCGATGTTCTTGCATTGTATTCAGCTTTCTATGTATATTTAGTTCAGTTTAAGCACACCTTATCATCCTTAGACAGTCGGTTCATCTAAGAGGACAATTCAAACTCTGAAAGACATGTTAAGAGCTAGCTATATGGATTTAAATGTATATTGGGATCAACCCCTACCATTGGTGTAATTTTCATCCAATAATATCTTTCACTTGAGTATTATGAATTATTTTTATGAATCCCACTATGGAAAAAGTGGAGAACTCCAACTTTTTGGGATAAATTTAGGGAAAGAAATCTATTAGGATCTGATCCTATGTATGAAATTACATAAAAGGTCATATCTATTCAACAACACATAAGAGCATATCAAATTCCAAAAAAAAACTTATACTGATAGCTGCAAAAAAGACCTAGAGTTTGAAGTGGGTGATAAGTTGGTCTTACGAATTTCTCCCTAGAAGAGAGTAATGAGATTTTGAAAGAAGGTAAAGTGGAGCCCAAGGTATATCAGTCATTATAAAGTTTTGGATCGTATTAGGAAGGTACCATAACAATTGGTTCTACCACCGAATCTCTCCCAAGTTCATTATGTGTTACATGTATCTCTCCCTAGAAAGTGCATACCTGATACTTTAAATGTACTCAGCTCAGAAGTCGTACCACTGTAGAAATATCTTTCTTATGAAGAAAAAAAAATATAGATTCTGGATCATAGCCAAAAAAGTTCTACGAAGAAATACCACTCACTTTGTTAAGGTTTTATGGAGGAACCACCAATTTGAAAAAGTTACATAGAAATTTGAGGATATTATGAGGTAAAGGTATCCTAATTAGTTTATATCCAAGTAAATAATTTCAAGGATAAAATTTAGTTTAAGTGGGGTAGAATGTAATAACCAGATGTTTTTTTAGGAAATATTTTCTTTTAATAATTTTAATTTATTAGCATCTTGTGTTTCACACAATCATGATTTAAAACAAACTATGAGATTCCCTTGGTATGAAATTACTATTATAGCCTATTTTTTAGGTTACAGGAAGAATTATACCTAACTTATGAAAATGCATCGAGAATTTGTTGGCTACCAATTATTTATAAAATATATGTATATCAATTTTATATTAGTATTTTTCTGTGAATTTATTTTCGTATTGATATTAATGCGATATATATATGTTATATACTTAATAAAATATTTTTGATATTCATCCAAAGGATATTTTATTCATAGGCCATATGTAAAACCCTATTTTATGTATAAAAACCCATTTTTTAAATGTTTAGTTTTACAAATTTGAATGGAGAACCCTTTTTAAATTATTATTTTGACACAATAATAAGTTTTATATGACATCATAAAAATATTATTTCGAATATGGATATAAAAAATTACTTTGGATGACTTTTTGATATTTTTCTAATAACATTCATGTTTTGATGAATAGTAAAAATACACTAAATTTTAATTGAAAAGATATTTTTTTATTGAAATAATTTATATAGATAAATTATATGACTTATTGGTTTCAAAGTGAAAATATAATATATTTTTACCATTTAATATAATTTATTTCATTGGGATTAATTTTACATTAAATTCAGATGTAAAAATATTTCAATCTTTTGTAATATTTTAACTTCTAATACATGTTTTATCATTTAAAAAATTGGATTAATATTAAAATAATTAATTAAAATTATGTGTTTATAATTTTTAAAAATGGATTCCATATTTGGAATAATTAGGTCCAAATTATGTTAATAGGCTACTTTTATTTTTTGTCATTATGAATAGTAACATTGATAATTATTTTTATTACCATGATTAAAGGTAAACTGGGTTAAATGTAAAAATAATATTATAAAATTATCATAAAACCTATAAAAATCCTATTGGATGACTAAATTTGACCTTTATCATCTATTTGTGATATAAATTACTTAATGTCCCCTTACCTATGAATATGACATGAATATAATAAAAACTATTGAATGCGGTAAAATGTCACAATCTCATTTCATATAAGTATATTAATTTTAGTATATAGAAAACATGGAGATAATACAAACCATATATAGTATCTGGAAATATAAAAGAATTACTTACATCAAAGAAGTATATTAATAATTTTTATATATTAAATAATTACCATTAACGACGACACAATAATGATGTAGAAATTATTTTGTTAATAGAAATATAAAAAATGGTTTTAAAAATATTAAAAGAAATGTTATATGATATTATTAATGATATAAAATAATTTTCTAGGTGACTATAACATGTTATGTGTGTATTAAATATATTTTTTGAGTTTATCTTCTGTATTATTTTTATTTAATGTCTAATAAATGAATAGATTCAAAATTAACACTCTTGATATATTTTTTGAAAATATCATTTTATTAATTTATTTAAAAACAATAAAAATCAATAAAAATAAAAATTGATAATTATAAAAACTAAAATTCCATAAAATATACATTTTTTTCAATTAATACAATATAATTAAATATTTATAACCATTAAATATTTAGAGTGTTATTACAACAATTAAAATTAAATTGAATAACTAAGATTCAATTAAAAGGATTTGGTACAAATTGACAATATAAATTTTCTAAAATATATTCGTTGATTATATTAACACCCTATATCATTTCATCTTTGAAATTGGGATATTTCAGTGGTTTTTGGGTATGATTTTAATTTATTATAAATTAATATTTTTTGAGGATGCGAAAAGTGCCCCTCACCCCGATTATAAAATGGGACTTCCTATTTAAAATAGTCACTTCATTTAGATCATTCAATATCAAACATACCCTTCCCTTTTTCCTTCTCAAATTCCTTATTTTCAATCTAAAGGTTCTTGTCTTCTTCAAAGAACAACTCTAGTGCTCTAAGAAGGGATTTAGAGGAAGTAGGATGAGGAAGAGGTAATCACATCTATCGATTCTATCAAACTTCTTTCTTTTTAAACATCCTCTAGATTAGTTGTTTTATTATAAATTAAAAACATAAGTATCAATAATATACTTATATGTTATTATAAATGTGAAACAACCATATTTCCCCTTCAATACACCATATAAAAAATGAAATCACTGCGCGTGCTTACGTATGACTTACCGTCTCCACGTCGTGGTGTAGTATTTTTTTCACCACCACTTTACTTAGACGGGTATAATTGTTGAAAAAATAAATATAAATGATAATTATGATATGTTACTAATTATGAAATATTATACACCATCCACTTTAATACAATTTAATAAGTTTTTGAATAATATCATCACTCAGGCGTATGTCTGCCCAACCGGCTCCACCATGTGATGCGATTCATTCTACATGATATTTATTAAACCATGATTATATACATAAATTGAATCAATAAATATGTTATATATCATAATAATATAATTATTTAAATTATTTAACTGTAATCTATGATGTGGAACATGGACTTATCTGACAAATCTTGCATAAGAACATAATGCAGTCTATATCCGAATAACGAGTTACAATGAAATGTTAATAACAAACAGATGATTATATATTTATATATTTTATCATAAAAATTCTTATGATTAAGGATTTATTCAATAATATTATTTAAATCATTATATATAAGTTTCTCACACATACGAAGGATATCGGACCTAAAGAAAGGGAAAATATTGCAATCTCATTTTTACACGTGATTGTTTATAAATATGTATTTACTGGGGTATATTTATTATCTACAAACATGTTCCCTAATTTTGTAATATTATTTATATTATTATAAAATTTTCCAAAGATAATTCTACTATTTGGGTAATTATTATAAAATTGTATGAATGGAATCTTTTTCCATTAATCAATTCTTGGTGCGTTTTGATTCTTCTGAAAAATGTACGATGGCACTATTTTTTAACTGATACAACATGAATTGATTTTTACGGTTTCATGAAACCTTATTTAAAATAAGAATAACCATTAAGATTTAAAATTTATTTTCATAGAAAATTATTTCTTCCAAAATTGTGTTTCATTTTGAGAAAAGAAAACAATTTTGTAGAAGAGAGGGTATTTTTATCAAGAATTAATTTCATGTGTTTTCACTAAATTAACTTCCATCAAAGATAAAAATATTTAAAAATATGTATATATATTTCCTTTTTATTACTATGATTTTATTGTTTCAATTGTAGAATGTTATTTAGGAAATCCATTTGTTCTATATTAATTATGATTGGATGATATTTAAGAAACCCATTCTATTTCATGGGTTATGCTATGGTGAATGTTATTATGTTTTTGAGGAACACCAAATAATGGTTTTATTATGAGATGGGTGGGACCTATATATCCCTCCTATGGATTTGGTAATGATTTATATCTGATTATATAGACTTGACAGCTATCAATATTAATTCTGTATTCATAATACAGGGCTGAAATGAGGAGTGAGTTATGTTCACAAATAGACTTTGTCTGTAATGACGGTTTTGGAGTTGGGCCATTTATAATATGAAATGATTTCCTATGCTTATATATGTATGAAAAAAATTTATTGTATGATGATATGACTATTGGGATTATGTTTCACTTTTATGATTTATCCCATTACATGATATTATGATCTTTTATATGCAGGATATGATTTTCAAATGTTATGTTCTTATTGATATTTTCCTTATTTACCCTTAATGAACATTTTATCTCACCATTTCATATTTTTATTTTCCCTAGGTCATGAAAAAGGGTATTGAGTAAGGCATTTTAAAACGGATTCTAGTTTTGAATAAATAAGTGTGAGAAAATGTAGATGATTAATAAACCTATTATTTATGTTTCCCATTTTCTAAAGACACTAAAGCTATAAAATCATGAAATGGACTTAATTATGTTATGTAATAAATATTATTAATTGTTGAATTAATGTGTTCTTGTATATTATGGGTCGTTATAGCCTCCACATACCGAAATGATTCATTATTCATTTCTTATTGACATGGATTGTCTTCAGGATAAATATAATGAATATATGCATATATATATATATATATATAATATTATTGATATCATTATCATTATATAAATGTAACACCCCTTGATTTAATAGAATATCTATTTTTAAATAAACATAATATCTTTGATAGCTTGGGGTGAATAGAACCCTAATATTTTAAAATAACATTATGTTTAAAAGTGTATACATCACGCAACCCCAAGATTCCACAAACCCTGAAATATTATTTAAATATAAGCTTTATAACCTATTAATTAAATCACGGGGTATGAATAGTATTAATCAAATAATGAAATATATACATAGTACATAATCTATATAAATATATTTATTAATTCATATGAAATAAGTACTCAATTTTCTATAATGTTATTTTATGTTTTAGAAATAATATTTCAGAAAAAATGATGTTTATTATGAAAATATTATAATTAAATTATTCAATGTATATTAATTGAATTATATAAAAATAATATGTTTTTATAAATCATAATAATAGTATTATATTAGCATAAATTTACTTAACTTTTTTAATATAAAAATTTTCATTATAATAGTGATAAATAATGTTTTTTATAAGAAGCTCTATTTTTTGTATCAACCATTTCCAATTTTCAATTTTATTTAAAAATAATTTGAAAATATGATCAATAATGTTATTAATAATAAAATTATGATAATTATATCAATTTTTTGTTTTATTTTGGAATAAAAGAACTTTTATACTTAAAAAGTCATTTTTCTGAAAAATTGTTCTCATTGCATTTTCCTGGTTTAATTTTAATTAAATTGTGCCAAATATGTATTTTGAAATTTGAAATATTTATTCTATGTTAGGATTTTTGATTTCAAAATAAATTAAATGTGATACATTTTTTTTTATCAGTCCATGTACTAACCATGATAATTTTTTATACCATTATAAAGTGTAAATTAGGTAATTATAGTTAAAAATAAAAGACATGGGTTATAAAATGGCCATAACACATTCATTAATCTTAATTTAAGAGTCAATTTTACACAAACACATTCATAATTTTTTTATATTTCATCAAATTTCCATTTTTATGTGATTGTGATCTAATTAGTATTAGATTTCATGAAAATCCAAATATGTCACACTATCTTTTTTAATAACTATATTAATTTTAATATGAGGTTTAAAATAATATATCTTGTAATATAAAAATTATTTTTCTAGGTAAATTATTTTATACTTATCATGGTTTTTTATTTCAAATTTTAATTTAGAATATAATTACCTTGAATACTTACATTGCGTTGATAGAGTAATTATTCAACTAATTGAAAATTTTGATAAATAAAATTTAAAATATTAAAAGTAATGTAATTTGAGATAAATATTTTGGTAAATGATATTTATATATTACCATGAACTTTTTTGTATATAAAAATATTTGGTTCATATTATTTTTGGTTTGGGGATATTATTGATGTTAAAGAAATGAATTTCTCAAAAAATTTACAATCTTGATATTTTAATATAAATAATCTTATATTAAATGACATAAAATTTAGAAAAAAATATAGATTCATTCAAATTACTAGGATAAGGTAAATTAAATTTATCATTTACATTTATGGGTATTTTTCTATTTTATTTTGACAGTATTTTCCATTAGAGAGTAGAAATTTTTAAAAGTAAGGTAATTAACAAAAGGGATCATTAGAGGTTAAACCGAAAAGATATGCATAAAACATAATTAAACATTGTTAATAAAATATTTTATGATAATATTCAGTCTCGTAATCATCCATTTTTCTAGGATAAATTTTTTGGATCTATTTTTAATGGATTATTAATTTATATTAATTTAATATTTTGAGAAATTCCAAAGATACCCCTCAATTCAACTATAATCAGACACCTCCTTCCTCACTTATTTATATCACAATGAGATATCAATATCTAAAAAGCCTACAAATTACTCTCTTAAACAACCTTATCTATGTTATTGAGGTTTTTTCATTTCAAAAATAGAAACCTTATTTCCCTTGAGAATATATCATAAGGAATACCACCTAAGAATATGTAATCATATTTATAGACTCTTTCATGTTAGTTTCTTCTTCGACATACTATTCATGTATTGTTTCTATATTAAATTAATAATAAATGATAAAAATAAATTTTTTTTTATAATATTAATTTAAAAATGGTATTCCAAATTTTTCCATAATATTAAAAGTGTTAACAATTCTCGTAAATATGTATTCTCTATCATCTCCAGGTAGCATTGTAATTCATTTTTCATGAAAATGTAACCTCGATAGTTATAAAGATAAAATTGATGAATATATAAGATATATATTACATAATAATGATACAATAATGTTTATTTATTCATTATATTTCTTTTTTTTCTATCCATAGAAAAATGAAAACAATATTCAAGAGTACATATGTCAGAACCACTCTATGGACAACTTAATTTATTTTTTTATTTCTATATTTTATAGTTGAAAATAATTATATTAATATTTTATATATATTAAATTTATAACATAAATATTATTCTCTATATGATTTACTATATCCTATTCATTGGAACTGTAACTTACATTACAAAATATCCATGGGAAAATAAGGTAGTTGACACCAAAAATATGGGTAATAATGAAATATTATTAAAAAACATGTTATAAGATGACCAAATAGGTCCATATATGATATCATGGTTCTATTGTAAATTAATAAAAATTTTAAACCATTATATATTAGTTTATAGCACATTTTATGTAATTTTAACCTGAGGTGCTGGTTTCTCATCTAATTTTTACATCTGTGAGATATATACCATATTCACCACCAATTTATTCTATGTGGTTTATATAAATACCCTTTGATATATTATATCATGAATCAAATATTCATCATGGAATTAAAAGTTTCATTTTATTTTACTTATACTACGGTGCTTAGGAATCAAAATATTCTAGACTGTAATGTTTTATTTTAACAATATCATCATTACTTAGGGTTGTTTATTTTCATGTCTTGGTTGATGAGAATTATATTGTATGTCATTGTTTTCTAAAATATATTTTTAAAAAAGTTTTAAATATTCAATAATTATTTTCTAAATTCACCTTTACTCGTGATTTACTTCTTACAATATATTTTAGGATAATTATTCCATTCATTTTCTGAATTATGTGTTTTTTTTGGATTTTATAACAAAAGTATGAAAATAAGGTTTTTAACAGACACTAAATGAATGGAGTTTTCCACCATCATAATTTCTCAATGTTAAGAAAATTCAATTAAAATTTTCATATAATCTATTAAAATAATATTATTATTTTTGATTGTGTGTAGTTTTTATATTTTAAAAGTAATTTTCAATGTATAAAGGTTATTTTCCACAAGAAACATTCTATTAATATCCTTAATGTATTCTCATCACTATAATTGGTTTTGTCTAATCTTATGTGGAGGAAGTAATCTAATAATACCTTTGATAATATTTCATTTGAATTTTTATGATCTGTTTGACTATAGATGGTGATGATATTCCATATGACTAGATCTTCCAATATTTATATATATTGATTTTTTAATTAATTTATATTTAGTTTAGTTATTTATTCATTTGGTCAATTTGACTGAATTAGTATGTAATGTAAAAGGACCTCTATTTCCCCTCAATTCATTGGTAGAGCCCCTAAGACAAACTAGTTTTGGTATTGATGACGCCATACCCATTTATGTAATATTTATTGGCATAATGCCTTGACAGTATGGTTACACTATAGAGAATTATGAATTCCCTCACTCTGAGAATTGGAATTAATTTTTTTGTGATTAGTCAATTAGTTATAATATCATTGCGGATGTTTCAATATTGGGTTATTATGTATATGACATTGTTTGATCCTTATTTATTTCTTCCTTATTATTTTAAAATAATTCATTAAATGGAATGTGTTTCATCTACTCACCTTTCAATACTGTTTATGGTTATTTATTCATAAAATATTATTCTATACGCATACCCATACTATTAATTATACCATACAAATTCCTTAGGTTTCCTTTCTCTAGGATTCCAAAAAATTTATTATGATTGATATGTGGGGATATGCCAAATGGAATAGTGGTCTACTCAAAAAATACAGTGTATTATTTTCTATTTTCAATTGTAATTTGAAATTGAATTATTTATTTATTTTACCAAGAGTATAAAACTATTTAGTCATTCAGGATATGATTACTTGTATCTAGTTCCAATGTAATAAATTAACCACCATCTTTGGCTTACTGGATTTGGGGTTATTACAGTAGGTATCAGAGAAGGTATAGAAGAATACATTGGAATTTGATTTTGGGAAATATATATTAAAGAATGATATACTATGAAAAAAATTTGAAATTTCCCCAATGAATCCAAGTCTATGATTTATATATTATTCAAACCTAAATTTTCATTTTATATGATTTTTTTCACGTGATTTTAGATGATACATTATATTTCATAATTTTATTATCTAATATTTTGTATTCCATTTTTTAGGAATGGTTCCCAAATTAGTAATTAAAACCATATCAATGTAAGTAATCCATGTAAAAATTTCCCTCTTATGCAATACAATTAATCTAGAGGTGTGGTAGAACAAAGTGTTGCAGTTATAGTTTCAGCAGAAAATTTAAAAAAATATATTAGGATAGGTAACACAGTTTATGTGTAATAAACATGACGGTATGTAATAAAATACAGATTTAAAAAATAGTATAACAATGTAAAATTTCTTATTATGTCAAAAAATTTATAATTAAATAGAAATAAGAATCATTTTTTAGCTTATCAATGGATATGTTTCTTAGAGTACCTATTTCTTCATTTTGGATGTAATTAAAGTGATAATTTTATCATGGATTTTTAATCTCTCTTAGAAGATTCAGGTCAATTGTGGTCATTGATTCAAAACAATAATGATGAAAATGAAATATAAAAGCATATAATCAAATTATTTGAAGTAAATTTTATGGTAAAATATTTTCCTTGGGAATAATAAGGGGATATGGAGAGAAACTTATTGATTCTACGAAAAATTTAGAAGAAATTATTGCTATGTATAAAAAAAATTACAAGGATGTTCATGAATTTTATAGACTATATACATAATCCAAATAGTAATATTTCTCATTATATTGTTGGTTTAAACTAACCCTTTGAAGGGAATTATACTCTCGAAAATTCCCATCATATGAGAATATAGTAGTTTGTGCTATTGTTATAGAGAAAAAATTATATAAGTTTAGGGATAAAAAAACTAGGATCAAGACTGAAAGGGAAACAAGTAGGCTTTAAATGTTAATTACATCAATTATAACTATATCAAAAACTATGAAAATTAATTCCCACATAATTAAGGGAACGTAACCTAGAATATTTAAATAAATCAAGGAAAATACTATTTTATTACTATAGTTAAAGTGGAATGAATAAAGTACTTGTATATTTGGATTCAAGGATTACATTTTAAGTGTATTTTATGAATGAAATTCTAGTTATAAGAATCATGAAATTCCAAAGGGATGTACTAAATTACTTTTTCATTAAGGATTTGAAATTAAATATTAAATCATATCAATAATGAAGAAAAATGGTTGGTGGTAAAGTAGTATTTTTTAAGAACATATAAAAAGTAAAAAAAAATACCATAATATATTTTTAATGTTGAGATGGATGAAAATGGGACAATATTGTTGACATAAAAAAGTAGTAGTTATTTTATCCAATATGGAGTTTACAACATTTTTATATTTGTGAAATATATTCAATGATTAGAGATTTTATTTTTGGAATCATGAATGTTTTTGTTATGACTTTATGGTGATCACCATGTTTTATGAGAATATATTAATAATGTATTTTCATTTTTCATTCAGTGTTAATTTATAAGGGGTTAATGATAAGTTTATACTGAAAATTTAGTGGCCATATTCATAATTTTTAGATTTTCTTGAATATGATCAGTAATATTTTAGAGGATCCTTTAAATATAAAACATGTGGAATGGATTGAGTTTAACATTGGATATTATGTTTTTATTTTAATGTATCTTTTATCATATTTGATAACATATGAAAATGATGTTGACTATGCTAAATATTTATTGTATAAAAAAATGTTTTATGGATTTTTTATTCAATTAAAGTGCTTCATGAATTAAAAATTCATCTCTAATAAACATTTCCTAGTGTAAGAGATGGATCAGAAATAAATTAAATCACAACCAATGTTTATGATTATAATTATGATAGAGAAAGAATCAATTTTATTTTATCAGCCACATTATCATGATAGTAAACTAATCCCTTTACATTAGAAAAAGAATCTTAAAATAAAAAATTTCACTTAATTTTGGTACGAAGAAATAAATTTCTTTTTATCCAAACATAGAATTATTATTATGTTATGGTTAACTATCTCATAAATATGTTTTCTATAACACCTTATTAATCTCTGGGTATTAGTTTTCTCTTACACATCTATATTTTCACATCCCACCTATCTTCTCCAATTCAGAAACATAGTTTTGTAAGGACATTTAAGTTAACATTTCCCTATTTTTAGGAAGATGTTTTGTTAACCATTTTTATGATGTGTGTTTTAAAGAAATGAATTCTTAAATATATATCCCTTAATAACGAAACATAATTTCAAATTATGTGGAAAAAATTTAATAATTATGGGAGAATAAAACACTATATTCTTTTATAGTATATATATATATTGAAATAAATTTAATATTTTCTAATGATTTTAGTTCTAACAAAAATGATATTTTAATGGAATACTATGTTTTTCAGCTTATGTAATATGCAACATCGAGCATCAATGAAGCAAAGAATATGATTTAAATATAACCATTAAACCATCGTCACTAAATTGGTGGGTATAAATAGTTTTAAAAATATTATGATATATATATATATATATAAAGGACATATTCATTACAAATTTATTTACTAATTATTATGAAATAAGGGATCAATTTTTTGTAACGTTATTTTGTGCTTCAGAAAAATGTTTTTTTTAAAATGATTGTCATTGAGAGAATATTATAATAAAATTAAGGAATATATATAAATATTATTTTATAAAAATTATATCATTTTTATATAATAATTGAAAAATTAGATTAGGGTAATTTTTTTAAAAAAAGTGTATTTTATTCTTAATAGTGAATAATATTAATTTTTATTAGAAACTACACTTTTTAAAACCATTTTCAATGTTCCATTTTATTTTAAAATTATTTAAATGTTAAATTAGTTATATAATATTTTGAATAGACAAATTATTTTCATTGGAATAATTTCAAAGTTGAAATTGAATAAAATCATTTTTTATACTTAAAAGGTGTATTTTTATGAAGAACTAATTTTTATTTTGTTTTTATGGTTTAATTTGAAATGAAATTATAATAAAATTGTGTTTTTAATTTTTAAAAATGGATTCCATATTTTTATTAATTAGGATAAAATTTAGTAAATATGAATATTTTATTTTTGATCAATAATAATGTTAACCTTGATAATTTTTTTAACCTTGTAAAGGAAAATCGTTTAATTAAATTTTAAAATAAAATTACATACACTATAAAATAAATATAACACATGGATTAAAATTATTTTACGGTTTAATTTAATACACAATCAATATATATTATATTGTATATAATTTTATATAAATTTTTAATAGATTATTACCTTATTAGAAAATTATTTCCAGAAAAGTCAATTATGTCACACACTTGTTTTTAATAAATAATTTTTTTTAATATAGGATTATCCAGATGATATGTTGGACTATAAATATTATTTTGAAATCTTTGATTTTTATCTTCATCTTGGAAGTGTATTTTTTATTTTCAGTAAATAAATAATCACCATAAATTCTTACACAATACTAAGGCATTAATTATTCAATAAATGGAAAAAAATAAATATTTTTTGAAAAAATTTAATGTTATGGAATTTTAGAAAATTATTGTGATCCATGAGTTCTAAATATTACAAATTTTTTTTCTGTATAATTAAATATATTTTTTTGAATTATATGCGTTGTCTTGATATTATTAATTTCAAATTGATGAATAGTTCTAAAAATTAAAAATATTGATATTTTAAAATAAATTATATTTTATTAAATACATTAAAATTCTTAAAAAATAGTTGATTCATTCAAATTAATATTATATGGATCGTTATATATACCATTTTTTTAAATTGTTATTTTTTCATTTCATTTTAACATTAAGGTCTACTTGAGAATAGAAAATGTTAATAGTATTGTAATCATCAAAAGGGTTCACGGGATGTTAAAAAAGGATTAGGGAAAAACCATGACCTATACATGAACATAAAATTATGGGATGTAAGTATTATGAATTATACTCATCTTATCATCCAAATAAATGAGTTTGGAACCTTTATTAATTAAATATTAATTTATATTATCTAAATATTTTGGGAAATCCCAAACAAACTTGCCACATAGATTATAAATGGGCTCAGCCTTTATCTCTTCTTTGCATTACAATGATATTTGTATCTTGAAAAAACTATAATGATTCAGCTAATAAAAATAAATATTCATGTTATTAATATTATTTTCATTCCATAATTGCAAAACTATACCCCTTACGAAGAGATCTAAATGGACACCATAGAAGAAGAGGTAACCATTTTTATCAACTATTTCAAATTTATTTCTTCTTGTACATCCTCTTCATTTGTTTTTTTCTCCATAAATTTAAAGTTCCAGAATCATGAATATATGGATATTTCATTATTATTATTTTACATCCATATTTCATTATTTTTCCATCTGATGAAAATAAAAAATATAGCTCGGGCATATGTAGGGCTTACCATCAACACGTAGTGATGTAATTCATTTTTCAAAACCAGTTTAAATGTACGGTTATAAACAGGGAAATAATGAATATATATCATATATATAACAAAATGATTATTATTGAAATTTTAAGTATTATTTATCTTTATTTTTTTCCATCTATTAAAAAATGAAACAACGTTCATCCATACGTACGACCTACCGTCACCATGAATAGTGTGATTCACTTTTATATCACTATATTTTGTGGAGGATTATAATTATCTATATAATTAATATATATGATATTTATACAATATAAAATATTAGGGTGATTATTATTTCAAATAACTCTAATAATTAAACATTTTCTATACTTATTTCAATGATTAACACATAAAACCATATTAGTTTGAGTTGATTTGCATCAATTTTAATTTTTTATATGTTCTAGGGTAAAATGTGAAAATTGATTAATTCTGTAATTTTGGTAGTTTTTTATCACTTTTATATATCAAAAATAAATTTTAAAATATTTATAAAATTTGTATGATTTTTTTAAGAATATTTAATTTGTGGGGTTCAGCTTATTCATCTAGACTATGATCTCATTTGAAATCCACATACCTAGACAAATGAATCATGATAAAATATTTTTCAGGATGGCATAGTGGACCCCCTAATAGTAAATTAGGAATAACTCAGGTCACATACTTCCAATTGAGGTGATTATTTCTATATTTTAAAGATAATTCGAAATAATGTTTGAAAAATAATGATTATGTACATATTGGGTCATTAATAAGGCCATTAGACACTCTAAATGAGAGAAATATTTAGAAACTATTCGTCTAGAAAGAATGTGACTCATTATTTGTGTTTCGCATCCTTTATACTCATCCAACATGTTTGAAATTTCATGGGATGTTAACATATTAAAATTTTATTATTTTATAAGGAGAACATTTTTGGAGATTCGGCCATCCATTGGAAATAACAAGATGAATCATTTGGAGAACATATTTTGGATCACAATTTTTCTTTATTTTTTTAACTCTTTTCATCTAATTAATTATATAATTCCTTCATATTACACGTTATTATAGGTCACCCCTACCATGGTGGGGTGAAATTATGATTTATTGGGGAATGGGTGGTTTCTTATTTTGTAATTCTTGTGTACATGAGCTTTATTGAATAAAAATTCATTCTCTCTTTTGCGAAGTTGCATTCAATTTCTAATAAAGATTTTTTTTATCGTGTATGATTATATTTTATTTTTCATTATATTATTTATTTTTATATTTTTCAATGATCTCTATATCCATCCACTATATACTAGTTTATTAAGTATGGAACATACTATGTATTTGTGGTGAACTACTAGATGATCATCCATACATATGAGAGTGGTAGAAGATATTCTAGATTGTTTGGGATAGAAAATAATTGTTAGGGTATTTCCAAAGTTAATTGGAGATATTCCCCACAAATCCCTTATAAAAGGAAGTGTATTAGTCCAAACTACAATCTTGGTATGTTTTTCTCACCCCATTACCATTTGGACACGAGAGTGAGAGGAAGTGATCATGGAATCTCACTTTAATGAACTTAATAGAAGATGGATGGATAAAATAGAAATTTGATATAATTGAAATTAGAAAAATTATCTTGACCTAATCATCCTTCTATACAACAGATTTTAATAATGTTCATTTCCAAAAATCTATTTTCTTAATTCTTTGTTTGGTTTCTTTTCATTTATTAGTTTTCAAAACCAAACAATTAAAAAAACAACACATTTATCCTCTAATTAAAAGTGAAAATATTTTTCTTAATCCACTTAGGGATATAAAATTGCACTATAAATTACATAGGTAATATATAAACGAGATTTTCCATGACCAACAATATGTGTGTGTCAATCATCACATCATTGTCGGGGAGGTTCTTCAATTTAACAACAATTTTTTTAAAAACAATTTAATAACCTGACCTAAAATAAACCATTAGTTGAAAAATATAAATAAATTAAAATACAACTGACCCTACTAAGACAATAAATCCTATCATGAAAACATTATGAAATAGACCTATATGGTTCGAGTAAAACACCTAATGTTGACTCAGAACATGAAATCATGGGTAGAAATCCCAAACAATCACTATGTGATCTTTGTGCACCTCTACTTATATTGAAAATATCCAAGTCATTGTACCTATTGAAAAAAATGAATTTGAATTATGTGTCAATATGATTCCTATGTATCCAAATTTAAATGTTCTTGTAGTGGATGATCTAGATCGGCATATCCAAGAATTCAACATTCTCTTCTCAAGTATTATGCAAAGAGGAGCACCTGAATACAAATTTTAGCGGATGTAATTTCCCTATCACTAGAAGTAGTGGATAAATAATGGTCCTATAGTATACCAATAGGGGAGATAAGTGATTGTGAATATCTAGAATGTTGTTTCATGCATAGATTCTATCTCATATCTAAGAGCACCAACGTAAAAGAAATATTTATGTCATATAAAAATGATCCATGGATACACTCTATGAGTTGTAGGAGTGATTTAAGAGTATATATGCTATATTCTCACATCAATAAATGTATGAACACATATTACTTGGGTTCCCCTTCCAATGAATTCTCTAAAATGATTGAAATCTGATAGAAGCCTCATCTGAATGAGCCCTGATCGATAAGTCACCTACAGATGACATAGGTTTTATTGAGAAGATTATGAAAAACTCTAATTTTTTTGAATAAATATGTACAATAACTAAGGGGATTAATGAGGTAGGAAAAAGTGAATATTATGCATTTATTTAAAACAATGTTTAACACCTTAAAGGGTTAGTCCGAAAAATAAATTTGAATCAGGAAATTGGACAGTAAACACTATCCCAGGTATGTAGTTTATATTATTCTTCCACACATTATACAACCTAGTAAGATACGTTGTAGCATTTACCTAATAATTTTCCAAAACAATCAAGCATTCCAATCCTAATCCTCTTAAGGATATATAAATCAACCAAACCAGCTGAGATCATTCAATCCTAACCAATACACTAATCAGGCTCCCTACCAACAAAAACAATATCAAACCTCCCTGACCACCATACCAATAACCCTAAAAAAATTTATACCAATAAGAATAAATTCAACCACCCATATTCTACGTATCCTATGGATAACCATCCCTATGTACACTACATTCAATTCAAAACCAATTGCAGAAATCTGATATTGAGGGGAAAAATAAACAATAAAATGTCTTCCAACTAGTTTAACAATATCATGGATTTCTTGAGCAAAATACATAAAAAATACCATACAAGAAAATAAAAACACCAAATGGTAATTTCAGAATGATAATAATAATAATTGGACAATAACTACCTCCATCATCCATCCATTAAACTAAAAAAATACCACCTTGGTAGAAAGATAATGATGTGTAGAATTCGTAAAATTATATAAAAATGAACTATTAAAAAGAAGAGAAATTAGAATAGGAGTTTGATATGATAAGTATTAATAGACAATAAACTCCATTTAAAAATTCAATGAAGGGATAATAAATAATTATCCCCACAATTTCCATTAATTATGATAGAATCCAAGACATTTAAAGAATAAGTGGTTCAAAGTAATGTTAATGACACCTTCTAGAAAGAGGAAATTAATATCTCCCTACTATAAAAAGTACATAAAATTCAAATGTATATAATATTTTTTAAGATACTTTTCACCAATAGGATAATACTTAAAGGGAATAATAGGATCAAAATAGGAAGAAGTTTTTCTACCATTATCACACCATATTTTCTAACTAAATGTTATGATCTAGGGGTTCTTTCTATTCCATGCATCAATGAATATTTAAATTTATCTAATTATTTATGTTATATATGCTCATTATTTAATTAATTTCCCCAATCCCTATATAATTTTTTATTGGATACTTTAATCCCATAAGATGGTGGACTATCTTGAAAACATATCCACAATTTTCCCAGCACTAGTTCAGAAAGATATCCTTGTGAATTTAAAATATATTTTATTCCCATCTATATTCTATGTTTTGAATGTAGAATAGGATATGGTCAAATCATACTATCCCATAATTTTGGGCAAACCATTATTAAAGGTGACCAAAACCATCATTAATATATTTAAAGGGACACTGAACATGGATTTTGGAGAAACACAATATACTTCTACACTTTTGAATCCATGATCCACCCATAAAATTGCCAGTCACACTATTCACATCCACATGAAGTTGGTACTAATCCAATTGAAGGATCTGGTATGTTTTATAAATTAATATTCTTGGGATATAATTTTTCCATGTAAATGTCACTAAACATTTCAATGCCAAATACATTTGAGAAAATAATTTCATGTGGAAAAAAGAGAAAACTATTATTTTTTATGATTTTTTAAATATTGGAGAATATGATATAATTTATTATGCAAAATTGGTCAAAAAAATTTAAATAGTGAACCTTAACTAAATTTCATCCCTGAAGTATCCACCAGATCTATATTTAAAAATACGCCATACTTATCTAAAATATGTGTACCTCATAGAGAGGATGTAAATTACTAGTGATAATTGCTAATAATTTTTCTGAATCCCAAGGAGAATCATTTATTATGATTTTAGAGATAGTGTAAATTCAATAGGGTGGTGTTTATATGATATCCCTATAATGAACCCAAAAACATGGTCACATAGAATTCATCATTAGGGAGATTCCATGCTGGTCAAATAGTACCAAATGATGCTAAATCATTCTATAATGGAGGGTGAGAAGAAGGATACTAATAACATCTTTTAATCTTGGAAAATGCATCCCATTTTAGATTCCTAGTGGGTTATATCCTTTTTTTTAGTTCCAAAAAATTTATTTCCTAACCACTATGAGAATGAAAATAATTAATAAATTCTTGTCAGAATTCAGAATAAATCGTGAATATGCACTGATTTTAAAAAGATGAATTCAGTCACATAGAAAGATAATTTCCTCATCCCCCTCATATAATATATATTATAGATATTGGTAGGTATAAGTCATTATTTGTTTTGATGTATTTTCTTCTTATTTCTTGGTACCCCTTTCTCTAAAAGGGTCTAGGAAAGTCTACCTTTATTAGTCCCTTTGGAACTTTTCCCTATATAAGGTTACCATTTAGAGTATGTAAAGCTTCAATAACATTTCAATGTTATGTGGTAAGTATATATTCAGATCATATTGAATATTTTTAGAATTTTTATTAGATTGTTTCTTAGTTTTTGGAAATTCTTTGGACCATTCTCTGAATAATCTAGAAAATGTTTTTGAAAACTAGCATTTATGATAATGTCGTTTATAATTATGAAAAGTGACTTTAAATGACTGATAGTGTAATTATCTAAGGCTACGTCATTTAAAAAGATCTATTTAGGTTGACAAATAAAAAATTTAAGTTATAAATTCATTTCTTTACACTACTTGTGTGAAACATCTTATATATTTTTTTAGAAATTTAGGGTTATATATGAGTTTTATCAAAAAAATTAGTATGATTTCTCTCCCTATCCCTAAATTACATTTCAAAGATGATGTTTTGATTTAAATGGTGTGTTTGGGGAATCCGTAGAATAAATTAAGAGGATATTGATTATACTACTTGTGATGTATCCAAAAAATTTGGAAGATTCATTCAAGTTTATTTGTGATACTTCACACCAAGTAGTTGGATAAGCCCTTTATCTATGAAATTAAGGTGAGACATAGGTCACTTCTATATACTTGAGAACTTTTTATAAGTCTCAATTAAATTACACATCAATGGAAAAAAATTATAAGTTTTATTTACATTGGAAATATATATATCATATCTTCTTCTAACTAAAATCATTGTGTTTTCTAATCATGTAACTCTTAGTTTCTTGATAAAGAATGAAAATTCTAAACTGCGGCTATTGATATAGATAATTCTACTGTAGGAGTTCATCATTGAAATAAATGATAAGAATGGATCTTAGATCCTAGTGTACTATCACTTAAGTAGACTACACAAGAAGGATAATGTTGAAAGTCCATATAAAGATACACTTAATGATCACATTATAGGAGAGAAGTTAGACTTTATTGAAGAATTAGTGCTTTGGTATGATGAAATTGTAAATTATCTTCTAAAATCACATGTCAAAACTCATATAAATTCCCCAAAAAATAAAAAACTGAAATCTGAATCCACATATTACATTTGTGATGATCCATTTCTTTGGATGGTTTTCAATGATAATGTTTTAAGAAGATGTTTTCATAAATTCTAAATTGATACTAAATTATAGTTCTATCATAATTTTTCTAGTATATGGAGCATTGGACATCATAGGACAACAATGAAGTTATTAAAATATGTAATTTTTTAGCCTAACCTTTTGAATTATTCTAATGAATTTTCAACGTGATTTGAAAAATGTCATTTTTCTAGAAATATATAAATGGGAAAAGAAATTCCTCATTCACTATTTCTTTTTTGAGATTTTTAATGTCTGGTGGGTATATTTCGTAAGTCATTTCCAAATGGGATTTTCAAATAATTATATCTTAATTTTTTTGTTATGTTTCAAAATGTGTGGATAAAAAATATATAAAGACCAATGATGCTATAATCATTTCTAATTTTGTAAGGTATAATATATTTTGTTTGTTTAGAGTTCCCAGATCCATCATCAGTAATGAAGAGACTCACATTTATAATAGGATATTAGAGGCTTTAGTAAAAAGTAAAGGGTGAATAATAAAATATAAACTCCTTAATATTTACAAACTAATAGACAAGTTGAAGTGACCAATATGTAAATTAAATTAATTTTGGGAGAGTGTGTTAAACCAAATAAGAAGGATTGGAAAAAAATATGGAGGATACATTAATCTTTTCACTACTGGAAATACACTATTTCCCAACGGTTGTGAACCGTTGGGAAAGCCCCTCAAACCGTTGGTATCTAATATACCAACGGTTCTCTCAACCGTGGGGAAGTAGGCCGTGGGGAAAACCTTTCCCAACGGTTTACTGGGAACCGTTGGGGTAGGGTGACAGAAGGCACTCTATCCCAACGGTTTGGTGAACCGTTGGGATAGTTTTTCCCAACGATTTCTCCCAAACCGTTGGGAAAAACCACATGGGTTCCCTCTTTCCCAACGGTTTAGAACCGTTGGGAAAAGAGCTCTTTACCAACGGTTTAATGAACCGTTGGTAAAAACTTATTTAGAATTATATGCCTACGGTTTAAAACCGTTGGCATACCCTATGCTGCAAATTGCAGCCCCCTGCAATTTGGAAGCCCCTCTCCCCTGTACATCAAGCACCTCTCATCTCATCAGGCCTCATTTTCACCTCATTTTCGATCCAACAGGCCTCATTTTCACCTCATTTTCGATCCAACTATTGTACCTGTAATAAAATAAAACATACATATACAATTACGAACAAATTCATACACATTTAACATATAATGGATCCTGAAACTATACACATCCATAATTAAATTACAATTCATAAACATACATAATTCATATAGAATTCAATTTAAAATTTAGATGACAATTATATCTGGAATCCGATTGAGACGGGGATGATTGGTACACGTCACATATGACCCATGGATCGTTCTCCTAATGTTTCAATGGAAACCGAATGCGTTTGGTTGGTTTTGCGTATGCCAGTTCTTTTCACTTATAATCCTACCCATTTTAAACAAAACAGACACAGTTAGAGCGGTGTTGGCCACACCGCGCCTCGGATTGAGGCGGGGATGATTCGTACACCTCACATATGACCCATGGATCGTTCTTCTAAAGTTTCAACGGAAACCGAATGCGTTTGGTCTGTTTTCCGTATGTACTTAAAATGATGTCCATTTTAATCAAAAGAGAGCCACTTAGACTGATCGCGGCCACACCGCGACTCAGATTGAGCCCGAGTGGGCTCGTACATGTCACATATGACTGATGGATCGTTGTGATAAATTATCAACAGATTCGGAATGCGTTTGGTCGGTTTTGCGTATGTCAGTTGTTCTTTTCACTTATAATCCTGTCCATTTTAAACAAAAGATACACAGTTATAACGGTGTCGGCCACACCGCTCCTCGGATTGAGGCGGGATTGAATCATACACGTCACATACGACCCATGGATCCTTGTGCTAAAGTATCGACACAGTCCGAATGTCTTTGGTCGGCTTTTCGTATGTCACTTGATGATTTTCACTTAAAATGACGTCTTTTTGAAACAAAAGACTGACGCTTTGAGTGGTGTCGGCCACACCGCGTCTCCGATTGTGGCGGGGTTGATTCGTACACGTCACATATGACCCATGGATCGTTCTCCTAAAGTTTCGACGGAAACTGAATCCGTTTGGTCGTTTTTCCGTATGTACTTAAAATGGTGTTCATTTTAAACAAAAGAGAGCCACTTAGACTTATCCCGGCCACACCGCGACTCGGATTCATCCCGGGTTGGCTCGTATACGTCACATATGACCCATGGATTGTTGGCATAAATTATCAACAGATTCGGAATGCGTTTAGTCGGTTTTCCGTATGCCAGTTGATGCTTTTCACTTAAAATGACGTCCTTTTGAAACAAAAGACGGACACTTTGAGTGGTGCCGGCCACACCGCGTCTCCGGATTGACCTAAAACCACCGGGAAACATTCTAATTATTATTCGTGACGTGTACGCGCAGACGGCACGTCAATCGGACGTGCGGTTTGCGCGGTACGGCTCAATATTCGTGTTTTAAGTGATGCTCGCGCTTCGTAAACGCGCGTGAGGGGGGTCCAAACGGGCCGAACGATTTCAGAATGACCTGAAATCAGACGAAAAATACGGGTGACTGATTTATGAAGTGGTCGAGCAGACGGCACGTCAATCGGACGTGCCGTGTGCCCGCGGTGACCGACAACGCAGTTCTGGTGTCATAAACGGCCAAAACGGGCGTCCAACGGTCAAATTCAAAGAGGACGACCTCGGATTGACCTGAAACCACCGGGAAACATTCTAATTATTATTCGTGACATGTACGCGCAGACGGCACGTCAATCGGACGTGCGGTTTGCGCGGTACGGCTCAATATTCGTGTTTTAAGTGATGCGCGCGCTTCGTAAACGAGCGTGAGGGGGGTCCAAACGGGCCGAACGATTTCAGAATGACCTGAAATCAGACGACAAATACGGGTGACTCATTTATGAAGTGGTCGAGCAGACGGCACGTCAATCGGACGTGCCGTGTGCCCGCGGTGACCGACAACGCAGTTCTGGTGTCATAAACGGCCAAAACGGGCGTCCAACGGTCAAATTCATAGCGGCCGACCTTGGATTGACCTGAAACCACCGGGAAACATTCTAATTATTATTCTTGATGTGTACGCACAGACGGAACGTCAATCGGACATGCGGTTTGCGCGGTACGGCTCAATATTCGTGTTTTAAGTGATGCTCGCGCTTCGTAAACGCGCGTGAGGGGGGTCCAAACGGGCCGAACGATTTCAGAATGACCTGAAATCAGACGAAAAATACGGGTGACTGATTTATGAAGTGGTCAAGCAGACGGCACGTCAATCGAACGTGCCGTGTGCCCGCGGTGACCGACAACGCAGTTCTGTTGTCATAAACGGCCAAAACGGGCGTCCAACGGTCAAATTCAAAGCGGACGACCTCGGATTGACCTGAAACCACTGGGAAACATTCTAATTATTATTCGTGACGTGTACGCGCAGACGGTACGTCAATCGGACGTGCGGTTTGCGCGGTACGGCTCAATATTCGTGTTTTAAGTGATGCGCACGCTTCGTAAACGCCCGTGAGGGGGGTCCAAACGGGCCGAACGATTTCAGAATGTCCTGAAATCAGACGACAAATACGGGACAGTGATTTATGAAGTGGTCGAGCAGACGGCACGTCAATCGGACGTGCCGTGTGCCCGCGGTGACCGACAACGCAGTTCTGGTGTCATAAACGGCCAAAACGGGCGTCCAACGGTCAAATTCATAGCGGCCGACCTCGGATTGACCTGAAACCACCGGGAAACATTCTAATTATTATTCGTGACGTGTACGCGCAGACGGAACGTCAATCGGACGTGCGGTTTGCGCGGTACGGCTCATTATTCGTGTTTTAAGTGATGCTCGCGCTTCGTAAACGCGCGTGAGGGGGGTCCAAACGGGCCGAACGAAGTCGGAAAGGCCTGAAATCAGACGACAAATACGGGTGACTGCTTTATGAAGTGGTCAAGCAGACGGCACGTCAATCGGACGTGCCGTGTGACCGCGGTGACCGACAACGCAGTTCTGGTGTCATAAACGGCCAAAACGGGCGTCCAACGGTCAAATTCATAGCGGCCGACCTCGGATTGAATTGAAACCACCGGGAAACATTCTAATTATTATTCGTGACGTGTACGCGCAGACGGCACGTCAATCGGACGTACGGTTTGCGCGGTACGGCTCAATATTCGTGTTTTAAGTGATGCTCGCGCTTCGTAAACGCGCGTGAGGGGGGTCCAAACGGGCCGAACGATTTCAGAATGGCCTGAAATCAGATGAAAAATACGGGTAACTGATTTATGAAGTGGTCGAGCAGACGACGCATCAATCGGACGCGCCGTGTGCCCGCGGTGACCAACAACGCAGTTCTGGTGTCATAAACGGCCAAAACGGGCGTCCAACGGTCAAATTCATAGCGGCCGACCTCGGATTGACCTGAAACCACCGGGAAACATTCTAATTATTATTCGTGACGTGTACGCGCAGACGGCACGTCAATCGGACGTGCGGTTTGCGCGGTACGGCTCAATATTCGTGTTTTAAGTGATGCTCGCGCTTCGTAAACGCGCGTGAGGGGGGTCCAAATGGGATGAACGATTTTAGAATGACCTGAAATCAAACGACAAATACGGGTGACTGATTTATGAAGTGGTCGAGCAGACGGCACGTCAATCGGACGTGCCGTGTGCCCGCGGTGACCGACAACGCAGTTCTGGTGTCATAAACGGCCAAAACGGGCGTCTAACGGTCAAATTCAAAGCGGACGACCTCGGATTGACCTGAAACCACCGGGAAACATTCTAATTATTATTCGTGACGTGTACGCGCAGACGGCATGTCAATCGGACGTGCGGTTTGCGCGGTATGGCTCAATATTCGTGTTTTAAGTGATGCGCGCGCTTCGTAAACGCGCGTGTGGGGGGTCCAAACGGGCCGAACGATTTCAGAATGGCCTCAAATCAGACGACAAATACGGGACAGTGATTTATGAAGTGGTCGAGCAGACGGCACGTCAATCGGACGTGCCGTGTGCCCGCGGTGACCGACAACGCAGTTCTGGTGTCATAAACGGCCAAAACGGGCGTCCAACGGTCAAATTCATAGCGGCCGACCTCGGATTGACCTAAAACCACAGGGAAACATTCTAATTATTATTCGTGACGTGTACGCGTAGACGGCACGTCAATCGGACATGCGGTTTGCGCGGTACAGCTCAATATTCGTGTTTTAAGTGATGCGCGCTTCGTAAACGCGCGTGAGGGGGGTCCAAACGGGCCGAACGATTTCATAATGGCCTGAAATCAGATGAAAAATACGGGACAGTGATTTCTGAAGTGTTCGAGCAGACGGCGCATCAATCGGACGTGTCGTGTGCCCGCGATGACCGACAACGCAGTTCTGGTGTCATAAACGGCCAAAACGGGCGTCCAACGGTCAAATTCAAAGCGGACGACCTCGGATTGACCTGAAACCACCGGGAAACATTCTAATTATTATTCGTGACGTGTACGCGTAGACGGCACGTCAATCGGACGTGCGGTTTGCGCGGTACGACTCAATATTCGTGTTTTAAGTGATGCGCGCGCTTCGTAAACGCGCGTGAGGGGGGTCCAAATGGGCCGAACGATTTCAGAATGGCCTGAAATCAGACGACAAATACGGGACAGTGATTTCTGAAGTGTTCAAGCAGACGGAGAATCAATCGGACGTGTCGTGTGCCCGCGGTGACCGACAACGCAGTTCTGGTGTCATAAACGGCCAAAACGGGCATCCAACGGTCAAATTCATTGCGGCCGACCTCGGATTGACCTGAAACCACCGGTAAACATTCTAATTATTATTTGTGACGTGTACGTGCAGACGGAACGTCAATCGGACATGCGGTTTGCGCGGTACGACTCAATATTCGTGTTTTAAGTGATGCTCGCGCTTCGTAAACGCGCGTGAGGGGGGTCCAAACGGGCCGAACGAAGTCGGAATGGCCTGAAATCAGACGAAAAATACGGGTGACTGATTTATGAAGTGGTCGAGCAGACGGCACGTCAATCGGACGTGCCGTGTGCCCGCGGTGACCGACAACGCAGTTCTGGTGTCATAAACGGCCAAAACGGGCGTCCAATGGTCAAATTCAAAGCGGATGACCTCGGATTGACCTGAAACCACCGGGAAACATTCTAATTATTATTCGTGACATGTACGCGTAGACGGCACGTCAATCGGACGTGCGGTTTGCGCGGTACGACTCAATATTCGTGTTTTAAGTGATGCTCGCGCTTCGTAAACGCGCGTGAGGGGGGTCCAAACGGGCCGAACGATTTCAGAATGACCTGAAATCAGACGACAACTACGGGTGACTGATTTATGAAGTGGTCGAGCAGACGGCACGTCAATCGGACGTGCCGTGTGCCCGCGGTGACCGACAACGCAGTTCTGGTGTCATAAACGGCCAAAACGGGCGTCCAACGGTCAAATTCAAAGCGGACGACCTCGGATTGACCTGAAACCACCGGGAAACATTTTAATTATTATTCGTGACGTGTACGCGCAGACGACACGTCAATCGGACGTGCGGTTTGCGCGGTACGGCACAATATTCGTGTTTTAAGTGATGCGCGCGCTTCGTAAACGCTCGTGTGGGGGGTCCAAACGGGCCGAACGATTTCAGAATGGCCTGAAATCAGACGACAAATACGGGACAGTGATTTACAAAGTGGTCGAGCAGACGGCTCGTCAATCGGACGTGCCGTGTGCCCGCGGTGACCGACAACGCAGTTCTGGTGTCATAAACGGCCAAAACGGGCGTCCAACGGTCAAATTCATAGCGTCCGACCTCGGATTGACCTAAAACCATCGGGAAACATTATAATTATTATTCGTGATGTGTACGCGTAGACGGAACGTCAATCGGACGTGCGGTTTGCGCGGTACGGCTCAATATTCGTGTTTTAAGTGATGCGCGCGCTTCGTAAACGCGCGTGAGGGGGGTCCAAATGGGCCGAACGATTTCAGAATGGCCTGAAATCAGACGAAAAATACGGGTGACTGATTTATGAAGTGTTCGAGCAAACGGCACGTCAATCGGACGTGCCGTGTGCCCGCGGTGACCGACAACGCAGTTATGGTGTCATAAACGGCCAAAACGGGCGTCCAACGGTCAACTTCATAGCGGCCGACCTCGGATTGAGGCGGGGTTGACTCGTACATGTCTAAAATGACCCATGTATCGTTGTCTTAAAGTATCAACACAATCCGAATGCGTTTGGTCGGTTTTCCGTATGCCAGTTGATGTTTTTCACTTAAAATGATGTCCTTTTGAAACAAAAGACATACACTTTGAGTTGTTCCGACCACACCGCGCCTCGGATTGAGTCGGGGATGACTCGTACACGTCACATATGACCCATGGATCGTTGTCCTAAAGCATCAACACATTTCGAATGTGTTTGGTTAGTTTTTCGTATGTCACTTTTTGTTTTCACTTAAAATCTTATGGAAATTCATATAGAATATTTTTATATCATATTTAGTATGGATTAGATTTTAGTTGATCGTGCTATGAAACATTTCAGAGCTAATGAAATTAAGGTGGAGGGGCTGTCCGGGGGGCTGTCCGGGGGGGCTGTCCGGTGGGTGTCCGGGGGGGCTGTCCGGGGACCAAGGAGGAGGGTGGGGGGGCAGTGCGGGGTCTGTCCGGGGGGGCTGTCCGGTGGGTGTCCGGGGGGCTGTCCGGGGACCAAGTTGGAGGGTGGGGGGGCTGTGCGGGGTCTGTCTGGGGAGTGTTTGGGGGTTGTTCAGGGGGTTGTCCGGGGTTGTTTAGGGGGTTGTTCGGTGGTTGTTCAGGGGGTTGTCCGGGGTTGTTTAGGGGGCTGTCCGGGGACCAAGGAGGAGGGTTGGGGGCTGTACGGGGGGCTGTCCATGGGGCTGTCCAGGGGGCTGTCTGCGGGGCTGTCCGGGGGGTGTTTGGGGGGTGTTCGGGGTCCAAGGGGGAGGGGGGGTTGTCCAGGGTCCAAGAATGAGGGGGGATGTCCAGGGAGTTCTCAAACACACAACCACTAAAAGACAACAACATCCATAAAAACAGACAATATATAAAAATAACTCAAATCCAATACTATACTACGAGTCTAGATAAAACCATCAACTAGAATAGATTAAACATAAAATCTCAAGTCAAAAATGTAATGGATCAATATGTCCCACATCAGCATCACCATCTCCATCATCATCATCATCATCGCCCTCGTCATCGTCCTCCTCATCGTCCTCACCCTCCACAGCGCCTTCCTCCTCGCCTTCACCCTCCTCCTCGCCCTCCTCATCTCCCTCCTCTTCCGCATCAGACTGCTCGCCATCATCATCTTCAAGCTGGACATCGGCCTGACCACCACTGGAACTGCCACCTGGTGCACCATATATAGAATGTATCGACGACATGTATTCATCAATCGCTGGGCTGGCCTCTGCTGGAAGTGTTGGACGTAGAACTTCAATAAATGTCATAAATGCACTGTTTGCCCTAGAAGACTGTTCTACTGTCTCTGTGGCCCTTTTCTCAGCCTGTTCTGCCTGTGCCCTAACTTGCTGCAGCTCGGTGGCACTACAACTCGTACCTGAGGCAGGCCAATACCTCGTCGGGGCTATCCTAGGTCGGCAGCGTACTCTGCCAGAATGATCCTCTCCCAACACCTGATGTAAGTGATCAGATGGCCCAAAATTGTCTGCTTCTTGGGCATCGAGGGCCTCTAAATCATCCTGTTACAAATATAAATATATTATTAAGTTACGAAATAGATATTAAAATATAAAATCAACATATTAAAACTTACAATCTGCTGCTGAGTCGCTTCGTTGACAGCACGTCCATCCTTTTTTCGTCTACTCGAGCAAAACAGTTTTTCTCGAGGCACACGTCCTTCAATATTTTGTACTTGCCTCTACAATGACATTGAAAACAAAATTTATATAAAGACTTCAGCAAATAATTAAATAATTGAGGAAACAAAAGAAAATGTAAGTCGTAAAGAAAACTTATAAACAATTGTCATACCTGATGCCTCTCATGATCCGGCATCGTCGTGCGTCCTAGTGTATGGAGGTATTTTTTTGCATCAATGTTTTTTTTATTTCTTCCAGATGATTCCTAAATAAAATTCGATAATGCAAAGGATAATATTAATGCAAAACTTGGAAGTTATTATTTAAATACCTCAAATGTAATTCATACCTTAAACTGGGTACTCGTCCAATGAGTAATCATCTGACGATACTGCTCTATAGGACAATCATCCACGACTGGTACCGCCTCTAACTCAGTTCCAACTCTAGCACACCAGCCAATATATAGCTCATGCTTGTAGGCTCTCCAAAGCTCACCTAAATCCTTTAGACGTTCCAGTCGTGCACCCTCACCATCAGGAAAATTAAATCGAAGCTGAAATGAAAATATTAATTTATATAAATACAAAAAAAAATTCATGGCATTAAATACAACAGATTTTTTTACCCATATCTCTGCCCAAGCTCTATCTTTGACCTCATGTTGCAAATGTCTCCACGACAGTAGGCTGACGTGAATGATGTCGGAGTATTTGGCAAGCGTCGCCATAAAACTCCGACATTGTTTCCCTGTTTTCTCAACCATCTGATTGTCTTCATTATATTCCACCCTAACCTGTGTGAGACGGTTCCACACTAAACGCATGCGTGTATGGCCCTGCCCTCGCCTCCTGTCAGTAGATTTATCTGTCATGAAAGAAAAACAAATATTTTATCAAAACATGTTATAATGAAAATAAATATTGCTATAAAAATTTGTTAGGGTTTTATAAATATACCTGTGCTAGTCTGATCAATGAGTGGCGCCGGATCCACAGAACCTGATGGAACACCCTCTAGTGGAACAGGAGTCGAAGACGATGGAATATAAAAGCTCAGTGAGACAGAAGTAGAAGGAAAAGAAGATGGAACAACTGTATGACCTGCTGACTGGGGAGTGGGAATCATCATGGAATGTGAAAATGATGGGGCAGAAGATGTAGAAGGTAGCGAAAACATGGGAGGTCTAAATATCCCGTGTGTCCCTAACGACACACCGGGATCAGAATGTGGGAAGGCTGAAATGTCAGTGGGAGGGGCAGGGTCTAGTCGAGCACACGCAGCTCTATGTCCACCTCTGGTACGAACCCTCCTCGTACCACCGGCCTGAGTACTAGGACCAGTACTAGGCTCCTCGTCGAATAACTGTCGACGTAATGGTGGATCCTACAAAAAAATTTACAAAAAAAATTAATCACATGACATTATATATTCTGTAAATATATATATATATATATTTGAAATAAAGTACTCACTGTAGGCACTAATGGTGGAATGCCCATCTCCTCCATCCGACGATTGTTCTCCGCCATTTTTTTTCTTCGTCTCTCTTCAATTGGCTTCATTTCCTGCATTGGAAAACAAATATGTAATTAATTAGAAAAAGAAAATTAATGTGTATACCAAAAAACTAAATATATGAGGGAATGAGGGGATTCATTGGTAATTTAGCTATCAATTGTTTTAGAAGAGCTTGAATGAATTTAATAAAACATACAAGTTGTAATGTTCACCAAGTTAGAAATATTGTTTGATTTGGTTTGAATACAGTTCAATTCCAAATTAGAAAATGCAATTCAAATAAAACAGCAACCAATAAACATTGAAAATTCACATAACGGTCAAGTCAGCTAAAACATATTTGTGATCAATACTAAATAAATATGAATATTACCAACCTTAACAACCCAACTCGAGGTAAACCAAAAGAATTGAGAACATGGATGAATGATTCTATATATTTCCAACCACAACTTTAGGTTCACAATCAACTCTGACAATTGAGCTATTGGAGTCATCAAAAGAAATAAATGGATTGGTTCCAATGGCAATAGGGACAGTGTCAATTCCATCATCAGCATAATCAAAAATATGTCTTGGAATTACTTCAACTATGACACCAAATTCAGGTTGAAGTTGATCTTTGACATAAAAAACTTGTTTAGCCATTGATGCCAACACATATGGTTCTTCGGTTGCAAGAGTGCGGGTCATATTAATTACTCGAAATCCACAATCATCAATAAATGTGCCATGTCTCGTCATCGAATCAAACCAATAGCATTTCATCATTGTGACTCGTCCATGAGATTAATAATCTAATATTATTATTTTCTCAACGACTCCATAATAACCCACATTTTCAAGTCGCGGTCTACTATCTGATGCACTGGCATAACAATCTGTTGTGGCAGTAACCATAATACCATCATGTTGTGTTCTCATGTTTTTGGCTCGTTCAGTGACAATAAATCTGTACCCATTGATAACAATTGATTTACAGTCACGAACCACGGTATTAGGACCAAAAGCCAAAGCTCTTATTTCCTCAGAGACAGAGTCAGCAGACAAACTCAATACCTGCAATATAAATGACAGTTAAACTTAAGTAAATATTGAAATAATTAATTTAAACAGTAATATTTTTACCTTCAATTTTAACCAAGCAGAAAACTCTTTGCTATGCAAAGTCTCTCTCCTTCTCAAAGATAAAGAACGATGCTTCCTATTTATCATTGTTTTATGTTCCCTGTAGATAAAAAAATATGAATAGTTTAACAGATATATATGTAAGATATACATATTCAATTTTGTTACCTGATATAGTCATCGAACAAATCACAGTTGAACAAAACTGTGCGATGTGCCATCTCCCGCTCTTCATGGCTTAATGTCTTCAATGTATATGATCCAGGAATTCCTCCTGTTTGAGGAAGTGATGGAAAACTGGGTTCAATTTGCTCATATTGTTCTTCTTCATTTCTCATTGGTCTGTTCATTCTTGTAGTAAGATCAGACAAATACATTGAACAGAAATCCATACATTCTTGAGCTAAGTAACCGTTCACAATAGAACCTTCGAGATGATTCTTGTTTCGAACATAAGACTTTAATGTGAACATATTTCTTTCAGTTGGATACATCCAACGAAAAGAAACAGGTCCTCCGAGAAGTATTTCAGTTGGAATATGGACAGTCAGATGCAGCATGCATGTGAAAAATGATGGGGGAAATATTTTCTCCAACTCACACAAAATTAATGGGGCATCTGTCAACATTGTTTGCAAGAAAGACTTGGAAAACTTCTTAGCACAAAGATCTCTAAACAAATGGCACAACCGAATAACACCCACCCTTACATTATTGGACAAAAGATGACGGATTGCTATTGGAAGCAACTCATGCAGTAGAACGTGATAATCATGAGTCTTCAAAGATTTTAGCTTCAACTCTCTTCTGTTGACCCGTTTAGATATGTTGCTTGAATAGCCATTAGGAACTCTAATAGTCTCTAATACTTCCAAAAATTGTTTTTTTTTCAGTAGGTGTCATCACATAAGAAGCACATGGAAGTTGCCATTTATTTTCACTGATACGCACAGGATGCAATTCTAGTCTGATGCCCCAATCCACCAAGTCACGACGAGATCGTAAATCATCTTTTGTCTTCCCCGTGACATTTAGAAGAACTGAAAGCAACATTTCACATATATTCTTTTCAATATGCATTAAGTCTAAGCAATGACGTAGCAAATTGGTTGACCAATAAGGCAAATCAAAAAAGATACTCCTCTTCCTCCAATTGTAACAGGTTTCTGTGGAAACATTCTTTCTCTTTCCAGATTTCATTTGACCCTTCCCGAATGAAAAACTGAAATCTTTCAATTCATTAAGCACATCAGTTCCAGACATACGCTGAGGTGGATCATCGGTCTCTATAGTATTATCAAATCTTCGACGATTCATTCTATATGGATGATCCTTTGGCAAAAATCGTCGATGTCCCATAAAACTGAAACTACGACGATGTTTCAGTCTTCTGGATCATGTATTCTTCATACAAACTGGACATGACAGTTTCCCCTTCGTGCTCTATCCAGACATCATTGCATAAGCCAGAAAATCATTGATTGTCCACATAAGCGTAGCGCGCATCTGAAATATGTCGTTCGAACATGAATCGTATGTGCGCACACCCACATCCCAAAGAAGCTTCAACTCTTTTATTAAAGGTTGCATGTATACATCAATATCAATGCCGGGATCAGAAGGACCAGATATGAGTATACTCATGAAAGTGAAAGATTTTTTCATACACAACCATGGGGGAAGATTATAAATGTGCATAAAAACGGGCCATGTGCTGTGCGAAGTAAGCATCTGCCCAAACAGATTAAAACCGTCGCATGAAAGACCCAACCTCACATTACGCACGTCAGCTGCAAAATCAGGATGTCGAGCATCAAATCTCTTCCATGCAAATCCATCTGCAGGATGAACCAACTCATAATCAGTCTTCTTTCTGTCGGTATCATGCCATCTCATTTTTATTGATATGTCATCAGACATAAAAAGATTCTGGAGTCTGGGGATCAATGGAAAGTGCCACATTACTTTCTGTGGAACGCGGGATGGTGTTCCATCAGATTTTGACTTCCAGCGGGATGTGCCACATTTTATACATTCATTTCGTTCAGCGGTTTCCTCCCAGAATAAACTGCAATCTTTCGGGCAAGCATGAATTTTGTTTCTTGAAAATCCAAGTTCCTCAACTAACTTCCATGCCATATAGTGGTTTAAGGGAATATCTGCATCATCTGGAAGTAAATCCTTCAAGAGGGTAAGAATGTAATCGATTGCTGTATTAGAAATCCCATACATAGTTTTCCCATGAAATAATCGGATTAAAAATTCCAGCTTTTTCATTTTATCGCATTGTCGATATACTGGAGTCGTGGCAGCATCATTCAATTTTTTCTCCCTATTAATATCATCATTTTCACTAGATGCATCAACTGTCCTCATATCGAAGTCTTCTTGAGTCGAAATCCTTTCTTTTTCATGATGACGAATAAACGGAAACCGATCATCTAACAAATTCTCCATTCCAGTCTTTTCATTTCGATCATCACCAATTTGAGATTTCGTTTTCTCCCCATTGTGATACCACAGAAAGTAGTTTGCTTGAAACCCATTTTTGGTTATGTGGTAGCTGACTTCTTCACGGCTCAACCAAGGTCTACCAACACAATTGGAACATGGGCAGTGTATGCGACCACTATCTGAAGCATTGTGAAATGCAAAATCTATAAAGCTCTCCAAATTGTTTTGAAAATCGTCTGAGATCCGATCGGTTTCATACATCCAACATCTGTCCATTCTGTAAAAAGAATTTATATAAGTCATTTTGTCATAAACAATTCAATAGGCATTAACTATAATAGAAAATACATTTAAGTAAACGATAAAGGAAGAAAATAATCAAGGTATCAACTACACATGTCAAAAAAACATACAAATGTGTTATTGAAAAAATGTAAAACCAACAAGAACTTAATGTGTTATATCACATAACAGCATGACTCATCCCATAACCATATTAGTAGGGTATCATGAACATGAATAAAATCAACCTTGTGCCATCCTCCTACCCTACATGACCCCAACCACATGCCACATCTTATTATAGCCTTATCACATCACAACTCACCGAAAAACACTAGGGAAATCATAGTACATCTCACCTGAAGACACATGGACAATCACATCGCATCTTGCCTAAAAACACATGGTCAATCACTTTTGCAGGAAGAGTAGGGAAGACATGGTAGCTATCCAAACATATAACCACCATCCTAGATATTAGAAAAAATACTCATAACTCAAAACCTCTGATCGTTGGTAAGTTTATCCAACTCTGGTTGGGAATGTGTAGAAATAACATAAAAATACTTGATATATAGATAGCACAAAATACTCAACCTATGGGTTCACATTAACTACATAATCACACACTTCACTACTACCATAAAACACATAAACCACACCACCACCACACAAGACGCATAGCATTGGAATATAATTCTACATTCAATAAGTCTATCTATGGAATTATCATAAGAATCCATGTATCAATTGGAATATAATTCTACATTCAATAAGTCTATCTATGGAATTATCATAAGAATCCATGTATCAATTGGAATATAATTCTACATTCAATAAGTCTATCTATGGAATCCCTCCCTTGGATCCATGTATCACCCATGGCTTAATCAATATTCAAAGAAATGAGTCTATCCGTGGAATTCTACTGTGAATCCATTTATCACATAAAGCGTATAAGTTAATAGAAACAAGATTATATACCTGGCATCCTAATAGAATCCATGTATCACTATTTACTATTAATAATTTAATGAATTCCATTTCATTTAAACAATTCATTAAACATACCAAGGTCAAAAACTAAGGTATTTAATACAACTCACCTCAAAATGGCGACTCAATCAAATAATAACCTGAAAAGAATGAAGCTTCATTTACTCATGTTGTAATGACAAGATAATGAGATTCCCTTGCTTAATCAATCAATTCCATATCATGGTCTCAACATAACTCATAATGGCTAGCAATTCAATGAAAATTCAATCACTCACATGGGAATTTTTAATAGAACACTCCTAACAAGACTATAAAGATATCACATGCATTAGTTATAATATATCTAACATGGTAACATAAAATATAAGATAAATTCAATCCAATTTCATAGATTCATAGCATAGTCTCTACTTTACTCACATTGGCAAGGCAATACAATTAAAACATGTGTTAAAAAATAATTGGCATTCATGTGTTAAAAGGGGAATGCAAACCATAAAATACCCTTAATTAATTTAATTTAAAATTCAATTCAGAAATCGAACAATCAATTCGATTTATATAACCTTTCACAAATGACATCCCATGTTCAAGGGGTAAAATCCAAAAAGGAATTTTCAAGAAAACACACCCTTAGGCTGGTCCGGCCGGCAGTAGCACCAAAATCACCTAAACTGATGGGAAAAATGAAAATAGGTTTAAATACTATCCAAACATTTGAATACATTTTCAGTTAAGAGGAAGAATAACCTGAATAAGAGCTGGAAAATTGAAGGCCGGCAGTACCTCCAAAATCGCCTAAATCGGGTGCTGCTCCCGTTTTAGGGTTGTGTATCGCGAATGGGGGAGAGAACAGGCGGCTGGGAATTTGGGGAGGACCTTTGCCAACGGTTCTTAAAAACCGTTGGCATATGTATATCTATCCCAACGGTTCTACAGAACCGTTGGGAAAAACCTGCAAAAACCTCATCTATGCCAACGGTTCATGAGAACCGTTGGTAAAAAACCATCTATCCCAACGGTTCATGAGAACCGTTGGGAAAAAGCTCCCTGGAAACCTCTATGCAAACGGTTCTAATGAACCGTTGGTAAAAACCTCTTTCCCCAACGGTTTCATAGAACCGTTGGTATCTAACCGTGGGGAAAGGCCAGCATTCCAGTAGTGTTTATTGGATATCATACAAAACCCCAATATTAATGAGTCCATATATTTTTATTTATTGGAAAATATGTATCCTTACTATAGCGTTAGAGCATATGAAATATTCAGATATGATAAATATTATTTTGGATTATGAAACTATTGGAAAAGATATAAGATTGTATTTATAGGAGCTGAAGGAAATTAGAAGGGGATATTTTAAAGTTCCTATGATTTAAAAAGTGAGGATAATATTGATTCAGGAAAATATGATTCAACTAAGAAAAATCCATACTAAAGACACAATTCTTATATTCAACTTAAGCCTCGAGATGAGGATAGGAAAACTTCATACAAAATTGGAATGTCCAATTATAGTAATTCATGTACAACCATTCAATTATATGAATATTATGAAGTTAGAAGAGTGGGGTCCCATGAAAATTAATGATAATAGTATTTGAAAATTTCATGGTGACTTTCCATCAGAGCTAGTGGAGGAGATTACACTCCTCCACTGAATTTTTCAATAAAATTCACTAGTTCATACCTATCTTAAACCCTTCCATTATTGTTCTGATTAAATTAATAATATTCTTACATTTTAAAATATACTTCAATGAATTTAAGACACTACCTAATTTATGTGTGTGGGAGGGAGTCTTTTTAGTTTATTGTTTTTATTTTTTTAATTATTATTTTTTAATAAAAATTCTATTTTTATTTTTTTATTATTTTCCAATCTTTGAGTTTTTTATAAAGTTATGTAATGAAGTTATTATATTTTACATTATTTGAAACCCATTTTTACGGGAGAATCAATTTATCCATAAAAATGAGATTCAATTAATTTTAAAAATTATTTTTTCCCATCTTCAATACTTATGGAATTTCATAAAAATTTATCGAGTTTTTCAATCACATGGAACATTTATCTGTCTTTATCATTAAAATCACTTTCTTGTGAGGATTTTAAAACCATTTTTCATATTTTTTGGATTCTATACACTTTATTAAAGAACCAGTCCATGATTTCATTAAGTAGAATTTTATTTATTCCTATAAAAACGTTTGGGTTTGAGGTACTAGTGATTTAAATGATTTATTAATTACATAAGTTTTAAAGACACCTTTTAAGTTTAATATTATTTATTTTAGAATTAATTCAACATTTAATCCTTTTATAAATTAAAATACATGAATTTATTCTTATTTTATCTGAATTACATACTCATTTTCATCATTAAACTTTCCCTTGAAGTAAAATATCAAGATCTATTGGAAGTTATGTGTTTTGGGGAAGTTGTCTTGTATTTTGATACCTCATTTTAAAAATATATTGGGTGGAAAATAAAATGTTAAAAATCAAATTTTTATTCTGAAAAAATAATTCAATTGAAATTTTTTACTTTCTATAGATTTAATGATAAAATAATTTCTTCCTTTCTCGTGTTTCCAAAAAATAAAATATGTTGTTACTATCTTCCATTGTAAAAAATAATAATTTTTTTGGAATCACTTATGGCGATAAAGACAAATAATAAGAGAATTTTTGGGATGCCCATTAAAAATAGATATTATTTTAGTTTTTATTTTATGTTGTGTGGCTATAGAGGAGGCTATAAATGAGTGAAAATAATAATCATGAAATGTTTCTTCAAAAAAGAGTCATACCCTTCTTATTTTGACTCAAATTATTTGGAATCTATATCTTAAAAACCAATATCCATGGATGAAACCAACAAAGTACTAATGATAATAATTTTTTTATTACATGTGGTGAATATGTAGTAATATATCAGGCATATAGTTACACATGCGTGGGTTTGGATGAGAAACATGTTCTTGAAATTATTAAATTTGTAAGATGAGAGAAAATTAATGTGAAGTGGGTGTTTATTGTGAATGGTACGGTAAATTAAGTTGAAATATATTTAATGATATGAATGAATAACATGTATATTATTTTGGATTCATGATATCTTTTATTTACAAAAAATGATCAATCTCATGGGTATGTGTTATGAATTTTCTTTTATTTTATTTCAATGCATACTTATCTTAGTGTCCAAGATCTAAGTGTGGGGTGTTGATATAAAGAATATTTTCATAATTTTTATCTATATATTTTTATGATTTAAACACAAAAAATTTAATAATTTTAGTTTATTTTCATTAATTTTGGATTTTTTATTGGTTTTTTGTTAAAATATGAAAATTTATTATTTTAATAATTTTGATATATTTTTATCACATTAAAAATTAAATAATATCAGTTAAAATGTAGATCCCATTTGAGTGATTATGTTTTATTTATGATTCTTTTGTTTTTTGGTTTTTAAATTCTTCTTATTGATAGGTATCTGTTTTGAACAACTACAGTCATTAATAAATCAATCATGTTGAAATATTTTTTTGAATGATATGGTGGAACTCACCTCAGAGAATGTGGAATAAATCAAGAAAAAAACCTCTAATTGAGGTAATTAAATATTTTTTTAAAGATAAATTGATAGACTATTTTGAAGTTAAATATGACGTAGATACTCCATCATTAATCCATCAATTGGTTGCTTCACTTGGGGGGGAGATTTCGGAAACATTCTCCCAGAAACAGTATGAATCGTTAATTGTTTCATTACATATTTTATATTTGTCCAATGCCTTTTAAATTTTTTGGCATAATAGAAAAATAAAATTTTAATGTTTTATAAGAATGATCCTTGATGATAGTTGGTCATATGATGGAATGAAATGGAGAAAACCTTTAAAGAAAAACTTTTAAAGATAAATTTTATACTTTTCATTATTTTCCCCTTTCATTTTCATAGTTTTCTAAAGCCATCATCTTCCTAATTTATCTCAGATACCCTTACCACGATGTGGTAAAGTTATTATTAACAGGGCAAGAGGAAGTTTTTAAATTTTTTAATTTTTTAATTCTTGTGATTTATTGAATAAAAATTCATTCTATCTTTTGTGATGTGTCATTCAATTTCTAACAGTTTTTTATTATCATGTACGATCGTATTTGGATATTGATTATGGTGTTGATTTTGTATTTTTTCCAACGATCATTATCTCCATCCCATATGTTATAATTTATATATTGTGGAATATACCTGGGTTTTTTTGAAGTACTCGAATGTCGTTAGTAAGTGTGTGAGGGGTATTGGTTATTATTGATTGTTGGAAAAAACAATACCCGGTCAATTATTAGTTACATAAATGGAGGATATTTTCTACAAAACTCTCACAAAATGAATTATATCCCAAAATAAAAAGATTTTGGTAATTTTTTCTATCACTATGACCATTTTACTAAGGGATTGAGTCGAAGCGATCATAGTATCTCACTTTAATCGACTTATTAGGAAATGATTCGATAAAATAAAACTAGGACAACATTGAAGTTGGAAAACTAACCCAAACAAAAACAAAATTAATATATAATAGTTTTTAATCACTTTTTTTAAAATGTGGTTTCAAAATTGTTTTTTAATTTCTTTCTCTTATTTTGTTTCTTTTTTTTGCTGCGAAAATAGAATAATTTCAAAAACACCCCATGTTTCCTCTAATTAATAGTGAAAACTCTTTTATGTGAACTAATATTTTAGAGAATTTATTAGGTTAATCACAAGAATATGATTAGGTAATATAATTTTGTTTCCAATAATCCATAATTGGAGTGCCTCAGTAATATATCTTATACCCATGAACAAAAACATACATGAAAAAATGCATGGTAAAATTAGAATGTTAACACCTGAAATAATGGTTATAATGAAATACTATTAAGAAATATGTTATAAGATTATATAATAGGATAATATTTTATATTATGGTTCCTATATAAATTAAAAACTTATTTAGACCCATTATATAGTAGACCCGAACACATTCTATGAAATTATAACTGGAGGTAAGGGTTTCTTATATTACTTTTAGATTTATTAGATATATGTCATATTCATAAATTATTTATATTTTGTTAGTTATATACAACCAATTTGATATATTATATCAAGAATCACTATTTTTTAATGGTATTTAAAATCATAGTTTATGTTATTTATTTCATGGGGCTTACAAGTTAAAATATTCCCATGTTGCGAAGGTTTATTTCTGAATAGAATTATTATTCCGGGTAGTTTATTTTTATATCTCATATGATCATATTTCTCTTCTAGGTCCATATTTTCTAAAAATAATTTTCAAAAATGTTTTTAATAATATCCCATTATATTTCAATGTCATTTTTATTATTTTTAAAATATAAAAAAATTAAAAGGAATCTTCTTATCATTTTATGGTCAATGTACTTTTCGGATTTCATTAAAAAAATATGAAAATAGTGTTTTAATTAACAGAAATTGGGTGAAAATATCATTCCACCATCATAATTAATCCACATTATGAATGGTCATTTTAGATTTTATAATATTATTTTCAAAAAAAATATTTCTTTATTTTTTGCATAGTTATTGGAATATAAAAAAAATCAATGTAAAATGATTATTTTCATTTAGAAACATTCTAGTAATCTATTTATACTGTTTTTATCTATGTCAACAACATTTTATGAATCTTATATTGAGGATGAACCCTAATAATATCATTTACCATATTTACTAGAATGTTTTACGAACATCTTAAATAAGAAAATTATTTATATTCTATATAACTAGTTTATCTAGTATGGACAATTACTATTTTTGTTCAAGAGTGATTATTCTGTTTTGTTATTTATTCATATAAGGAATTAATTAGAGTTAGTAATATATGGGTGGGGCCTACTATAGCCCTTCAATCGATCAATAGGTCATAGGAGACAAACTATATTAGATATTAGTTGAGACCTTACATGTTTATGTAAGATATCTTGGAATGAGGCCCTAATGGTATAGTTATATTTTTCATCATTATTGTTTCCCTCACTATGATTTTATTCATTAATTTCCAATTCATTATTTGATTACGTGGAATATACATGGAAAGGTTTCAATGTCATGTGATTATGTATATTGTATTATTTGATAATTATTTAATCAAACCATATTATTTTCATGTTATTGTTTAAATTTCATGTGTTCTTGTTATTAACATAGCCATATTTTTTATGATTATTTATTCATCATAGATTTCACTATATGCATACACTTACAAAGAATTAGATATCACACATGTAATTTGATTCCATTATAAAGGATTCCAAAATGTGTATTATGATTGATATATCAGGATATTTTAATCTTAATGATGGTCTACGAAAAAAATATAGTGTTTTATTTTAGTTTTTCTATTGTAACGTAAAATTAAATTATTTTTCAAATATGCCAAGGAAACTAAACTATTTATTCCATAGTTATGAAATTCATTGTATTTTATGCCAATGTAATATTGTAATTGTCATATTTGGGTCACTAGAGTTTGATTCCTTATAATAATTTTTAATTATTATTTACCTTTATTTCATTCCCTCCAATTAGATGTGGAAATATCACTCATCTACATGTAAATGAAACCATCTCAACCAGGTGACATAACTTTTTAAATCATCGCTTTAAATGAATGATAATAAAATAATCTATAATGAATATATATTATTTTCAATAAATTAATATTATTATTTATATTATTAAACCAAGATGAATATTTAATGGCCATTACCATCTAACTAAAACTTGAAAATAAAAAAGACTAGTTTAAACTTGAATGTTCATTTTAATAAATAATTGTTAATAAAAGTATAATTGGAAAAAATAGAGCTGTGATACATCATATTTTTTATACTAATATGTATCAATAATATGTTTGTAATAATAATAATATGCTAATGACATATGAGGTTTGAACATCAATGAAGAAACATGGTATTTGAGGCCAGGGTTTATTTTACATTCACATTTTTTTAGGAATTTCTAAATTTAATTTACATTTTGGGAAACTATGTGATCCTTATCATTTAAACCCAATATATATTTTCTTTTCTTGTATTTAATCACTTAATTATTATTTATTTACACTATTCTTATTTAACTGGTAATTAAAACTATCGATAAAATGTTTTTAAGAAAAACATAAATTATTTACACTTTGGTCAAACATGATTCACTTCCATGTCCATATGTATTTTAAATATTTATAATAATTTTATTCCCAATTATCAAATTATTATATAAATTAATTTTAAACCATACTTTAATTACATTAATTTTTTATAAAAATAAAATGTACAATGTTTTTGAGGAGGTTATTTAACACATTCTAAAAAAATGTGGTAGGAATCTTTATTTTAATGTTAACCTCATTGACATATTTTCGCTCAATTTCGAATATTATTTTCATTGAATTATAATTTACATATATACATAGTATTCTCTATATAAAATATTTTTTTAATATTTTTTTAAAGATACAAAAAAGTGTATTTTTAATGTTTTCAATGAAATAATTAAACACACTTCTAAATGTTTTTTTAATCTATGTCAACATCGTTTAATTATTGTTCTTATTCACTTGGTATGTGATCATATGATACCTTCCATTTTATTTCCCTCCATATATTATCATGATTACGATTTATGGATGATTCTTTTAAGCTGTTTTATTTCCAATTTGTTAATTGTGTTATAATATAATGTTTGTGATACTAATTTCCTTAACATGATTTATAAATCAAAAAAATGATGTACTTTATTATTATATTTTGGAATATATATTATTTATAGTATATGATGTGTGGTCCTGGAATTATATATCCCCCTACTATATTACGTAATGATTTATATCTCATGAGATACTATGTACCAGAAAAGGGATTGAACCAAGATTAGTATGTGACTATGTCTATTTTGATAGTCTATGGAGTAAATATCGACTGAGAAAATGATGGAATGAGGAGTTAACCTATTAATATATGACTTTCTTGGAAGTGATCCTTGACTAAAGGAAATATTTTCAATTCCTATGTGTTTGAAACTAACCTATGTCTTATTCTTATGATATGTTTTAATGGATTTTTATGGATTATTGATGTTCTTACTTATTAAAAAAATAATGTTTTGTTATATGAATGTTTTATTCCATGATTCATTAATAAATATTAGTGATTTTTGGTCACATTTTCGTAATTTATGATCATGTAATTATAACTTAATGATTATCTTATCACACTTCTAATAATTGAATGATACCTCATACGGTTACCATTATTGTGCCTCTCATCTCACAGGTTTCCATGTTTATATTCCTAGAGATATAAAGAAAGGATCTATGTGGGGTATTTATAACATTGTGATATTTTATGACATATTTCACCTAAAATAATTTTAATTTATTTGATAGCTTATATTACACAGAACCCAAAGACTAAATGAACTATTATATAGAATAATTTTATAACCTAGAAATTAAATTTATTCCATGAATGGGAATAAAAAAAATAAAAAAAATATTTATTATTGTTTTATATAATTTTTTCAGTAATGAATATTATGTTTTTTAAACAGTTTTCATGAAAGCAATTTTAATCTTTAGAAATATGTTTTCCTCAAAAGTGGTTTTTATTGAATTTTCTATCTAGATACTATAATTAATATTTCCACTATTATATATTTAATTTTATTAAAATTATACAAGTTTTGAAATTAGAATATCAAAAATATGAAAAGGATAAAATTTCCATTTTCTTTAAGAAAATAATTTTCCATGAAGAGTAAAACAAATCCAACATTAGAGATAAATATATATTTCATTAAAGTATCTAAAAAGTAAAAATTATCTAATAACTAAATTTAAAAATATCATAAGTTAATTTTGATTATTCTTAATTGAATTAATTTCATTTTAATCAATATTACGCTTAATTTTTGTATAAAATAATTTCACACATAAAAATGCATTGTCATGGAAAACAGTTGTTCGTAACGTTTTGAGGGTTTGATATTAAAATAATTTATGAAACATATAAAAATTAAATATATGACTTATAATTCATATTTTTAATCGTTATTACAAATTTTTTTAATGATTATAATCTCATTTTTCATTATTATGAGTAGTAACTTGGGTAAAAATCATGTTCTCACAAAAAGTTTTAAAATTGTTTAAACAGTAGAGTACTAAACTTACATCAGAGATAGTGACCTAATAACTATATAAAGACAATTTTATATTTTTATTTATATTCTACAATATATTTATTAAAATATGAGTCATTTTAAATTATTTTTATTGAATTGTACATTTCTATATTATAATCATTTCAAAAATTCTAACTGTGTCCCCTCATAACTTACAAAAGGACAACCCCTTTCCAATTTCCTCCAAACATAAAGAAACTACTACCTCATATAATAATATAATATATCCATTCATATAAACCAAAAAAATTATCAATATGTCCTTTATTCACCAAAATATCATCCTTTAAACGCGTAATGAGTAAGTAAATGGGGGTTTCTCAAAGAATAGTTAAAAATATTAACTGAGTACTTTTAATTTTTTTATTTAAATAAAGCAAAATAATTATCTCCATAATAAAAAAATTAATTCATTTTCAAAAATATATTAATATGTTATTTTGTATATGTAAAAACATTTAATCATCTCCTCTATGTCAAATTGGAAACGAAATCATTATTTTTGTGTACTTGCATACTATAACTTTTCAAATATATTTATTACAATTTTACTCACCACCTTTCATTGATGATTACTATGATTTGTATGATTTTTATATCTAAAATTTATGAATAAATTATCATTGGATAATTAAAAAATATTATCTATCTTCTTACCTTTCCATCAATAAAAAATGATAATGTTGCGAGTGTGTACATATGGACAATCACCTCCACAAAGTTGTGTGATTTTTTTTCATCACTAATTTATATGAATAATTTAAATAGTTTATATTATGAATAAATAAAATAAATATATAATTCATAATAATATTTATTTTAGGAAACCTTTACAACGGTGTATGCTCTAGAACCATCATACCGAAACATGCACATAAAATGGAGCATTTTTACTTGAATATTTTTTTAATGAATAAATAAATAATAAATGTGTAGTTGGAAATTATAAAGGAAGGATAAATATAATGTAATTTATGAATTTGGTTGTAGAATATTTATATTTTAAATAAATTTTAATAATATTGGATATTTAAATGTGGATGAAGAAAAACAGAACATGAGGTAAGGTATATAAGTTAAAATCTCATGTATTTTCAGGATTATTTATATTGAATATTTATTAAATGAAATTTTATAGATCATATAATTTAAACAGAATACATTTAACTAAAATATTGGTTTTAATTAAATTTAATGTAATAGTACATTTTCTTCTCTATATTACATAATATTATCACGAATTTTTTCTAAAGGAAAATAATTATTTTTTCTAATATCATTCTCTACCACACCCATATTCTCCCAACATTGTTTTCATAAATATTGTTTTAATTTAATTTTTATGCTCATTTTTACCCATATTTTACTTTTAATAACATTTTATAAATGTAAACTTCTTATATATTTTGGAAAAATTTATTTTTATACCAAAGGTGTGATAGGAATCATTGTTTCTATGTGTTCCACTTGAATGGCATTTTATACTATCATTACTACTAATTTATTTGAAGAATAATTTAATAATATCCATTTTTATTTTCAATGAAATAAATATTATTCAATAATTTATTATAATTTATATAATTTATTTCAAAATAAAAACAGAATTTTCCTCAAGAAATAATCTAGTTACCATTTAATGGGATTTTCATCTTTCAATACATCCTTTTCTATAATGTGTGGTTTTCTTGGGACATTATGTAATGATTATATTGTTATTACTTTTTTGAAATGTTATTAACTAGTATAATTAAATAATTTTGAATTTTATTTTATTTCCCATACCTTATGCTATGTCTAATTAATGAAGGTTTTCCCGACTTTATTCTATATATATGTATGGTTTATGTTTATGTGATGGGTGGGATCATTAAATCCATCCACCTCATTGAGTAATGTGATATTGATATCTCATGAGATCAAGATATTAAGAGTGATCCTTATTTTGAGTATCTTTTTAAAATTTTATTTTGTGACTATTATTTCTTCTACCTATTGTCATCAGAATATGTATAGACATGATTTTGAATAGATGTGTTCACAATTTTATGTGTGAATTTTACTTATTATAGCTATTATCATAATATTAATCATGTACATAATTTCATAAATATTTTTTTACAAGTTAGTTACTTCTTTTTATTATAATGATATATTCCTATTTAAGGAATCTTTAATGATGATTACTTTTTTGACACCCTTACTGATCATTCTTTTGAATATGAATTGATTTTTGAGTTTATGATCTACAAATTTATATGTGTGAATATTTTACATTGAGAAGAAAAACATTATTTTTTTATCATAACCATATGATCATCTTATTTTTCATATATTGATATCTACCATTTTTACCATTACTTAGTATCTAAGCTCATAAATTTTTATATTTTACGTCCCAATTTTTTTAATGAATGGTTCTAAGTATGATATTTCAAGAAGGGTACTAATATGATGATAATTGTGGCTAATGATGCATATCTTTTTAGAAATAAACTAATTATATATCTAGTACCCAAATACACTAGACCGTTACTGTGTTTGAGTGACAATAATTATTATATGTATCGGCTGTTCATCTTCAATTATGTAATATTTATTTACGTTATTAGTTGGTAAAATCAGTATTAATAAGAGTTTTATATTGTGAGAATAACATATTGTAAGATTTTAAAGATCCTTGTTTAAATAATTTTATTATGTATATCATCTCCAAATACACTAAAAATTTATACTTTCTGGGTGCATATTGTTTTTAGATACATTGAATATTAATTTAAAGTGATTTCATAACCATTCATGCAATCCATGGGTTACCTAAATATTTTATTTGTTAATTCTACTTGTAATAGTTGGAATTTAGTTTTATTATATTTTAATGAAAATATCTCCCCTTTAAATGATTTCATTATTCAAAATTATTTACATTTATATAATAAACAAAATAACTCCAGAATAATAGAATAAATTTATTTATAAATTTATATATTATAATTATATTATTTTAAACGGTAAAAAAGTAGTGATATATAAATATTTGTAATTTTTCCTCATTAGTAGTTAAGAAACAATTAACATGACATTGGAAATATATTATAGGAGTGAGATGTTTAAAATTAATTAAATTATTACTTTAATTTAATTAAATTAACATAATTACAGTTTTATATTTAACTAATTTGAGGAGATTTGGGTTATAAACAGATATATTGGTTGATGAAGAGAATAAGAAAATATAAAATAAATGACGATTGAATATTACCTCATTATAGGTGGTGAAATTTTCCAGGACATTAACTATATAGAATCATTGAATGATATAACATCATAACTTAGCTAACGTAATAAGGGACTTAATAGATTTCATTTGGGTAGAATTGATTCTTTGAGATGTGTAAGGAAATATTTTTTTAAGGGGATGGGATGTATCTACAGATAAGAATAAGGATATGTTTCATATAAAAATATTTAATGACATAAAATTTCCACGAAACACATTGTAATGGTAATTTTTTTCATTATCATTGAAATTTGATTAAAAATATATATTTTTTGTTTCTTTAAATACCTTTATAAACTGTATTCATCAATTCAATACTAATGATAGAGGAAAAATAAAAAAAATTAATGCATCACATTATATTTTCATGATTTGAAAAATATTTTTTTGGTTTGTAATTTTAATTTCATGAATTATTTATCTTATTAGAAAAATTGTATGATTATAATATTCTATAATTGGATAGGTAATTATGACATATTTAAATATGTATTGAACGTATATCATTTATATAAAAACTATATTTGTAATTTTCAACTAAAAATTATAGTACTTCTAAAAATTACAGAATATAAGACAATAAGAAAAGACCACAATATGGTTTTAAAGATGAAATTTATTTAATCAAAACCATTTTAATTATTAGTAATTTTAATTATTAATATAAAAATTATGGGTTTTCACAAATACAATTTTCCAATATTAAACATACATGTTAAATTATTTTTAATTCCTAATGTTTTTTATGGTCATATATAATTTATATTTTATTACATTATCCTAGTAAAATTTCATATATATTTCATTTTTTATTTTTATGTTTGGTTACTCTTTTTATAGTATGGTCTATATTCTGAACATCCATGCTAATATTCTTAATGGTCATATTCTTACTTCAACAGTCATATTAATTTTCTAATTTCCATATTAACTCTTATAAATGAAAATTAATTCCATAATTATTTATTCACATCAATTCCTCATAACATTAAACATTTTTCTTTTAAAATAGTTATTTGATAATAAATGTTTTGACCCCTATTACATTATTTTTTGTGAGTTTAAGAATCATTAGAGATGAATGTGATTCACTTATTTCAATATGTGTAATTTTATTTTTTTTATTTTTATTATCACATTTTACTATTTTCAATTTTAGTAGTTGTATTTATTTTATAAATTTAGTTCTCCTAATTAATGAAATAATGTTTCTTTTGTTTTTCTTTAATGTGTTCCATGTTTTTATACTATACTATATTCCATATATATATTCAAATGAAAAATAATTTTTTTAAAATTATGGGTCCCTAAATATATATATATATATACATATTTTTTCATTCTAGTGAATCTAACACCTTGATACATCATGATTTATTTACTTTTAAATAAATTTAATCTCTTTCATAGATTACGATTCATGCAACACATATTTTAAATAAGTATACTCTATGAAATTATTGTTTATATACTTCTATTATATCAATGATATTAAGTAAGAGGGTATGAATAATGCGAACTATATTTAAAAAAAATTATTTTTATACATGTATAAAATAAATTAAATTGATATAAAATAATTATAAATAAAATAACAATCATTTATAATAAGAAATGTTTTCTCAAATTTAGTATATTTCTAAAAGTTGGTTTGGTCATGCTTTCTGTTCATATTAAAAATTAAATTTATTCCACTTTTAAAAGATTTATTTTTAAAATTTTCATAAATTTTTAAATAATAAAATAAAAATTTTCTTAATGACAATTTTGTGTATTTTTCTCAAATGTTTTGTTTTTTTAATGAATACTAAAAAATATTGATTTCATGAAAAATAATTTAGATTTAAATCATTGAAAAAGTTAATCTATATTCCAATTTTTTTAATAAAATTAGTTAAATTATATTTTAATAAAAAAAATATGCCCTCTTGAATCAATTTAATATTGAATTTTTAAAATTAAACATTATATAATTGTAAGAATTTTCTCCTATGAAATCAACTTTTTAATCGTGATTACAGATATAATTTTAAAGTATATCATTCCACTTCTATGAATTGATAATTTAAAAATTAATTACATGTTTTAAATCATTTAAACTTTATATTATATAACAACTTATACTTAATTTTTTAGCATTATGAATAGTAAAAGCAGAAGAAAAAAATTATCAAGGTTATGGTAAGAACTTATTTACAAGGGGGTTAAAATAAAATGATAAGTATTAAAATAACATAAGAAATTGTAAAAAAACACATTTATGTATATATTTAGACAAAATAACATCTAATGGTTGATATTCACATAATTTATTACACATTTTTAACTACAAAAAAGTGGGTGTAATTAATTCTTTCAAATAATTCCATGTGTTTCCTCTACCCCACTTATAAAAGGTTACCCCCTATCTACCCATTTTAATACATACAAATCCATTTATTGGATAATGCCAATAAAAATAATTTTATTAATCCACTCCAAATAGACTATATCCCTTTTTGATAATTAATCCACCCTTCAATAGATTTGGTAAAAAACTAAATAGGTCGTCTAAAGAACATGTATCATTCATAAAGGTTCATTTTTATTTTATTTATTCTTACACATATTTAAAATATTATTAAATAATTATATTATAACAACCCATTTATCTTTCATAAAATTACATTTTATTATTTTAATTTCATAAACATTATATGTCTTCTCTTCAATCATATGAGAAACAAAAATGTCGACCGTGTGTGTGACAGACCCCCACCTCACAAATCAATGAAGATTATTTTTCATCAGCACCTCTAATGGTAAAATATAATTTTGGGTTTAATCTGTATATAAAATATTTATTATATAATTATACACATTGAATTTTAATACAACATTATACTGTTTATTTTCAATTTCATTTAGTTAATGATAATGTTACTGATGTGTACGGATGACTACAACCACATGAAGAATTGTGATTCATTTTTCACATACTCATAACATGAAAGATAATTGTGATATGTTTAATTTAGATATGTGACATATATGAAATGATATAGATTTTGTAAAATTAATATATCACTCAATTTGTTATCTTTTCCCTTATTATTGGAATAATAATGTAGCTTGTGTGTACGTATGGTTTAACATATCCATGATACGATGTGATTCATTTCCTATGTCAAAAAATCAAGAAAGACTATGAAAACGAATAGATAGAGTAAATATAATACTTATAACATCTATATAACTCAGGAAATTATGGATCTTTACTTATAAATAATTAAAGGAACTTACATTATAAAACATGCATGATAAATCAATACAATTAACATCTGAAATTATGAAAACAATGAAATATTATTAACAAAATATGGTAAAACACTATTATAAGACCTAAAAAATGTAACACCCCATTATTTTACACTATTTACCTTTTTAAAAAAATTTAATCACTTTAATAACTTGCATTTCACAAAATTCCAAACTTCAACGAACTCCAAAATATTATTTTTTAAACACAACTATTATCACTGATATATTTATATGAAGGGAATAAATGAGATTAAATAAATTTTTAAAATGTATTTTAGGAATATTTATAATATAAATTCATTTTTTATCAATTACTTTGAAATGAAAATTAAAACCAATCTAATATAAATGAAGTGTTTTTATCAAAAATAGAATTTTTATACTCATAATGATATTTTTCTCAATAAATTAAATTAATTACTATTATTGAATGATATTACTTAAATTTTTACTATATATATTCAGAAAAATGTTTTTAAATTCATCTATTAATTTTAATGTCATATGTTCCAAATAATCTAATTTTAAGCATAAAATGATATTTTTTTTGTAAAATTTTTTTTGTCACCTTATGATGGTGAACCTATTTTAAAAAAATATTTAATATGTTTTATTTTTAAAAAATAGATTAGTTTTTATCTACTTTGATATAAAAACTATCCTTGGTTGAATTATTTGTAATTTTTTAGAGAAGTTTCATTTATTTATTAATTTTATAAAAGAATACATTTTAATTGAAAATTGATTTTTCATCAAATTTATTTATATAGTTAAATTTTAAAATAAATTTATTTTAAATAATAATTTTTTGATAAATAAACAAATAAATCCAATTTAAGTCATTTAAATTAATTTCATGTTGAAATTGGATGTAAAAACTTTCATAACATTTGAAAGTTTAACTTTAAAACCCCACATTTTCGTTCTGTCTGTTGGATTAATTTTAAATAATTTTTTATCAAATATGTGAATTAAATTTAGTTAAATTTATGAAATATTATTAATAAGAATTTTTAAATTAGGTTTTAATTTAAATATCTATTTTTAGGTATAAAAAAGGTATCGTGTTAAAAAAATTATTCATTGAGGTATAGTTAAAATAGTGACAAGGGTTAAAGTTAAAAAATATTAAAATACATAAATTTATAATATTTAATGGATTTTGGGTTATTTATAGACCCTATTAGAGCTCCAAAATATTAATTAATAAAAATAATCCCAGAAATTAATAACACCTCAAAGTGGATTGTTTTAAATATAATTTAATCATTATTTTAGTCACTTAAACTCGCGTATCCTCTAGTATAAATACAACCCCACTTTAAAAAACAATGAAGATCCTAAAATATATGATGAAATACCTCCTAATAACTATACCCATGTAGATGTTCATTTGGGATCAATAGCATACCAATCCAATATTCTATTATAAGAGAACTAAAGTAAGTTCGTGGAAGAAGAGGTAACAGTCTTCGATGGGAACTTTTCCTTTAGTTATTTCACCACCACTTCAATTATTAAATTATTTTACATATTAAATTAACTATGATTATGAAATATACTAATATATTGTTATTTCAAGGGTTTTATCACCAATTCACACACTTTTATCATCAATTAACACACTTTTATCAAATGTGACATGCAATCATCATTTTTGTGTGTGGTAGACAACCGGCTCACAAACTGTTGTTGTTCTTTATTCCATTTACACATTTCATGGTCATGAATAAAGATTTCTTTTTAGTTTATTTATAATATATGTTATATTTATAATTTATTTATGGTTCTATAGTTAATATATAACACATAACATCATGCTTACAATTTTTTGGGAATACGACAACATTATTTGTGGATGTGTGGACTAGAACCTGTTCAATTCTTTGTGATTAATTTTTTCTTTACATGGAATGTATTAATAATGGGTTTTATAAATTTATTTGAATTATATGAAATGAAAAATTATACTGTAATTATGTTATACATACATATAATTTACTTTTTTTCCTTTCAATAGGGCATAAAAATGGAAATGGTGTCTATGCGTACGTACGGCCTATCGTCTCCATGAATGGTGTATTCCATTTACAATCATTAAATATAATAGAATATTATAAATATATATAATAAATAAATATAATATATATATCATTGTTTAAATTTTATATATTATTAAATAATTATCTAATAAGATTAATAATAATTATCATGTCAAAATATACTCAAAAAACAAAGAAGTTATTAACAAAAATAATTAGAATACTCAGTGATTGTTAATGAACGTGAAATAATATATTTAAAAAGGATCATATATGATATAATAAATATTAATATGGTCTCTTAATAATTTAATAACATTCTTAAGACAATTATAATGTAGGATAAATTATGTTTTACCAAAAGGAAGTGTAAGGTAATGGTTTCCCACCCAACATAATCTTCCGTGAGATATATGACTTATTCACCACTTATTTATTTTGTGTGAAGCTTATAATACACATGAATATAATATAGAATATTTATACTTTAATTTATGGGTATTTACATATCTATATTAGAAATTATCTTTCATTAGTTTCACATTTCAAAAATTACCAAATCAGTAAGGTAATTTTGTCTCAATTTTCCAGATTTGAGACACATTTTTGTTATACACCAATATTCTTCTATGAGGTGAATATACCACCCATTAACATGTTTTAACATGAATATAATTATTTCAAGGATATTACATGTTTCATGTAATTATATTCTCTCTATTCTATTATAAATGTTTTTATTCAAAATCATTATTTTCTAAAAATGGTTTCTAATTTTTTTTAAATAAATTGTTAATCATTTTCAATGAAAAGGGATTTATAGATGTTTTATGATTTTAAAATAAATTTTCCAAATATAAATGATATTTTCATCAATAATTATTTTATGTGATCTCTCCTATGTATTTTCTATCTACGATAATATAATTCTAAAATACATTGACGTTACTGGTGATATTATTCAAAAATATTCATCATTATTATTTTACTATTGGTTTATGTTTATGAAACATATTTCATTCTCATAGATAATGATATGGGAACATTTTTATGAATCATATTTATATTTATAGGTTTTGATATGATTTATTTTCTTGTTTCACATATATATATTGATTTTATTATGTGATAAGTTGAACCTATACCATCATCTAAGGAATTGGGTAATGATGTAAAACTCATGAAAATATATTTTATGTGTAAACCTGATTACATGTTCACATTTTCATTCATGAACCTGATTAAATGACCAAAATTTAATTACTAAACTAGATTATATATTCATAATGTGTTTATCACAATTCTATATTTTAGTCCAAATATAATCATTTATGATTCATGTCTTCGAAATTTTTATAATTTATTATATAAACAAATGAATGATATTTGATCGATAGGGTATGATTTAAAAATGGTATACCATGTTCACGTACCCTTATACACATGTTATTATTATGTATCTTCAATATTTACCAATACCAAACATCTAAGATCACACTCTTTCTTATATTTATCTTTCCTAGGTTATAAGGAATTATATTAAATTAATAGTGTCTAGAAGGATATAACATGGATGATGTTGATGACCTATTGTGAATGTTTAGTGTAGTGGTAGATAATGGAACTATTTATGAGACCGTTTTTGATGAGCCCAAATTTTTAAGATTTTTTCCCTCATTATCTAAAACTGTAAACCTAAAATGACTATGGGTATATAGGTGATTCCATATTTACTTTCAATATTGTATGTTTTTTTTTGGTAAAAATGTGAGTCAGTTTTATCTGTTTAAAATTCAAAAATGTATTGTTGATGTTTCTAGATCCAGATTTGAAAGCACTGATTTTGGGTTTATAATTTTCATGTTGATTATATGTTTAGTGTCTTAGAAACCCTTTTTTCATAATGTTATAAAATTTTATGGTGATAAATGATATTTTTGAGACATTAATTTTTTAGGTAATCATGGGTTATTACATTTTGGAATGAAAAATCAATTTTATAATATATGAATTAACATTAAAACAAATTGAGGTAACGTTTTAAGATGTATCTATCATTTATAAAATTATATGATGATTATAATAATATATTTTTAAGAAAATTACAACCTAAAATATGGGTAAAAACATGTCTCATTTGGTAAGGTTGTAGGGATTAAACCCACAAATAAAGGATGGCAGTGGTGAATCACTTAGCACTAATGTATGTGATGTCCTTATTAAAATTAATTTTTTTATTTGTTAAACATTATAAATAATAATAACTAACTTAATTTTTCAAACATATAATTATCTATGGGATAACCATGGGATTAGATACTGATTTGGTGATTAAGTTATTAATGTCATTTCAGGAGATGTACAAATTTTTGGGAACTATCTATGATTAAGGTAAATAGAAAACTATGGGATTTTATTTGAAGAATAATGTTTTATTTATATTAATGAAGTGTGTATGATTCTATTTTATGGTGAGTTAAGATATTTATTGAAATGTTCAACATATCTTAGAGATTATTGGATTTAGGGAATTACTATTTTTGTATGATACATTAAGAGTGATTGATATTATTTGTGGATAAATAATAAAATTAATATAGGGAAACTATGTGATCAAATCCTTATAATTTTTTTAACTATAAAAATTGTCTATATTACTTTTTAGAAATTTTAATAATAGTTATTTATCTAGTGATCCATGTTTAAATATGGGTATTACTAATGAATTGTAGATATTAAAGTATTTTTTCATCATATAACAATTTATTATTTTTAGATGTTTATATCTAGTAAAAACCATTTTAGATTTGGTTAATGACTAATGACATGTGAAATATATTTAAATATTTTAGATATTTACTAATTGGTATAAGCTAATTCTTGTGATTCAGCCCTAAAAAAATTTATACTCATCTTTTTTAGAAGAATATGAGTTTTTGGTTGAAATTTATTAAATTCTTAAACTCTTCTTGTTAAGTATGTATATTACATCATGTTCAAATATATGTAAGTAATTTTTTTCCTAAACTCTTTGAAAACAATATTGAAAAAAATTTATTCATTTAATTTTATTTCCAAGAAGTAAATGATCTCTTTAACCCAACACTGATTTACAATTTTGTGATGGTAGACTTTTTGATGACCATGTTATCTATCACTTTTAATCAAAACTTGTTAGTTTTTATTATATTCACTAGTTTCAAATTCCACTAATGTTCTAATAATAATTCTATTTACTTGGTGATTATTACCTTCAACTTTTTCTCTTTTAAGTTAATGTTTTATTAGCCCATTTTTTATATGAGTTTCCCATAAAGGAAATTTTAAAACATCCATATTTGAAGTGGAATTTATAATTTTGAAGATGATATCTCCTGAAATTATTTTTCGTATCAGGATGGTTTCATATAAAATAAATATTCCATTGAATCCACCTTATGGTCATTATGTGTTATAGGTATCTCACCTAATTAATTACATACATGACCCTTCAAATGAACTAAATCAGAAGTTTTATGAGAGGATCAATATCCTTCTTATAATGAACTACCAAAATAGATTCTATGATATTGAGATAAAGTTCCATAAAAAATACCACTCACGTGGTTAACGATTTATGAGATACCAATCTATTAGATGAGGCTACAAAAGAACCTAAGTATGTGATGAGGCATAATAATCCTCATATGTTTATATCAGAGTAATGATTTTTAAGGGATAAATTAATTTTATATGGGGAAGAAACTAATGCCCTAATTTTTTACAAAATTTCACTTTTTTAAAATAAATTTAATCTCTTATATAACATAATTTTCACAAAATACTATGCTTAATGTAACTCCGAAATATTATGATTTTTTCACAACCACTATCACCTATCTTTTGGAATGGAAAGACTGAGTGAGATTAAATAAATTCTGAGAATACAGTTTACAAATGTTTATAAAATGAAATTATTTGTTACTATTTAATTAGAGATGAAAATAAAAAACCAATCAAACATAAAGGAAGTGTTTTATAAGAAAATCTATTTTTAAGCTGAAATAGTTATCCTGTATTAAAAAATAAAATTAATCACTATTATTAAAATATATTAATAATATTTATATAGTGCATATTCAATAAAAATTTATAAAATTCATATAACATGTTTCATTGTCTTAACATAAGAATAAACCTAATTATAAGAATAAACATTTTTATTTTTTTTTCTAAAGGCAGTTTTCCACCATTTGACAGTACACATACTTTAGAAAACTATGATTTGTTATTTTTTATTTCAAAAATAGACTTTATTTTATAAATAATTATATCAAAATTATCTTAGGGGGACTTTTTGGTATTTCTCAGGGACGTTTCATTTTTTAGTGAGTAGTAAAAAATATTTAATTTAAAATAAAAATTTATTTTTATCTAATTTATTTAAATAGAAAATGTACTTTTAAAATTGGTTTTAATGTATAATTAGTTGAATTATATGTCTATAAATCCAATTTGGTAAAATTTAATCAATTTAACCTTGAAATTGGATATAAAAAATTTATATCTTTTTAATGATTCAATTTAAAAACCCTCTTTTTCTTTATGTCTGTCATATTAATTTTAAATAATATCTTTTATTTGTGTGTTTTTTACTAAAAAATTTAAATAATCAGAATAATAAGATTAATCAAATATTTAAGTTCAATTTAATTTATTTACGTATAATAACTTTAATGTGGTAAAAGTATTATTTACCAAAATATAGGTAAAATACTGACAAGAGTTAATTTTAAAAGGTAAAAGCTTAACATATTTAAAAATTAAAACATTCATTGGCTTGTTGAGAAAGTTTTTAACCCTAAAAATCTTCCAAAATATTAATTAAAAAAAAGTATATGAAATTAAGGCCACCTCATTGTTGTTGTCCTGAAATATAAAATAATCATTATTTTAATAACTTAATCCCACATCTCCTCAAGAATAAATATTATCCCTAAACACCCCATTTCGACAAAAAAGTTCTTAAATCTCTTAAAATATCAAAAAAAACTCTAATACAAACTCTCCAAACATTCAAGTGTTCATAGACTCTCCAAAATACCAATCCTAGATCCTCTAATAATACATCTAAATGAATTCCACTAATGAAGATGTAATAATATTTCATGAGTGATTTTCTTTTATTTCATTATCTACATGTTAAATTTTTATAAAATATTTCTTATATAGTATCCTCTATATATTAAATATATTAATATTTGTTTATTTCATGGTTATTACCTATATATTCACTCACTTCTATAAAATAGGATATGTAATCACTGTTCGTGTGTATAGGGGACTACTACCTTACGAGCAGATGTCATTTGTTCATCCATTGTCACATTTAATGGTTGGGAATAATGATTTATTTACTATTTATAAGTGATATATATGATATAAGTAATTACCTTATTAATATGTATATATTATATAACACATATTATCTTGCTTCCCATTTTGTGGGAATACAGATACAATGTTTGGGGACGTTTGGACTATCGCCTCCTCAAAGTGATGTGATTCATTCACATATTACACAAAATGGATCAAGGATTGGTATAATAAAATTATATTTCACATATATAATAATAAAATGATACTGGAATTTTAATATATATATATATATATAATTTACTTTTATTTCATTCAATGTGACAGTAAAATGGAAAAACATTCATGAGTACGTATAAACAACTATTTCCATGAACAGTGTATTCCATTTCTTATAACTAAATATTATGTTTTATTTTGAATATATATATATATAATGAATATAAATTATATTTATATCATGGATTATATTATTTATATTATTAAATCATGATCTATGTAAGATAAATATCAAATAACATGTCAAAAATTACATAAAAAACGAAGTAGTTATATCCCAAAATATTTAGTATATTGGGAGACTATTAATTAATAAGTGATAATTTGTTATAAAAAGATTATATATAAGAAAAAAATATTAATAAGGTTCATTAATAATTTAATAACATTATTAAAAAATTATACAATATGTTAAATAACATTAGAACAAAAGTAAGTGTATATTAATCGTTTCGTGTCACAATTTTTCTTTTGTGAGAAATAAGACTTATTCACAAGTTATTTATTTTCATTGGTGTGTATATACAGACCATTAATGTAATATATGATATTTATCCATTAATTAATGGGTATTTACATATCCATTTTATGATCTATACTTCACATGTTTTATGTTTTAGAGGTTACCAAATTGGTCGAGTATTTTTTTTTATCAATTTTCTATCTTTGAGTCACATGTAGTGTCACAGACCAACATTATTTTATAAGGTTTATATGATTTGCATTGAAATATTTGTTTATGAATCTAATTATTTTCCTGATATTAAATGTTTCATGTAATTTTATTATCTCTATTGTATCATAACTTTTTTTATTCAAAATAATATTTTAATAATCATGTTTTCAAAAATATTTTTGAATAATTTTTTGAAATTTTTCAATAAAAATTATTTCTAAATGAATATGATTTAAAAATATTTTTTATAAATAAAAAATTATATATTCCTCTAGAATTATTTCCAATGGTCTCTCAAAATTATTTTCCATATAAGATAACAATATTTTATGTTACATATACATAATTGGGAATATTATTCAAGTTAGTTATCCTTATTCTCTTATGGTTGGTTTATGTTTATGAGACATATTTCTTTTCCATCAGTTATGCTATGATGAGATATTTATGAAAAATATATCATTTTAAATTTTCTTATATGATTTATGTTCTTATGGTATAAATATTTATGGTTTTCATTATTTGATAGGTAGGACCTATATCTCCCTCTAAACATTTGGTAATGAGGGAAAATCATGATTATGGATTCTATGACTGAATGTGATTATAGGTTCATAATGTCATGTGTAAACCTGAGTACATGTTCACAATTTAATTGTTAAAACTGGTTATGTGCTCACAATGTATTATGTGAACTTCATTACAAATTACCAATGTTATGTGTGAACTAGATTACATGTTCACAATGTTATTCACGACCCTAGTTCTACGTCCATATGTTTATATGAGGGCCTAATTTCATATCCTTAACATAATGAGTAAACTAATCTCTATTTACATATATTCACAATGATATAATTTTTTTTTGTCTGTCAAAATTCAGTGATTTATTCCAGTGATATTAATTTATGATTCATGTATTATTAATTTTTATGATATATTCTATTATCAAAGATATGATTTTTGGTATCATGTGTACAATTTTTTGAAGTAATTATATTGTTCAAATAAATATATATTCATGTTACACTTACATATATCAAATAGTTACCCTTACTGTGCATATGATCTCACCCTTTTTCATAAGATTATTTTCCACATGTTAAATGTGATGATATTAAATGAAATATATCAAGAAGTATTTTAGATGGATGATATTAATGACCTATTGTGAAAGGTAGGTATATTGGGAGATAAATTGGATTTTATGAGGTAGTTGTTTATGGGACCAATTTTTTAAGAGTACTCTCATATTTCTCTAAACCTATAGACCTAAAATATCTTTGGGTATGTAAGTGGTCCAATATTTCCCTTCAAAATTGTTGGTTTTTTAAATAAATTTTAGTCAAATTTATTAGTATTAAATTCAGAAATATAAAGACAATGTTTTCACATAGTATATGGAAGAATTTATTTTGGGATGTTATATAAATGATATTATAAATATATATAAAATTATATTATAAATTAATAACATGATTAGGACCAATATATATGAGTTTGTTTAATTTTCAACCAAAAGGTATTGTGAGGTGATAGATTTTATCTCAAATTTTATTTTATCATTACATATCTATTAATATGAACCTATTAAAATTTATTTGGTGTATATACATCCCATTTTAAGTATTTATCTTGAATAACCATTTCTTAATTATTATTAAATTTTCACTTCCTTGTTATTTTTTAAGGTATTTTAAATAAAATTTTGTCAAAGATGCAAAAATTATTGTACAGTATTAATTTTTATGATTGTTAACTTTAGATTGAATCAATCAATTTCTTATGATCATTTTAATTTGAACTTATATTTATTTTAAATATCCATATTATTGTATGATGTATTTTAATATTTCATAAATCATATAACATTTTTACATATGGTTTTTTCTTTGAATTTTATTTCATTAAATGAAGAAATGTTTATAAATCTGTATTCTTTACATAATATGAACATTTGATGCGAAAGAATGTTTATTAAAGGATTAGATAGATAATTAAAAATATGATTATTTATTTGGAATTTTAGTTATTGGTTCAGAAGAATTAATTATATCCCCTCTTTGCATCGACTTGTCTCACGATTCATATCAGTTGGATAAATTAGATGGGTTTTTACCCATATTTTTAAAATGTCTTGTGAATAGTCTTAAAAATAGAGGTATTATGACGTATTATATGATGATAGACAGTAATAATGAATATACATGATGGATAATTTTTCTGTTTTTATTATCCATGATATTTTAATATTGATATTATTTCTGGCTGTATTTTATTCTATCTTATTGATTGAATGATATTTTTTCCATTGTTTACATTTCTATATTGATTATGCCCTATTTTATGATAAATACACTGATTAAATGGAATATATATTTAGTTATCTATATTTACATGTTTAATATTCATTGTTTAATCATGATATAATCTTCTTTATTTTTCCTTTACATAACATTAGGGATTTACCTTATTTTGTTTCCTTTTCCAAGGTTATGAAGAAAAATCCGTTGAGTGAGTTTCAAAGATGCTGAGTAATTTATTTTTTTAATTTTCTTTTAAAAATTAAAAATATTTATCATTCATGTATTCTAGATTAAAAATATTACTAAAATTGTTCCATCCTTTGGGATAATATTAATTGTATCTTATGGTAGTTTAATAAATTGGGAACAAACTCTAGGTTACTGGGATCAGGGTCGTTATAATTGGTATCTGAAGATGTATAGTAGAAAAAAAATATGGACTAGGTAGAGGAAAACCTATATTAGGCAACATAACCATATAATTTACATTGAGGTGGATATAGTGTGATTTGTTCTATCAATATATCCTTTTTTGGATTATATAAGTGGATGTGTTTCTAGAACAATTCTAACTTGGGTTAACAACATTGAAAACAGTTCATTATCCATGACCTGACCATCACATAATTCACAATAATTGGATTTATCATGCACTTGGTTTGAAACTCATGAGGAATATGCTTTAGATTATCCACATTTTATTTAAATATCATTATAATGGAGTTTAAAGTATTTATATACCCAAAGAAACTATGTCCATGATTTTGAGATTTAGAATGCATTATTTTTTTTAATGTTAAGTGATTAACTGTATTGAGAATTAGACATTCTGATTTAAAATATATAATTTTGTGATCTAATATAGTATATTACATTTTTATGATAATAATCCTATATAGAAGGATAGAGTGAATACTCATGTCAAATGTAGAAATTTAAAAGCTAATAAATCCAATACTACTTGTATTGGAACAGAAAAAATCATCTCTATATTAGTGATGCTTAATTTTCTTTTGAAAAAAAATCCTTGCCCAAATGGAGAAACTTGTTCCATAATTTGATTATATTATGTTTTATAACTTCATGTTATATAATTCCACAATATTTATTAGGACTAGTAATATATTTATAGTTTTGCAGTAGATTAAGTCTATTAAGAAGATACTTATGGCTATATGATGTGATGAAATTGAAAAGGATACACTTATAGTGTACTATCTAAAGAGATAAAATGATAAATGGTGTTTATTGTTCTAGAAAACTAAGGAATAAGAAGAAATTAAACTCATGGACTTGAAAATTTTTAATGGTACCTTCTTGAACCAATATTTACCTCATCATAAATATACTTAAATGACAAGAAAGTTCCTCAACATAATTAAAACATAAGTAGAAAGTACATTTAAGTATGAATATACATTTATGATTTTATATATGTATTATTAAGATTACATACATAACATAGAGTGCATTATTGAACATTTTTTTAATTTTATAAGACAATTCCCTAAAGGGAACTAGTATCTAAATCTTTTTCATCATATGATGAAATATTTTTACGTGCCAACAAAATAGACAATAAATAATCGAAATACAAAATTTTTATGGGAAATCATGAATGCATTATGTATAATGATACCTAATAAAAATATAATTCATTTAACAATAATAATATAGTAAATAAATTTACATCCTATGTTAACTATGAAAATAATCATCTGAGGAAAATTTTAAAGGGCTTGGGAGTTTGTTATAAGTACGGAGATATAGGTCATTAGAGTAAATAATTAAAAGAGGATTAAACAACATTAATATTCAAGTTTAAAAAAATATGGAGATGAGGAACTAAAAAATGTAATTAACCAAGAGTTATTATAATCTGCCATAGAAGAGGGAAACGAGATAAGGATATGCTTATGTGATCACTACAACTGAGGTGAAAGTACCTAATGAATTGGTGGAAGGTACTTCAATAAAAAACCAAAAATTTATATAATGAACTATTTTATTCTAGATCATCAAACTATTTTATATATTACATATCTTCATTAAAAAATAGAAATTTCTCTATCACATTTTTAAAGACTCGTAAATTTCAAGGGAAATTTTTGCTTAATTTTCTTTGGAATTCTACGAGTACGTAGTTTCTAACGGCGCCTGATTCCGAGGCCCGGCATGCCCGAAATAATTTTCTGAAGTTTAGCTCAGGTACGTTGAGTGAACGAATGAGCGGGTTTTTTAACATTTGATCCGGTGCTCGGAATTGAAATCTGAAGGCACCGATGAAACCGCATCACCGGTAATTTCTTAGGAAGAGTTTTTCTAGAGTTGTGTGTTCTCGGGATGAGATGTTAAAAATTTGAGGAATAGAAATATAGTTGTTTTACAATTATATGTTTATTATGCCTCTAGTGGTTTATGAGTTATGGGAAAAGTAGTTTTGAGGAAGTGGGGTGGGGCCCACATGAGCCCCCACCTCCCTAAAATTCCTAACACCCCATTAAACACCTTATCCCTCTTTAATACATTTCAACCCCTCAAGTTTATGAGGAACCTTCCCTCCCTCTCTTTAATTAAATGCCAACATTTTTAATTAATAAGGATCCTTCCTCTCTTTTTAATATTCCACCGCAGCAGATTAACTGAGTGTGGCCCTATGTCATAAATCCCCCATTTATGACTTGCGTACCAATGATAAACCCACCACTCTTATTTAAAGGAGGCCAGGGGGAGGAGTTCTGGATGGCTTCTTCAAGCGGCGGAATGCAACAGCAAAGCGTGTCGCCTAGAACTTGGAGAGTTTTCCTCTTCCCCCAACGAAGAACGAAGAATGAAAATGCCTTCCTCGGCTTCATCCTTCCCGACGTTAATGGAATGATGCCCGTCTACCGCGACACCGTCTACCGCGACACCGATGAACACCTTCTTCAAGTGTAGGAGTTTGGTTTTGTTCGTGAATATTCTTTGCCATACAACATTAAATTCATAGCCGCTTGTTATCAAATTAATGGGAGGTGGTCGGACCGTATGAACATGACCGAACCTCCTACCCCTTTTTTGTGGTACTCGTTGCGTTTCGAACGAAGGCGGCACGGTGGAACAGCACCATGCAGGAACGAAGCGGAACGCGACGAAGGAGCGTAGCGTCATCACGCCACGTCGTTGAGGCCGAAATAAGTCGCGACCGGAGTCGGGCCGCGGCGGAGGGGCGCGGCACCGTCGTGCCGCGACGGGAGCAGGGCCGCAGCGGTGCAGGGAGCGGCTGGCGGAACCGCCGGCCACCGGCGCATGGAAGGCAGGACCCGCGGGGGTCCCGCGGCGGCACACCGGTCAGTCAACTCGGATGGACTTTTAGGAAATCTGGGGGTCTTAACCCCCGACTGTAAAAGAGGAGGGCCACCCATGGGGGCCGTTTCTCAATCAAGGGGGCGGCGCCCCTTTTCGCGTCTACTCGACTAGCGCCGAGCCGCCCCGCTCGGCCAGCACCGAGCCACCCAGGCTGGACCGGCCGCACAGGGCCGGGCCTCCCTCGCCGGCCCGGGGCGCGCCGGCTGGGCTAGGCCGCGCTAGTCGGGTCGGTCCATACCCTAGGGGGCTGGAGCCGGACCCAGGTTTGGTCGACCCAGTTCAGGCCGACCCAGGGGGTCTTGGGTCGGGTCTGTCTGGGCCCAAAACCCCTTAAATATGGAAAACCTCATTTAAAGAACCATAACATGGTCTATGGACCTCCGATCGACGCACCATCATTTTTGATGCGATCCTCGGAATGAGACGGTCGTTTTGGTATATTACACTCAAGGTTTCAGAGAACTTTTTGTATTGCCGGGTTGGTTCGAACACGCAACCAACCGGGCCCTCGGAGCGGAAATGCTTATAACTTGAGCTCTGGATATCCGATTGACATGCCATCGACTTTGTTGGATTCCTCTTGCTGAGACGGATCTTTTGGATTACTCCTCTTGAAGTTTGGATGCAGTTGGATTATGGTCGGGTTGGTGTTGACTTAAAAACCAACCAGGCCCCTGGGACGAAAAATGCAATAACTCTCAGACCAGGTGTCCGATTGATGCGTCGTCTATCGCGTTGAGTTCCTATTGTTGAGATGGAACTTTGGTATACATTAAATCCAGACTATATGTCAGTTGATGTATCGAACCCCTTGGATCGTGGAGTGGACCCTCAGGGAAACGAGCATGTTGTGTGCGGGAACCCTAGAGCTAGCTGCGACTGTGACGACGACGATGATTTTACTAGATCCTCTGTGGGTTTGACAAGGACGACTACCGAACTGGGATCCTCTATGGGTTCGACGAGGAAGACTGTGGGAGTAGATTTTCTGTGGGTTCTACGAGGACGACTACTAGATGGGATCCTCTGTGGGTTTGATGAGGACGACTACCGGACTGGGATCCTCTGTGGGTTCGATGATGACGACTATCGGACTGGGATCCTCCGTGGGTTCGACGAGGATGAATACCATACTGGGATCCTCCGTGGGTTCAACGAGGAGGATTATTGTACTAGAATCCTCCGTTGGTTCGACTATCATGCTAGGATCCTCCGTGGGTTCAACGACGATGACTACTATACTTGGATCCTCCGTGGGTTCGACAGCAATGACAACTAAACTTGGATCCTCCGTGGGTTCAGCAGAGACGACTACTAATCTTGGATCCTATGTGGGTTCGGCAGAGGAGATGATTCAAAGGCTACATCTAATCATGTCCACCCCTCTTCGTGAGTAGTATACCTGTGTGAGTTGATTCTTGAGTTTCAATCACTATCTTCGAGGTGATTGACTTGATATCCTGTGTGGATTGGATAATGCTTTCCTCTGTGGATTGGGTCATACTTTCCTGTGTGGATTACGTTTTACATTCCTGAGCGGACTGGATTGTACTTTAGCTCGTGAGTTAGAGTTGAACTGGATTTGATGACTTAGGTATATGTATGGTCATATACCTAATTGTATTGGATGATACTTTGTGATTTTATATTTTCTCTGTGGTTTATCCTTTGTGGATTTAGGGAGACCTTCGGGGGTCTCGGGGTCCCTACTGAGTATCATATACTCACCCCTGCATGGGCTTCGCCCGCACTACATTGTGTTGGTTGCAGACGACGGATATCACTGATCGTGGTTGAGGCTTGTAGAGCTAGATGATACCCGGAGGTGGACCTGACGACGAGAAGGAACCTAGAGATGGACTTCACGACGAGACAATACCCAGAGGTGGAATTGATGACGAGAGGGTACCCGAAGGTGGACTTCACGATGAGACGGTACCCAGAGGTGGCAGACGGATGTGGAGAGCCAAGGTGGCAATCTGTACCTACCCTTCAGGTAGGGACCCCGGAGGATTATCGAGGAGCATCTTGACACATTCCTGTTGTTTTGTATTTTTCTTGTACTTTAATGTTGGGCTTGTATTTCCAGCCCCCTATGTACTTTCAGCACACTTGTTATATTTCTTACTTAGTGTTTTCTTCCTCTTGTACTCTGGTTGTTTGTGTGTTTACGTTTAAAAAAGGTAATTCCTTCCCAGTTATAGGTATTTATGCCTTTGGTTCTAGTCGCCATCCCCTGACCTATGGAAGGCGGGCTTGGGGTTGTTACGACATGGGCCCTGGGGGACAGGTCGTGACAAATTGGTATAAGAGGAGTTCGGTTCTACCGCAAAACTTAAGACTCTGATCTTTCTTCTATGTGAAGCAATAATGTTAAGGGTATTGAGTGTGGTTATCTACCAGGGAGTCCAGTGTTGGTGTGGATGCCGACGTATTCATACACTAGGACCCTCACTTCTGATTTCAGACTCAGTGAACGAAAACATTGATTGAATGTGTGATTCAAAAGTTTTCTTTATGATTACTTGGCGCCAGCTCACCAGGTATACTGTTTTGACTGTGGCGCACCTGTTTCTTTTCAGGATGGCCCCACGATGGCATCCAGCTAGGGTTCCATGTGTTGTACGAGATGGCAGCCCACCGAGTGATGAGGCCTCGGTGCAGGGCCCTATTATAGCGGAGGCACCGACAGTACCTCTACCCACCGAGCCACCGATGCCACCAGCCCTAACCGCTGAGAGTGCACGTTGCCTTAGTGCACTGCACGAGTTTTAGTGTTAAAGACCGCCCGGGTTCTGTGGGGAGACGGACCATCAGGCAGCCGATGATTGGCTGGAGGATGTTGTTCAAGTTTTTGGGTTAGTGGGGACACCAGATGACCTCATAGTGATCCTTGCAGCGTGTCTCCTACACATGGAAGCAGGAAGATGGTGGAGCCTGATGCTCCAAGTGCACGATGAGGCATCACTTAATTGTATGGAATTTGAGATCCTCTTCTTCTCGGATATCGTCCCAGCCACCCTCATTGTGGTGCACATTCAGGAGTTACTACAGCTGCGGCAGGGCAGCATGACCGTGGCCCAGTACTCGGCGAGGTTTACTGATCTCCCATGCTACTCGACATATATGGTACAAGACCCATTCTTTAGGGCCTGGACCTTCGAGCAGGGACTGAGGCATGAGATCAGGGCTTCGATAATCCCCTTCAACATTTTGACGCAGGTATGGGTGTTGGAGAGAGCCCTTCTAGTGGAGAGTTTTCTCGTCGAGCAGTCACCAACGGCGGGACCCTCCGCAGGACGACCTATAGCAGAGTCTTCTGCAGCTGGCAGTAGACAGATGACACAGAGGTCCAAGAGGGCCAGACCATCTGATGGGCAATCTCAAGATGCACATTCGGTTGTATGGGGCACACGAAGGAGGGCCATCCACATGAGGAGAAGGCAGTTCTACGCATGCAGCGGGCAGGGTCACATGGCTCGAGACTTCCCGACTCGTCCTCCAGATGAGCAGAAAGTAATAGAGGGACCTCCCGGGCAGAGGTTCGACCATGGTGGTCCGTAGGGAGCAGGTGAACGAGGAAGAGGAGCTAGCCGAGTAGTGGGTGGTGGGAGATGCTTTGAGGCCCCACCACCACCACCACTAGGAAGACCACCCCGACCATAGGGAATAGGTGGATAGGGGAGAGCTAAGCTTCAGGCAGCTGAGGCTTACGACCATGGAGCTTCGGGAACAGATGGATAGGAGCAGGACTTGCTCCAGTCATGGATAATTTTTTTCATGTTGCTTCTGGCCTTGTTGATGTTGTGGTTTTGGGTGTTTTGTGTCTTTTTACTTAAGCTGCAATATTAGAAGACACTTTTCCTTGTGACGTTTTCATCATCTCTTTTTTTGTACTAAGAGTTTCTAGTTTAAAACTATTGACTTGACCATCACTTTTCCGATACCTAGTGGAGGAGACGCAGTGACCACACACTGATGCCGACAGTGTGACTCAACCCTTGGAGGCGAGAATAACGGTTGGATCTCTTGGTAGTAGCGTCGAGGCCTTATGACTCCATCCTTGGTATGGATTAGTATCATCCATGTCGGGATTGACTGTATTAGGGAAATAACGTAGTTAATCCAGGGGATGAGACCAGATTTCTCTTATCGACAGAGAAGAAATCATAGCAGCTCTCGTAGGACTAGAGAAGGTATAAGTCATCCCGGAGCGGATAAGGACAAGTTAGAGCCAACAGAAGTCTTATGCCGACAGGATGCAGAGACCACTAGAGTTCGAGGATAGTGACCACGTTTTCTTACGGGTCTCACCTCGATGTGTTTTACGGTGATTTGGCCGGTGCGGGAAGTTATCTCCATGCTTCATTGGACCCTTCTAGGCCCTCAACAGGGTAGGATAGGTGTTTTACCGCTTGACCCATCCTACTCAGTTGCACCAGGTGCACAAAGACTTCCACATATCTCAGCTGAAGAGATACGTGCATGACCTGACGCATATCATCGACCATGGGGAGCTAGAAATTAACAATGGGGTGAATTATGTGGAGGTTCCGTGAAGATAGAGGATCGATAGGAGAGAGTCCTACGTGGATGATCGATTCCTTTAATGCACCTCAGGTGGCAGTACAGGAACCTCCAGGAGATCACTTGGGAGCGGGAGGCTCAGATGCGTGCTCAGTACCCTCATTTGTTTCCCTAGTTTGAGATTTATCTTTACGGGGACGTAAAGCCCTGAGGTGGGAGTATTTTATAGACCATTAAATTTCAAGGGAAAATTTTTCTTAATTTTCTTCGGAATTCTACGAGTACGCAATTTTTGATGGGGCCTGATTCCGAGGCCTGGTGTGCCTAGAATAAGTTTTCTAAGTTTAGCTCAGGTACGTTGAGTGAACGAATGAGCAGGTTTTCTAACTGTAACGCCCCGACCCCAGCTACCCAGAGCCGGTGCATTACTTCGTAACATTGGCATGATCAAAAAAGATCAAGTCTCGAAAGACCGATAAGTTTTGTAGCCTTGGGAATACTAGATACATTCATAAGTTTTACATTACATCATAAAATGAAAAACTACTACAACAACATAATGTCTCCACAGTCCACACTATTATCCCCTCATAATATACCTGTAGGTCATTCATAATTTACATCTTTACTTCCTGAGAAAAAATAAAACATAGAAAAGGGGTGAGCTCAAATGCCTAGTAAGGATAACAATATAGCGGAAACTTTCATAAATAAGAATAAACATTTAAGGCAATATATAACTAAAACAAAAGCCTTTTAAACTTGAATATCAACATAATATGGCAAAAGTAAAATGAAATAATTCCATTTACTCATTCACAAGGATATTCTACTAATCGAATAATCACATGCAAAATCACTAACCACTTTAATAATGTTGGAATGCATAATGTCAAACTATCATAACCACGTAGTCAAGGCCTCGTGCCAAGACCACAAATAAGATTTTTTCAAGGCCTTGTGCCAAGACACTAGTTTGTCTCATGAGACCTGCCGATGCATCGAGGAGCTATAGCGGGCTCCACCCATCACATATTAAGTCCAATGCATTCCCATATGAAAAGGTTTAAACATAACATAATCATTCGTATTAAAACTAGCATACGAAATGTCAATAATTTCACCATAAAATATGAATGGTATAAAATAGCACATCCATAGTCAAACATATCACAAAACCTTCAATACAATATAGAAGTTTTGTATTATAATAAATCAACTTCAAATAAGCGTAAAATCCATCAAAGGATGTTGACATAGATGAAATCAAAACACTTTTTAGAGAAATATCTCTTTCTATTTTTGAAATCATTTAAGAGACATATAAAACAAAACATTTTCTTGTAAATATTCTTATAAGCTTGTAAGTAAAGCTTTGAAGATTTTATAACGGCGGAAAATAACCGCACCCGCCGTATAAGTTAAAAAAACATTCTTACCTCAATTCTGTTGAAAAGGTTAAAAAGGACCTTGTTTTGAAAACGACGGAAAGATTCCTCTTATAAAAAGTCAAAAAGGGTATAAATGACTTTAAACCATATTCTTGTAAATAATAAAAATGTTTTGAAATACATTTTGAAGAAACATGGATGTGGATGATAACGAGGTCCCAGTAGATAATTATGTATAAACAACCTTGGATAATGAAGAGGTTGTGAAGTAAACCCTTACCTTGTACTTTTCCTTGGTTGGGGTAGGTTAACCTCCTGTATAATGGTGAAATAATTGTTATTAAATTATAAGATAATCATATACATTCATATGATATCATATATGATCTTTTAACATTGCTTTGTTAACAATATCTTAGATTTATCGTTGTTTCGGGTGTTAACTTACTCATTTTCTTATATGTTTTGTTACGTAAGACATGTTTTTCAAGGATAGGTTGTATCTTATTCATATCCAGAATGATATCATGTCCTTAAACATTATTTTTAAATTATCAAATGATAATTATACTTGAATGGATACGACGGAGAATGAATCTCGTCGCGTTCATGGAGACGGTAGTCCGTACGTACGCACGAGCGAGAATATCATTATTTTGATATAATATATAATTGGATAGTATATCATATATAAAGAATCATTATCATGTTATATTTATTATTTACATGAATTACATATCATTATTATACCCATCTAAATAATAATATATTGAATAACAATTACACCACGACGTGGAGACGGTAAGCCGTACGTACGCACGTATGGTGACATGTCATTAAAATGATGGGTAGAATACTGAATATGGTTGTTCCATATTTATAATAACATCACAGTATATAGAAGATACTGGAGTTATAATTTTAGAATTGAAATAATAGACAAAGAGGGAGTGGAAGAAGAAAGAAACATGAAAGAGGGTGATGAAAATGTTACCTCTTCTTCGGGTTCTTCCTTTTGATTTGATCAAAAGGACTCCTTAGGATGGCTTTAGTACTAAAGTAAAGCTTCTAGGATGAAGGGAGAAATGTTGGGAGATTATTTGGGCAGAGGTTGGCCGAACCAAAAGGCTTGAAAGTGTGAATAAGGTGATAGAGGTGGGGGCCTTTTATAAGAGGAGAGGAGGGGAACTTTTGGAAAGATTGAAATGTTACATTATTATACCATCCTTTTCGGATTATAAAGGTCCCACACTTATATAATTCGTGGCTAAGGTGATAAGGGTTCGAAATCTCTTCATCCAATAGGCTTTGGACAAGTTTAAGCCTTGGAGTTTTCATTATCTTCTCATTTTATATTAATCATTAAATAATGAGGTCATCGCCGCATCATAATGATGTCATAAATAATTTAATTTATTAAATGTATAAAAATTATAAAAAAAATACTATGATGTAGGAAATCTTTTTATATTTCTAATGAATATTTATAATCAAAATTTGGACTTGTGTAACCCCACTAAAAAACTGTTTTAGTAAGACAACTCATGTTTGTGTCAATTTACTTTTAACATTAAATAAATATATATTAATGTCATTTTCCAAATAAAGTGGCTCCATGGGGTCCCCAAGTTGACCCATGGGTTGTCTTGGTCGGCCATGACTCATCCAATAGGAGTAGGACAAGTGTCATGATCATCTCATATTAATAAAACATTATTTGTACCTTAAACTACACTAATTACCTCTAATCGCGATTAAGAACTTAAAAGTTACTATTCACCAAAAAATTATTTTAATCTCATTGAACCACATTTTACTTCTTAATGACAACCATGTATGTATGATTTTTGAAAATCAAATCACAGAAGTGGTAATATTTCATTTAAACGAAAAATCAGTTATTTAACTACCACTTAGTGGTTTCACTATTCATCAAAAATTGAAGTTTTTCAGAACAATGCCAAAATTTCACCCTAAGCTATAATTGATATTCCGAATTCAAAAATGATGACTATTTTAAAAAATTTCAAATATATAAGTTTCATTAATTAATTTTATAATTAATTCCCGTTGTCACAACAAATAGCGTGTTTTTAAGAAACAATTTATATCAAAAGATTGGCAATTGTTTATGTCCAATTTCAATGTTAAATTAATTATAATGACCACCATTGGATAAAATGGTAAAAATATATTCTAATTATACCTCAAAACCACTAAATAGTATAATTTATCACTATAAATTATTTTGATTAAAAAAGTTGTTTTTAAGTAATTTTCACTATTCATAAAAAATTAGAAGTTCTCAGAAAAATACCAAAAATTCAACATAGGCTAATTTCGATATTACGAATACCAAAATGAAGTCCATTTTGAAATATAAAATTTCTATAATTTTAAAAGGTGGTTATTACTATTCATAACGGCTACTTCGATTAGTCGCGGTGTTTTAGAACTCGAACTTGCGTACAATGCAAGCTATTGCATTATTGAAAGAGAGGGGTATCGTGGAAGCTCGGGGTGTTACATTCTCCCCTCCTTCAATAAATTGCGTCCTCGCAATTTGATATTTTTCTTTGAAAATAAAATGTTGAAAATAGAAAATACCTTTGAGGAAAACCCACATCGGAAATAAGGTTAATAAATATATAACATTAAAAGAAAGCAAGATAAGTACAAAGGTCACCCGATATAGCCCATTCTAGGATTATATGAAAATATGGATATGGAAGAAAAAAAACCATCAAGGTCTGATGGAGAGTTTTAGAAAACAGGATTAGGAGAAAGTTTAACCACAAGAAAATCACAAACTTGTGATTGGTTAAACGGTCATTGAATCCCCAGTTGGAAAAGTTAACCGACAACATTTTTGTTTTAAGTTACCTTTTATAATGTTGAGGAATTTATTTAGGAGATTTACTAAGAACGTAAGGGAATATACATACTTGTTATTTATACTTTCATTCGTTAATAAATTTTTACCACAAACCCAACTTTTACTCCCAATGGTAACGGAACTCAAAAATATTCTATTTATCCTAATTGTATAAGGTTCCAAATGTTAACACATACCATTTAGATTAGTAAAACGATTTTGTAATAACCAGGGACTTCCTGTAGGCTAGTGGTAGGAAATAAAGGCTTGTCGCACTATGGTTGTGGGTTCGATTCCTGCAGCTTTGTCCGACGCGACGAGTTATGCCCCACCCTGCAGGTTGTCCTTTTCCTAAAAATATAGTACTATACTATTCCAAACATAATCTTCATAAATGTTTTAACCTTAAACAATACTATCCAAAGTTCAACTTAATCCATTCCAACCTTTATAGTTATCCAAAATACCTTCGTCCAGACTTTCTCTAAAAGGTCTCTAAATTCCAAAATCAATTGTAACATCAGATTCCCCAAACAAAGAAAAGTTTCTCTTATTGTCACATACTAAAAATATGATTACCTTAATCATATTAAAACCTTACTGAAATCAAAAAGTACTGCAGTACAATCCATATATATATATCACATTATTCTTATAACCATAATATAATCCTTGAGTCCAAAAGCACCAATACATTAATTATTCCGCTTCAACTGTAGTCACAGCATAAGATTGGCCTTGATCCCTTGGCCTTTTCTGAGGTAAGTTTCCCTGACGCTTAGGACATTCATTTTCATAATGCCCTGTTTCCCTAAAATTTTAGCATTCAACTTTGACATCCTCTTTCTTTCCCTTGCAATCACGATCCTGGTGACCCTTTTCTCCACATTTATAACAAACTCCCATTCCTTTTAGGCAAGTACCAGGGTGATTCTTCCCACAATTATCACATAATGGAAAATCCTTCTTTCCCTTTTTCCCTTTATCTGTCTCTTGTTCCACCGTTCTCTTCTTCTCTTGCTTTACTTTGTTGTCATAAGACTTAGAGAATTCCTTTTCTGTCTTGATAGCACACGAGACAATATCTTCATATGATGAGAAGGATTGTGATACTAAATCCTTACGGAGAAATGGTTTTAACCCATCAAAGAAACGATCAATCTTACTCCTTGGGTTATGTATATAATCAGCAGCATGCCTCGCTAACCATGTAAAGTTAGCCTCATACTTTGCGACATTCTCATCCTCCTTCTGCCTCAAACTCAGAAATTGCCTTTCCATATCTGCTCGATGGTCACGAGGAAAATATTTTTCTAAAAACAGATCTTTGAACTCCCTCCATTCCATATTCGATACGTCGTCATCTTCCTTTGTGTTTTGAATCAGCGACCACCACTGATCGACATCTCCAGTGAGGCGGTAAACTGCCATGACAACCTTCTCCCTTTCGTTACTCCCCAAGGCAAGGAATATTTTCTCTAAGGAGTTTATCCATTGCTCAGCTACTAATGGATTTGTACCCCCATTGAAGGTTGGTGGCTGTTGCCTCATGAAACGGTCTAGCATTGATCCTCCACGTTGCGGATCAGGGTGCTCCATACGAGTAAGGTTATTATTCATAACCTGAGTGAGTTGTCCCAGTATGGTAATAAGTTGATCGACACCAGTTGCATCACCAGTCCCACTATAATTATCTTGAGCAGGAGTGAAATCCCTACATGGAGTGTGTGCATTGATACGGTTTCCATTTCTTCCAATAGGCGCCATTTCTAAACAATGGCATAAACTAGATCAGTTTATGAATCAAAATACATAATCCTGTACTTATAAAACACTTAACATAAATTGAACTATTTATGGATATAATCCATAATCATAAAAATGTTTTCTTTGAGGAAGTATATACTCATAAACCCTTCATAATGATTTGTAGAGAAAATGAGAGTTATCCTAAGCATATCCCCCGGGAGTGTCGTAACCAAGAGTGCAGCAAGGCCCGTTGTCGTGCACCAGTTCCCGTTCGAGTCTAGCTCAAAGCGGTGTTTTCGGGTTTTACCCCTAGGAACATCTGTGCCAGAGCCGCCTCTACCTGCTCGTATCCAGACAGGGATGTATTGCTCGGAAAACTCACAAAATCTCTACAATACCAAAATTCTAGGAAGTTCTTCTATACTAATCCTCAAAGTTCATCTTAGGTCTATGTGCTCTAATCAGAGTTTATCTAAATATAGCTTTCAAGGTTTGTAATAAACTTCCTCTGATACCAACTGTAACGCCCCGACCCCAGCTACCCAGAGCCGGTGCATTACTTCGTAACATTGGCATGATCACAAAAGATCAAGTCTCAAAAGACCGATTAGTTTAGTAGCATTGGGAATACTAGATACATTCATAAGTTTTACATTACATCATAAAACGAAAAACTACTACAACAACATAATGTCTCCACAGTCCACACTATTATCCCCTCATAATATCCCTGCAGGTCATTCATAATTTACTTCTTCACTTCCTGGGAAAAAATAAAACATAGAAAAGGGGTGAGCTCAAATGCCCAGTAAGGATAACAATATAGCGGAAACTTTCATAAATAAGAATAAACATTTAAGGCAATGTATAACTAAAACAAAAGCCTTTTAAACTTGAATATCAACATAATATAGAAAAAGTAAAATGAAATAACGCCATTTACTCATTCACATGGATATTCTACTAATCGAATAATCACATGAAAAATCACTAGCCACTTTCATAATGTTGGAATGCATAATTCCAGACTATCATAACCACGTAGTCAAGGCCTCGTGCCAAGACCACAAATAAGATTTTGTCAAGGCCTTGGGCCAAGACAATAGTTTGTCTCATGAGACCTGCCGATGCATCGAGGAGCTATAGCGGGCTCCACCCGTCACATATTAAGTCCAATGCATTCCCATATGAAAAGGTTTAAACATAACATAAACATTCGTATTAAAACTAGCATACGAAATGTCAATAATTTCACCATAAACTATGAATGGTATAAAATAGCACATCCATAGTCAAACATATCACAAAACCTTCAATACAATATAGAAGTTTTGTATTATAATAAATCAACTTCAAATAAGCGTAAAATCCATCAAAGGATGTTGACATAGATGAAATCAAAACACTTTTTAGAGAAATATCTCTTTCTATTTTTGAAATAATTTAAGAGCCATATAAAACAAAACATTTTCTTGTAAATATTCTTATAATCTTGTAAAGAAAGCTTTGAAGATTTTATAACGGCGGAAAATAACCGCACCCGCCATATAAGTTAAAAAAACATTCTTACCTCAATTCTGTTGAAAAGGTTAAAAAGGACCCTGTTTTGAAAACGACGGAAAGATTCCTCTTATAAAAAGTCAAAAAGGGTATAAATGACTTTAAAACATATTCTTGTAAATAATAAAAATGTTTTGAAATACATTTTGAAGAAACATGGATGTGGATGATAACGAGGTCCCAGTGGATAATTATGTATAAACAACCTTGGATAATGAAGAGGTTGTGAAGTAAACCCTTACCTTGTACTTTTCCTTGGTTGGGGTAGGTTAAACTCCTGTATAATGGTGAAATAATTGTTATTAAATTATAAGAGAATCATATACATTCATATGATATCATATATGATCTTTTAACATTGCTTTGTTAACAATATCTTAGATTTATCGTTGTTTCGGGTGTTAACTTACTCGTTTTCTTATATGTTTTGTTACGTAAGTCATGTTTTTAATGGATAGGTTGTATCTTATTAATATCAAGAATGATATCATGTCATTAAACATTATTTTTAAATTATCAAATGATAATTATACTTGAATGGATACGACGGAGAATGAATCTCGTCGCGTTCGTGGAGACGGTAGTCCGTACGTACGCACGAGCGACAATATCATTATTTTGATATAATATATAATTGGATAGTATATTATATATACAGAATCATTATCATGTTATATTTATTATTTACATGAATTACATATCATTATTATACCCATCTAAATAATAATATATTGAATAACAATTACACCACGACGTGGAGACGGTAAGCCGTACGTACGCACGTATGATGACATGTCATTCAAATGATGCGTAGAATACTGAATATGGTTGTTCCATATTTATAATAACATCACAGTATATAGAAGATACTGGATTTATAATTTTAGAATTGAAATAATAGACAAAGAGGGAGTGGAAGAAGAAAGAAACATGAAAGAGGGTGATGAAAATGTTACATCTTCTTCGGGTTCTTCCTTTCGATTTGATCAAAAGGACTCCATAGGATGACTTTCTTACTAAAGTAAAGCTTCTAGGATTAAGGGAGAAATGTTGGGAGAGTATTTGGGCAGAGGTTTGCCGAACCAAAAGGCTTGAAAGTGTGAATAAGGTGATAGAGGTGGGGGCCTTTTATAAGAGGAGAGGAGGGGCACTTTTGGAAAGATTGAAATGTTACATTATTATACCATGATTTTCGGATTCTAAAGGTCCCACACTTATATAATTCGTGGATAAGGTGATAAGGGTTCTAAATATCTTCATCCAAGAGGATTTGGACAAGTGTAAGACTTGGATTTTTCATTATCTTCTCATTTTATTTTAATCATTAAATAATGAGGTCATCGCCGCATCATAATGATGTCATAAATAATTTAATTTATTCAATGTCTAAAAATTATAAAAAAAATACTATGATGTAGGAAATCATTTTATATTTCTAATGAATATTTATAATCCAAATTTGGACTTGTGTAACCCCACTAAAAAACTGTTTTAGTAAGACAACTCATGTTTGTGTCAATTTACTTTTAACATTAAATAAATATATATTAATGTCATTTTCCAACTAAAGTGGCTCCATGGGGTCCCCAAGTTGACCCATGGGTTGTCTTGGTCGGCCATGACTCATCCAATAGGAGTAGGACAAGTGTCATTCTCATCTCATATTATTAAAACATTATTTGTACCTTAAACTACACTAATTACCTCTAATCGCGATTAAGAACTTAAAAGTTACTATTCACCAAAAAATTATTTTAATCTCATTGAACCACATTTTACTTCTTAATGACAACCATGTATGTAGGATTTTTGAAAATCAACTCACAGAAGTGGTAATATTTCATTTAAACGAAAAATCAGTTATTTAACTACCACTTTGTGGTTTCACTATTCATCAAAAATTGAAGTTTTTCAGAACAATGCCAAAATTTCACCCTAAGATATAATTGATATTCCGAATTCAAAAATGATGTCTATTTTAAAAAATTCCAAACATAAAAGTTGCATTAATTAATTTTATAATTAATTCCCGCTGCCACAACAAATAGCGTGTTTTTAAGAAACAATTTATATCAAAAGATTGGCAATTGTTTATGTCCAATTTCAATGTTAAATTAATTCTAATGACCACCATTGGATAAAATGGTAAAAATATATTCTAATTATACCTTAAAACCACTAAATAGTATAATTTATCACTATAAATTATTTTGATTAAAAAAGTTGTTTTTAAGTAATTTTCACTATTCATAAAAAATTAGAATTTCTCAGAAAAATACCAAAAATTCAACATAGGCTAATTTCGATATTACGAATACAAAAATGAAGTCCATTTTGAAATATAAAATTTCTATAATTTTAAAAGGTGGTTATTACTATTCATAACATCTACTTTGATTAGTCGCGGTGTTTTAGAACTCGAACTTGCGTACAATGCAAGCTATTGCATTATTGAAAGAGAGGCGTATCGTGGAAGCTCGGGGTGTTACACTGACTTTTGATCCGGTGATCGGAATTGAAATCTCAGGGCACCGATGAAACTGAAATGCCAGTAATTTCTTAAGAAGACTTTTTCTGGAGTTGTGTTTCCTCTGGATGAGATGTTAAAAATGTGAGGAATAAAAATATAGTTGTTTTACAATTATATTTTTATTATGCCTCTAGTGGTTTATGAGTTATGGTAAATGAAGTTTTGAGGACATGGGGTGGGGCCCACATGAGCCCCCATCTCCTTAAAATTCCTAACACCCCATCAAACACCATGTCCCTATTTAATACATGTCAACACCTCAAGTTTATGAGGAACCCTCCCTCCCTCTCATTAATTAAATGCCAATGTGTTTAATTAATGAGGATCCTTCCTCTCTTTTTAATATTCCACCGTAGTGAATTAATTGAGTGGGGACCTATGTCATAAATCCCCCATTTATGACTTGTGTTCCAACAACAAACCCACCCCTCCTATTTAAAGGAGGTCCGGGGGAGGAGTTCTGGACGACTTCTTCAAGTGGCGGAACGCTAGCAGCAAAGCATGACGCTTAGCACTTGGAGAGTTTTCCTCTTCCTCCAATGAAGAACGAAGAACGCTGACTCCAACCTCAGCTTTATCCTTCCCTATGTTGATGGAACGACACCCATCTAACGCGATGCTATATACCACGACACCGAAGAATGCCTTCTTCGGGGTAGGGGTTTGGTTTTGTTCGTGAATATTCTTTTCCATCCAACATTAAATTCTTAGCCGCTTGTTATCGAATTAACGGGAGGGGGTCAGACCGCACGAACACGGCCGGCCCTCATCTCCCTTTGTTGTGGTACTTGTTGTGGCTCGAACGAAGGTGGCGCAGAGCAACAACACTGCGCGGAAACGAGAAGGAACACGACGAAGGAGCGCGGTGTCATCGCACCGCACTATTGAGGCTGAAAGAAGCCGCAGACAGAGTCGGGCCATGGCAGAGGGGCGCAGTGCCGTGTCGGGGAACCACGAAGAGGCCGCGGCTGAAGCGGGGCCGCGGTGGTGAGGCGCGGCACCGTCGCGCCATGCCGGTCAGACAAGACCGCTGCTTAAGGCCACAATGGTGCAGGGAGTGGTGGCCACAACCACCGGCCGCCAGCGCATAGAAAGCGGGACCCGTGGGGGTCCCGCAGTGGCACCCCGGCCGGTAGTTTCGGAAATCCGGGGGTCGTAACCCTCGGTTGGAAAAGAGGAGGCCCCCCACCCATGGGGGTTGTTTCTCAATAAAGGGGGCGGCACCCCTTTCCGTGGCTGCTCGACCAGCGCCGAGCTGCCCAGGCTGGACCGGCCGCACCTGGTCGGGCCGTCCGCGCCGGCCCGGGCCGCGCTGGTGGGGCCGGGCTGCACCAGCCAGGCCGAGCCTCGCCCTATTGGGCTAGACCCAGACCCATGTTGGGTCCCCCCCGTTCGGGCCGACCCAGGGGGTCATGGGCCGGGTCGGTCCGGGCCCAAAACCCCCGAAATTTGGATAGCCTCATTCAAAGGCCCATAACATGGGCTATACACCTCCGATCGACACACCGTCAGTTTCAATGAGATCCTCGGATCGAGACGGTCGTTTCGATATATCAAACTCAAGGTTTTGAAGAACTTTGGGTACAACCGGGTTGGTTCGAACACGAAACCAACCGGGCCCTCGGAGCGGAAACGCTTATAACTTGAGCTCTGGACGTCCGATTGACGTACCATCAACTTTGTTGGATTCCTCTTTGTGAGACTGTTCTTTTGGCTTACTCCGATCGAAGTTTGGACACATTTGGAGTACGGTCGGGTTGGTTTTGACTGAAAAACCAACTGGGCCCCTGGGACGAAAAAGCCAATAACTCTCAGACAGGGCGTCCGATTGACGCGCCGTCTGTCGCGTGGAGTTCCTATTGTCGAGACAGAACATTGGGATACATCAACTCCGAACTAGGTGTTAGTTGATGTATTGAAACCCTCGGCTCGTGGAGCGGACCCTCCCGGAAACAAGCATGTTGTGTGCGAGAACCCTAGAGTTGGCTGCAACTGTGATGACAGCGATGATTATACTGGATCCTCTGTGGGTTCGATGAGGACGACTACCGTTCTGGGATCCTCTGTGGGTTCGACGAGGACCACTAATGGACTGGATCCTCTATGGGTTCAACGAGTACGACTACTGGACTGGATCCTTTGTGGGTTCTATGAGGATGACAACCATACTGGGATACTATGTGGGTTCGACGAGGATGACTACTGGAATGGGATCCTCCGTGGGTTCGACAAGGATGACTACCATACTGGGATCCTCCGTGGGTTCGACAAGGACGACTATTGTACTGGGATCCTCCGTGGGTTCGACTACCATGTTGGGATCCTCTGTGGGTTTGACGATGATGAATACTATACTTGGATCCTCCGTGGGTTCAGCAGTGGCAACTACAAAACATGGATCCTTCGTGGGTTCGGCAGCGACGACTACTAAACATGGATCCTTCGTGGGTTCGACAGAGGAGATGATTCAGAGGCTACATCTAATCATCTCCACCCCTCTTTGTGAGTAGTATACCTATGTGAGCTGAGTCTTGAATTTCAATCATTATCTTCGATGTGATTGACTTGATATCCTGTGTGGATTGGATTATGCTTTCCTGTGTGGATTGGGTCGTACTTTACTGTGTGAATTTAGTTTTACTTTCCTCAGTGTACTAGATTGTACTTGAGCTCGTGATTTGGAGTTGAACAGGATTTGATGACTTAGGTATATGTATGGGAATATACGTAAGTAGTGTTGGATGATACTTCGTGATTGTATCTTTTCTTTGTAGTTTATCCTTTGTGGATTTAGGGAGACCTTCGGGGGTATCGGGGTCCCTAATGAGTACCGTATACTCGCCCCTACACGGGATTCACCCACACTACATTGAGTTGGTTGCAGATGACGAACATCACTGATCGTGGTTGAGGCTTATAGAGCTAGATGGTACCCAGAGGTGAACCAGATGACGAGACAGTACCCAGAGGTGGACTTGACGACGAGATGGTACCCGAAGGTGGACTTCACGACGAGACAGTACCCGGTGGTGGCAGACGGACGTGGAGAGCCAAGGTGGTCATCTGTACCTACCCTTCAGGTAGGGACCCCGGAGGACGATCCAGGAGCAGCTTGACACCTTCCTGCTATTTTTTCTTTTTCTTGTACTTTACTGTTGGGCTTGTATTTCTGGCCCCCTTTGTATTTTTAGCACACTTGTTATATTTCTTAATTCGTGTTTTATTCCACTTATACTCTGGTTGTGTGTGTGTTTATGTTTCATAAAGGCAATTCCTTCCTAGTTATAGGTATATACGCCTTTGGTGCTAGTCGCCAGCCCCTGGCCTATGGAAGGAAGACTTGGGGTAGTTACAACACGGGCCCTGGGGGACGGGTCGTGACAACATTAAGAATAAATTTTAGAGTAAAAACTCTTAGTGAATGTATCACTAAAATGGGAATGTACTAGTGAGTCCAGAACATTAAAAAAACATTACTTATTATTGGAATTTATTTTCATACCTATGGATAACATAAATATATTACATATTATGCCTTATATTTTAACATACAATGATAAAAAATTTATAGTTTAAGTAAATTATGATTCTTGATGATGATTTAGAAGTTTTTATCTTTAGAGTAGATACTTCATCATCTGAGTTATGTCTAGATCAAATACCAGTAGCTATTATTAATGAGATTATTGGGGAATAAGAGAAAAAATATATGTGAATGGAGAAGGTAATAATAAATTTTATTATTTAACAATTATAATGGAATACAATAACATATTTTCTAAGGAATTATCGGGACATATATCAGAATATTATTTTTTATTTTTATTTGATTTAATCCCTAATATTGAACTAGTATAAAAATATCTATATAGAATTGCCATGGTAGAATTACAAGAGTTAAAGAAATAACAAGAAGATTCATGTGGTATGGTTTTACTACCCTTATTGTTTCACCATAGGGATCCCATCATCTCTTCATTAAGAAAAATGATGGATCCATTAGGCTGAAAATCATTATAGAGAAATCAACCATATATTAATAAAAAACTTTCTTTTTCCTAACATCGGTGAGATAATCAATAATTTCATAGAGATCAATATTTTTTGAAGTTTTACCATCATTATGGGTATAATAAATTGAGAGTAAATAAGGAATACATTCCAAAGAATAGTTTCCAAATAAGGTATAGAAATTACAAGTTTGTAGTAATTCCATATAGATTGACTCATACACCCTCTGTTTTATAGATCTAAAGAACATATTATTCAAGGGATTTATTGATAATATTTCATAATAATTATTAATGATATCGTGGTGTATTATGGAAGCTACTACAACTAGGGGAATAACTTCTAAACCATTCTATGGACTCTTATATGGAAATAGTTACAATGGAAAATGAGTAACTATTCTTTATAGATTCAAGAAGTTTCTTTTCTTATCAATATTTTCTCCATGTATGGAATCTCCATCAATACTGTGAAGAAAAATGTAGTTAGAGAATAGAATAAACCAATGAGCATAACTGAGGCATGTTTCAATGGTTCGGAAGGTTACTAGAATTAATTCGTATAGTATTCTTCCGTATTTTCTAACTTGTTAACCAAGCTTACATGTAAAGTGGATATTTTCATTTAGAAAAAGGAATGTAAATAATGTTATTATGAACGAGAGAAGATTTTTGTCCATGCCCAAAATTTTATTCCGCCATTAAGAAATGATGGTTCTTGACATATAGTGATGCCTCGATATAGTGGATTAGTTTTCTCCAAATGATAAATGATAAAGTCATTACATATTCACCAAGGAAATTGAAGACTCATGAACCAAACTATCTAACCCATGATCTTCTGTAAGATGTTATAATCAATATTATACAAATGTAATGGATTAATCTACTCAAATATTATAATTTCTCAATACACTACCACTCACTGAAATAAAATATGGTAGATAATATATTGATTATCAAGGATCATTTAATTCTGACCCAGATGATGAGTGATAAGTATCTTATGTTCATGGATCTATTATATATTAATAAGAAAATTTTCAATTAATTGTTGGAATTACAAATTTTTCAAATGATTGTGAAACCATATTTATTGTAAAAGATAAAAAATTATCAATATGATTATGATAATTTTAAGGAGAAAAGTAAAGTAGTGAATGACGAAAAGTTAGCACATGTTTTTTTTGAATTTGGTGTTGTCAAATTTGGAAAGATATTTAGTGTTACTTCTATACCTGAGATAAAAATTGAATTATTGGATGATGCTTATTGCCCAAATTTCCCTATACACTCTAGTATATACAAGATATATAGGAACTTGGGGGGTAACATTTTTTTGGGATTAAAAGGATTGGTAAATTTAATACTATATATCAAGATACATGGTTTTCAATAGCTCAAGGCTAATAGATAGAATCATAGAAGGGTGGTGGAACCTCTTCATATTCCTATGTAGAAATTTGATGACAGTATTATGGAATATTTCACAGGACAACAAAAGGATCATAAGATGAATGATGAAATATGGTTTATCATTAATCACCTATTCAAATCTACACATTTACTTACTATAAGATATTATTTACCTCTTGGGAACCTTGAAAGGATATATATTAGTAACACCCCAAGGTTGAAAACAAATTCAAATAAATAAAAAACTGATCCATCAAAATAATGAAACATTATTTTAAATATATAGATAAAAACAATCGATTAAACTTAATTTTCTTAGGTTTATGATTTTAATTTCTTAAAATGGACATCTATGGTTCTGATCATTATGATATTTGGAGTTTTTTAGAACCAACGTTTTTTGATGAATAGTAAGTAATATATTGTATATCTACATTATTAGATAAATAAAATATTCCTAGAATAATGGTTGATGTAATCACCCTTGGTTCGAACTCACATGATCAACTTACTATTTGGCTCACATTAATCAGGACTATTCATATCATTGGGAAAAAATATTAATCTAATGATTAAAATAATGGAAAACCCTTCAACTCATCCACTATAAACTAGTTATAAAAAATTTAATGGTTGAAATAGATTTTCAATTATATTATATAAAATCTTTAATGTTATGGAGTTTATATTTATACATAATATTTTGTTATATAATGAAACAATTCTGTGATTATTGAATAACAACAAAAATTCTCTAAATAGATATCACAAGAGATTTATTTAATGAATCGTCCTAGTTCTATATAATAAAATATTTAACAAATAATTTAATATTTTTGGAAACATATTAATACCATTTCATTCAACTTATATAGTTTCACTTCTATTTGAAAAGAAAATACTTTATGAACAGACCATGGAAATGTTGTGTAACACGCACCAAAAACAAAGGAAATAACGAAATATTATTAATAAATTGGTCGATTAATTTCATTAAATGATCATAAAAGATCTTATAAACATAATTATTCTTATTCAAAATATTAATAAAACCCTTTTATAATTTATACATGTGGTTTAAACGTATTTAAAGTAATAAAAACCTTACAAAAGATAATTCTTACGCTAATATCTATTATTTGGGTTAACCTTATACTTCATTAATTAAGTGCTAATGAGATTATTTTTGTAATTAATAATGATTATATTTTGATTTATTATGTGTATTTAGAGTATATACATATAAATCTTTCATTATACTAATTTTCACTTTAATTATATGATATTTGTAAGGGACTATCCTTTGAAAATCCACTTTTAAAATTATATTTTCAAAATACAATGTGAATGTTTGTATGCAAGTATTATTATTTGATAATTATTTAATAGTTATTGGGGATTTTTTATAATTATTTTTGAGCCCTATATCTTCCTCTAATGTAGTGGGTATGTGTAAGTTAGAGGTTAGTCATATGGTTAATATAAGTGTTATTGTGATGGTTACACCATATGGTAGCCACGAGGGTTATATTTTAAGGTATCCATTTGGGTTACAAATCATAAGGTAGAATCAAGGGTCAAAATATAAGTAATTAATTCTCCAAGATACATTTATAGTTTTATATGTTTTTTATAATGTTTTATGGAAATATCATGTCCTAAAATGTTAGTATATATGGGTGAGAAGTATGTATTTGTGAAAATTATTTCATATGATTATAAGTATTGATGGACTGTTGGTTTTATTCCCACATTTTATATCTCTTACTGATATTTTTACAATAAAATGATGTTTTTAAATGTTTTTCATAGGTTATAAGAATGATTTAGAGAAATAAGGAACTAAAGATTAATTTTATGAAGTTAAGAAATAAATCATGTTGTTGTTTTGTGTTAAAATTTTATTTTTTTGAAGAAATGGATACTATTTTAGTGGATCCCATTTTGTATGCATGAGGGTCTGTTTATATGAGTTATTTCCAAAATTTCAAAAACTCTAAACTGAAAAGATATTTTGGAATGTAAAGAAGTGAAATCTAGTTGAAATATCTAGATTATGTAATGATTAATGATCAGTCCTTATAGTTTGTATCATAGCATGGTTTACATAACATTAGGAATTAGTATAATGATAATAAGATAAAATAAATTATTTTTACATTATTTTTATATTTAAATGGTATAGAATTTATATATTACCATGTTTCTTCAACTAAGATATTTATGTACAGGATTTGTTTCATAGAAAAATAAGGAATCTGACGTTGGAAGGGACCGAGAGGCTGGTATCATCCCTAATCCAAAATTGAGAATGGTGGGAATTAGAACCAAGGAGTTTTTGATAGTAATGTATCAATTTAAATATGTAATAAATGGTGGTGGAATCCATGTAAGATTATAAACATTGATTCTTTAAACAAACATGACAACATTGGACCATTTTTTGAGGCAACACCCTCCTGATTTTAGTGGATCTTCTGACTGAGTAGCGACTGAACAATGGATTAATTCACATGAAAATATATTCTATGGTATGGGATGTTTAGATAATCAAAATCATAGTCATTCAATTTTATCTTATTGAAGGGGAAGCTGGTCAATGGTGGTGAATGGTCAATAATCTAAGGGAAATACTAGAGATTGAATCCTTAGATTATGATGAATTTTAAAATATTTTCCTTGAAAATTATTTTCCTAAGGTGGTTAGACTTAGGATGGAGAAGCAATTAACATAATTGAGGCAAAATGAGGATGATTGTTTGTCCATGTATTAATCAAAATTTACCTGACTGGCATGGTAAACTAAAAAATATTATTCAAAATCATGATAGAGAATTAATCAATTTTACTCAGGATTGAGGCTAATATACTGAATGGCATTGGCCTTCCCATAATTCCAAAGTAATGATAAACATTTTTGATGTGCTAAGAGGGGTGAAATGGAGTTAGTTGATAATCATGTATTCTTTGATAACAAATAGGAGAATATTTCTATATGGAAAGTGATGGGTAAGAATAAATCAACGAAATATGATGATAAGAAAGTTTATTTTCTATTTGTTCTAAATTTTAGTAAAATGTAACCTATGGAATGCCATATAAAAGATGGGAAGTGCTTTTTATGTGGTAAGTTTAGAAATAAGGATAGATAGTATATTAAAATTGATCTTAAGTCTAATCCTGATAATAAAACTATAAAGTGTTTCAAAATGAGGTGAGATTGGTCATTATGAAAATGCCTGCCCAAAAAATGAACCGAAAGATGGGAAGCAGCTTGACTATAATCACAAAGGTGTAGTAATATCCCTTGTGACTATATCAATAGATGTTGGAAAATCCATTGAAGTGGTATTTGGTACTTGTTTATTTACTCATATTTCTCTAAAGTCTTGTTTCATACAGATTTTAAACATTCCTCTATTTTTGAGGAATTTTCAGTAAAATTGGAAATATCAACTCAACAAATGAGACAAGATATTATTGTTAAAACACCAGGGTAAATGATATAGGAAAACTAATTTTATGAACCTTACTATTATTATCTAGGGAAATACATTGGCTATATACCTTGTTGTTTCTTCCTTAGTAGAGTTTGAAGTCATTTTGGTTATGGATTGGCATTATGTTTATCATGAAATGATTGATTCTAGAGATAAATAATGTTTTCAGACTAAGTTTTAGTTTTAATACAAGAATAATCCCATAGAATTGAAAACATATCAGGAAACTGAGAAAATATAGAAAGATAGAAATGTAATTTATCTTTCTCATATTGGTGAGGACAAGAGAACTATTCATTTTAATAATGTGTTGGTGGTAAATGAATAACTGGATTTCTTTCATGGTGAGTTACTCGGTGTAATAACTGATAGAGAAGTTGAATTGACAATGGACATAGTTCAGGATTCTAAGAAATTTTCAAAACCCCTTTATCAAATAGCTCAAATAGATATTCTTGAATTGAAAAATTTGTCGGTGGAGTTTCTTGATTATGGATTAATTCATCCTAGCACTTCAACATGGGGATCTCCAATATTTTTATTTAAAAATAAATATGGTTCCATGAGACTTCTCATTGATTATAGAGAATTAAATAACATTATTATTATGAATAAATAATAATTTCCTCACATCGATGACTTGTCTGATCTGCTCTAGAGAGCTCAGTACTTTTTTAAGATTTATTTGAGACTTGGGTACCATCAGTTGATGGTAAATGATGATGACATTCCGAAAACATATTATCAAACTATATATGTTCATTATGAACTGTTTATATATTGTTTGGGTTAACTAATGAACCTTTTGTATTCATGGATCTTATTAATATAATATTTCACAATTTCCTGGATAAGATTGTGGTTGTGATTATTGATGACATTTTAGCATAGTCTATAATTTAAGAGGGTCATGAAAAACATTTATAAGTTATTTGGAAAACCATAAACAAAATAAAATGTATGGGAAATTCAACAAGTGTGAATTTTGGTTGAAAAATAATTATTTTCTTGGGAATATTTTAAATAAGGGTGGAATAATAGTTGATCCCACCAAAAAAAGTGGTTGAAAATGGATGAGACCTCCAAAAGATATAGAGATTCATAGTATTTTTGGAATACTACATTATTAACGATTGATTATTAAAAACACTGTACTATTATCTTTCCATATAACTAAGTTAACATGAAAAGGGGTTAAATTTTTTTAAACCAAATAATGTGATTTTTTTTTCAGGAATTGAAAAGATGATTGGTGAATTCTTTAGTTCTAACTCTACCTTCCAGAAATTGAGAGCTTTTTATCTACAGTGATGTTTTATTAAATGGACTTGGTTGTGTTTTGGTATAGAATGAACAAGTAATTGATTGTGCATTACGAAAACTAAACCTCATGAGTAAAATTAACCCTCAAATACTTTTCAATTATAATCTATGGTATTTCCTTTAAAAATTTGTATATATCAATTATACAGATCCAAATTTAAAATATATACAGATCAAACAAATATGAAGTATATATTCACTAAAAATGAATTAAACATGATTTAGAGAAGTTGGAATGAATAAATAATGGTTTATGATTTCAGAAATCAATTACTGTCATGGAAAAGAAAACAATGTGTATGATTCCATGAGTTGAAAACATCATTCCTTGTAAATAATTTTACGGCTAGAATAAGACCTTTTGATTAATGATTTGATGAATTCTGGCATGGATGTTTTTAATGCATTATATTCATATCTTTTGTTTTATCTTTTAGTTCATTCATCTTGGTCAGACATTATTAAAAAAGTGCAGAAGGTACATGGGGAGATATAGAAAAAGGCATAATTCGTTAAAATGGGTAGGTTTCTAGAATTTAACATTGATAAAGACTATGTGATACGATTTTGAATGAGATTATGGGTTCCATTTGATTATCAAATTAATAAATAATTTTTGTTTGGAACTCATTGTTATCCATTTTCAATTCATCTTCGCAGTACAAATATATAAAAATTCATTCCGAAGTTTTACATGAGGGATGGACTAAACATTGATATTGTAGATTTTACCATGAGATTTTTGGCATTTTAACAGTTCAAAGAAGTGAAGCAATTACCGAAGTGGATACTTCATCCATTACCAGTGCAAGAGTATAAATGGGAAAATATAACAATGGAATTTGTTGTCGGACTGAAAAATACTTCTATACGTAGAAATGCAATTTAGGTTATTATTGATTTACTGACTAAATCTGCTCATTCCCTTCCTATTTGAGATATTATTTCCTTAGAATATCTATCTATAATATACCAGTAATATATTTTCATGTTACATGGAGTTCCTCTTTCCATTTTATCAGACTTTGATCTTTGGATAACTTCTAAATTTTGAAAAGGCCTTCAAAATACATTGGGAATAGAATTAAATTTCATTACAGATTTTCGTCCTCAATCAGATAAACAGTGAGAATGAATGATCCAAAATTTAGAGGATATTAATTGGGCCTATTTTATGGACTAATAGAGAAGTTGGGATTAATATATTTATTTAGTTGAATTTTCTTATAATAATAGTTTTCAATCAAGTATACAGATGTAACCTTTGGAGGCTATACATGGGAACCAGTGTAAAATTCTATAATTATTGGATGAAGTCAGGTAGAGGAAGTTGATGAAACAAAAATTTGAAGAGGAAGTGTTTGAGAAAGAAAAGATGATCTAGGAACACATAAGGACGGCTTAGAGAAGTTAGAAAATGGATGCATAAAATAGGAGGAAAGACTTTTCTTTCGAGGTAGCTGATCATGTTTTTTATAGAATCACACCATGGAAAAGTGTTATTCATTTTTAGAAGAATGTAATTTTATTTCCACAATTTATTGGACCTTATTAAATCTTCTATAAAGTTAGACCAGTCGCATACTGAGTAACATTGCCTTTGATTTTATCTCAGGTTCAAAATTTTTATCATGTTTTAAAGTTGTGAAAGTATGACTTCGATTCAACTCATGTTTTTATCCCAGAAATAGTTCAGTTGGAAGAAAGTCTTTCTTATGAAGATAAACCTATTTATATTCTTAATCGAAGAGAAAAAGAATTTCTGATTAAGGAAATCCACCATGTAATGGTTTTGTGAAAAAATTCATGGTTGATGAAGAAACATTGGAATCTGAAAATGATATATGGTAAAGGTACCCTAAATTGTTTAACAATTAAAATAAAATGTGAGCCCAAAATTTCCAGAAGATGGGTAGAATGTAACACCCCAAGATTTTAAAAATAAATTGAAATACATAAAATATTGAGTCTCTAAATATTGAAACTTGTTTTAATGAGATATTTATATACTAACAATTAATCATGAATTATCTGATTCTATGATATAAATTTCAAAAAACTGACACATATGGTTTTGATCAGTATGTTATTTGGAGTCTCATAGGAGCAACTTTTTTTTTGATGGGTAGTAGAATACTGTAATATACATTATATAAACATTTTCTATTAAATGCACTATTCCTATCATCATGGATGATGTAAGCACCCTAGGATTGAAATCCAATGATAAAATTACTATAGGGTCACATGAATAAAGGTTATTTATTGTCTTGAGTATAAATATTAAACTAATGATTACGATATTGGAAAACCCCTGCTCTCCTCCACTATAAATAACACCATCACTCCTCTCTTCCACTCACACATAAAAAGCTTTGAGATTTGTCTAAACTCTACCCAATCCCTTTACCAAGGCTCTTCCCCAAGTCCAAGACCTATTGATCTCACAAAAAGGCCAAAACCAAAGGCCTTAAGAAGGATCTCAATGAGAAGAAATCAAAATGTTAAAAACCTATTTCATTTTCTTGTGTTTTCTATTAAATTCATTTATTTTGTTATACTCTACCCCTTATCCAATGGGAATTAAATCTCTATAAACTTATTTATACTTAATTTTATCATGTTTGAGGAAAAATTCCTCAACTTAATTTTTCTCTTCCCCAACCTTTAAATACACCATCTGTGTTTTGTTGATTTAAAAACATTATAGACAATGTTTTTTCTATTTCAATAAATTCCATCAAAACATGTTATAAAACAATTTTAATTGTTGAAACAGATTCTAAAGTGTATTATATAACTTCTTTTATGTTCTGGAGTTTACATATATACGTTATATTAAGTTATAAAATTAAATAAGTCTGTGATTATCGAAGAACCATCTAAATGATCAAAAATGACGTCACTAATGATTTATATAATGATTCATCATCATACCATATAACCAAATTTATTTAAGGAATTATTTAATATTTTATAAAAATATTAATACCCTTTCATTTCACTTATAGATTTTTTATTCCATTTGAAAAGAAAATCCTTTATGAACCATCTATGGAAATCATGTGAAGTATGCACCCAAAACAAAGAAAATAAAAAAATATTATTAATTAATGGGTCTAATGATGTCATATAATGATGTCCTATAATGATCATATAAGGTGTTATAAACAATATTATTATTCTAAAAATTATTAATAAAACACTTTTAAACTTTATACAGGTGGTTTAAACTTGTTTGAAGTATGACAAACCAAAGGTTCTAGAATTGTTAACCCAATTTTATTCTTTGGGTTAAGCTTCTACTACAATAATTACATGCTATTAAGATTTTCTATCTAAATAATTTCGTTTATATTATTTATTATTATGTGTTTTTATAGTATATACACTTAATACTTTCAATCTATTTATTCCCACTTCAATTATATGAAATTGGTAAGGGTATTTCCTTTGAAAATCATCCTTTAAAATTTTATTTTAAGAAATTCAAAATGAATTTTTTTATGAATGTATTATTTTTTGATGATTATGTTATAGTTATTGGAAATTTTCTATCATGAAGGGTGGGACATTTATCTCCCTCTAATGCATTATATTTGTGTATGTTTTAGGTTGTCCGTACGATTACTCCCAATGTAACTTCACTTGTTACACCATAAGGTAGTTGTGAGGGTTACATAGTTAGGTAGCCATAAGGGTTAAAAATAAAAAGGTATTTGTGAAGATTAAAATATAAGTAATTAATTCCCTAAGATAACTTTATGTTTATATATATTCTCCAATTTTTTTTGGATATATCATGTTTCACAATGTAAGTATATATGGGTTAAAAGTACATATTTTTTATAATTATTTCAAATGTTTATAAGTATTCAGTGATTAATGGTTTATTTCCATATTTTTATGTCCCTGACTGAACATTTTATGATCATACCATGTTTTTAAATTTTTTTCACAGGTTATAAGAATGCGTGTGAGAAATAAAGAAGTCATGTTGAATGTTATGAAGATTTCCAAAGATATCATGCTGTTGTTTTTAGTTCAAAATTTTGTGGTTGGGAAGAAATGGATATTGTTTCAGTGGTACCCATTTTTTATGATTGAGGTTTGATATGTAGGATTTATGTCCTAAAATTCAAATACTTCAAACCTAAAATATCATTGGGAATGTTAAAATGTGAAATATAGTTGAAATAAATATATTATGAAATGTTTATGTTTGGGTCCTTAAAATATTTGTGATGTTTTAATACATTATAGAGAAATTCTTATATCATGTCGGATCATGGTACTAAATTTTCATCAATATTATAGAATAGAATTCAAAAAGATCTTAAAACTGAGTTATATTATAGAACCACCTATCATCCTAAAATTGACGGTCATTCCAAAATTATAATTATAACAATTGAATATATTTTGATTTCCTTCTCAAAAGACATCCAAAGTATGTGGTATCATTATTTATCATTATTATATTTTTCCTATGTTAATATTTACCATTTATATATTTAAATAGTTTCTTATAAGTAATTATATAATTAGAGATTTCATTATATATATTATTGGGATGAAATTTTAGAATGAAAATATGTAGTCCTAAATCATTTTTAATAGAAAAAAAATTAAAATATTTTTCAAGATCATATTAAAGCAGCACAATGGGGAAAAAATTGTTATGTCAAAAATCAAAGGAAATATTTGTAATTAAAAGTGGGGTTATTTTTCCTTGATAGTATCTCTATGTAAGAGTTTTATATGGATAAGTAATAAGGGAAATGAATCCCAATGTACATTAAAACTATTGAAATCATTGAAAGAATTATAGTTGTTTGTAGCCATTATGAAATTCCACCAACTCTCTCAAAATTACTTGATGTGTTCCATATATCATTGTTATGGATGTATATTCCATACCAGACACATTTCATCACCTTTGATGAAATATAATTGGAACCAGGTATATATTACATGGAATAACTCATCCATATTATATATACTAGATTGAAATTATTAATGAATTGGATGACTCAACTTGTAATTGGTCATTTGTGAAATAATAAAATGGAGGAAGAAATGTTGGAACATGAAGATATTGAATGTTAAAGGCATAGTGGAAGTGTGTTCTAGGTTAATCCCAATATTGATTTTTTTTCTTCAGATTGATGGTCAATATAAAACTTACAAAATGGTAAAAATTATGATCAACATAATTGAATCAATGAAAGATGACAGTGGATAAATTGGCAGAACCAATGAAAGGATCATAAAATATTATTTATAATTAATTTAATGAGTTAAATTATTAATATATTGGAATTATTTCATTATTAATTGGTGTGGAAATAGATCTTCATTGTACCATCATTGTATTTTAGTAATAAAGAGTAGATTCCACCTATCAGTTATCCATACGTGTTCCAAAAATCTTTCAACATCACTGTTGGAATTTTATGGTGATAGCATGGTAGATCATATCACATGCATCATTCACCTTTGATCACCATGAGAATATCTTAAGAATAATTCTCCTTCATCTCTATTCACTTGAGTGTGAATGTTGGAGTAAGATCACCCTCTTTTCTTTGGATTATTCATGGAGAAGGGATCTCTCTAGGGCTTTAGAGGTTTCTCAAAATCCCTTGTGCACAACCAAAACTAATGAATTGGAAATATGTGGAAATAAAATAATTGGGATTATATATTTCTAATATTGTAAATAAAATATTATTCAAGATCCCCTTATTATTTATTTAATCCCTTATAGATTTTCATGTATAAAATAATAAAAGTATTATTATTTTTTCTGATATGTGCTTATCTTGCGAATAAATTAAAATATTATTTGAAAAAATAATATTTTATTTATATTATTTTCCACCAGATCATTAAAATCTACCCTCCATTCCTCCATAGTATTTATCAGTCCTTGAATAATGAATATTAATTTAATAAATAATTATCACTACATTATTCTCCAGTAAATAAATAAATATTATATTCACTGAATTATAATTATATATTTATTAAATATTCTTATCACATTATATTCACCTAAATAACATGTGACAGAATATATCAATAACAATTAAACCACATGAGGGAATAATATTTATTCAACATATTAAATAATAAATAAAAATATATTATTTAATGGAGTTTTTGGATACACTTATTGCGTGACCTTGTGGGAAGCTTTCTTAGTGAAATAAAGAGAAACATCCTAAAGTCTAAGTATTTTAAATATCAGGAACCCATTATGAACAAATTTAAGGTTACCATGATATTAAAACTCATACGGATGCTTACATTGTAAAATACCCCTTTATTATGATATCTATAATCAAGTAGGTTTCATTCTAGTGTCATCAACCTACTTGTTGAAGTGTCTTTATTTTATTTTCATGAATTAATCACGCATATTGAACAAAATTGTCATGGAATAATTTAAGGTATACCATTTCCATAAATAGGCCTAATATTTTAACTTTTTTTAAATAAAATAATGGAAAAATCATTAATCTTATTATTCATTAATACAATTTTAATTATGACACACCAAACCTATCATACCTCACCACAAACATATATCATCACGTTTTTCATTAGTATATTAACACAACTAAATTACAATATTCATTAATAATAATATAAAATCTTAAGGACCAATAAACGCGTCATTAGATAGGATCATCCAATGACACTTATAAATGTGGATTTCCTAATAGAAGGTCTCATTCTCATAATATCTCAAACTAGAGACAACCAAGGGTGAACACAATGTGAAGGATCCTCATATTCTATTGAGTCCCCTCCATGATAGCTTATATCATTTTCCCATAAAATTTATTCATTTGTCTATATAAAATATATTTAATGATAGTGTCTTATCACAACATGGTTCTCATTATACTGGGGAACAAATATAAATTTTTAGTGTGAAAACTACTCTAAGGATAGTATCAAATACTATGTTATGCATAATAATAGTTATGATATGATTGGATGTTTGTAAATATTAAAAACTATGAATTCATGTTATAATAAAGTACAAGGAATTTGGTTATAGGGAACCAACTCCAATAGACACCCACATTCACTAGAGCCTACTACTAATGACCTTCAGTACACTAGCTATCACATGATACTCATGCTTATAATAAGACATTACGATAGCCAAGGGGTCAACCATGTTCTCTTTTTTTGGGTAATCTAATTATGTAAACTTCACCCCTTTGATAAAAATATCTCAATATGTGATACTTTAAGATTATATTCTTTATTTGTCGGTGTGACCTTAGATCTTTTTCAAGACTCCTCACTGTTGTATTATCACATTATAATGTAATAGGGTCTTTAATGTTGGGAAACACATCATGCTCCTTGAAAACATTTCATAAACAAATAGAATCCATGGCTATATTACAAGTCGTTATATACTCATACTCTTCCAAAGAATTAGTAACAACTAGAAACATTGAACTCTTCTAGCTCACATCTTTTTCATTGAGTTTGAAAAAATATCCTGGATCGAAATTAAGATCATTTTAATCTATACGAAAACTAGCAACAGAATAAACCCTGATGAACAGCTACCCATATCCTCCATACACTCAGAACATATACATAGTTATTCTCATATAATTAAGGATATCCTTAATAATAGACAGATATAGTTCTCCTAAATTAGGTTGATATCCATCTACCAAGACCAATGCAAAGGCAACATCATGTCTATTTCCTAACATGGCATGCATTATTGATCATATCTCTGAAGCGTACGAGATCATATTCATTCACTCTTTCAAATGGTGTGATTGAGGAAATTTTTTATTAAAAATATCTAATCCTTATAACATTATAACTGATCCCCTCTTGGATAGTTTCATAATAAGTCTCTTTAGTATAAAGTCAATGTTTTTACTTTAACATGGTACATGTAGCCTCTTAGATCTATCACAAATTATCTTGATCCCTAAAATATAGGTTTCTTCAACTGAACACATCATGGAGTAATACATTTTTGACCAGTATTTAACATAATGAAATATTGGTATATCATTTATAGTAATAAATATGTCATCAAAATTTATATCTAGGACAACAAATTCATTTCCATAAAACCTCTTCTAGACAAATAGCTCACATTTCCTCTTAATAAAACCAAATTATTTTATAGATTTATCAAATTGAATGTATTATGAATGAGATTATTTCTTCAATCAATAAATGGGTTTATAAAACTTTAAAATCATTTTAGAATCACTGGCGTTACAAACCCTTTTTTAATGTCATATAGACATCTTTTTAAAGGTTCACATTAATAAATTATATTTCTAAATCCATCTTATAAATCTATCTGTTATGGTAATTTTCTATATAAAGTAGAATTCTGAGGGATTTAAACATGGAAAATGGTGAAAAGGTTTCATAAAATTAAAATACATGGCATTATTTATAACCATTATACACTATCTTTTATTTATAGGTATTTAATTTACCTTCCATGTAATGATTTCTCTTGAATATCCATTTATATAATATAGAATTTAAATCGACTATAGCATTGACTAGAACGCAAACTTAGTTCTAATAAATGAAAAACATTTTATAATTCATGAATTCATGCCATATTGCTTCATCTAATATTTTTTATACCTCTTTTTTGGATAGTGGTTCAACATTTCCAACCAATAATGATTCACTATTATCGGTGACTAAAAAACTACATCTCTCTGGTTCACTTTTCTATATTGTGCTCTAATGTAGTATTTTTTTCCTGAACCAAATCTTACATGAGTCCCTATGGAATTTATTCTTATACCAAATCTTTCGTGTATTCATAATTAAATTTATCAAAGTCAATATTTCTCTCACTTTTCTATTTTAGTAAGTTATACTTATCAAGAAAGAAAACGTTTCTTAAGTCAACCACTTTCTTATTTGAGGGGTTTTATATGTAATGTCCCTTTGTTTCCTTTGGGTACCCTATAAAGATAAAACTTTTGAATCAGGGTGCTTTTTTGTTTCCTAATAATTCCTTAACAAACTCCTAGCAAACCAATTCCCATGTATGTGACAAATAATGTTTCTTTTCACTCCATAAATCAAAGGTAATTCCATTGTCCTCCTTAGTTTGTACTCTGTTTAAAGTATATGTCGCAGTATTTATTGTATATCATCAAAAGTATAATGGAATATCTTCATGACTCATTATCAACCTTACCATGTCTAACAAGGTATGGTCCCTCCAATAAAAAACACCATTACAATGTGGTCTACAAACTAGATTGACTTAAGAAATAATTAAAAACACCTTAAAGATGTTGATAAATTATTGGTTAATAGATTCACCATCTTTACCCAATCAATGTTTCTTTATCCTCATTCCAGGTAGATTTTCTATATAATTCTCTAATTCCTTGAATTTCTCAACGGACTCATATTTATACCAAATGAAGTGAACATTACCATATATACTCATCTCATGATTAAAAGTTATGAAGTGTGAATACAAAACTATAACATATTCTGTAAATAGACCTTACACATTATTGTATACCAATCCAAGATGATGTGTGGACCTTTCACCCAGTCCACCGAATGGAGGTATGGTCCCCTTTCATTGAAAAAAAGTATTAAATATTTTATGTTGTTTTAGCTTAAATGAATTTAAATTTATATCTTGATATAGTTTTTCCAAAATTTTCTTGTTTACATGACCAAGATGGTGATTTCATTTTTCTGTGTTAAAATTCTAATGTGAACATGATTCGTTATCAAATTCCAATAATTGGTTTTCATAATTTAATACATAAAGATTTATAGTGAAATATTCTAGGAAAAATCATATGTTTTCCATATAAAAGGAACCAAATTTATTTACAAACATGAAAATAAACAGATCTGTAACTAGGAATGATACATAAATTATGTTATTGGAAACTGTCTATGCATAATAATAATATTTTAAAAAGAAAAATCATTAATGTTGGAAATGAATGGTGGTATTTATCAATAGCAAGAGTAGCCAGTCTCTCACCATTAAGAGCTCTCAGATCCACCGTTCCTCTATAAATATATCTAAATCTATTTATTTCCTTTATTTGGATACATATGTGAGAATCAAAAGATGTATCTAATACCCAATATGTAGATGTTGAAATATTACACATGATAAATAATGAAACTTTAGCTTCAACTTTTTTCTGGGTGAAATTCCTCTTCTAATAACATGGATTGCAACACAAAAACCATACTATAACATTTTACATACCCAACCTATGTATATTTTTCTTTTATGAAGGATAGCGCTAGGGATATTTAGTCTTGTTGTGAGTTTTAGGACGGTTTTAATTTTTTTTCCTTTAATTATTTACCATAAGGACCATGGGATTATCATGCTCCATGACCTTGTACACATGGTGAATCAATTTTTGAAGTTCTAAAAGACTCTCCTCATTATTATTTATATTGTAATTAATAATTAAAAAATGGGAAGGGAATGAGAAGTGAAGAAAATATGGGATCCATAAACAACTCACCTTGGAATTTAATCTTGATGATTTCTGTATAATCAGTGTAGCCAACAATCTTGACTACATGAGACTCATCTGGTGTGGACTCTCCAAGATTAATTGTAAACAAATCATTTGAGATTTCATACATTTGTTGCCTCACTGTATCTTTATAGAGATCCAAAAGGTGATATGACAAGCTATATGCATCCATGTAACTATGTTGCTTCAGTAGTTCATTGGTTAAGGATGATAGCTTGAAACATTGAACATATGTGGAACTATTCAAATGTTTCTAATATAGTGATAACTCATCATCATACCTCATTACCAAGTGCATCGAGAATAGGTTCTCCCAGCATATGTAATATCCTTCCATGAAGAAGCATAATGCATAAGCACATTTTCCACTACTATAAATTTGTATTTGTGAGAAACTTATCCTTATCAATTATAGATTGTAGTGATATGTCTGAATTCATTTCAATTTTGTTTGTACAAAATAATATATGTGTAATTTGAGTACATTATCTAATATGATTTATGAAAAATATTTTTTATTTATTTATCTCCCTCTTTTTTTATCACAACCCAATACCCTCAACTCTTGCCTCTCTATTACACCATGTCCTGCTTTGGTAGTAATAACTTTATGTAAATAAGTTATTTCAACCCAAAACATCTTGTTAGTATTCCATGATAATTGAATAAACAACAACATTGGATGGTCAAGTAACATCCCAAGTAAGTAACGAATAATAGATATTTTTATCTATGTCTATTAATGAACTAGATAGTGTTATAGAGGCTTAAAATGAAAATAAATACAATCTTATGCATGGAATACACTAATATTCTTAAATGATTGTTTTACTGCCTTTTGATGGAAAACCATTTTTAAATCTATCTTTTGACAACTTTATAAGCTATGTTTGTCAAGATAAACTTATTCTTTATGATTGGGACATCAAAATTTACTTTGTGTGAATTTTTGGTATTTTTCAGACAATGTTCATTTTTTAATGAATAGTGAAAAATACTGCATTTTACATCAAAACTGCTTTTTAATCTAATTTATTTATATGATTAGATTATCTTTTGAATTGGTATTAATGTGTAATCTGAATATATTTTTACCATTTAATCCAATGGTGGTCATTGAAATCAATTTCACTTTGAAATTAGACTTAAACTTGTGTCAATCTTTTGATACTTATTGTTTTATAAAACCACGCTATTTGCTATGACAGCGGGAATTAATTATTAAATTAATTAATGTGACTTATATGTTTTGAATTTTGTAAAATAGACTTCATTTTTGAATTTGTAATATCAAATATAGCTTAGGGTGAATTTTTGGTAATTTTCTGAAAAACTTCAATTTTTGATGAATAGCGAAACCACTATGTAGTACTTATAAAAACTGATTTTTCCGTTTAAATGAAATTTTGCCATCATTGTGTTTTGAATTTCAAAAATCCGACATACATGGTTGTCATTAAGAAGTAAAATGTGGTTCAATGAGATTAAAATAATTTTTTGGTGAATAGTATCTTATTAAGTTTTTAATCACGATTAGGGGTAATTAGTGTAGTTTAAGGTAAAAATAATGCTTTAATAAACTAAGATGAGCTTGACACATGTCCTACCCTAATTGGTTGTGTCATGGACGACCAAAAAAATCCATGGGTCAACTTGGGGACCCCATGGATCCACTTTGGCTGGGAAATGACATAAATAACTTTTTATTTAATGTAAAAGTAAAAATGACACAAACATAATATGTTTTACGAAAACAATTTTAACATGGGGTAATAAAGATCATATTTTTTATTATAAATAGTCATTGGAATGATAAAAAGATTTCTTACATCATAGTATTTTTTTTATAATTTTTAGACTTTATATAAATTAAATTATTTATGACATCATGATGATGCAGCGATGACCTCATTATTTAACGATTTAAATAAAATGGAGAGATAATGAAAAATATAAAACCTAAATATGGAAAAAACCAATTGGATGAATGGATTTCGAACCCTTATCAACTTATACACTAATTATATCAATGTGGGACCTTTTAAAACCGAAACACATTTCAAATAAAGTAATATTTCTTTACTTTCCAAAAGTTCCCCTCCTCTCCTCTTATAAAAGGCCCCCACCTCTACCTCATTTCACACACTCATCAAGCCTTTGGCTCGGCCAAACCCTGCCCATTTACTCTCTCCACATCCCTCTCCTCGTCCTATAGGATTACGTTTGGGTAGAATCCTTTCAAAGGAATCCTTTAGTCTCAAATCAAAAGGAGTTACACTTTTAAAGGTAATTCATTCTCTCATGTTCATTTTTTTTATTTTGCTTCTCAAACCCCCTAAACTCTTTTTATTTACTTATTTTGTAACAACACCAGTATCTTCAATATACTAGGATGTTGTTATAAGATTTATTTGAGCTACACTCTCACACAACTATATCAAATGGTTAAAGAACATATGTTTTCCGTGGATGGAGAAATTCTGCCTCCCGAAACGATGATTGTTCAATACTCATTTAACACATTCAAAGGTGGACATTATGATGTCACTATTTTTATATATGATATATAATATGTTTATTCTTTCCTTAAGCTTCTATATTTTTCATTTATGGCATACCATTATTATTTCCATTATGGGTAAACACAATATCTTCATTTTAGGAAGTGCGGACTACCGCCCCCTGAAAGTGATTTGATTCGTTAATACCATATGTGGGATGTGTAAAGGATAAAGTTAATGACATTATATATGTTATTATACTGGAATTATAATATACTCTTATATCATTATGATTCCATTCCAAAAAATACGAAATAGAAATGGAAGTAGCGTTCATGCGTACGTACGGCTTACTGTCTCCATGAACGGTGCATTTCATTTCTTACCTCTAAATGTGATGTAATATTATAAATACATGTATATGCTGAATATATATGATGTATATGTTATCCAAATAATTAATATCATTCTGGATATAACGAACCTCTGACCAAATTAACAACATGTAAGTGTAAGAAGTCTATTTTTGACTTAAGAACCAAAGACCGACAAAATGAACACTATTAACTTAAATGATTACATGATGTTCATAACATGGTATAAAAGGAATAATGAACTTGAAAAAGTTTCATAAGCAAGTATAGATTAACTCAATTTTATTATTCAGGAGATTAAAGAACGGTCGGGTCAAGTCGGATACGAGGTATGCGACTTCGTCTCAAACTCCTTTCATTGAGGCATATTTTATTTTATACACAACTTTGTTTTATACTGTGTATAAACCCCTTTGACTTTTCCGTTTATTCAAAAGGAATCTTTTTTATATGAAGCATTTACTAAACGAAAAAAGGGAATGTTTTTGTCGTACGTATGCGGCGACAACGACTTCTCCGCCGTCGTGACCATTATTTGAGTTTCGGCTTCCTCTACAAGCCATACCCTTTTCTTTAAACGAAAAATAAATACCATGTTTTACTTTGGTATTGAAAATGGTTTTCATAATGTTTTTATTATATCAATGTGTTGTATTGATATCTCGTGATTGAAATGTGGAAATGTTATGTTTCCTTTATGCATGTTTTACGTGATACGATTATGTTATGGTTCTTGGGCATTATTATGAAGACGGGTGGTTCCGTGATAAACTAAGGGCGGGTCAGCCCGATATAGCTCTCCAATGCATTGGGTAACACGAAGGAGTGAAACTTTAAGGTTTCTCCGAAGAGATTTAGGGAATATACTATAATGGGTATTCCAAACGTAACCAAGAGGGTTACTCCCTACGTAAGAATGTTATGAATGCCTCAAGTTACCTTTATGTCTTATGATTTCAATGATTTACTCATGATTTGATGAGGTATGTTAATGTGCTTATGTTTTATGGGTAAAGTATGATTTCACTCTTATGTATATATGTACCCATGTTTCCTTTCCATGTTTTTATAACCCATACTGAGCTTTTTATGCTCATCCCAAGTTTTTTTGAAATGTTTTTCACAGGTCAAGGGAAAGGTACATGATATGATGATAGTGTCAAGGAAGTGTCAAGAAATAATCCATGTTTTATTTTAAATGTGTTTCCATTGATGGGAATTAAGAATACTATCTTTATGTAACCACTTTGTTTATATGTGGAATGTAATGCAAGTTTTATGATCTAATTCTCTAAAACTCTAAACCCGAAAAGATCCTCAATGTGTAATCTTGTAATAACTCAAGATTAAGTAAGGTTTAAGGCTGGGGCATTATAGTTGGTATCAGAGGTCGGTTTAGATAACTTTAGGAGTTAGAATTCTATTGAATGATTATCCAAAAATATTTTTTTATGGTCAAATTGAAGTGATATAGCATTTGAAGATTACCATGTTGCTTCATCTAAGACATGTTTGTTCTGAATGGTTTTCAACAGAGGAAACAGGGAAGCAGTGCTAGGAAGGCATACAGAAGGAAATAACCTTCCGAATCAGCATCCAGAAATGGTTAGAATTGGAACTGAATAGTTTGTTGCAGTAATGGCGCAGTTGACTCAAGCGATAAATGGTGGTGGTATCCATGCACGAGATCAGCCAGATCAACCGCAGAGGAACATGTCAGTGGTGGAACATTTCATGAGGCAACATCCACCATCATTCAGAGGATCATCTGAACCTATGCTAGCTGAAGGGTGGATTAAAGCACTGGAGAAGATTTTTGATGTCATGGGGTGTTCAGAAAATCAAAAGGTTAGTCATGCTATTTACCGTTTGGAGGTTGAAACAAATCAGTGGTGGTCTATGGTTAAAAATATCAGGGATGCCGATGAGATTGATGCTCTTGATTGGGATGAATTCAAAGGTATGTTTCTTGAGAAGTATTTTCCTAAGGCTGTTCGACTTAGGATGGAAAAGCAATTCTTGGAATTGAGGCAAGAGGAAGACTCAGTGGCTACCTATGAAGAAAGGTTCACTCGATTGGCAAGGTATGCTCCAAATTTTATCCGAGACCTTGATAATAAAATCAATCGTTTTTACTCAGGATTAAGGCCAAAATATCGAAGGGAATTAGCTTCTCGTGAGTTTAAAAGTTATGAAAAGCTTGTTCGATGTGCTAAGAATGTGGAAATGGAGTTTTCCGATGACCAAGTGTTCTATAAAAACCAGCAGAAGAAGAGACCGAGGTGGCAGGAAAAAGGTAAGAATTCTTCAGAAAAGTCTGATGGTAAGAGAACTAAGTTTCTAGTTTGTGATAAATGTGGAAAAAGGCATGCTGGGGAATGTCTTCTGAATTCTGGAAAGTGCTACCGATGTGGTAAGATGGGACATAAGGCTCGTGATTGCACTGAAAAGGATCAAGGTGAAGGTAAGAACAAATTTGATTTACAGTTAGTGAAATGTTATAAGTGCCATGAGATGCGTCACTATGCAAATGAGTGTCCGACAAAGAGCTTGAGTTATGGGAAGCAGTTAGACTACAAGCAGAAAGGGGTGGTGAAATCCTTTGCAACTACTTCAACAGATGTCGGGCCATCAAATGAAGTTGTATCAGGTACTTTTTTTTGTTTTTTTTCAGATTATGCCAGTGTGTTGTTTGATTCGGGGTCTACACATTCTTTCATCTCTGAAACCTTTTCTAGTAAAATGGGAATACCATCTCAAGAAATGACTCCTGAACTTTTGGTAAAAACACCTGGGGGAAATGTTGAGGCAAAAAGAATTTATAAGAATCTTCCTATCCTTATCTGTGGAAAGAACCTACTTGAAAACCTTATTGTTCTACCTCTAGTACAGTTTGATGTTATCCTGCGTATGGATTGGCTCTCTATTTACCATGCTAAGATTGACTGTAGAGCTAAAGATGTTTTTTTTCAAAAATACTTTCAGTTTGTTTACAAGAATGAACCCTTACTTTTGATAACATATCAAGAGACCGAGAAACTCGTAAAAGATCGAAATGAATGTTACCTTGCACACGCCATTGAAAATAAAGGAACTGTTCAGATTAATGATGTGCCAGTGGTAAATGAGTATCCTGATGTTTTTCCTGATGAGTTTCCTGGAATAATACCAGATCGGGAAGTTGAGTTTACTGTTGACTTAGTTCCTGATGCTAAGCCAATTTCAAAACCCCCTTATCGAATGGCACAAATTGAACTTTTAGAGTTGAATGAGCAATTGAAAGATTTATTAGAGAAAGGTTTCATTAGACCTAGCACATCACCATGGGGTGCTCCTATTTTATTTGTTAAAAATAAAGATGGTTCTATGAGACTTTGTATTGATTATAGAGCCTTGAATAATATCACTGTTAAGAACAAATATCCTTTACCTCATATCGATGATTTGTTTGATCAGCTCCAGGGAGCTCAGTTTTTTTCAAAGATTGACCTGAGATTGGGGTACCATCAGCTGAAGGTAAAGGAGGCAGATATTTCGAAGATCGCGTTCCGTACGAGATATGGCCATTATGAATTTGTAGTAATGCCTTTTGGGCTAACCAATGCACTTGCTGTATTCATGGACTTAATGAATAGAATTTTCCATGAGTTCTTGGATAAGTTTGTGGTGGTTTTCATTGATGATATTTTGGTGTTTTCTAAAAGTAAAGAGGAGCATGAAAGAAATTTAAGGGTTATCTTGCAAACCTTAAAAGAAAAGAAACTGTATGGGAAATTCAGCAAGTGTGATTTTGGTTGCAACAAATTTCTTTCCTTGGCCACATTGTTTCTAAATATGGAATAACTGTTGATCCTGCAAAAACAAAAGTTATGGAAGAATGGCCAAGACCCACAAATGTAACTGAGATTCGTAGCTTCCATGGTTTGGCGGGCTATTACCGAAGGTTTGTTAGGAATTTTTCACGGTTATCTAGTCCAATGACTAAGCTAACTCGGAAGGGTGTTAAGTTTATCTGGAAAAAAGAATGTGATGATTGTTTTCAGGAATTGAAAAGAAGATTGGTGAATGCTCCAGTTTTGGCACTACCTTCCAGGAATGGTGAGTTTGTTATATACAGTGATGATTCATTTAAAAGACTTGGTTGCGTCCTAATGCAAAATGATCAGGTAATTTCTTATGCTTCACGACAGTTGAAAACTCATGAGGTAAATTACCCTACACATGATTTGGAATTAGCTGTTGTTGTTTTTTCTTTAAAAATTTGGAGGCATCATTTGTATGGAGTAAAGTGTGAAATATATACCGATCACAAAAGTTTAAAGTATATATTCACTCAGAAAGAATTGAACATGAGACAAAGGAGATGGATAGATTTAATCAAGGATTACGATTGTACAATTCATTACCATCCGGGAAAAGCAAATAAAGTGGCTGATGCTTTGAGTCGAAAAAGTAATGCTTCATTAACAATGTTGTGTTTGGAACGTGATCCTTTGGTTAAGGATTTGATGAACTTTGGCATATAAGTTGTTGGTGCAGGAAGTCCTTCTATTTTGTTTCAGGTATCAGTGATATCTTCTCTATCAGATAGAATCAAGCAAGCACAGAAGCAAGACAGTGAGTTGCAGAAAAAGGTAGAACTGGTTCAGAAAGGTAAGTTGCCTGAATTCAACGTTGATAATGATTGTGTTTTGAGATTTGGGAAGAGATTGTGTGTGCCTTGTGATTCACATTTGAAGAGAGAGTTGTTATGTGAAGCTCATACTTCTCCGTTTTCAGTTCATCCGGGCAGTACTAAGATGTATAGAGATCTGCAGGAGTATTACTGGTGGGATGGAATGAAAATAGATATTGCTGATTTTACTGTGAAGTGTTTGACTTGTCAGCAGGTTAAAGCAGAGCGGCAGTTACTAAAAGGGACGCTTCAGCCTTTACCAGTGCCAGAGTGGAAATGGGAGAATATATCCATGGACTTTTTTGTTGGATTACCGAAGACATCTCGAGGTAATAATGCAATCTGGGTTATTGTTGATCGCTTGACCAAATCTGCTCATTTCCTTTCTATACGAGATACTTTCTCTCGTGGTGAACTTTCCCGTTTGTATCTTAAAGAGATAGTCAGGTTATATGGTGTTCCTCTCTCCATTGTATCGGATCGTGATCCCAGGTTTACTTCTAACTTTTGGAAAGGCCTTCAGAAGTCATTGGGTACTGAATTAAATTTTAGTACAGCTTTTCATCCTCAATCAGATGGTAAGTCAGAACGAAAAATTCAGACCTTGGAGGATATACTACGAGCTTGTTCTATGGATTATCAGGGAAGTTGGGACCAACATCTTTCTTTGGTTGAGTTTTCATATAATAACAGTTTTCATTCCAGTATACAGATGGCACCATTTCAGGCATTATATGGGAAGCGGTGTCGAACTCCAGCTTTCTGGGATGAAGTGGGTGAAAGGAAGTTGATCGGACCAGAATTGGTAGAAGAGATGGCAGAAAAAGTTCAGCTGATTTAGAAACACATGAGAACAGCTCAGAACAGGCAGAAGAGTTATGCGGATAACCGGAGGAAGGATCTACCTTTCGAGGTAGGTGATCATGTTTTTCTCAAGGTTTCTCCTTGGAAAAGTGTGATGAGATTTGGTATGAAAGGAAAGTTGAGTCCAAGGTTCATTGGACCATATGAAATTCTGGAGAGAGTTGGATCAGTTGCATACCGAGTGGCTTTACCTCCGAGTTTATCTAAGGTACACAATGTTTTTCACGTTTCGATGTTGAGAAAATATATGCCAGATCCATCTCATGTTTTGAGTCCAGAGGTAGTTCAGTTGGAAGAGAACCTATCTTATGAGGAACAACTGGTCCAGATTCTTGAGCAGAGGGAGCAAGTGTTACGGAATAAGGTGATTAAGCAGGTAAATGTTTTGTGGAAAAACCACATGATGGAAGAGGCAACATGGGAATCTGAAAATGCAATGAGGGATAAGTACCCCCATTTATTTGATAAGTAAATAAATTGTGGGGAAACAATTTTCTAAAGGGGGGAAGGATGTAACATCCCAAGTAAGTAATGAATAATAGATATTTTTATCTATGTCTATTAATGAACTAGATAGTGTTATAGAGGCTTAAAATGAAAATAAATACAATCTTATGCATGGAATACACTAATATTCTTAAAAGATTGTTTTACTGCCTTTTGATGGAAAACCATTTTTAAATCTATCCTTTGACAACTTTATAAGCTATGTTTGTCAAGATAAACTTATTATTTATGATTGGGACATCAAAATTTACTTTGTGTGAATTTTTGGTATTTTTCAGACAATGTTAATTTTTTAATGAATAGTGAAAAATACTGCATTTTACATCAAAACTGCTTTTTAATCTAATTTATTTATATGATTAGGTTATCTTTTTAATTGGTATTAATGTGTAATCTGAATATATTTTTACCATTTAATCCAATGGTGGTCATTGGAATCAATTTCACTTTGAAATTAGACTTTAACTTGTGTCAATCTTTTGATACTTATTGTTTTATAAACACACGCTATTTGCTATGACATCGGGAATTAATTATTAAATTAATTAATGTGACTTATATGTTTTGAATTTTGTAAAATAGACTTCATTTTTGAATTTGTAATATCAAATATAGCTTAGGGTGAATTTTTGGTAATTTTCTGAAAAACTTCAACTTTTGATGAATAGTGAAACCACTAAGTGGTACTTATAAAAACTGATTTTTCCGTTTAAATGAAATTTTTCCATCATTGTGTTTTGAATTTCAAAAATCCGACATACATGTTTTTCATTAAGAAGTAAAATGTGGTTCAATGATATTAAAATATTTTTTTGGTGAATAGTAACTTATTAAGTTTTTAATCGCGATTAGGGGTAATTAGTGTAGTTTAAGGTAAAAATAATGCTTTAATAAACTAAGATGAGCTTGACACATGTCCTACCCTCATTTGTTGTGTCATGGCTGACCAAGACAAGCCATGGATCAACTTGGGGACCCCATGGATCCACTTTGGTTGGGAAATGACATAAATAACTTTTTATTTATTGTAAAAGTAAAAATGACACAAACATAATATGTTTTACAAAAACAATTTTTACATGGGGTTATAAAGATCAGATTTTTGATTATAAATAGTCATTAGAAAGATCAACAGATTTCCTACATCATATTATTTTTATTTTAATAATTTTTAGACTTTAAATAAATTAAATTATTTATGACATCATGATGATGCAGCGATGACCTCATTATTTAACGATTTAAATAAAATGGAAAGATAATGAAAAATATAAAACCTACACATGGAAAAAACAAATTGGATGAGTGGATTTAAAACCCTTATCACCTTATCCACGAATTATATCAATGTGGGACCTTTTAAAACCGAAACACATTTTCAAATAAAGTAATATTTCTTTACTTTCCAAAAGTGACCCTCCTCTCCTCTTATAAAAGGCCCCCACCTCTACCTCATTTCACACACTCATAAAGCCATTGGATCGGCCAAACCCTACCCATTTACTCTCTCCACATCCCTCTCCTCATCCTAGTGGATTCCCTTTGGGCATAATCCTTTCAAAGGAATCCTTTAGGCTCAAATCAAAAGGAGTTACACTTTTAAAGGTAATTCATTCTCTAATGTTCATTTGTTTTATTTTGCTTCTCCAACCCCATAAAATCTTTTTATTTACTTCTTTTGTAACAAAACCAGTATCTTCAATATAATAGGATGTTGTTATAAGATTTATTTGAGCTACACTCTCACACAACTACATCAAATGGTTAAAGAACATATGTTTTCCGTGGATGGCGAAATTCTGCCTCCCAAAACGATGATTGTTCAATACTCATTTAACACCTTCAAAGGTGGACATTATGATGTCACTATTCTTATATATGATATATAATATGTTTATTCTTTCCTTAAGATTTTGTATTTTTCATTTATGGCATACCATTATTATTTCCATTATGGGTAAACACGATATCTTCATTTTAGGAAGTGCGGACTACCGCCCCCTCAAAGTGATTTGATTCGTTAATACCATATGTGGGATGTTTAAAGGATAAAGTTAATGATATTATATATGTTATTATACTGGAATTATAATATACTCTTATATAATTATGATTCCATTCCAAAAAATACGAAATAGAAATGGAAGTAGCGTTCATGCGTACGTACGGCTTACCGTCTCCATGAACGGTGCATTTCATTTCATACCTCTAAATGTGATGTAATATTATAAATACATGTATATTCTGAATATATATGATGTATATGTTATCCAAATCATTAATATCATTCTGGATATAACGAACCTTTGACCAAATTAACAACATGTAAGTGTAAGAAGTCTATTTTTGACTTAAGAACCAAATACCGACAAAATGAACACTATTAACTTAAATGATTACATGATGTTCATAACATGGTATAAAAGGAATAATAAACTTGAAAAAGGTTCATAAGAAAGTAGATATTTACTCAAGTTTATTATTCAGGAGATTAAATAATGGTCGGGTCAAGTCAGATACGAGGTATGGGACTTCGTCTCAATCTCCTTTCATTGAGGCATATTTTATTTTATACACAACTTTGTTTTATACGGTGTATAAACCCCTTTGACTTTTCCGTTTATTCAAAAGGAATCTTTTTTATATAAAGAATTTACTAAACGAAAAAAGGGAATGTTTTTGTCGTACGTATGCGGCGACAATGACTTCTCCGCCGTCGTGACCATTATTTGAGTTTCGGCTTCCTCTACAAGCCATACCCTTTTCTTTAAACGAAAAATAAATACCATGTTTTACTTTGGTATTGAAAATGGTTTTCATAATGTTTTTATTATATCAATGTGTTGTATTGATATCTCGTGATTGAAATGTGGAAATGTTACGTTTCCTTTATGCATGTTTTACGTGATACGATTATGTTATGGTTCTTGGGCATTATTATGAAGACGGGTGGTTCCATGATAAACTAAGGGAGGGTGAGCCCGATATAGCTCTCCAATGCATTGGGTAACGCGAAGGAGTGAAACGTTAAGGTTTCTCCGAAGAGATTTAGGGAATATACTGTGATGGGTATTCCCAACGTAACCAAGAGGGTTACTCCCTACGTAAGAATGTTATGAATGCCTCAAGTTACCTTTATGTCTTATGATTTCAATGATTTACTCATGATTTGACGAGGTATGTTAATGTGCTTATGTTTTATGGGTAAAGTATGATTTCACTCTTATGTATATATGTACCCATGTTTCCTTTCCATGTTTTTATAACCCATACTAAGCTTTTTATGCTCATCCCAAGTTTTTTTGAGATGTTTTTCACAGGTCAAGGGAAAGGTACATGATATGATGATAGTGTCAAGGAAGTGTCAAGAAATAATCCATGTTTTATTTTAAATGTGTTTCCATTGATGGGAATGAAGAATACTATCTTTATGTAACCACTTTGTTTATATGTGGAATGTAATGCAAGTTTTATGATCTAATTCTCTGAAACTCTAAACCCGAAAAGATCCTCAATGTGTAATCTTGTAATAACTCAAGATTAAGTAAGGTTTAAGGTTGGGGCCTTATAGGCCAATCCCATATGACTATAGTTTGATTTTAACTGATGTAGTGGATGGCTATTCCGACTTATTGTATATAATTTGAGGGATTTTATCCATTTATGTGTAAACTAACAATAATTATATTTTATACATGTTTTTTATTTTATGTGGATTTATTTAAATTATTAACAGTGTCTTAGAAATTATTTATGTATAAGATAATTTAATTTAGGTTTATCTTGTATCCTTGTTAATTTATTAATTCTTGTGATAATGACAATACATCCATAATAAATAATAATGAAAACAATAAATAAACAAAATAATAAACTTTTATAATCATTATTGTTTTTCTAATGGTTAGTTTAAATAGTTATTGATAAACCAACAATTGACCAAGAGGGAAAGCACCATGAACTAATTATAATTTGTGTTAAAGATTTCCACCTGTCCACCTATATATCTATGTTGTATTGGTTTCTCCTTGACTCTAAACTTGAACTGCCTGAACTAGCTTAGGAGATCCTTCCATTACTTATTATTTTACTCATATATAGGTGAGGGAAAAAAGGTTTACACAAAAGAAACCATGTTCATGCAAGACCTTACATAATAAGAGGAGAGATAGAATACATGCCAATAATTTAATTTAATAATAAATTAAATGAAACCAATAACATACAAAGGTCTCGTTTATTCTCATGATCATCTATATTCAGGAAACAAATTTAACATTAAAAAATCATTCTATTCTTAATCATTCTTATTTAAGATAAATAACTATCGAAGCTGTTATTTATAGTATATAATTAAAAAGATTTGATATGTTATTTGTCATATGAATTTCCTTGATATTATACTCCATTAAAATATTAAACAAATTAAAAAATAATAATTGTGTACATAAATGTACATTGGAGTCTACACAGTCAATACCTTTCAGAATCTACCGAACATGTATTATACTCATATACAGTCTACTCTTGTGAAATATGGAAAACATGACTTATCACATAAATTCATGGCCTATAATATCAATATATGTATTAAATGATTTGAATGATCATTATATAAAATTTATTACTTGATTTCACATAGATAGACATTTTCCATACCACTCACACATGATATATAGATCTGAAAATTATATATAAATTAATTAAAATTTTATACATAAATATATATATATTTATATATATGTATTAAAAACCACCACATGGAACATCCTATCAACATGATGAACGCATTAATGAACAAATCGATAAGGATTGCATTCAATTATAAATCTATTTTATTTTTTTGAAATTTGGTATAATTTCATGACATGTACATGAGAGTTAAATGGCGTGTATGTCTCTCTCCATCTGTCTGATGCATAAACATAGGGATTCAGGATGTAATACATTCCATGTAAAATTAGAGTAAATGACATGTATAATGAGCTACCTAACTTATGGTCTCTGAAGAGCACGATCACTAGTTAGGTAGGTTTTCTGCGGAAACACAAGGTCCATCTGTGACAGAAAAGGACTGAAATCCATGTACGTGGGCAACCTGACGTGTACTGCGGATGACCATGCACCAAGATGGATTAGTCAGCACTTGGTGTAAGGAATAAAATATGGTATGTGTAATCAATGAAAAAGGTTTGAATTAATTTTTTATTAATTCCTAGTGAATTGAACACAAGTACATGACATGTAAATCTGGTTACACAATGTGTTCTCTTGTGATATCCTATCAGAATCCTTTCTTCCTCTATATTAGATCATGAATTTTATTTCATTTAGAAAACTAATCTCTTTTTTTAGAAATACGAGAAATATATGATGAACATGTAGATCTCAAAATTTGGATTAAAATAATGATCTAACTTCAATTTAAAACTAAATAAAAAATTTATAAAACAATCAATGATCTATAAATAATTATATATAATTATGTGACACCTCTGATAGACATGAAAGTTCTAGGAAAATTGGAAGCATGAGAAGGGTCGTTACCATGATTTATTTTGGTCATAATCAATGATAAGTCCCAGTTATACACAATGATAAATCTCATCATCAACATAATTGAATCAAAGAAAATAGAAAATTGGATAAAATACCATAAACAGAGAGTGGATTGTAACACATCATTTTTAATTAAATTAATCAATAAAAAACTCCTTATTGGAATTATTCATTCATTGATGAATATAAAAAAAATCTTTATTGTAGTGTCATATAATTGAGGGAATCATGAGTATATTCCCAATACTGAAGATCCACATGTGTTCCACCAATCTCCAAATTATTCTATTGGAATTTTCATGTGCTAGCACGATATATCCTATCACATTCTTGGTACTCCTTTTATCTCCTAAATAATTTATTCCAAATATTTCTGCTTGATCTCTCTTGATATGAGAGAAAATGGTGGAAGAAGATCACTTTCTATTTTTTGGAGTATTATTGGAGATGGGATCTCTATAATTCTTAAGAAGATTCACCAAATCCCTTTTACACAACCTAAACCAATGAATTAAATCTATGTGGAAAAAACATAACTGGGTTTATATATCTCTTATTTTAGAAATAAATATTTTCACAAGTTCTCTTTATTATTTTATTAATCTCTTACAAAACTAAATCTCTAAAATAATAATAATAATAATATTTCCTTGATATCTTCTAAACATGTGAATTAAATTAATTATTATTTAATAAATTAATATTCAATATATATTATTTCTCACTAGGCCATTATACCCAGTCCACCATTCCTCCAAATTATTTATCAATCCTTGAAAAACAACCAAATGTTCAATTAATAAATATCATTAAATTATTCACAGGTAAATAAATAAAATAAAATATTCACAAAATAGAAAATAAATATTAATTGTATATTCCACTCACATAATATTATCTCGAATAACTGGTGATGATATATATGTAATCAATAATAAATGTATAATTATTAAACCATAAGAAGGAATAATCTTTTTTAAACTAGTTAAATAATAATGAATAATGTATTATATAATAGATATTCTGGATAAATTTAGTGTGTGAACCTCTATGTTTATTTCTCAGTGGCATTAGGTGAAGAAGCCTAATGTCTAAGGTTAGCATCTAGAAACAAGACAAGGCACCCATAAAGAAACAATTTAATGGTTTAATGAAAATATACCTCAGAGGTATTCTTATTGTGTAACATAATACCTTTATCATGATATCTCTAATCATGTTTTTTATATGCTAGTGTCATCTACCTATGTGATCGATGTCTCTTTCTTTAACATACCATAATTTGAACTTTCAAATAGATAACTATGGCCATTGATTTATTTAGGCTGTATAATTTTCATAAAAGGGACTGAGATATTAACTTTTATTAAATAATAGAAGGGATGAGTACATTATCACATTATTCATTAATGAAATATTACTCAGGTCACACATAATATATCCTAACTCATAGGGAACGTATATCATTACAGTTTTAATCAATATATTAAAGTACACTACATATAATATTAATTAATAATAATATTAATGTCTAATGGACAATACACAGGTCCACACCTTGGAAGATCCAATTACACCAGTAAATATAGATTTTCTACTAGAGTATCTTCTTCTCATAATATTTTATCCTTGATATTTCAAAGGGATTTCACCATGAGAAGTTTCCTCAGTGTCCTGTGAGTTTCCACCCATGATATCCTATATCATTTATACCCCTGAAATGAAATCATTAAAATATATGAAATATATTTAAGAATGTTGTCATAGCACTTCAGTGTTCTTATCATATCGAGGGACTGATATGACATTTTAGTGAAACAACTAATATAAGTATAATATCACATCCTATGTTACCTATAAGAATAATTAGGATGTGATAAAAAGTTTATCAGTATTCAAAACTATTAATACATGTTACCATAAATTACACAGAATTTGGTTCTAGGGAACCAACTCTATCATATGTTATGTAGTAGAACTTCCATCATCTATTTAGAAGGTAATATCCATGAATGTTTGAGGATGACCTTTTTTTAGGAGTCATGGATATACCACCTTGATATATTACAATTTATATCCAATTAAATAAATTCAATCACTTTTATGTCATGTAATTCAAGAAACATCATGGTTAAAAGAATATATTTTTATAAAAATATTTTCTTAAAATGGATACTATAACGTAGGCATTGTGTTGGTGGAAATTAAAATTTAGAAAAAAATAAGGAAAATTATACTCTTTATATATGGATAAAACAAAATCAAATGATACTTATTTTTATAAATAAAACGATAATCAATTAGATATATAAATATTTTCTTAAAAATATTATTTTTCTAAAATGATGTTTAGTCATACTTTTTAAATGTATTTTAATATTATCTTTCACTAATTGAAAAAAAATTATTATTTTAAAATACCTTCATTAAGGATTTTAGAGGTAACCTAAATAACTCTTCTTAAGAAGAGGTAATGCTCTTAAACGATCATTATTATTTTCATTATTCTTTAAACACCTTCCGATATTACTCAATAATCCTAGTATAATAAAACCAATATCTCCCATATAATGAGATATTATCATTTTAATTACACTACCATTATCCATATCTTCTTCCATCAAATTGGAAATGAAACATCAGATCATGTGTAAGGAAGAAAACTGCCCCATGAACCGGTGAAACTTGTTTTCCAACAAAAAATATTATTGTCAGATACAATTTTGGGTGATATATATATATATATATAATATTTATGATATAATTGTACTTATTAAATTATATGATCTCATATTATTTCATACATTTCATTCCATTTAAAATAGGATAATTTCCTAATTTTTTTGCTGGACTACTACCCCACAAAGTGATATGATTCATTTTCTCACATACACTTTAGTAGGAAGGAAATTAGGCTAAATTTTATAAATATATTTCATATACTTGAAATGATATATATAATTAAAAATTAATATATCACCATCTTCTTTACCTTTTCACATGTTTATAGAATGATATCATCTCTCATGCATAGTTATGACCTACCATCTCCATGAAGCGATGTGATTCATTTATATGTCAAAATATTAATAATTGTTCTAAAATTGAATCTAATGAGTAAATATTTTATTTATAAAATTAATTTAATTATGAAAATTATGTATGAGTATCCTATATGCAATAACTAGAACATTCAATATAAATAAAGTATGAGTAAACAAATCTATTAACACCTAAAACAATGAAACTAATGAAATGTTCAATACAAAGGGGTGGTAAAATGTTACAAAATGAATGAAAATAGTATTATAAATAATAATATGGTTATTCTTTAAATTAATAATATTATTAAAACCATTATATAAGAGAATACATCATGTTTTTCCAAAATAACACGTCGGGTAAGGGAGATTTTCTTAATTTCCATTCCATTGAGACATATTTGTCAATATCCACCTATTCAATTTTATTTTTTTATATATACATCCCATTAAATATATTAAACATGAAAAACTATTTCTTTAATGAGGATTACTGTTTTTTTTCATGTTTATTCTTCAAGGGGTTTTAATTTAATAGTTACCATAATGATAAATATTATTATGCAATCTCACTATCTTTTATGATTGTTAATTTCCCATTGAAAAAATTTCTTTCATGTAATAATTTTTCATTTTAAAAACATTTATATTACATCTAAATATTATTATATCATTGATATAATTATTTACTAAACTATATAAATATTTTACATATTGTTTTTACTTTGATTATTATTTTATAAACTGTAGAAATATTGATGAACCTCTATTATTTAATCAATATAGATATTTGATGAAAAAGAATATTGATTCGTAATTTAAATTGATTATTTAATATATGATAAATTATTGGACATGATGTTATTATTGGGGGATCATTATAGATAACCCATGATTCATCAACGAGTCTCACAAGTAAAATCAGTTGTCCTAATCAAATGGGTTTTTACCTATAGTTTTAAACTATCATTTCATCATTATTTATATTAGAGGTATCATGATTCATGAGATTATAAAATCCAATAATTAAGATGTAAATTTATATATAACTCATTTATTATTATTATCCATGAGATTTTTACATTGTTATTATATCATGATTCATTTTATTCATAATTATTAATTAAAATTTCATATTTATTTTATTTATTTACTATTTCATAATTATTATGACATATTTATTGATCATGTTATTGACCAAATAGAATGTGTTTTCAATGATTTAACATCCAATATTTAACATTATTTTTTTATTCATGAAAACTTCCATTGTAAGTAACCCTTGTTGAGTATCTGAGCTCAATCTTATTTTTTTCATTCCATAGGTTATGAAGATGAATCCTTGGAATGAGTTTGAAAGATTATATGAATTTTGTTTTGCTATATTTTCTTTTATTTTCCAAATATAAAATGGGTATCAGGTGTATTTCTATTTTATCAAGACTACTAAACTATTCCATCTTTTTGTATGTGATTCCGTGTATCTTATACTAATTTAACAGAGTAGGAATTGGCTTCATGTCACTGGGATCGAGGTTTTTATAAATATGGTAGTGAAGTGTTTTTGTATGGAATAATGATAAATCCTATGATATTTATAAATCACTGAGACAAAATCCACATGGGTATCGTTTCACACTGGATCATGTTAGGGATTCAAAGAATTACACCAATTATATTATGAGTGTTCCATTTGTATGGTAAACACACAAAGGGTGATGTCGGGAATCATATAGTAGTGGTAACTCATATTTATATTAAATTCATGGTGGTTTATGTGATTAAACTAAAAAATTAGTGAAATTATGGTTGATTTCATTGGTAACGAACTCTATATCTCTCTGATAAAGGAGGTTCATGAGTAACTAGCATCAGAATAGAAGGTTATTGTATATAAAGGCAAATGTTTCTCACATTTTTTCAATGGTCGTATCCCCGAACCCTGACCTGGTATATAATAGGCCAATATCGATGCCATATACTTAGCCATCCTTTATCATTAGATGTTCTCTAGAGATGTGTTTAAAGTGTTTCCCTAGTAGTAGGGAGCATGATGTCCACTTCCCTATTAAGATAGTAGTTTTTCCCTTAGTGTTTCTGTTTAATGTCAAAGATATATATCTTGAGTGAAGACCTTCCAAGTTGTATGTGAACCTCAATATAGTGTGTATAATGTATCTTTGTTGGTGTTCTCATAGCATATAATCACTTTACATTTGGTGGAAGAGGTGTTTATTCTTAGGATTTCATGGTTTTAAATAAGAATAGTCAAGAGAGTATTATGATCAGTTTTGGGTCCAATAAATAAGGTCTATATAAATGGTTAAAACCATTTACTTTGGATTATTGATGATTGGTCCACCTAATAAACATTTATGTGGGGTTGAGTAGGTTGATGAGGATTTTTTTTATAATTTGAATGTCTGTAACTTTTGGGATATATTAACTAAAATACCACCAGGATATCTTTGATAGTGGATATGAGCTGTGGGACTTGGATATGTGGATGAATAATTTATATAGATGATTGTGAAGAGTTTAAGTAAGTGTGCCAACATCACCTTCGTGATGTGAGTATGTGGCAAGTGTATATATAGCTTTTGTGTAGGATATAACAAAAAATTCAAGTAGTAATGAGGAACCATGTTGTATTGTAACTCTTATAGTTCTAGTACGAAGTATTTTGTATGTTAATATTGTTAGAGTGAAGTACACATGGTTTATTTTAATATAAAAAACATCTTTATTTATCATAAATATAGGGACCGATGCTCTACCTCTATATAAAACCCCATCAATGAATCTTTTTGTGATAGATATTTGAGGTGCATGGATTCATTTCATCCCATGTTGTGTCATGAACATTAAATAATAAATGTGGTTTGTGTATATAGGAATGGATAGACTTTCATAAATTAGATGTTTACTCCCATTATATTCTATCATTGAGATGAGATATTCATGATGCATTTAGTGATGAATGTTGTTCTTATAATATTAGTCTATGATATACTACATTTTATAAGATCCAAGACCTCTAATAAGAAGGGAAGTTGGAGAAAATTTTAATTTTTTTATCAATATATGTTTCTTTGTTAGATTTCTTATTTATTAGATGTTCTTTTTATAAAAGAAATTGTTTAATGGGAGGGAGGTTGTAGTGACCTGAATTTCTTCAGATTGGTATACTACTCGATATTGAGTTTTAGAGTCTCTATACCTCCTCGTGTGTAAAATATTAATGTTACCCTTGTATAAAACACAAAAATAATATCTTAAGGTCTTTCAATCCTAGGATATGGTTTTTCCCCGGGATGAATCAGGGCAGTGTTACATAGATTGTAGAGACATGATAATAATATATTAGTTATCATGAATTATTTCAATTCCATACAAAATTTTTTTTGATCAATGATTCATATATATTAAAAATTGTTTCCAAGAATAAATTTAACACTAATGTTTCATCTATAATAATTTTTTTATCCTAGGGGTGGTATAATATTAATTCTCATCAATGTTTTTTAGGATTGGATAAAAAAGATAGATTTATTAATTTTAAAGGAAATTATAAATTAATTTAGTTATTTATTTATGAGATAAATAAAGCCACAATATACTATAATCTTCTATGTAATAATCATGCTTCAAAAATACTAGGGGCATCCACATATCCTGAATGCCCTGAAGGCCTTAATTTTTTATTAATTTTTGATAACCCTTCTTTTAAGGGATGTGGGGAACCCTTACAAGGCCTGTAGGCTCAGAGATTACATGGCACATAGGCTTAAGAGATTACATGACCCAAAGGTCTTAGGGAATTCAACCAGACTATCTACAAGGAACTGCCCCTCCTCAGCATCTCCATCGTGATAGTAGCTCTCCACCTTCGCATGGTCGTCTGGATAGGCTTCTCGTGCAATAATAGGCTGGTCTTGATTGCATAGCAATACCCTCTCTGTCTGAAAAATCCATTTGGTTTTGCTCTGGTGAGTGCATATAAGGCCCCAGCCTTAAACCTTACTTAATCTTGAGTTATTACAAGATTACACATTGAGGATCTTTTCAGGTTTAGAGTTTTAGAGAATTAGATCATAAAACTTTCATTACATTCCACATTTAAACAAAGTGGTTACATAAAAGATAATATTCTTTTTCCCATCAGTGGAAACATATTTAAAATAATACATGGATTCTTTCTTGACACTTCCTTGACACTATCATCATATCATGTACAATTCCCTTGACCTGTGAAAAACATTTCAAAAACTTGGGATGAGCATAAAAAGCTCAGTAAGGGTTATAAAAATATGGAAAGGAAACATGAGTACATGTATACATAAGAATAAATGAAATCATACTTTACTCATAAAACATAAGCACTTTAACATACCTCATCAAATCATGAATAAATCATAGAAATCATAATACAGAAAGGTAACTTGAGGCATTCATAACATTCTTACGTAGGGAGTAACCCTCTTAGCTACTTATGGAATACCCATCACAGTATATTCCTTAAATCTCTTCGGAGAAACCTTAACGTTTAACTCCTTTGCATTACCCAATGCATTGGAGATCTATATCGGGCTCACCCGCACTTAGTTTATCACGGAACCACCTAACTTCATAACAATTCCCAAGAACCATAACATAATCGTATCACATAAAACTTGTATAAGGGAAACATAACATTTGCACTTTTCAATAACAAGATATCAATACAACACATTGATATAAAAACATTATGAAAACTATTTTCAATACCAAAATAAAAGAAAAGTAAAACATGGTATTTATTTTTCAAATCAAAAAAGTTATGGCTGGTAGAGGAAGCCGAAACTCAAATAATGGTCACGACGGTAGAGAAGTCGTTGTCGCCGAATACGTACGACAAAAAAACATTCCCTTTTTTCATTTAGTAAACGCTTTGTATAAAAAGATTCCTTTTGAATAATCTTAAAAGTCAAAGGGGCTTATACACTGTATAAAATAAAGTTGTGTATAAAACAAAATATGCCTCAATGAAAGGAGATTGGGACGGATTCCCTTACCTCGTGTCCGACTTGACTCAATCGTTCTTTAATGTCCTGCATAATAAACATGAGTTAATTTATACTTTCTTAAGAACCTTTTCCAAGCTAATTATTCATTTTATATCACTTATTACCATGTTATGAACATTATTTAATCATTTAAGTTAATAACGGTCGTTTTGTCGATATTTGGTACTCGAGTCAAAAGTGAACTTCTTATATTTACAAGTTGTTCACGTAGTCAAATATCCATTATCTCAAGAATGATATTCTTGATTTAGATGCCATATATATCATATATATCCAGTATATACATGCATTTATAATATTACATAATCATTTATAGGTAAGAAATGAAATGCACCGTTCATGGAGACGGTAAGCCGTACATACGCATGGACGCTCCATTCATTAATATGTCATAATAATGGAATTAAAACTAAATGAGAGATATGTATATTTTAATTCCAGAATTATATCCATCATTTAGATGTAACATATATCATATATATGCATTATATATATGTACTTATAATAGTACATTACATTTGGGGATAAGAAATGAAATGCACCGTTCATGGAGACGGTAATCCGTATGTACGCATGAACGCTACTTTCATTTCTATCTAATACTTTAATGGAATGAAATAATAATTATATAAAGTTATATTATAATTCAAGTATAATATCATATATAATATCATTAAATCTATCCTTTATACGTACCACATTTGGTATTAACGAATCAAATCACTTTGAGGGGGCGGTAGTCCGCACTTCCTAAAATGAAGATATCGCGTTACCCATAATGGAAACGATAAAGGTATGCCATAAATGAAAAATAAAAAATCTTAAGTAAAACATAAACATATTATATATCATATATAAATATAGTGACATCTTTATGGCCACCTTTTAAGGTGTTATATGAGTGTTGAACAATCATCATTTCCTGAGACAGAAATTCTCCATCCACAGAAACAGTATGTTATTTAACCATTAAATGTAGGTGTGTGTAAGTGTAACTAAAATTTTTATTATAACAACAACCTAGTAAACTTAATATACTAGAGATATTACAAAATAAATTAATAAAAAGAGTTTATGGGGTTGGAGAAGCAAAATAAAACAAAAGAACACAAGTGAAGACATTACCTTAAAACCGAGGAACTCTCTTTGATTTGAGCTCAAAGGATTCCTTGGGAAGACTTATGCCCAAAGTGATGCTTCTAAGAGTAAGAGAGGGATGTGGAGAGAAAAAATGGGCAGGGTTTGGCCGAGCCAAATGCTTTAGAAGTGTGGGTAAGGAGGTTGAGGTGGGTGCCTTCTGTAAGAGGAGAGGAGGGGCACTTTTGGAAAGGTATAAAATGTTACTTTATTTTCAAATGAGTTTCGGATATTGAAGGTCCCACATTGATGTATTTTGAGTATAAGGTGATAAGAGTTCGAAATATACTCATCCAATAGTTTTTGGACATGTGTAGGTCTTATATTTTACTTTATCTGTTCATTTTATTTAAATCTTTTATTATTGAGGTAATCGCTGCATCATCATGATGTCATAAATAATTTAATTTATATAATGTCTAAAAATTATAAAAAAATACTATGATGTAGGAAATATTTTTATATTTCCATTGACTATTATTAGTCCAATATATCATTTATGTAGACAAAATTAAAAATGTTTTACTCAGGTGATACATTATTTTTTATATTTAACTTTCATTAAAAATAAAAATATAAAAAGTCATTATCACACAAAAGTGATTCCATGGGGTCCCCAAGTTTGGCACAAGGCATCCCATGATCGGCGATGACACAACCAGTATAATTAGGACACATTTTGGGGTCATTTGTTATTATTATGAGATTATTGTATTATCCTTAACTACCTGATTACTAATTAATCAAGATAATTAAAGATAATTACCGTCATTACTATTAATAATGTCCAAAAAAAAGAGTCTTGATTAAATAATTTATAACTTCTGATTCCAAATATTTAATCCATTTTACCAAATTTCAAACACAGAAATTGCAATAATTAATTTAAAAATAATTCCCGTTGTCAAAACAAATTGCGGGTTTTTTTGAAACAATATCTATGAAAAGTTTGGCAGTAGTTTATGCCCAATTCCAAAGTTAAATTAATCATAATGACCACCATTGGATTAAATTGTAAAAATATAATATAATTACACTTTAATATAAATTAAAAAGATAATCTATCCATATAATTAAATTAGATGAAAAAGTAGTTTTGATGTAAAATTTAGTATTTTTCACTATTCATTAAAAAATGAACATTGTCATAAAAATACCAAAAATTTATCCAATGTAAATTTAAATGTCCCAATCATAAAGAATATGTTTATTTTGAAAAATAGAGCTTATTAAATTGTCAAAAGTTTTATTTAAAAATGGTTTGCCATCAAAAGGCAGTAAAACAATCTTTTAAAAATATTAGTGTATTCAATGCATAAGATTAGATTTATTCTCATTTTAAGCCTCTAAAACACTATATAATTCATAAATAGACATAGATAAGAATATATTTTATTCATTAATTACTTGGGATCTTATAGTGCACCCAGTCTAAATCCTCTTTTGGGGCTGCTTCTTTTTTGTAATGTGTCTGGGGAAACTACATGTGGCCCAAAGGCTTTCAGGTAGCCTGAAGTCTCTAAAGGTGGCCCGAAATCCCTACTAACCTGAAGGACTGGGTGGCTCAAAAACCTTAAGAACTCCAAGCCCAAACTAGTGGCCCAAGGTGAATAGTTCTAGCTACTATGGTACCGATCAGTACCTGCTACAGTAACTACTACAGTTCCTACTACAGTACCCACACAATGTACAGTTCTACTATAGTTCCTGCTACAGTACATGCTATAGTGTACAGTAGCCCGTAAATATTCTTGTACCTGGTTTTTGAACCAGGGTCTTTTGGATGCACTTAAGGATACCTCACCATTGGATTTCAGAGTGAAATAATTGGATTTGAGAGTAATATTTTATTATTATTCTGTAAAAATAGTTTTAATTATTATAAATCCAAGTGTAATATTTCATAATAATTCTATAAAACCATTATTTAGATTAAGATTCCCTATTTTATGGATATTTATTGTAGATGTATTTATACCATACATGGTAAATTTTGATTGTCAATTTTCTTGGTCATATATTGATGATTGGTCCTCTCTCTCTCTAAAACTATTTTTCGAAAATATGTATTTCTATTTTATTTTATTACAACATATACTAAGGCATGTTTTATTTAATTAATATAATGAATAAATCATATGATAATTTTCATAGAGTTAGTTTGTAGGTATTTATTATATGACATTATAGATATATGTCGATAGGGTTTTTGATAAGGAAATGAAACACCAATCGTGGAATGTGAATGGTCAAAATATAATATATATATATATATAATAGTAATATATAAATAATGGTTGATGAGAGAAGTGTAAATTAATATATATATATATATATATATGAGATGTCTTGTTATTATGGATGGATTGGATTTGTGATATTAGATAGAGAGAATGTAATTAAAATATTAATTTTTTATAATTATAGTAACCCAAAGTATACATCCACCCTAAAAGGGTTGAATATTAAGTTTACTGTATAATGGATAGGGTGAAAAAAAGTCATGTAACATAGATCTTGGTGTAAGCAAGAAGAGAGTAGGGCATAAATTTGGTAGATCCACCTTTCGGGGAATCAAGATGGTATGTGGTCATGGGATAGGATTCTTCTATTTTTACTAAACATGGGGGTATCTAACATATTGAATAATAAAGAAGAACTATATCCTATGTTATTTCTAATTTTGGATACATATTACAGAGGAACTAATTATAATTTAAAAATATGGGTTGTTTTAATGAATCATCTATCAGGACCAACCCCATCGAGGTCCTACTTATGTCATTTGTAAACCTAGAGTGACACCCCAATACCTCCTCAACTAGGAAAAGGTATAGGACCTAGTGAAAATTATGTTTATCACTAAAATGGTATGTTTTCACCTAATGAACATTAACATACATACATCTATATTTATGAGACAAAGTATAGTAACAATGAAGTAAGCCTACTAGAGTGTAAATAGTTCATAAAATATCCTCTTTAAAAAAGTATTTCAATAGTTAAAATACACAACAAAATAAAAGGGAAAAATGTATACAAAATAATAAAGGAGGAAAATTACTAACACATAAAGTTATGAAAAAATTAAATGCAGAGGAATATTCATCTCACAATAAATGGGTTTAAACACTGAACACTATCAGTGCGTCAATGTACTATTATTATTTATTGATACTTGGTCCAACAAATTCCACACCAATTTTTAGACCATCTTCATAAGATTTAAAAAATGTAGGTAAATTAAATATAGGAGGATTATAATAATATTAAGTAGGATGAATGATAAAATAATATAAAAGAAACAAAATAATATAGTTAACTCAATACATAATTTAAAGAGGGGAATGAAATTGTGACAACATATATGTGCATAAAGATACCCTTGTCTAAGTAATTAATTAGGATCTCTATAGACAACTAAGAATCATCGGTCTTACTAGGTATTTAAAGGATCCTAATATGATGAAAATTATAGTATGAAACCTATCAAGAAATAGAATAAAGGATATGCACCTCATCATAGTGTACCACAGTCAAGGGGAATTGGAGTCCAATGGAGAAATAAATCACCAATAGATCTTGATTATGTGGAAGTATAACTTCATAGATATAGGACTCTTACCCTCTGTAATGTAGAGGAATATAATCTATACCTTTATATCAGAAACTGGGACCCAAACTATAACACTATTTGTTTTTTTTAATTTTTTTCAAGTATATTTAATTGTTTTTATATTTAGTGTTACATCAACCACTGAGTTTATCTTTTATTACACGTAACACTATGTTTAAAAAAACATGACATACTATTAAAATATTTTTATTTTATATGATTTTTATAATATAGTAATTGGAAAGATGGTTATAAATAGTATTACCTAATTTATTAAAATATAGGGTTTACACATGTATATAAAAATAATTCTTCTATAGATAATTATTTATAAATGCAAATAAATAATATTTGAAAATAAAAGAAATATTTTTCTGAAAAAATTATATTTATGAACACAACTGAGTTTTACCATAATAAATTAAATAAATAAATTTTTTTGATTTATTTTGAAAAAATTTCTATATTATATATTCAATAAATTTTTTTAACAATCATCTTATTTGTTTTATATGCACAATATAATAACCAATCCAATTTTACATTTAAAACTATAGTTTTCTAAATAGAAGTTTGGTCACTTTTTGAACACTTATTTTAACTTAATTTTTTATCTTATAGAGAATTTATTAGACAAAAAAATTAATATTTTAAAATACAAATGTCATAATTATAGTAGTGTGATTTTTATTATAAATTTCATAGATGTTAAATTTCTTTAAGAATAATAAAAAATACTGGTTTTTGTTAAATAATTATAATTTCAACTAAAGAATTTATTAAAATGAAATTGTTTTAATAGTTTTTAAAATAATAATTAGTTTAATAATATATATATTAATTTAATTTATTTCAACTAAATCAATTTCATGTTGAATTTGGATGTAAATTTTTTTAATCTTTTGAACATTTTCTCATTGGGTAGCTGCTTTCTTGTGACATCTTCATGATTAGTTTTTAATTAAATATTATCAATAATATGAATGCAATTTTAACAAATTTAATTCATTTTATGAATAATAATAATTTATATAATCTTATAATATCATATTAAATGTTTTCCAAAATAAATAATAAAATTAGTAAAATTTAATTAATGTGGTTAATGTGAAAATTGGTTTACCGAGTGTTAAACTAAATGGGTAAGGTGTATAATGATCGAGAAGCATTTAAAAAACCAATTTTATGGAAATATTTCATCCTCCTAAAATATTAGGTTTAATAATGGTTCATTTTTTATCCTTAGGGTATGTGAAATACATGGGTATAGATTTTTCTTTTCAAAAAAGTATACCACAAACCTCATTTATAAAATACCGCCCATATCCTCTCCTTAGCAAACAATAAAAGGCCTGTTTTTTAAATAATAATATAAATAATTACTTTCCTACATATCAAATTTCATCCTACAATCATTATACTGGAAATAATTCACTCCTATGATATGTTTTGGTGAAAAAAAGAAGTTGTCTGAAGAAGTGGTAACATCTCTAATTGGGCGTATTATTTTTTTCTTCATCCACCTCTATAAAGTAATATTAAATAATGATGATATAGTAACTAAAATGTCTTAAATATAATTATATGTTATTATTTTAATTTATTAACTTAATTCATATTCCTCTTCTATAAAATTTGATACAAAATCAGCACTTTTGTGTGTGGGGCACAACCTCTTCACAAACAGATTTTATTTTTTATCCATAAAAATCAATCATAGAAAAATATAATGGTTTAATTAATGTTTATATAATTTATCTATGTTATTATAATATTTAGGTAATAATAAAACCACATATATCTTCTAACCTTCAATCCTTTTGGAAAATAATAACAGTCCTCATATGTACATCGACTAACCACGTCATGAACTAATGTGTTGGGTTTTTTATTTCTATTTACATGGATGGAAATAATGATAGATAAAATAAATATTTATGTAATTTGTAATATGTTTATAATTCTATAATTTTGATATCACATATACCACCATAGTTTTCATTCTATGTGAATACACTAATATCTCTTGTGTATACAGAATACTAGAGCTTGAGGAAGTGATTTGATTTATCTATTCTTTACATGGAAGTTAATGAGGAAATTTTTAATGAAAATATGTCATATATATATATTAAAATAATATTACTATATAATCTTTATACATTATTTACCTTTCTTTCTTTCAATCCATGAATAAAATAGATACAACATTAATACGTACATACAACTTATTGTCTTCATGAATAGTGTATTACATTCTCTATATATATCTTTTACAAATTAATATATATATATACATATAATAAATATATATAATGTTAATATAATTTTTTAAATTTTTGATAATATGGAACAATTATCAAACTATCATGACAAAAAATTAAAAATCAAAAATTAAATGGAAAATAATGTATTTATTAAATGCAACCTGACTCTATCTTCGAATGATTAATGAATGGGTAATAAAATGTCATAAGTAAATCATATATGGTATGATATATATAATTATTTCTTTGTAATGGATTTAAAATAATTTTTTATTTATTATATTCCCATAATTTTATATTATGTTGATTATAATGAAAATTACGGGGATTTACATTTCCATTGTAGGATCTCTCTTTCATTCCTTTGGAAATATTCCATGTTATATAACAATATTTTTTTGTGGAATATATAACCCATTTGAAATGTGATATTATGAAATTTTTTACTCTCATGATAATTTTAGTTTCAATAAATTGTATTATTTATTGGTTATTGTAACTCAATTTGACCAAAATGGAAATGGTAGTATTCTACGATCACATATTTTATTATTGTTGTTTATGTTAATAGTTCTTATGATGAAAACATATGATCCATATCTCATGAAACACTTGAATTATATTTTTCACTAGTTATTTCATGAGATTATATGGTTTCCCTTCATTTTCCACTCTATATGTATTCAAGAGTTCAATGGAATGTTTTTCAAAAAATCCATCTAAATTTCTCTATTTTGTAAAAAATCCTTTATCAACCATATCCATATTTGTAAAAAATATTTTTAACAATGTTTTAATGTTAATATAGAATTTTTTAATGACATTTTTACACTTATTTTACTATTTAATATATATTATAAAAAGAAAAATTCATATATTTTTTAAATAAAATAATGATTATATTTCAACATAAATGTGAAAGGAAAATTTCATTAATGTGTACAAAATATAGAGTCATCCTCACCACTCGGTGTTTTAACGATTCCTTTATATGTTTCAATGGTTATTTTCAATGGAAATTATTTTGAAAATGATTTCTGTTGTGAAGTATTATTTTTATATCAAAAGATTATTTTAATCAATATATGTTCGAAGTGATATTTCAATATAATTTCCCATAAAAAATGACACCGTTTGATATTCCTTATTATTTATTGGGTACATGATTAAAGGGAACAATTTTTATTATTTTTTTGATGATTTATTTTTATGATGACATGTTTTTTGTGAAACTCATTTCCCTTCTATGTTGTATATCATGATAAAATGATAATAAACCCCACCCATTTTACATAGGATATACAATTTTTAAATGATAAAATGATTGGAAATCCTATTTATTTTTCATAGTTTATTCTTCAAGGAATGTTCTATGAAACACAATTACTTTCATGGGTTATTATATTATGAGTGTTTTATGAACTTGTGTCACATGGATGTATGGAATATTTGATGGTTTAAATATATATCTCCTTCTAATTCATTGGTTAAATATTGATAAATCATGAATAAATATGACATGTTTGAATCCGATTACACATTGAAAATTTTAAGATTTAACCTGATCATGTATACATTGTGTTATGTGTGGACCCATCTATCATAATAATAAAGTTATGGGTGGACCTACTTTCATCTTCATACATTTATATAAGGGCTTGATTTCTTTTTTTATCCTAACGAGTGAACCTATTCCAAATTATACATGTTCAAAATGTTATATTCTTATGTGTTTTCCAAAAATAAATTTTATACTTCCAATTTTATATTATCAGGCTTCATTTTATTTCATTCCATTATGATCCATGTCTTATAAACTCCAATGATTTATATAATGACTTAATTTTATGATCTAAGATATCTAGGGTTTGTTTCACATGATACTCTCATGCCCCCATACCATTATGCCCATGATATGTGGATATAGACCATGTATAAAAATACTAAGAATCTAATCTAACCATTTTTAGGATTCCTTTCCACATGTTTTGATGAATATTATTATGTATGATATTACTAAGAAGTGTGTTACTTATGAATAATATGGGAGATAATTTAGCTCTCATTAGACCATAAGTTTATGTGTTCATGTTTCCAAAGGCACTATACATAAAGGATTCTATAATGGATTATATTGTGTAAGGAATAATAATCTGTGAAGATGAAATATTTTTGTATGAGATGTTTAGGGTCACTACAGTTTGTATTAGAGATTTTTTAGCTAAAATTTCATAAATATGATGAGGAAACATTGGTGATATTACAAAGGATATGTCTAAAAATAATTATAGAGAAGATTAAATATTTTGGAAAACTTCCTAGGATTACTTTTAAATTATATAGAGAGAGGTTTCCAAGAAACTAAATCGCTCCCTATATACTAACAGTTGATATGGACTTATAATAGAGGTACCAAATGATTATTACACTGAAACTGGATCTATGAAATAGACTATATCATTTCCTTATTAAAGATAATGAGCCTTTCTTTGTATCTTGTATGATACTCCTAAGGAAAATGCCTTGGAAATTCACAAACTTTTAACAAACCATCATGAAGGATTTAAAAATGATCCTGAATATACTAGGCCAAGAAAAAAGAATCATATATTGAAAAGAATGTGTCATGTTTTAAACATTCTATAAGTGGTTTTTAATGATTATATTCCTTCCCACTATAAATATTATTTATCACGTTATGATTTTTTGGATTTAGTTAATGGGAATAACTAGAAGTAATTTGACTAACATTTATTGTGATAGAAAATTTGTTGTTGAGAATCCAAATAGAAGAATTACTATATTGAAGGATATAGATATGATGCCTAATTAGTTATCATGATATATTATTAATAGATTTCACCTTAAAAACTCTCTAACTCATTAAATAATACAATAATAGAGTTCATTAAGACTTTAGGTAATGGAGACCATTGAGGAAAGAAGATTCAATATCTTATATTGAAATAATGACAGAATAAAAATGTAATAAATGTCTCAATGGAATTAGAGGATGTTTTATGTGCAGGGAATAAGTAAAAAAATTATGTTATTTTAGAGGAAAAATCAAATGTTTAATTGCTATAATAGTTGAGAAAATGGTTTCCTTAAGGAATAATCAATCATTAAATGTTATAAATGTAAAAGGTTTGGGAATTATAAAAAAATAATTTTGTTAAGGTGAATTCTTGTAAAGAGAATTAGAAATGTTGTATGAGTAATAGTAATACTATGGATGAAAAAGAGACCACTGACGATATATAAAAGGTATTGGTATTTTGATATTGTAATTTTTTTCAAATGTGAGAAGTGTTATAAATTTTTTGTTGTTTAATGATAAAACATGATTCTTATTTAATGTATTATAAAGTTGTTGTTAATGAATAACATAAATAATCTTCAATAATGGTATAAGAATATAGTGAAATGATTGAAGTGTTTAGGTATGAAATTTAATGAATTATTTTATATGAATCAAAAAATATATAATTATTATTAATTTTTAGTTTTCTTTAACTACTTTAATGAATATGTCGAATGATGTTTATGACATGGAAAAGTCATTTAATGTAATGGTGACATTTTTAGAAAAAATGTGATATTAATAGAATAGAACCCTTAGTATATTCTTTATGTTATGATAATGATTTTGAGAAAAAGATATAATGGATATGAATAAATTAAATTGGATAGTGTTGATAACATTGAAATTGATTAATGATTTTTGGAAAAAAGTGGTATATTTTATCATTGGTGGAGTTAAAAATATTATAGGATTTATGGAATATATTTAGTAATCAATGGTTTGATTCAAGAAAATAAGATTTATGTATGTTTTCATTATGGTTTAATTATAATTATAATTATTAACATGTTTGATGAGAATATATGATCAATGTGTTTCCATATTTGGAATGTTACATTAATAGTTACTTAATGTTGTTTGGGGGATTAATGTTAATTTTATTTTTGAAATTTAGTGAACTTATATATAATTTTTTCATTCAAAATTTGATCAAAAATGGATGAGACTTATGGTCTACCATTCATGAAATTTTTTAGGTTACACTTTAGATTTTGTTTGATAACATGTATAATCAATTATATTTTTTTGATAATTACTATATATATAAGGAATAGATTTTTTATTCTATTTAGATATTGTGATATGTTAGTGCCTACTGCATAAAAAATTCAACTTCATTTCATGGAGTCATAGATGATGTGGAAATTGTTCGAAACACTACCAAATAAGGAAATTATTCTTTTGGTACAAAGTAAATCTAAGGCCAGAGTATATCAAATCCTTTTAAATTATTTCTGATATCGAGAAGGATAATTATCTCTTATTTCATCCACAAACCTATCTCATGATCTCAAAGGTTGTACAATTAATGCATGGTCTTTCTGATGAGGAATAACCAGTGTAGATACTAAATCATATATAAATGTTCTATGAAATTAAACCACTCAAATTTTAAATATTTTGATGCTAAACCACTATATTAAAGAAGTTATATGGGAACCATATGATTTAATAAGGGAGACTGTATTCTCATTTTTTGTTGGAATGTATTGAAGTAAAATTGTGGAATTAATTTTATGGGGGTTAGAATGTGATACTATAAGATTTTTAAAAATATATTATCCAAATAAATTTATTCATTTTGATATTTTCATTAGATGTAATATTTATATTATATTATGTTACACACAATATTGAGTTTAGAATGAACCCAACATTCTATTAAAATATTGTTATTTAATATGATAATTAATTTATACTTATTTGAATAGAGGGTTTCAATAGGATTAACAAAAATATGAAGATTTATATTTCATGAATGTATGTAATATGATTGTTTTGTGACCAATTCATAAGAAATTAAATTTAAAAACTATTTGAAAATAAAGGATATGTTTTTATGAAAGAAAATTTCTTGCACACAAACATGATTTACCTCAATAAATTCAAAAAATATTTTTTAAAGATGTTAATTAAATTTCTATATTATATATTCAGTAAAAAAGTTAACATTCATCTTATGTGTTTTATATACAATATATAATAAGAAAACCAATTTTATGCTTAAATTTTATAGTGTTATTGAAATCAGTTTTCTCGCCTTTTGTGAGATTATTTTAAAATTAATTTTTTATAGTTTTAGAAAATTTATTTAACAAAATTTTATTAATTTTCTGAAATCATCACATAAAAATTATCTTAGAGTGAACATTTTATAATTTTATGAGAAGATATTTTTTGAGTGGTGAAAATTAAGAGCATATTTAAATTATATATATATATATATATGTATTATTCGAATTGGGTTCATTAGAATTAATTTCATGTAAAATTTTATATTAAAACTTTTTAATCATTTGAACATTTTTCTATTTGGAAAACCACTTTTTTGTCGCATTCATAAAATTAATTTTAAATTAATTTTCACAGTTACGTAATTTTAAGTAGAAAAGGTGAATTCAATATTTGTAATCATAATAATTTAAATTATCTAATAATTTTAAAATATTTTGTTAACTTAACAATTTGAAAAAATAATTAAAATTAATTATCCTGGTTAATATTAATATGGGTTTGTTGAGGTGTTAAACTAAATTGATAAAGGGTAAAAGGCCTTAAAATCAAGTCCAAACTAAATTTTATAAAAATATTTTGAACATATAATGACTAAGGTTGTATTATTACCCATTTTGGATCAATATTTCATTCGAAAAATATGCAAACAAATTTTTCATTTCAAAAATTAAAATTATGCGACACACCTCACTTATTAAAGAGAACAACCTAACGCCTCCCATTAAAACTATAAAATCACATTGAATCAGCCAATAACTACCATACCCTTACTTAATTTCCTCATATCATTCTATAATCCTTATATTTTGAATAAATCCATCCTATGAAATATTTTTGTTCAAGCAAATGAAGTTGTCCTAAAAAAGATGTAATATCCTTAAATAAATGATTTATTTTATTTTATGATCCATATGCTTCAATTAATACAAAATAATGATTATATAATATGTTTGTAATATTAAATATTTATATATTTTATTATATTAATTGGATAACCAATTTCCTCCTCCTCTCCCCTAAAATGGGATACTAATGCATCGCTCATGTGTACACAGAACTTCTGCTTCGAAAACCATTGTAATTTATTATAGATCACCTTGTCTCACTAGTAGATATAATTATTTATTTAATTTTTATATTGAGTATTTTTAAATTATTTTATCCTAGTAATTAAAATACCACATACACATCTTTATCTCTAAACCCATTAAAAATAATCACATCCCTCGTTTATGTGTCGGACTACTTCCTCGTGAACAGATTGTTGTATTTTATTTTTTATATTTATTAGATGGAAATATGTATCGATTAAAAAATATATATATTATATTAGTAAAATATCTATACTTACAAAATTGTGATATCATTTATACCTTTTTATATTCCATTTCATGGGAATGTGATGATGTCACACATGTGTATGATGAACTACCACCACGTGTAGCGATGTGATTCATTCAAACTTTACAAAGAAGGAAATAAGGATGTTTTTATTGAAAACATATGATATATACGACATAAAAATTATTTTTTAATTTTAATATATTATTTATATTTACTTTATTCAATCCTTATAGAAAATGGAAACATTATTCACGTTTATATACGGCATACTCTCTCAATGAATTCTGTATTTAATTTTCTATTCATGTATTTGATGGATTAATATAAAAACATATATACATAATATATATTATATTTATATCATGTTAAAAATTATTAATATATAGACCCTTGATAAATTTAATTTGACCAAAAAAATCAAAACATACACAACGAACAAAGAATTTCTGGCATGAAATGTGATTTTAAGAAGAAATTGTTAGTTTTTTTATAAAAGTCCATAAGTAAATAATATATGGAGTAATAATTATAATTATGTTTCTTTGAAAGATTTATAATCATATTATGTTTATTATACTTTCAGTTTTATCATTTACTAAAGAAGTCGATACTTAATGAAACGGAATTTTGTCTCAATTTTTTCTCTCACAAGACACATTCCATATTCACCACATATTTCCATTTTGTGGTGTATATAAATCCCATGAATATATTTTATGGTTATTATCATATAAATTATTGTTATTTATATATAGATTTTTGGATCCCTCTTCCATGTGTCTTATAATTCAATATTACAATAGTGGTGATGGTTTTGTGTTACAGTCTCATCATTTATCAGGATTATTTTTTATTATGTTTCTAATAATGAAATATAATGATCTATATATAAAAGAACTAATATTGTTTCTTATAAATTTTTATTTTAATTATAACACATGTATTCCATTTATTTTCTTCTCTTTAAAGCCTTAAGAGTTCAAATATATTTTTTTAATGTAATAAACTTTATTTTTTCCATTAGTTAGAAATCCTTTTTTCCTCAAAATATAGTTTTCTAGATATGCTTTAAAAATATATTCTTTAAGAGATATTCTATATATTTACCTATATTACTTAATTATGTGTATATATATACCATTTGGTATGAAATATCTTGAACTTATTCATTTTCATGATATTTTGAGTTTTATTAATTGTTATTCTTTCATGAAATTTACGATTCAATGTAACAAATGTGGTAGTGGTTTAATGGTATAATGTCATCTTTAATTGGAATTATTTAAGTTTAATCTTATAATGATAAACTAATAATATCATTTCCTCAATAAACTCATATATTTTATTATCCAATGGTTCTTTTATGATAATAAATGTTTTCCCATCATTTTCCTCTCTTTTTGTATATAATAGTTTAATGGAATAGTTTTATGAAAAAAAGACTTTATTTCTTTTTTTGCTAAAAATACTTTTTCTTCCATATCCATGTTTTCTAAGAAATAAAAAAAATTATTGTTCCTCTCAGATTGTTCAATTTAATTTTTACAGTTTTTACTTTTAATAATAACTTATTTAAAAGTAATATTCATTTCACAAAAAAAATGCATGTTTGGATTTTAATGAAAATGAGAAATGAATATTTATTATATATTTTATGGGGTTTCAACTTTCATTACCACACAATGTCTAGAATAATACATTATATGTTTCAATGGTTATTTTAGAAGATTAAAAAAAACATTTTGAAACATGATTTTTCATATAGAAATACTATTTTCTTCAAGAAAAGTTCCAAGTTATCTTACAAAATCATTTTAAAATTAAGATAAAATCATTTTGTTTCACTTAATATTTACTAGGGATATTATCCAATGATACTATTCATATTCTTTTATTGAAAGTTTTATTATTATGATGAACATTTTTTTATGAAATCCATTTCTCTACAAAAAGTTATAAAAATATAAAATGATAATGGAAAATACATATTTTTCAATAGGTGATGCTTTGATGAAAAGATAAAAGGATTATGAAACCTATTTATTTTCCAAATGGTATGATATGTTTGATTGTTTATGAAATCCTTTTTTTCATGGTTTATGATGTGTTGAATTTTTTATGATCTTGTGGAGCATAGATGTATGGATTATGTGATGTGTAGTCCCTATATCTCCCAACAATTATTTGTGTAATTATGGATAAATAATGGGTACATATGATATTAATGAACATGATCATATTATTTTAATTTTGTGTGTTAACCTGATCACACATTCGTGGTGTTATGCATGGATGTGGATTTCATGTCTCTAAGTTTATAAGTAGACATGGTTGCATTTCAATAAGTTTATTTGAGGGCCTAATTTTATATCCTTATCATAATTACTGAACATGGTCCAAATTAGGCATATTCACAATTTTATATGATAATTTGTATGGAATATATATACACCTTATGCAAATTTCATGTTCTCATTGTTAATGTTATTTGATTCTATTATGATTCTTGTATTACGAACTACCATGATTCATTCCATAACTCGATTTCAATATCTATGATATATGGGGTATTATTTGAAAATGTTATTCTCATGTTATCATAAACCTATGCACATTATATGATGATATATCCCTTGTTTACCCTTACTCGAATCTATGCTCACCCTTTCTTATATCTATTTTCCTAGGTTATGATGAAAGGTATTATGTCTAATATCTATAAGAAAGGTGATAGTTATGAAGAGCATAGTGTGAGATGATGTATCTCACAAATGTATAAGTTTTTTATGTGTCCATGCTGCAAATATCACTAAAACAAAATGATACTGGCATAAACCATTATATTTTGTAATGAATATTCAATTTTTAAGATATAATAATTTTTTTCTTAGAATTATAGGGTTGCTAAACACGCCCAATATAGAACTCATGTTACAAGGGTTTATCAACCCAAAAATCACCTCAATAATCACTCGCAAATACAATCTTTATATATATGTCACTAGAAGAGAGTCCCACAAACACCTCCTCATGTCTTATCTTTGATTTTGTAACAATGTACATCATCCATTCCTACATAAAGAACTAATCATAAAAGGATGATCATGGGCCCAAATCCAACTCTTGAATAATGTGAAATGAATTATTAACCATTCAAAAACAAGTACATGGAATATTCATTAGGACATGTGTTGTATTGGATGACTTAAGGGCCTGGGCATGTTCCCATTTAATATGGCTTGACTGACCGGATACCTTTACATGTTGCATCACTACTAGGGCAATCCATATGTAACCAATCGAGTACCTAGAATGTAATCCATGTGTATTAATTATAACACCCTATTCTTTTCTTAAAGTAATATTATCATTGATTAATTTCTAAAAATGAAAAATTCAACAGTAAACGAACGACAATATATTATAAAATAATATAATTATATTATGCACATTATATTATAGTTGTTAAATTAACAGTATGAATACAGAAAAAACGAAATTATGACACATATATATTTATATTATACACAAATAATATTTATTTAATAATTCATTATAATAAGTACTCAATTTCCTATAATTTTATTTTATGGTACAAAAATATGTCTCCATCAAAATTGGTTTCATATAATTTTGTTCCTTGAAAAAAAAATTCTTCTAGAGTATTTTTTAAAATTTTATTTTTGGAAAGAAACATAATTTTTGAAATTATATATTCAATATTACCTTATGTTAAATTTTTTAGATGTTATTAAACTGATTTTTTTCTAGTGATTAGTAAAAAATAATTTTTTTGTAAAAGAATCATTACATTTCATAAAATAAATTTATTTAAAAGGGCCTTTATTTTTAAAAATTTAAACTTAAAATAAAATTGGTTTCCTTGGATTATATACGATCTATTTAATTAAAAATCAATCATCATCATTAATCATTTTCGTATTAGATCAGTTTACGGCTTAAAAATACTTTTTTTAAAAACCATCTGATTTCGTGTTTTAGGAATTTACATTAAAATCAATAAATTCAACATATATAAATTTAATTATGAAAAAGGATTCCATATTTGAGATTTTTATGTTCAAATTAGGTAAATATGTATCTTATGTTTAGTCGTTTTGTGTAAATATTTGTAACATTGATATTGGTAGAATGGGAAAAATAATGCTAAGCATTGATATCTGGATTCAAAATATCCCTAAAACATTACTTTATTTTATTGCATTGGTGTACTTTTATTCCCATCATTTTTTTAAACATATTGAAACTCAAAGCCATTTTTATTTTATTATTATTTAATATTATTTTAAGTAAAGAATAAATATAGAATTTCTCTCTCTTTGTATTAATATCTATAATTTTATTTCATATAGAAAAATAGGGTATGTTTGATCATAAACATTTATATTATATAATAATTAATTTTTTATATGTTTTATTACATTTTATAGAAAAATTACCTTAAATTATTACAAAGCACTTACACAATGCTTGTTAAAATAATATAAAAATTAATTAAAAATATTAAAAAATATTACAATAAATGAAATTTGGATGAATTATTGTGTTTAAAAAAAATATAAATATAACATATTTGTGATTTATTAAAAATTTATATATGATTTATATTATTATATTGTTGTATTTAAAGTCAAAATATATAAATAGTCTAGAGAATGGAATTAATGGTATTATATGTAAAATAATATTTCATTAAATGATTAAAAATTCATAAAAATATTATCAGAGGCCAAGTGAAAGGGATTTTTTTGATAATTTTTAAAAATACATCTTATAAGTCACTTGTTCATTTATATTAACTTTTTATACCCCTAAATTTTAAAAAACCTTGATATCATATTAATCATCAAAAAAGTTTATGGGGAATTAAAACTAAAAGATAATTATCAACAAAATCACCTATAATATTATAAATTTAATTATTAGATAATAATTTAAAACATTCTCATTCGATCATAAAAATATATCAACTTGGGTCCTCTATTTCATACAATATAATTTATAATATTTAAATATTTTAAGTGATTCCATCTGTTCCCTTTACATCACTATAAAAGGATATCACCACTCCTCTTTTACATACACCACTACGAGACGCTTTTTTCACCCAAACCATAACAATAACTCTTAAAAACATCCTTATTCCTATTATATATGATTTTTCTCTTAAAAATATTGTACATAGGTTTCTCAGAGAAGGATCCAGTAGATGATAATAAAATAGGAGGTAATCCTCTCTTCTGAGCATTTTCATTTTACATCTTCTAATACCTCTATAATGTTTTTCATAAATACTAATATGTTATTATTTTTATTGAATAAAAATTATCCATATCCTTTTTCATCAATAGAAAAATGAATGGGTTACCCTTGGGTGGGTGTGAACAACTTCCTCCACATGGCGATATGATTCATTTTCCATAACCCTATTTTTTGGTTGGTATTAATGATTGATTTGTTTTTTCGATATTATATTAATTACATTATTATTATTTTAGAATTATAATATCATATCAAACTTATTACCTTCCAATCCATCTGAAAATTATAAATTTCCACATCCATATGTGTGAACTACCACCTCATTGATGTGATGTGATTCCTATTTCAATTCTGATTAACATAGATATTACTATAGAAAAACATTAATGATTAAATAGTATATATATATATGATATAATAATTATAATAAAAATATTATTATGAAAAATATGATAATTATTTCACGATTAATATTATAGAGATGATGAATCTAGAACATGGTGCATGTATCGGAACCATAGAACCAAAACATGACCCTAAAATACGACTCTTTTCAACTGAATGTTCACATTAATGATGAAGTTATCAATTAAAGGATAATTCTAAATGATAATGGACCGAGACATAATATTTTATTTATTAATATGGTTATATAATATATCTGTAATAACATTATATTTATTATAAATGAAATTTATATAAAGGAGAATTGAGATGGTAATATTGGTATGGTATTCTCGACTCACTTTTCTTTTTTGTGAGAGACAATCTATATTAACATCTTGTTTATTTTATGGAATGTATATAATACCATTTTGATAGTATATATCATTAATGACTTTTTAGTAATGGAATTTAATGATTCATTTGAATTTATTTTATTCATGGGGGTTATGATTCAATAATTACCACTGTGGTATGAAGTTTATGATACAATCTCAATTCTTTTCTAGAATGCCTATGATAAATTTTTTTGAGGGAAATTATAAGGGACTTATCATTAAAATTAATTATATTTCATTCTACTATATTTTGTCCTTGATTTTTATTTATCTTTTAAATCTAATATATACCCTTCTAAACTATTTTTAAAATGTTTATTTATTAGTATAATTTTTATCACATTTGTATAGAAAATGATCAGGAAAACATTTATATTGAAAATAATACATTATTTACTTTTTTCCTAAATTTTATTTTCCTTCCGAACACATGATATTCAAAAATATCATATTTTTTCATATATGTGCCTTTTTTAAAAATTATTATTTTCATTTACTTATTAACATTCCTTAATGGTTAAAGAGTAATAGTTTTTAAGAATTGTTTTCCAAACTACTTATTTATGACTTTTTATAAATGTGTGAAAATAATTTTTTCTTTTAACTTATAGGATATGAATATATTGTCCCACTATCATTACCATTATTAACTTTAAATATTTTTTATATTTATCTATATTTATTTTCATGTAAAATATTTCTCCTAATATTTTTGGAATTTTTATAATTAAATATATCAAAAGAAATGAATTTTTTCCTTATTTTCAAAAAAGATATGTATGTTATCTTTTAAATGAATATTATTATAAGTATACATATATTAATGATTATTTTTATCCAAAGAGGATATATTCTTAAGATACCATATATATTATTTCTTTATATGGTTATTTATGATGTATTATTTTTTAATAAACTAATTTTCTTTTTATGGGATAATTAATCCATGATTATTGTATTTATAATTATGACGATTAAATGTTGATAAAACCTTTTTTCCTTCCATGGGTCTATTAATCCAAGGTCAATACTATTAGGGTATGGATAATTAAATATCAATGATACCCATTTTCAATACCATGCATTATTTTATGATGAACTAATAATTGTTTCAGGATTTTGTGGCATACAGATAAAGGAAGTGTGATTATGTAACTAGTTGTTCTATTATAGCCCTCAATGCTTTGGATAATGTTCCATAACCCATGAGACAACTATTTTATTAGTGAAACCGATTTAATGATCATGAAATTATCTAAGTACCATGTTTGATATCCATATATTTATGTATGGATCGAGTTTCATGTATAGAAATTTTTGTGGGGACATGATTTCATGCCCTTGATTTAATTAGTGAACCAGGTAATGTTTATGAATTTTCAAAAAGTTATTATCTTATCTATGTTCTAAATTATTATTTTTTAGATATTATATTATGTTCCATGATTTATTTTGGATGATGGAAAAATATTATGACGTATAAATGTTTTATTTCAGGATTCATGATTATCACCTATGAATTATGTTATTTGGAACCATCCTAATGGGGAATTTTTCACAACTACCCCATGACCACCTCCAATAGTCCAGGGGCTGGTGACTATAATTGGGTAGGCATATCACTCTCAAGGGAGGACTTAGCCTAATCAACCTATACACACACACATATCTCCTAGCCCATATAGTGTTAGAATGAAAATAAATTAATAAACTATGTATGAATACATCTAAATCATACCGTTAGAGTAAAAAAACAATTATTAGAAAGAAAAAGGAAACAATACTAGCCCACCATAAGGAAACTGAAAACAAAACAAACATGAAGGTATAGAAGAGGAATGCATACAATGTAATTGTAAGAACACACCTCAGTCTGTCTAACTCACTAAGTTCCACATAGTCTTTGACCGTGTTGGATTCTAAAAAAAATGAATACCATCTAAAAAATAAAACAACATGTTTGATAAATTTTCATTCATGTTGAGTATAACAATACCCTATCGGACACCCAAAAATCAATAAGTATATAACATCCATAATACTAGTCGACTAAACATATGTAAATTTCTACATCACATATAACAAGAATATCCAGATGTATTTAATAAAGACACTCAATATCAAGGTACAATCAATGTCATAATGTTAGCTTGTGAATCATGCTCGAAAGATCTACATAGCTCTCATTTTGGAGAATACACTCCATGAGTCACACAGAACAGATAACATTCATCCGAGTGTTCATTATGATTAGGTATCTTCAGCTGAAAAACATGCTATAAATCAAAATATAATAATACAATGATGATGAGGCTCTGAACAAATTCAATGGGATTTACCAACAACTAAATTTGGAATAACCCACTAAGTAGTGGAATGGTTCCCAGGTATTTATTTCTATGAAAATACAGATAACATCACCTATGGAGAAGATAATTATAGGGTATCTTTCTATGTGCTGCATGGAATGAATCCAACAACTCTATCCATTGAGTCACAGTAAATAGATAACCATCCTATGTGTAGGATGTGATTCCATACTGACCCTCATGGAATGGAACAAGGGAAAACAATGTAATAAAACATAACCAAACTGAAGAGAAAACATTTTCTAAGCAATGATTGAAGGAGTACATGATGTCCACTCACATAAAATGACATGTACCTTCTAAATTGGGTTATTCCCTTGTATCATGGCCCATTCATGTTTCTATTAATATATCAGAGCTCTTGGTGTGCCTGAGACTATTTACTTAGGACCGTGTACAAGTACATATCTCTACTTATGTACACTAGGTTTGGCTATGTCCATTTTAGAGTAAAAAACATTTCTAATACAGTGTATGTGTGTCCTTGTCCATGTAATGACCAAGGTACACACAAATATTCTAATATGAGTGACAATCTAGGTGATATAGGTCACACAATGTATGATATTTAACATTCTCATAGAATCTTCAGCATCCCATCCATGTCCCCAAAATTCCTGTAATCCTAAAATACAAAACATGTTCTTTGGGATTTCACAGAACCCATGTTAATTCATATAAATATGTTGAACCACCATTTCCACTATTTCCACCAATGGTGTCATTTGGGATCATAAATCTATAGTCATCTATCTTCATCTGTATTCATTTGTCTATATTCTCAGTTCTGATTCACCAGGAAACATTTTTCGAAGCCACACATTCCTCACTCAAAAAAACCCATTGCATGACCTCCTCCAATTAAAATTTATCTATCAAGGAATCCATAATAGATTTATGTTTCACCAACCCATACCCGAGTTTTTGGTATAAATATGTTTCTGTATTAAATGGGTGTGTAATAATTAATTTATGGGTATTCATTGAACCACATGGAAATGGAACTTGTTGGGATGAATAAAGAATGGTGGGAGAAATATAATAAACATGAAAATGTGGAATGAGTCTTGTATTTGTCGGGTTGGTTTTGATACATTGTCCTCATAACAACAAATGAATAACCATAAAAAATAAACAACTCTCCAAAAAGCATCCCCATAGATAATGTCATACCAGAAATATGATCAAACAAAAAATCAATAATTTGGACAATTTAATCCCATTCATTGTAGAAAAAATAATGGGGAATGAATCCAAATAAAAAATAAACATATATTTATTTGGATCAATTTCTAGAAAAACATTTTCTTTGTCATGGTATTTTCTGAGTTTCTTGAGTTCTATCATACCTCAGTTGATGATGCACAATCCGATCAATGTTCACTAACAAAAACTCCTGCACTTCCCACTCTAAAATATCCTTGGTTATTGAGATAAATCAGATATTTTCTCATTATATAATATTTATAGTAAATAATTAGGTCACAGAAATTAATTTAAAAAATTCAATTATTTTATCAATTTATTGTAATGTCCACCTATAACCATGCTAAACACAAACATCTAAATCGCTCATATGTTACATCTCGCCTAGGGTAAAACACATTCTAAAAACTCAGTAGAGGTATTAGAATTCATATCCAGGACACCATTAAGATTTTATTTCAATATTTTAGGAAAACTATGTATCTGTGATATTTAATATATTTCAAAAATCATTTCAGGGCACCCCTAGACTTAGAATCTCACATCGTATTTTCCCCTAACTCTATAAATAATATATATAATATTAAAAAATAATATACGAAAAAATTATAGTTTTTGAATACTCCCCACATTAGGGCTTTAGTCTTGTAAATTCATAGAAAAAAAGGAAACCCAAATAGATGAGGGTATTGATCACACATCTATGTCTCCCACTCCTAGGTTATCTCATGATGATTCTCATGAATTCATTAGAGACACACTATGAGAATAGACTTCCCATTAGGGATCCTTCACAACTGATCCTCAATCTCAATCATGTACTAACAAAGGTAGCTTTATCCTTGATATATGTATCTCCCAAGTATATCACATTTTTTGGGTCATGAATGTACTTTATTTGTAATGGAACATGGTAGATTTCACATACTTGAAATATCTATGGTGGTAGAGCTATGTGGTAGCCACCTTGCCAACTCTATACAGTATCTAGAAAGGGAAAATGAATCTCAGATATATCTTGTTTACCTATCCAAATCTCCAAATCCACATCAAGTTGAAACCTATATAAACACATGGTCTCAATAATAGATATTAAAGGGCCTACATTGTCATCCTGGATAGGACATCTGAGGGTTGTGTACAATCCTTATCCACAAATGGGTAGCCTACACCTTATCTGCAATGGATCACACCAACTTGTAGAACCAAAGAATTGACTCTCATGGGAAAGTCTCACATAGTGGATTGCTTCATGGTCACCCATTCAAGACCTTGAATGGTTCTATACTAATGGTGGAATGGTAGCTATTATTTTATAAAAAATCCATCAATGGTGGGTGATCATCCCAACTATAGTCGAATTCTAACCTGCAAGCCTGAAATATGTCCTCTAATAACTGAATTTTATTTTTATTCTACTCTTCATTCAAGGGTGAAAATTTATTGTTTTATTTAAATAATTCTCAAACCCATCTTAATATTCATTACATAACAAAGATGTTATGTGATAATAAATTTTTAACCAATATCGTAAATGGAACACCATGGAGTTGGACTCTCTTTTGCACATATAAGAATCCTAATAACACTACATAACTCTACACTCAAATAGCTATCATGTGGGACAACTTAGTGAGTCAGTCTATGACCACCCAGATAGAATAATTTCCCAAAAACATAATTGGTAACCCAATTATGAAGTCCAAGGATATACCATACCACTTCCACTATGAAACCTCAATGGGATGACCTAACCCACTTGAATATGGTGACCATCCTTCACTTTTTGGCAAGTAAGACATTGAGAGACAAACTATGAAACTCCCTTCTTTGTACATAGCCAACAAAACTAACATCATAGGTATAGATACATCCTTTTTACTCAAAGATGTACCAAAAAAGGATAATTATGAAAATGTACTAGAACCTCCTCTAACAATGTCAATAATCGAATCATACATCCTCTAATAAGATAAACATGCATCTGACCATTATAAATTAAATCATGATAATTTGAAGTGGATATCATTGTACATTGGGTCTCACAATCTGCAGCCCAGAGTTGTTTCTCCCCGAATCATTGTACAAGAGGAGGAAAACAACCATCGAATGAAGATAAGTTGTTCCATCACCATTTATGATATATATCTGCAGTAAGGACAACTGTTTCGACTCCTCACATAGAAACTATAATCAATATCTCTTAATAAAAGAATTAGCTACCACATTCCCCTTCCTAGGAGTATATAAAATCTCGACATAATGATTCATGAGGAACTCTATTCACCAGCTCTATCTCAAGTTAATAAAAATATGAGATAACATATAGGTAAGTCTATTTGGTTGGATTAGAAAAAAACTACTCACCCATCAGGTAGTGACTCCACTACTTTAGTGTGAATAAAACTACTTCTTAATCAAGATCATTATAAGTGTAGTAATTCTCTTGTAGTATTGACTGACATGAACCATAATTAATCACCACTTTCCTATTCATCATAATAAAACAATGAATTGTCCTTTATGTGTCATAGTACACTAAAAACTCAATAAAACCCTTTGGAAATATCAATATGGCTGAACTCGTTAATATCTATCTCCAATATTATAATTACTTCTAAAACCTCTCAAACCAAATGAAATTCTAGCATTTTCAAGTCAAATCTATGTAGGGAAATTATATCCTTGAGAATATGGGCATTAATCTCTAAAAGTAGATAATAAACCAAAGTAATCTCTATAAATTCATAATTCTCTAAGGTATCCCCCAATATAAAACTGCCTCAACCTTCAACAGGTCCACTACTACACCATCTGGAAATATTGCATGAACTAGAAAGAGGATCTCTTGAAACAAAAACTGGAACATTAGGAGCTTCCATTAATATTGGTTCTCCCATACTACATCTAGAACCATCCATATGTGAATTCCATGATTATGTTTTTATGATGATTACATTAGGATATACTCAATGAAGAAAACCATGAACCTATCTAGTTAGGGATGAAAGATCCGGTTCATAAGTCCCATGAACACTATTGGGTAATTCATCACACTAAAGGGAATAAGCATGTATTCATTGTAATATAAGAGATATCATAATTTAATCTTTTGTATATTATTGTCTCTTAAAATCTTCTGGTGAACACATAATGAGAGGTCAATATTCATGAAATAGTGTTACTATCTCATTGATCAAAAAATTCATTGACTCTAAGTAGTGGAAACTTTATTATTATGGTTACCTAGTTTAGGTTTTAATTGTCGACACATAACTTGATTCTAGAATCCTCCTTCTTGGAAAACAACTCTAGGTCTACCCAGGGCGAAACAACAGATCTAACAAATCCCTTCCTCTACAAGCCCTCAAAAAACAACAACATGTCATGAAGCACTGTGGGAGCCATTTTATATATTTTTATTTATATATCATTGTTTTCTTGGGGTTTATATCAATGCATAATTCCATCAACCAATGATGAGGTAATCCTAGAACATCCATATAGAAGTCGTATTCAGCTGTACAGGCCTCAGTTTCCTAGCTCCTTAAGCCTAGCGTGGACCACCATGGGATGGTGGTGGTAAAAATTAAAAACATCTAAAACATCAAGCTACTCTCCATACTTCTATTCCATGTCCTACACCCTATGGAAATATCTCCTCCTTCAATTTCCAATTACAATGTGTCCCATCCACTATCTCTCTATCAATAGTACAGAAGGTCACACCATACCACATGAGATGTCCCTTGATATCACTAGAGTAGCACTGCATCGTTTTAGCCTTACAAGATCCATAATGTTAAGCATGAATAAAAGACCATGTATCCTGATATACTCATGAAACATATCATACATCTAGTTCCATGAGTTTGATGTCGTCTCCCTCTTACTAAAGTGTCTTCTCTTGTATTCCCACTGTCGTAAACAATGGTGTGTCTCTGTTCAGCCAGGAAACTCTCGATTACCTAGAGAGTCTAGTGACCCTAGAAAAATACCCATTCACTGTCATTCTACCATACTATAGATTTTAGAATCAATTTCATTTTCATAGACATAAATGTAGCTAAAAATCACTCCTTTTTGAAATAGTTTGTCTAACTCTGACCATTATATATTCACCTAATCATACAACTGGGTCACTGAACCATTCAGTCATCCTATGGATCCATGGAGAAGTATTTCTTCCAAGACCACAATATGATCTATCAGTGTCCAGAAAAATGGAAAAATCCCTTCACCACATCAATCCAATCCTCATATTCTAATGGTTCAGGATCACCATAAACCATGAGGGTTCTCGGTCACTAAAACTCGTGATGTGTGCTCATCCTATGCACTTCATCTTCTAGTATTGTGGTTACCATCTACTCCCCAATAAAAGGGGGTGTAACTATTTAACCACTTAGGGGAAAAACCTCTAGAATGGGTTCTTGTATCTAAAGCTCAGCATTGAGGGGTCCATCGATGTGATCCTAATGCGGAAATAAAAGTTGGAATATGTCGTAGAGGCATCCTGAAATAGACTAGATGTAACACTGTAAATGTGATTATCTAATGAGATGACTCAAGAATGACATGTAATAAAAAGCCCATTCTTATATGATATTGGTTCCAATGTTTTTCCTACAACAATTTTATATATTTTCTATGTTTTGGAAAAGTTATCAAAGTCTTTGTCTTTGGATACATTGACTTCTTCCCCATCACTAGATTCTTTAGCCAAAAAGTCAAACTTCAAATAGTTAAAAATGTTTCCATAAACCAATATCACAAACATTGGTATTTTTGTAGAATCTGATCCATTGATGCCAATCTATCAGGACCAATCCCATTGGGTCCCATTTCATGACAAACCCTATCCTACCACCAATAGGATACGGGTTAAAGGCAGGCTCTGAGTAGGAATATCACTCACATGGGTGGACATGGCCTAATGTACCTGTGCACACACACATATCTCTAAGAATATACAATGATGAAATATAAGACAACTAATAAACCACAAATGCATTCATCTATGTTGCACTATCAAGTTTTTACAACATGTATATGGAATAAAAAAGGACCAAATACAGTCCCACCCTAATGAAACAAAAGACTATACCAACATGACAGTATAGAAGGGGTCACCTCTCAATATAACCATAATAACACAAATCAGTTTGTATGGAAACCTAATCTACATATGGTCTTGGTCCCTCTAGAACATTATCAACATGCCACTCATCTACATAAGACATGACATTTGTGGGAAATGACCATGAAAGGTTGAGTACTAAAATACCAAGTAGGACACCGTAAATTTAATAAGAATATAACATCAAAAATAGTTATCATCTCCTCAAAGGTGTATGTCTACAAAAAATATAACAAGAATACCCATATATAATCAATAAATACCCATAGTCACAAGGTAAATTCATAATAATAATTCATGTCTTTGAATCATTCTTGAAGGTTCCACGCATATAAAATCTTAGAGAAGGCACTCTATGAGTCACATAGCACTGATGACATTTGTTTGAGTTGTCATGATCAACAGGTCTCCCCAAAATATTTATACACTATATGTCTGAAGAGAGTGATACATAGATGAGGATCACACAAAAGTCTTTGGGGTATACCAACAACTTAATCAAGAATAACCTATTAAGAAGAGGATCATCTCTCATGTAGTGTGGGTTCTGACAATACCAATAACTCCACTAAGGGAAAGGATGATGATATAGGATATCACATTGAGCCTCAAGGAAGGATTAAAACCGCTCTATCCATAGATTCAGACTAAAGGGGTCACCATCTTATGTGTAGAAATAATTTCTATACTAACACTCATGGAATGGATCAACAGAAAACACAAAAATGAAACTTTTCCAATATAGGGATGAAAAGGTCACTAAATAATTTCTAAAGAAGTAAAAAATATGTCCCTTTGGAACTAGGTCCAACTAATGTATCCTAGAAAGTTCATTTGAATGTGTTTATGTCAGAGTATATGGGGTTTCTGATCATATGTACTGCTGATCTTGTCCATGTACATGTCTCTTCCCATGTACACCTGTCTTTTACATGTTCGTGTTATAGTACATGGTGTGTTGAAGCCCGTTTACTCCTAGCGATGTTTGTGTATCCTCTGAGATAGATGATGAGATTCTAAGTTGACTCATGTGTGGTGTGAAAATTAGATTTCCCACGGGAATCCTAGTGTTTTATCCAGATCCCCGGACATCATGTTATCTTATATTACATGAAATGTTCTGTCGAAATTCATAGAAACCTCAGTTATTCCTCCAAATACATTGCACCACCATTTATACCATTTCCATTTCATGTCTCACTAGGGATCTGAAATTTAGGTTCTTCCATCAAAAATCATCATCGGTTATCCTCACATCATATTACGATTTTCAATGAAATGTTAGTTGAAGCCACGCCATCATCACATGATAAAATCCAACACATGAATACAACCCAATCCATAAACTCCATTTTTTTGCTTGATTTATCATCTATATATACCCATATATACTACATATATAAGTTATTCTATGATATTGTTGGAAAATAATAGATTTCATGGTATAATTATAACCATGAGTCAAAGTAATTTCTTGTGATGAATAAAAAACGGTGGAAAAAATCAAAGAAACATAAATGGAAGAATGAAACTAAACAATGCAATTTTTCCTCAAAAAATTTCTATTATAATGATTAATTAATAACAACAACAAATAAAAAATTCTCCCAAAAAATCCCCAGAGATAATCTCATACTCACAATAAAATTGATCCAAAAATCAACTCATTGGTCGAATGGTTTTTTCCCGTTTATAAATAAAAATTGATAAAAAATTCAACTAAAAAAACATTATACCTCAATTTGGATCTATCACTATGGAATAATGTTTCTTTTCTATAATTATTTGTGAGATTTATGAGTTCCATTACACAACTATTAATGATCCATCATCCGTTCATGGTTCGCTAATAAAAACTCTTCCAACACTCTCTATCAAATCTACTAGGTTATGTGGATAACCCTATTATTTTATTATAAAAACATGTTTATATAAAATTATTTGGGAATGTTAATTAATTAAATCAATAAATTTATTAAACTAGCTTATTTAAACATCTACCTAATATCACTCCCAACCCAAACGTGTGACGTTATCCAATATTATGTTGTACCAGGGGTAAAACCCATGATCTAAACTAAATAATGGTCTTAGATTTCTAATAATATCCTCCATTTAGAATTTATCACACTTCTAAGAAAACATCTCATGTTTGATATTTCATATATTTACTATATTTCAAATAAAATTAAAGGCACACTCGGTCATGGAATATCACATCGTCTAAGCACCTCACTCCATAAATAATCCATATAATATCCCAAAACAATACATGAAAGAACATGAGTTTTTATATGTGGGGTATAATTTACAATTTATAATAACATGTACTCATACCATTATTCTCAAGATATTATTTCGTATGACCGTGGATTGATCTCTCTTATGCTTACCCTTACTGAGCATCTAATCTCACCCTTTCTTATGTATTATGTTTTCTATATATTGTGGAGAAGGGTAAAATTACAAAGATTCTATAAAAACACATTATATAGAAACTCATGATAGATATGATGATGATTTTCTTTAAATATGATTTTTTCGGTATCTAGTTTTCTTATACACTAAAACTATCGGGTTCTGCGGCATGTTTATTTTGGAGAATATTTAATATTCATTGAAAAGATATTATTAATATATGTGTTATGGTAGCTTAAATATATTTTTATCATATAATGGATTAGTTATTTTTATAAATTATAATTGTATTAAATTATTAAAGACCATTTGGATAAGTCTTAGTAAATGATAACATAATTATGTTTTGGTGATGGAGAGATTTTGTTGTTCTCTCTTGAAATAACATTTATTTTTAGATTCTAGAGATTAGATTTATTTTTATAATGGATGAACCTATGGGTAGTATCTCTAAAAGTGGTGGATTATGTATTAAATTAGTCATCACCAATGAAAAATTATTGGGCCTGACACTCTACACATATTTGGACACTCCCATGGGAGAAACATGGGTCAATTTTCTTTTTCTTGATGAAACATTATGAAGCATTTGAAAATATAATAACCATTGATGTCATAGTATAAACCTAAGGTGTGAAATATTCTTCAGAAGGTGTTATTATTTGGGATGTATTAGGAATTATTTTCATGATTATATTATTTATCACTATGATTATTTTTTTAAATATATGCTATTTTGTTTTAGTTAATTGATAGAACGTGGAGGATTCATGTTAATAATGGTTATGATAGAAAAAATAATAATTCACCTCATGGGAAAAAATGAAATTTGATATTTAATGAATAAAAAATTGACTATGACTAATTATTTATCTCATTATATGTCTAAAAACCTCAATTATAGTGAGTTTCCAATTAAAGTAACACTAGGAAATGGAGCTTCGTCATATATTCGATGATGAAGACCATATAGGGAAAAATATTCATCTTTAAATATTTTATGTATGCGAAAAGAAGAAACCTGTGAAATTTCTCATGTGAAGGAGTCTATGTTTTATGTGTGGAAAATAAGGTCACAGATCAATTTCTTTTATGGTAAAAATTAATAGTTTCATATAGGCAAATTAATTTCATCCTAAAGTACAATTTACAATTTAAAAAACTTATGTGTACTGAACATACACAATATATGATTCAATACCCTAATAAAAGAATTAACTCCAAGACCACATAAGGGTTTATGTTATGAAAATAATTAAAATTGAAAGATTTATGTTTTTCAATATTCATATTTAAGAATTATGTTATTGAAATGTGTCAAAATGACAATCAGTTTTTAAGAATCCTAAAAACCCTAAGGGTTTTTATACATTAATTTTTCATTAAGGATTTTCAATAATATGTTGAATGGTACTAATAACCTATAAAATTGATTTAGTAGAATGGTGATATTTTGGGAAAACATGGTATTTATGGATTAATAAAACTTAATATGTTCCTAAAGTTGATATAATATTGTTTAGATCAAATAGAAAGATGATTTTAATGTACAATGTAAAGTGGATTGTCTCTGTAGAATTGTTTTTCGAAGCATATATGATTTTTTATGGAATTATGGTGATATAGAGTATTTTTGGAAAAGATTAGAAAATGTTTTGGGGTATATGGTCAAAGTAAAAAAAAAATTATATGAACTTATAAGAAATATATATTATTAAGAGATGATTATAATATTTATTAGGATAATATATAAGATCAAATTGTTCAAATTGTTGGATTTAAATTTTTGATTTGAATATTTATAAAAATTTAAGTTTATCTATTTATGGAATAATTAATCTTTATTTTTGGGTGTTATTATATAGATTTTGAATATTTTCCAATGAAAAGTCATTTTTATTTTATGACATGGTGAGAACCAATTTTATTTTTTAAAATATATAAATATATAACACATTATTTTTCATTATTTTTTGAATTTTCAGAATTTTTTTATTCATTAAAATTAATTTTTAGTTTATCAATCATGCAAAAAGAATGATCTTGAATATTTTTTTTCATTAAGTAAGAGATGATATAGAATTGGATATTGATTGAAGCATAATTAAAGGAAGGAATATGAAATTCAAATAAATCAAGTAAGTATATATAATATTGTACTATATTATGATTGTATTAGAATCCATCAACTGTAGGAAAAAAACAAGAAATAAAAATTTTATCCCTTAAAAAAAATTTGATGAATCAATGATCTTTTTTGTCCCATGCATATTTATGGTATTGTGGTCATTAAATATTTATATCACCCTCTATTATTTCAAGTAAATTATTTTTCTCTTAAATGTCATTATTTTAACATCCCTTTAATTTTATCCTTATCTAGGAACCTAATTCTGTGTTATTTCTTGTATCCATTATGTTACCCACTTCCCCTCCAAAATGGATATTTTTATCACATTTTACAATATGGGTTTTCAACAAACATATTTTAAAATTTTAAAAATTTTGATTTCTATGATAAAAAATTGAGAAGGTTTCATTTAAATAACATGGGATAATATAAGAACACATAAATTTATTTTAAATGGATATTATGTATAATATATTTCATGAAACAAAACACTATCATTCAACAGAACTATGATATATTGTAAAATTAATATTATTTTAATAAAAAAATTATAACCAAGAAATTAGTTTAGCCATTTGAATATGAATTAACATATTATTAAAAATACATATAATGTTATATATATTTTAAATTTCTTTAATAGTGCATACTATATAAGTAATGAATTTTTGTTAATATTTTGTAATTCTTCAAAGATATAGTATATTTAGAAATGATCTTTATAGAATTTTCTGGGCAGGTATTATAAATAATTACTACCCTTTTTTAAAATTTTATTTAAGGATGTTAATATCATGTTTCAAATTATTATGCAAATATTAGCTTATGTTAACTTTTTTGATTTCATAAGAAAGTTTAATTTTTGTTTAAATAATGAAAATTACATATTTAAATTAAACTATCATTTATTTGTATTTAAAAATTAATTTAAAATTCTCATTATGATTTTAATATGATTATAAAGTAAAATAATACACATTTAATAAAAAATAATACAATTAATTAAATTTATATTGGTATTATAATCCATTTTTCAAAAAGTTTATTTCTAGCCTTAGAATGATTTTTTCTAAAAAAATGTTTTCCTTTGAATTTTGATAACTTATATTTAAATTGATTTATAAAACCTATAGAACTTAATTCCTTCAAATGTTTTATATATTCAAAATCATGAGGTTTAAATTTTTTAAATTGGATTCTTTTATTATTATTAATTTTGAAGAGTAATTTTGGTAAATATATGTCACCACCGTATGGGTAAAACGAGTCAAACGGGGTTACAATTTTGGGAAAAGGCTTCAAAATATCACCAAAACATTATTTTATCCTATATTATTATTTAAATTTGTAAATTATTATTATTATTTGAAAAATATGTAAACTTAGTGATGTTTTTCATTTATTATGGCTTTAATATTATTTTTATGTAAAGAATAAATATAAAATTAAAATCTCTTTTATTAATATCTATAATATATTGTCATAGGAGTATAAATAGGATTTTTTTGGTTATAAATGGTTATTTAAAAAATGAATTAATTAATTTCTATCAGGTGAATTTCTAGTGATTATATATTTACATTAAATTCCTAAACAACATCGAAAGAGTTTTTGTTCAAGAAATAGAAAAAAGAAATAATTATTTATAAAAATATTAAAAGTAACACATATTAGTATAATTATTGCGTTACATGAATTTAGTTGATTAATATATCATATTATTGAAATTTTAAATGTTTATATTCAAATTCTATTTCTATCTTGTTTTCCTTAAAGTAAAAAATATGTGAATAGTTCTGTAAATTACTCTAAAGGTAACTTATATTAAATATTATGTTATTAGATTATTTAAAATTAATAAAAATATTATATTTTTCTTGGTTAAGGGTATATGGTATATAATATAAACCATTATCAACTTACGAGTCAATTTTTATTTTTTTGAATAAACTTATTGACCCATGAAGTGTAAAATTATTTGGTTTCATTGTAATCTTTAAAGGCATTAATGAGGAAAAAAATAAGATATAGGGGTTAAAAAATCATCTAAACTTTTATAAAATTTTATATATGAACTTATTTTTAATCACGATAATCCTAAATTCTAAATATATAATATAGGTATCACTTTTTCATGAAAAATATTCTATTATATTTAAATCCTTTATATAATTACAAATTTTTTCTTCCTTTCACTATAAATGGTCATCACCCATCCTCTTTTCCTAACACCACATTGAGAATCATACATCTAAAATCACTTAAAATAACTATTGTAAAAACTATTTAAATATTATATAATTTCTTATCTCTTTAAAATACCATGCCATGGGTCCTTAAGGAGAGATCCAATGGACGCTATTCAATGTTTATGTAATATTCATAAATGAGAATTTTTAATTTTAAATTCTTCTAATAGATTCACTTCAATAATAAACATTAGAATATAATAAAATAAGTATATATTGTATATATTATAATATTTATTCTATAGCCACCAACCATCTCTTTTTCCATTAATTGAGAAATGAAGGCATCACTCATACGTACGTGTGGAAAACCACCTCTAAATAGCAACGTGATTCATTTTCAACACCGTATTTTATTTAATTTTGTAACGTATTTAATATTTATATATAATAACAACAACAAAATTATAATACATTAATTATAATATATTATTTTAATTTGAAATATCCCATCCATTGAAAAATGATAACGCTGATAGTGCATACGTGTGGACTACCACCTCCCCGAAGTGAAGTGATTCATTTTCTATTTCTACTTTACATGATTATTAATTAGGATATAATAAATCAATATATATTATATTAATTATATAATAGTGACTCCATATATATGAATTATTATTTATCTTTATTTTATTCTATCCATAGAAATAGAGAATTGTAACTCATGTGTACGTACAGAATGTCATCTCTATGAAGTGACGTACTTCATTTTTCATCATCGATTTATATGAATTATTATAAAATTGTAATTTTTTAATAAATATTAAAATTATTTCATGTATAATATTTTACAAGTGATTAATCAAGGGCCAGAGTGCATGTATCAAAATAATTGAACTCAAATAATCATGAATAATGGACTAGTTCTCACTTAAATTTTCATTTAAATTAACAATTTACAATAAAATGATAATTTTAAATTTTCAGTGACTAATAAATATAAATACAATAAAAATATAATTATTTTAATTTTTAATAAATATATATTCATTTTACCTGATATTTTAGAACATACAAAGCTTTACGAGACATTAGTTACGTGCTTCTCAAATATATTTTTTATGTGGTACATATGATATATTCACCACCTGTTACTTTTATATGGTGTTTACACTGACCCTTTGATATTATATATCTTGAAACTATTTATAATATGGTTATTTAATGTCTAATTTTTTTATCTATTATATGGTTGTTATGATTAAAATTTAACCAATTCGGTAAATATTATATGTTATAATATAGTATCTTGTTAGGGTTGTCTACGATAAATTTAAGTTGAGAGAAATTATATCGATATTATCTTTTAAAAACATCTATTGCCTTAAACTATATTTATTCTTCAAAATTTTATCTATTAGAACTATTATTATCTCTCTTAAAATATAAATTATTTTTAAAATGTTTCAAAAGAAAAGTTAACCTTATTTCTTTTCTGATCAATGAAAATTTCCTTCTAGGTACACGCTCCAAAAAAATTATGGAATTTTTACTTATACCTAATTTTTTTTAAAAGTTTGTTTTTTTCTATTTAAAATTATTCACAAGGTTCTAAAATGAATTTTTATAACTAATCATTTTCCCAATTAGTAATTTTTTATGTTTTAAAAAATCATGAAATGAATTCTCTATTTTATTACATATGGTATGAATAGATTTTATAACAGTCATGTATTCTCTTTGATTGAATATTCCTTTATAATATTCCATGTTTATTTTCATAAAAATAAATTTTATAAAAATCTTAGGAATTTTTTGTTCTTAAGGTGTAGAAAGAAAATTATATTTCCATGTTTATAATGATATTTCATAAATTTTATTTCAAGTGAATGTTTCATTTATGTCAACATTATTAGATGATTATTATTCATCAATTGGGAAATGATCATATTATGCCATCTATATTATTTCTCTGGAAGGTTTATTTTTATGTAGTAATTTAAATGAAATTTATTTTCTTTCAATGGGAAAATTAATCAAAAATGAATAATTTATTATTATAATGATAAAATATTGGTGGAACCCCATTTTTAGGGGTAAATCAGGGCATGATAAATTTCTTTATGTTCACATTAATAAAATAATGATAAAACCCATTATCTATTCCACTAAGTAGGTTATGATGAAATTATAGTTATTTTATAATGTCATACAAATTAATTTATAGTTATTTTGTGATTCATGGGTCCATTATAGGACTCTAGTGTAGTAGTTAGAGATAGATAACTCATCGAATAAAAATATTATGTATGAACCAAATTTCATATTCTAAAAATTATACATGGACCTGGTTTCATTTGTATAACCTTATGTATGGACCTTGTTTCATATTCATAACTTCATGTGAGGAACTGATTTCATGTTTTTTGCATGATTTGTAAATATTTTATTTCTTAAACAAGTTAAAAAGGTTATAATATTATCAGGGTACCAAATTCTTATGTTTATGATATGATCCCATGTCTCAACATTTATTTTTAATGATTCCCTAATATTGTGATATATTAATGGTCTATTCCATTAATCAGTATTATGATCTTTGAATTATTATTTATGATTTTATATTGATACTCATATTTTCTCATACCATTATCCTCATGATGTTCTCACATATGATCATTTTTTGATATCTACCAATTTTACACATACTAAGTATCTAAGCTTACCACTTCTTATGTTTTCATTTTCCCCAGGTTATTAAGAAGGGTACTATTTATATTGATTATTTAATTGTAACTTATATAAAAAATGAATTTTCTATGGAGAACATTATTATAAATATTATTTTTATGTATCTAATATATAAGTACACTAAAACATTAAAGTTCTCAATCTTGTAAATTTGTGAGATATATTAAATATTCTATTAAAATATATAATATATAATTATGTAATCATTGGTTCATTATTTGTCTCTTCTACCTGGGTATATTTCTGTCATATATTTTTTTGGAAACATTATGTGTGATATTTAACTTATCAAAAAATCCTTATCAGTGCAAATAAGTGGAATACACAGCATGTGTTCTTAGGGAACACATAATGTGTTGTCTAGTTTTTCACATAAAATAAATTCAATCCATTCATATCTCCAGGGGTATGTCATTTAACTACAAATTGTTCCCATTTATGAGACCAAGAAACTATCATTGAATTAAAATTTTCAGATCATTTATATCTTCCATTTCATTCCTACAAAATGGAATCCCAAATGAAGCATGTGAATTTTGTCATGCCTGGGTCACCAAACAAGGGTTCCCCCGTCATAAATCAACCAAAATATTTCAGAGAGCATTGTTTCTTCTAAAAAATCATCTTTATCATCAAAAACTAAAAAAAAATCTATAATTAGATCATGTTTGAATAGTAGTTGAATCATTGTCTTATCATTGTTTGACAAAGAACATGATAAGACAGATGGGGGAAGGTAAAATCAGCAAGATGTTTTCATCAATGGTCATTGTGAAACTCGGATTCAATCATAACTAAGGAAAAAAATAATAAATTATATTCCCAATATAAATAATTAATTCACGGAAAAGAAAAAAATAAAAATATTTATTAAAGGAAATTGATACAGAAAAAGAAGGACTATAAGAAATATAAGAGATACATGATTAAATTCACAAATTACAGGGTAAGAAACCAAAAAATTATCAATATAATCCTTGAATTGGATAGATTGGTAGAGAAGAAAAATTACCGATCATCATCATTTATTATATCCAAGAACCCAATTATTGATGGAAAAGCCAACTGGAATCTGATCATCAATTCATAATACTTCCACATTCACCTGTAAAAGATTACCCCAATAAAATCACTCTATATAATTTTTTTATATATCATCAATATGAAACCATCTCTAAAAATTTTATATAGTTTTTTCTAAATAATTGATGATTAGTTCTGTTCTATAAATTAATTAACTTTTTAAATTTAACATATTTCATCCAATATTCACCCAAAATAGAAAATCAACCCAAAATATTATATAAACAAATATAATTTCACATATTTGGTAGAACCTACATTCCAAATCCAAGAGTGGTCTTGTTTTCCACATTTGAGATACCATTCATTGTGAATTATATTTATAAATATATTTCACATGTTCATGTTTCAATATATTTAATATTTTTTATATAATAATTATGGATTCCTCCAACACCCATAAATTCATGTCAACACTAATTAAAAAAAAGATATAATCATACATATGTATAATAAAAGTGTATAATCATTAAAATATGATTTTTACATTCTCCCCGTCATTAATGCTTTTCATCCCAGAAATCACAAGCAATATAACTTATTGTGGGTACTAAACATAAATGTATATATCAGGCACCCAAGAGCTCTTCTGAATATTTCTATGATAAGAATGAACTAAAACTAGTGGAATATTTCACACATTAATGATCCTATCCTATTTGTCCTTCATTTATATTGGGTGCTCTAAACAGTTTCAAATACCCTCAATTTCAATCTCACCCAGGTCTATAATGTGTAATGATTCATTCACAAACCTCCACAGTAATGCCATATAGAAGAATTCATGCACTCAGTACCACCGATGTGGTATGTCCAAGTGGTATGAAACTTTTTCATCCCTCTTATTTATAGATAATTTCTCAATAAACCTTGGGGATATTTTTATATCCCACCCAAATATCTTAAATCCTCATCAACGAGATAATTTTTGGATGATATAGCCTCCCTAATAGAACTTCAAATATTTATGAGAAAAAAATTTCATAATATTTCTATTAAATATGATTTTTTCCACAAATGTTGATAGATCAAAATAACCTCACTTATCATAACATGTTCCATCTATTTCCCAACAAGTGTTGTCACACCAATTTTGGTCAAGCATATGGGTAACCATAAAGGGTCTCCCATGTAGTTATTTTAATGGGTCCATGCTGATAATGAGGGATAACAATTATTATAAGTGATCTTAACCATTTAAAAGTAGTCCCCATAACTCTTAATAAATTCAACACATAGAATCTTGACACATCTACTTAAATATGGTGGGTTCGTTCAGTATGGAAATCAATCTGGTGGTAAAATTTAATTCTCATATGAAAATATTTCCCAAATTCTACTTATTAACATATAAATATTTATAACTTTAACTATGTATAGTGGTTTAATCCAATCATTGATCATACCCCCAGAATCTCGACGATCTGTTGCATGTATAAAAACTACAAACACCCTACTCCACGCTGCTCTTAGATAGCATGTAAGTTTTTTAACCTGGTGAGTTAATCAATAATCATTAATACAGAGTGGTTTATTCTCCTCCTCCAAATCAACATTTTTAATCAAAGACACTTTTTAGAAGAAAGTGTGAAACCAAAAGATCAAACCCCAAATGAAAAGACAATGATATTAAAAGACAAAGTAAGCCTACTAGTCTCCTTTTACATACATATTTTCTAGATAATAGAACTTACCTGAGTCTATGTATCAACCATTAGAAGGTTTTAAAATTGGGATTTCAACTTTTCCCAAGTCCATATGTACTCTTCTATTGTCACCTTCCGTTTTTTAAATCCCCTGATCAGTATGATATCTTACTTGTCAATGCATGCTCATAGAGCCGGATTATCTTAAACATTAAGTTTCCTTCCCGTTATCATTTCATCATCTGCTTCGAAGGGATTAATCCTCAAAATTGATTCCCTTTTTTATTTATCATAATTAAAACGAAGTTCTAGATTTAGGCCAAGAGATTATCTCTCATCCCTTTGTTTTTTCCCATTATGCATGGAAACCCCATTCCAAAATTCCCCATTATATTCCATCCCACATCAAATATTGTATCTCTAATGGTTTTGTTAAACCCACTGGATCTTGATATTATTATTTCAACTTCGAATATGTGAGGTACTATTAAAATAACTCATCAAAACTCTTCATCATGTTATCCACTAAAAACTGATGTTAAAGTTCATTGTACCCCTTTTAGATTCAATGATGTAAAACCAATGGGAAGGTATGAGACTACCTTATAACCTCCTCAAATAGTATGATTATATTCTCATTTCACCCTCAAAAAATGATAATGTGTTATCCACATTTGTAAAACAAATAATTGGTACATCATGTAATAATATATGGTCATATATAACATCACAATTGATACCTATAAACTAAGACTCTCGCACATACTAGATAACTATTAGAGTCACTTCCAATGATTGGAGATTATTTCTCACACTCTCCACTACAAGGGTCAGGGGTAAAGAGGCCAACTAATCTAATGCATCTATTAACGATAAATGCTACGAATTTCTACTATTTCCATCAACCACCACATTTCCATTCCTTTTATTTTTTACTATATCTATGTCATAGTACTATAAGAACTCCATCCATCACCACATTAATTTATTAATATCTTTCAATAAAATGATGTAGCTGATACTCTGGTATATTTAAATATCATAAACAATTTTCCTACAAGACAATTCCTCTAAATCATCAAGAGGAGGGATATTATTTCCAACTCCATGTCAATGGTCACAAATTTATACTCTTGGGGTCTTAAATTCCTTGACCCAAAGGCAATTATTTTCCAACCATACATTAAAAACAACAGAAGCCCACTCTCAAACATCGAATAACCCTATATATTCAACACCATCCTCTACTACTCTCACCATTATCTCACCATTCAACCAATTCCTTGATTATTTATAGGCTTTATATTATTTCTCATACTAAGAAACTTTTTACACTTCTCCCATTATAGTAGTCATTGGTGTTGAGATCACGGAGAAATTAGAAATAAACATTTGATAGTACCTTGAAAATACAAGTAAATTCCATACCTATGGCACACTCTTGAATGGGTTTTAGTAAATAATTGCTTATATCTTCATCAGGTCCATAGCTACAACATGTTTATAAATGAAATACCATATAAACTTGACCTCTCAAATATAAAACTAAAACATTGAGAGTTTTTCTTATAACTAGTTCTCCCAAATTTATTTCAAGACTATAATAAAATGCTCTATGTAATCCTACATTGACACAAATTGAGAACATTGTTAATAAAGACAAAAGTGAACTAGTATAATGATGTCTCAATGATCTAGTTTATCTGTTACCTAAAAATAATTTCATTATTAGTCATACTAAAGGGTGTCACAAGAAAATCATAAAAACTTTAAATATATTAAGCTTATATCTTTATGTTGTCCCCATTGTGAACCCATAAATACTCGAAGAAAAACATGAGATAAAAACCTTCCAAACTATCTTTCAACATTTAACTAGTTGAAGAGATCATGGATCCTTTAACATGGGTACTTTTTCTTTATCATCGCCTTATTTAGCAATTTATAATCAATATATATCCTCAAATTTATTTTTTATGAACAACAACCATGTTTCCTTGGGAGACACATTAGGTAAAATAAAAACATCTATTGTAAATATACTTCATCAACTCCTTCATCTCCCACAAGTCAGCTAGGGTCATCTAATATGTCATAGAATATGTCAATCTAGCACATGGTTTAAGTCGAAAAAAATTATTTCCTATCATGGATATAGTTATAGAACTTATTGAGTGAATATAATGACGTATTCAACCACTACTACTTTAAATTATATTTCTAAATAGCTTTATGCACCATGGGCCAAACTCACCATGTGAGGTGAGATAGGTTGTAGCTTCCCCCTACTTAACCATACTAATTTATCAGAATTATACATATCTAAATAAAAGGATAATATCATTCAATAATCACATATAAATTAAAACCCTTTTTAGTGATATTGAATCTTAGCATTCACTTTAGATAACTAGTACATACCTAGGATGACAACATATGGTACATCACACTAACCAAAGGGTCTCATGAGAAACTTTATCTACTGAATGCTCATTTTCATTAACAATAGAAGTGATAATTGTTATAATAAATCTTTAAAGTTGTCTCCAAATTTTAATGTTATTAAAAACGATACAATAGAAGTCTAATATCATAAATGTGGGATAAATTATTGATTGAAAAACTAGTTCCAAAAATTACTTTAAAAATAGAAAAGTATATAAAAATTGTACCTTAAATCATGATTGGAAACACCAGATCATAATTACTGAATATTTTTCCTCCCAATATATCATGAGATTTTAGTAAGTACTGCTCAATAAGAATTTATTCATTATATTAATATCATCACCAAATTGATTGGCATTTAGGTCTTTTACAAAGCCTTTACGGTGCATAATATCTAGAATGACTATACCCTCCACACAATTCTTGTACTAATGTTTCCCACATTTGATCCTAGATATGAGTACACCTCCTATATTGAGATCTTGAAATAAAATGTATGTCATCTAAATTAAATTAATCAAACCCACATGGACCACTTTTATCTCCAATTTCATGATGCTCCATTCCCAGGAAAATCTAAATCAATCAAGCCAACTCAAGGAGTTACTCGACATGTAATAAGGGAATAATAGAGTGATAATACTTGATGTGGGGTTAGTTCCCAAAATCCATTATTGATAGTTTGACCTCATTATATACCAAAGTAACCACACCCCACAAACTCATCACATCACTATAGTATAGAATGTCCACTAGTCTCACCTCTTGACTAAAAATTATCATTTTATTATCAAAAGACTTTTATAGAAAATGTGAGAAACCAAAAGATTCAAATAGTAAAGAATATTACAAAGACATCAAAAAACAACTTAAGTCTACGAGAACTGATTTCCCTATGTAATTTCGAAGAGAGAGTGTTAACCTGAGTACCTGGATCATTTCTTAAGAGTTATTCAAATTGTTATTCCTTCTTTTTCTAGGTCATCAAGTACTCCACTTGATTAATCATTCCTTCATTGAATCCCCTTATCAATATGATGTCTTTATTGTAATTTCATGTAATCTTCTCATCATTATTATTCACTCTTAATGTCTTTCCCATCATCTTTTCATCTTCATCTTTAGTAGCATTGATAATCATAAATGTTTCAATCGTTACCTCTTCCGAGTGAAAAAAGTATATCCAAAGATTCCTGAGATGCAACTGCCCCTCACTACAAACCAGATAGAGCATCTTTAGGGGAAAACTCCCCATGAAAATACCCATTAAGAACATCCTCATCCAAAATAAATGTTTCAAGATCTATAGAATCACTGACCATCATCTTGGATTTTGAATTCTTGGAGAATCTATTTTGCATTGGTAGTGGTAAGTGAGTGTAGTCCTTTCTCCCTTTCTGTATACCTCTCTGGCTCTTCCTCCTTCTTGGACTTAAGAATCCTACTATCCTAGAAGTCAACTGTATTATCTACTAAACAATGAAGAGAAGGCCCATAACTGGAATCATACTTGTGGACACCTTGCCCATCCAAGGGCAAAACCTGAGCAGCTTCCTACTCCTAAATCAGTGTATCATTATCCAAACCATGAAAACTATTACCAAGCTCAATAACAGGCATCAATTTTAGTGGTCTCAACCTCATACTACTTGTACCCTTCACCCGCTCATCACTACCTCCAATAGAACCTCCTTCCTAAGACACCCTCAAGTTTCAACCATCCCCCTCTTTCTCGTTGCATGCAACGGATCCTTCTGCTCCAACACACATTTCCACTACATTAACCTCACTCACTACTGCCCCAGGAATGAATACACCCTCCAGGCCATGTTTCATCCTATCATAGAAAATGTCCACTCTTTTATTTGGAGTAGAAGTCATTACCTTCTCCAAGGTATCCTAAACTACACCACACATGTTCATGGAATCAACAACTTGACCAAGGCCAGTCGCTGCCAACTCCTGACCCTGATGTTGTTCATTGAAAACCACATCCAAGACACTACCATGATAAAAAGACACTCCAGTTGAAGTTTGATATACCTATTTTGAACTAGAATTAGATTCCAAATTCTCAGCATTGGTCTTCAAACCCTCATGTGTCGTATGGTTCGATATCTTGTGCCTGCACACAATCAGGTGATGCCCCATTTTCCAGCACTGAGTGCAGAAATCATACCATGATTCAAAAACAACTTATTTTTTGTACTAAAACTCCTCACCAATAGAAATCCAAAAAGACTCCACAAGTGGCCTCGAGACATACACTTCAACACAGACTCTAGGAGAAACATGGTGTCATACTACTCTAGTCCTACTGTCGAAACAAAGGTAACCACCTAATATATCCCTTAACATTCGGATAATGGGAGGATTCTAAAAGGGGATTGGTAGTTCTTTGATTCTAAAAAATATCGCCATGGTTGGTGAATCTCTTTTCATATGATAGCCATATGACCACCTAATGAGGAAAAACCCGAATCCATAGCAAACTTGAGGAGCAGTCGACCCTGCCAAAATTAGGTCGTCTTCTATAGCAAGTTGTATCATAATTTTCTTGGTATCAATGAGGCCAACAGTAACATGCTCATGAAAACCCCAAGCTCTGGATATAAATCAGTTGAAGGAGTACATGGATGGCCTCCATTGTTTGAAGCATGCAATCGATGTTAGATCAAATAGGGAAGAAGCATTGGTAAATTCTTGGGATGAAATCACATGTTGCGGAAGCCCATTGTAAAACAAAGGAATTTTGGAATAAGGGACATTTGAGGGAAGGAAGGCAGACTATCGGGCTCTGATAATGGGTAGAAAGAAGATGGTCGATTTTATTCATAGGGCGGTGAAGGTCCCTCCCCCCAATGAGGGGCGAGGGGACTGCTTAGAAGCCATTTCCACCTAGGGAATGGGGAGGAGAAAATTGAAAGAAGCAGCCACATAGTCTCACCTCTAGATTTGGTGGCATCTGTAGGAATTGAAAATGTCAAACTATAAACCCTATCCAATATTATGCTTCATAAGGATCTATATTTACTAAAAATAATGGTTTTTTCTAATCTTCAAATTCTATAAGAATGCTCATCCTATGAGCACTATCATCCTAATCTTTTGAAACCAAGTGTATTTGAACCAAAAATTGAGCATCCACTTCATCCATTGGTGGTCGGTATACTACCCCTAGCCTTTTACACATTTTATTAAATTATTTTAATTATAATTATCCATAAAATAAAAAATAGGGATTATAAACAATATTTATCTTTATAGTAATAGGTAATAATTATGAACCATGGAACCAAAATAAAAACATCTTTTATTTAATCTCTATAATGAGCTCTTAACTTCATTTGAGATCATACATCTATATATCATAACCTCTTGAGTATTTTCTCCTTAAGAACCTCATTAAGGCCCTTTTTTTGATATATTGCCGGAAAAAGAAACTCATTGAGTTTGGTAAGTGTCTTGGTAAATAAATTATGAATAATTTATAATACATTAATGTCGTAGAATGTGGGAGGAGAATGGGTGGTGTAGAGTGTTATTTATAGTGGGAGGAGAGGGGTGTTTTTTATTTCTTTATTCATTTTCTTATTATATTGGATCAATAAAATCAATAGTGTTGATTTATATAGCTATATAAATGTCATATTTCAGGATGGATAAAACCCATGGGTTATTACCTAATATATACTCATATAAGACTCAATAATTCATGTATTTTTAAATACTGTAAATTCCCGTATTTCACTGGTCTCCAAAAATTCAACTATTTTATGAAAATCCAAAAAAATTAACCCTAACAATTTTTTGATGTGTAGATTTAAAAAATGGACTTTATTTTATAAAAACCACTTCCTAAATATAATAAATTTAATTTTTAATTCAAATCATCATTTATTAAAAAAAATACTTTTTTCAATATTATAACTGATTTCATGAATTGTTGAAAAATTAATTAAGGTCTCACAAAATTATATTATAGTTATAAGAAAAAATATAAATTTATCAATGTAATTTATGAAAATTTATTTTTTTAATCATTAAATTAATTATTAAATTATAAATAAATATTTACGACTTATAAACAAATAAAAACACTAAGTTAATCAATTTTAAAACATTTATTTATATATACCATGAGATAAATATATCATATTTTTATTTATAAAAATCATAAATTTTATTCATTATTTCATAGGATATGTTACTATTCTATTGGTTAGGTTATTATTCCGAATTGTCAAATTTCTATTCAAATAGTCCCTTTATTATTTCATCTGTATAGGTTCAATAATTTCTAAAATTACCATTTATTTCAATATTTATTTATGAGAATAATGTTTTAATTTTTTATCTATATGATTTATGTGTTTTATACTATATTACATAATTTGAAGAAAGGAAATCCCATTGATAATATTTTGGGTCTTTGCATTCTTCCCCCCTTTTAAAATTTCTGCATAGAAATTCTATTTTATATACTTAGGTGAAAATAGGTGATGGTATTTCTTCTTTATCACTTCCTCTACCTACCATGTTTCCTCTTCATACTTATGTTTCCTCCAAAACACTTTGAAAAATTAGGTCATCTTTTTCAAATGACATTTTCTCTAGATTCTATGATATTCACTAGATGTACTTCATATGATATGCCATTTTCCAGTTATACCACCTCTAGATTATGTATATGTGATAATTTCTATATGTACTTACTTAGAAAAGATACATAGAATACATCATGACCTCAATACATATTTCGTGGAAGTGAAATCTGATATTCCACTACTCATATGTGATCAAGGATCTTAAATGGGTTATTTTACCTCCAGCTATGTTTCCCTTTCTTTCCAAACCTCATGAATCTCTCCCATGGTGATATTCAATGGAATAATGTGTCTCCAATATCGAACTACGAGTCCTATTGACATTTATCAATATATCTCTTTTTTCGACTCTGAGTAGCTTTGATATGTTTTTTGGTGGCATGAACCATATTTTTCATCAATTACATAGAATCAGGCCCAAGAACTATTTGTTCTCCAGCATCATCCCAGTAATTTTTACTTCTACATAACATTCCATAAAATAATTCATATGGATGTATCTGAATACTCCAATGGAAGCTGTTGTTTTAGAAGAACTCAACCAATGGGAGATGATGATCTCATCCTCCGTTTAATTACATTGTGAAGGCTCTCATTATTACCATCTATTCCTAAATATCCCTCTAATATTGTCCATAAGTTTGGGGGTGATAGGCCATGTTGAAATTCAATTTAGTACAAAACAAATGTTTGTGAATTATCTAGAAATTATATTCGAACCACATATTATGATCAAATACAATTAAAAGTGTAATGGCATGTAGCCTCATAGACTACCTTTACATATATCATTGCGTTTTTTCAAATGAGTGATTTTACCAAAAAGAAATAAATTTTGAAATCATGGGGTTCCGATCCACCATAACCCAAATTTGTTTTTTTCCTTTGGATGCTTTTGGGAGACTAGTGAAAAAGGCAATAAAGATGATCTCTCATTTTCATTTGGCTATAGAAAATTATTGAATCATCCCTTTATAATTATTCCACATTGATTTAACATGATAGAATAACAAAAACATTGAGATATAATCCTTAATATTCATGTTCATATTATCCTACGAAAATTTATCCCAATGATCATGGTACATTTTGGTACTTCCAGGATGGATGGATAAAGTTTGGCTGTGTTCATTATCTAATATCTCATTATTTATCTCAGGTGATGAAGTCACACAATGTCTTGTTCCAAACATAATCACACCAACATCATCAATGTTTAACTCTTATAGCTCCACTTTATTTAATTCTTTTCATTATTTTGTAGCTATAGATCATCCCTTTATGCTTCTATGATCTTCTCATTGATAGATTGTTGGGTGAAAATAGAGAAAGATAGGATTTATTCCATTACATAAAGATTTTTAAATCCATCCCGTCCATATCTGTTAATTAGGGGCCTTTATCAACCTTCATCATGGACAAGGTATTCTGTTGTTTTATTCTAAGAGAACCATATAACTTATTTTCCTTTCCCAAACGGCAATTAATAAACCAATAATAGTCCTTTATTTTCTCTAAAAATCTTCTTTAATGAATTATGAGTTCCTTCTATGTTAAAATATAATTTATACTCTTATGGTCACTATATATGTCTCACTTCTCACCCTTTCTGTTGTTCTATAAAACTGTCAAGGAAAAAATCACTTTTGTTGGCTCCATATCATGCGTTAGGTTGTTATTATCATGAATCTTAAAATATCATGAGGCATAGGCTATCAATTTATCATTATTCATTAGTAAACAACAAAATATCTTATTTGAATAATCATTTTATATCAAAAAACCATTTCTAATGTTGTCATATTGAGTACATATATAGTTATTAGCCTCTAATTATTCTTCCTAGAGAATTTCTAACATTCTTCCTTTTATACATGAATTAAACATTTTTATGTTAACTTAGTTAGCGGGTTAAGAAACTATGAAAAATCACTCAAAAAACATTCGTAGTACCAAGATAATCCAAGAAATCTGTGCATATCCACAATAAATGTTATCCTATGACACTTCAAGATTTCATTTTTTATGGAAGGAGAAATATATATTCCTTTCTCAGGGATAGAATTCTGCAATAATGATACATCCTCCATCTATAAAACACATTTATTATTCTTTTCATATTGTCTCACCCTTATAAAAGTTTTTAGCATATTTTTCAAATTATCCTCATGCTTCTCATTTCTCTTGGATTATACTATAATATCATCGATAGAGACTACAACGAATTTATCAAGGTATCCTCTAAAGACTATTCATTAAGTCCATGAATATTACTAGTTCCTTAATGAGTCTGAAGGGAATTATTAAGATTTCATTGTCACTATACCCCATTCAAAATACATTATTTCGAATATCTTCCTTATTTATCATTAATTGGTGATATAATAATTGAAGGTATGCCTAATAAAAATAATTGTACCCATGTAGATGATTGAACAAGTCATCTTCCTATGGTAAGTTATAATTTTTCATTATATTTATTTATTTGATACTTATTATAATCAATGAAAAGGTTAATTATTTATTCATGATTAAGACCACTAGCATACCCCATTGTGAAGCCCTCAATAATATAAAACCCATGTCCAAATTCTCTTTTAAATTATTCTCCAATTCCTCCAACTCAAAGGTGTCCAATCTATAATATTTTTTAGTATGGTATGTTATCTAGGAATAAGACCAATTGAGAACTCAACCTCTCTATTGGGTGGTAGAATAGTAAATTCTTCAGTTAACACATCAGCAGATTTTCCCACAATGATCATTTCTAAGAGAAAGATCCTCTCTATTGTCACAATATTTCGAGCTAGACATTATTTCTCTTGATGAAATAATATCCATAGTTTAGAGGATTATTCTGAAGTATATTCATCATCCTCCATAAATATGTACATAATTGAAGGGTGCCTTATGATATGAAGAGTGATATCTATTTCCTGATTCCCTTATAATCCACATTTTAATCCTCTAACAACTCCCATTAGATAGTTCCCAAGTTGCTTCTTCTCTGACTTCTGACACATTGGATGATGTGATTTCTTTCCATCATGGCATTTATCTATTCATCCCCCCATATAAAAGTTCATTTTTCACTTTTTACCTCCAAGCCCACGATGCCACTGAGATTCTCTAATATATATCTCAAAATTTAGGTCACAACAGACAATCTCCTTGTAGCTAATGAAGTCTCAAATTTCCAAAAATTATCATATACTTAGATTTAGTACACTAAATAAGTGATAAACCTTTATTTTGGGCTGATGTGAAAATAGGAGGTGTATCATAAAAGTCTTTTAAATTTTACTTCATAAACCCTGGTTAAATTCTATTCCTTTTGAATCAGTATGAGGATTCCCCCTTTAATCATAATAAATAGTGTTTGGGAAAATTATTTATTGAAAATTATTTTCTTGATTACTTCCCAATCCATTGAATCAATTTCTTACTTAAACATTGTGTTTTTGGATTAGTTTCAACCACTAATCATCTTCCCCCTCAAAATGATAGACTTCTTCCACAACATTCTCTTCTTCTGAGCATTAGATGATGAAGAATGTATTCTAAATGAAGTTTATAAGTTATTCCATGATAAGTGGATCACAATACACACTAATGATAGGAGTCCTTTCCATATAAAGTATTCTACCTCAACTTTCTCTTTATCATGAGATGGATTTTTCACACGATTCAAGAAATTATTCAAAGCCTCATCTAGTTGTTCTTGTATTGTCATGATGTTTTGAGCACATGTTCCCACCATATTTAGAATCTAATTATTGAAATCATCACCTTTCCTATCACATTGATTGTGGAAAAGGTTATCCAATTTCAATCCATTATCCAAGAAAAAGAAATTACAATTAGGTGGGTTGAATGATAATATAATAATCATGTAAAAATGAATCATAGAATATTGAAGTATAAATTTATAAATGAAAATTATATCATAACTTCTTATTACCAATTTTCAGGTATAGGTTATTCATGGTGATAGAATTTTTCCTAGGGTTCTTACTAATGTTTTCTAGTCCTAATCCCCCAAAATAACTAGATCGTGCTCTGATACAAACTATAGTGACTATGGCCTTTTACACATAATGATGTATGATTTTAATCATAATTAACCATCAAATAAAAACTGGGGATCATAAAATATAGTGTCTTTGGAAAACTAGGTACATTATTATGAAACATGAAACCAAAATTTTAAAACATATTTTATTTGATCTCTATAATGATGTTCTAACTTCCCTTGAGCTCATGCATCTATATAGGATAACCTTTAGTATATTGTCTCCTTTAACGCCTAATTAAGTCACTGGGGTCTATTATTTTATTGAGACTAGAAGCACTTAGACGTGGTGAATTGGATTAAGAAGAGCATGTTTCATAAATTTTCAATGATTCAAGGATTATAATGTGTGAGGAGAAGGGGTGGTATTTGTAGTGGGATGTGAGGGGTGTTTCTTATTATTTTATTCATTTTTTAATTATTTTGGTTCAACATGATCAATAGTGTTGATTCCAATGACTTAAAGTAGTAAATGGTTTAGTGGGGATAGAAACAATGAGTTATTACATCAACAATACATCATCCAATACTCAATAATTCATGTATTTGTTAAATAATATAAATCTATATCTTTCACTATTCACCAAAAATTCAACTATTTTTCAAAAATTCAAGACATTCATCCAAACCAGTTTTAATAATTTATATTAAAAAAAATGGACTCCATTTTATGAAAAAACATCTAATTAGGAGACAATTAATTTGTAATTAAAATAATAAATTAATACTAAAATACTTATTTTAATATTATAACAAATTGTAGGACACTTATAAAAATTAATTAAGGTCACATTAAATTATACTAAAATTATAAGACAACAAAATATCAAATTATGAATGTATTTAATGAAAATATATTCTATTTTAAACCATTATATTAATTATTAAATGGTAAATAAATATTTATGACTTACAAAAATACCAATGCTTAATTTATCATTTTTAAGATATTAATTTACATATACCATTATATAAATATTTCATATCTTCATTTATTTTATGCATAAATTTTATTTATACTTTAATAGGTTATGTTACTATTCTATTGGTTGGGTTACTATTCAAAATGGTTATATTACTATTCCAATGGAGGGGTTATTATTCAATCATTATAGGTTCCTTAATTTATACAAATACCACTTAATTCAATCTTAATGTATCAGAATAAAGTTTTTATTAGGTTCTATATATGTTTTATGTTTTTTTAATATATAAAATTATTATAAGAACGGATAATCCATTTATAAACCAATTTTCATTATAGTAGGTTTGCTCAAGCCTTGATAGAGCATTACTTAATGTCTCTAATGTAAAAATACCTCATTCATTGCCTATTTAATGGGCAATCACTATGACCCTATGTAGAGGACTCATCATTCAAATAGATGTTTTCATGAACCTATATTAATATTGGGCAAAGATTATTTCATAGAGGTTTCATAAATGTCATTAATACATACAAGGATTAGATGATAATATCAGCAAGCCGACACAAGAAGGACTTATATGTCAATGAATCGTTCCAATATAATGAATGTATCATTTATTTCATTACAACTATTGCCTCTCTTTATAAATATTTCACTATGTTCTCAATCTATCCCCCCAACACATTAAACTCTAAACAACATCCCTACGAAAAACCATTCTGATACCACAATGTTGATATGGGACCCACTACGGCCTCACGTAGGCCAGTATTAAGTTAATTGTGAAACCCCATGCCTACCTCTAATAGGCTCTAGGAAAGTATCTAGAACAGAGTACACGTATCACTATAATTGTAGGATTTCACCAAGTAAACCATTATCCATGAAACAAACATTCTCTCTGGAGAAAAATATCAGAGTAATAATAAATTGAACCCTATAGAGTGTAAAAAATTCATGAAGAATCCATTATTAAGGACATCAATGTGTGACAGATAAAATATCCTAGAACATAAAATGGAAAAATACATACCCAATCAAGAATAATTAAAAATTTCCAACATATAAAAAGCATAAAAAAGAAACATATAGAAGATCTTGGCTAATAATACATGACACAAAACACTAAACATGGTTTGTGCCTCTAGGTGTTATCATGATCTACTGATTTTAGGTCCACCAAGGTCACCATTGATCTATCTATTATCCCCATAAGACACAAAGTTTTTGGGATAACCCATATGAGAGTGAGTATAAACATGATCATTTGTGCACCCTAAAGAACCAACATGGAAGAAATAGAATAAAATAGTTACCTCAACATATAATTTATAAAGTAGAAGTAATACTTGTAAAAAAAATCATCATAATGAAACCTCAGTTTAATATTGTGTGTTCTTGATCAACATAGCAAGCTAGGAATGATGAGTCAGAAAGAATCTCCCAAGATCCCATCTCTGATGATAAGCACCATATGATTCCTTAGTAGAATCATAATGGAGGATACACACCTCAAAATTTTGCACCACATCTGATGGTTAAGTAAATATAATAGAGAACACACTCAAAACTAGGGCTCGATTGGGAGGCAGTACTATTCTAAATATAGAGGACCCACATCCTCTTCAATATGGTTAGAGGTATCGAATCTCCCATTGAATAATAATTGGGGGATATATTCCCTATAGCTGACTCATATAAATAAAAAATATAAACATTTGAATCAGTCATATGAAAACACCTAATGCCTCAAATTTATTAAAAATATTTGGAAAAACAATCTTCTCACACTAATTCCTATAATATCATTAATGTTGAAGCAATGTACAATGTCTTGTCCTACAAGTAAAACAACTCATAATTGAAAACTAAAATTTCCATGTCCAATTCCTAACGAATAATATACATAAGGTAGATCATCTAAAAAGAGGTAAAATACATGTTCATCCAGAAACATGGTGTGTGGGGCCACCCTATTTTCTAGGCCAGTTCTCCCATGAACACAGTTTTGCTAGATGGATACCTTCACATGGTGTGTCACTATGGGAACACTGTTTGTCTGAAAACTCAGGTTTTTAGGAGTGTAATACTTATAATTAACTCAACTGTATAGGTATTATAACACATTCTATATGCATATCCACTAGTGAACATTAGTGGACTAAAAATCATGCATTCTTATGAAATACACAACATGTAATTTGGTTTTTCGTAGATAGTAAAATCTGATTTTATGGATCATCATGTTTCATCCATTGTTTCCTAAATATCATCAATAAAAAATAAACCATATCTATTCATCTATATATTCCCTTTGATGAGTGGAAATTTACATCCCCATCAATGTGTGTGTTGTTCATCAATCTTCCATCACAAAAAAAAAACAATGTAGCATTTAATCTACCATCAAAAAGATATCATGGTCATTTTATACTTCCAAAAATCAATATCATCATTTTCAAATACTCAAACCATCATGGATCCATTATTCAACCATTGTTTGAAATTGTGTAAATAAATAAAGAATCATAAAATCATTGTATAATAGATTAATTCAATTTCACATAGAAAAATATTATATCTGGGAAAATATATAAACATGGTAAAGGATAGAATCTAATAAATATAAGATATTTCTAATATCCTTCCCCAACTCATCATCTTGGTATGTTGTGGAGGTTCTAGTAAACATAGGTCAAATTCTACGAACACAATTTTTTTGAAACAAATTCCATGGGGTTAAACATAAGTGGAATAATTGATAGATTTACAATTTAATATATAATCACATAATATAATTCATATGATGTAAAACCAAATAAATCTATATAAATAATGATGCATAAAAACAATACCATAATTAAAGTGACATATCAAACGATGAACAAAAAAACAAGGATAAATATTAGAGTAACATTTAAATAGTATTATATAGAAACAAAAACTCCAAAGTAGTAAAACACTTAAGTGGCCCAGTAGGGAAACTTCTAACCAAGACATGAACCAACTATAGACTCCAAGTTCACCAACTATAAATATAACATCACGGAGAATCATATTTGATGTAATAATCTAGTTCATTTCATGTATCATTGAGTGAAACATATTTATAAAAACCAAAGTGAATATGGAGAGGGTGAGTAATCATACCCAGTCGGAAACCCATGATATTTTCCCTAAATTCCACAGAGAGTGAAAATAGGTTGACTAACTTTATATAAAAATAAATATAGAACATCAAATCAGTAAAAAAATCAAACTATCAAACATACCAAATGAAATTCTTAGGAAAAAAACTTTATGAAATAAAAAGTGATTATTTTTAGAAAGAAGAACCGGTACATAAATAAATGATTAACATAATCATCACATCAAATCTAAAAAACAAAAAAAATGAATGTCTAATGACATATCATTATTCTCCTGAACAAATATATAACATCCAACATGTCATCACTTTGTCTAAATTTATTATTTATTTGTTTCATGAAATCACGGTGCACAAAGTCTTTTTCAAAAATTCCTCACACAATGAAATAAAGAACATACACCAATAATGTTCCATTCTAGATGGCACTCATAACCCATTATTCTATAAACATGTGTCAAAAACATCACTTAATCAAGTAAAAATATGTTTTCATCAATTTAACAAATCCATCAATGGGATATAAACAATATCATTTAAAAACATACATTGAGATAGTTATCCACATAGTTTTAGTAGGGAAATATTATTTTAAAAATACAGAAGAAATAATTTAGAAACCTAAAATCATTCGAGTTTCAAAAATGGTTCGAAGAAGTCAAATCAATCTACCTCATGTCAATTGGTAGAAGAGATCAATGATTATTCCATTATTCAAAAACCATCCTCCAATTACACAGTAAAAAAACATAAGTTCTCATCCACAAAAATTTTAACCCATATATGTGGGTATTATAATACTGATCTATAGTTTAATAGGAGATAATCCTAGTATATAAAATACCTTAAGGAATAACAAGACTGAAAATTTTATCTCCACACTTAAATTCCCTTAGATTCATTGGAATGATAGTTTGGATATAGAAAGACATCTAAATTCACCTAGGGAATCACTAGAAGTTTATACTAAGGAATAAGAAACAAATAAATTGTTACAAGAATTTTCCCTATATATAGTAGTTGGGTTATGGGCCCATAGGGTTTCGTTATTTCTTGATATGTTAAATCAATATAAAAATTTAAAAAAAACTCAAACAATGCTACTCAATTAATTAAAATTTTGTATTTTTAAGTTTGAGTTCAAGATCACTAAGTGGAGAGTTAGTTTAATTAAATTTTCAAATAAATTGATTATTTTGATTGATTAAATAGAGTATAAATTATCATATTTGGGTTTTGGAATAGTTTATAGAAATTAGAATGAAAATTATTTAGATTGGTCGATTTGTTCAAAGATATATTTTTGAAAGTGGGCCTAGGTTTTATAATTTCAGGGTTTGGGTGAAATTGAATTTTAGAAAATAGTGTTATTACTTCAGGATTTGTTTTTAGATTTATGAAAATGGAGAAACAATGGTCAAAATATCCCCTCCTGGACGTAACAATATCTTATTTTCATTGGTCTGGTGATTTAGGGAATTACAAAATTATTTTTTTCTTGATACCATGTTTAAACATGATTCCCCAAATTTTAAAAATGGACATGCCTCCTTTATGGTTCTCAGCTGGGTAATTTTAATATTCCATTCATATTCAATTATCAATGGTCATGAAAAAAGGAAAAGAATGGGATTTGATGTTGAAGATTAAATTTCTACAATCCAAAAACATGAATAAAGAAAAGTAAATCAATCTAAAGGAACCAACCACCTCAAATTAAATAACCCTATAACATGGGGGGGTTTACACCCTCATCCTTGTGATGATATGATAATAAAAAAATTATAACAGAAAATAATTCATAATGAAAATGAGATGATACTACAGAGGACCCTATTCAATGTGTATTCTCACTCAAAGCTACAGTCTCTGGGATCCCTCAAACATTAGTAGGCTGGACCTCATTTTAAACGCACCATTTGGGCTCAAGTATTAATTATTCAAAAAAATAATTTTTCTAAAAGTGGTCATGGGTGGGTCTTGAGTTTTAAAATATGTCAAAAATTGAAGATATTACAAATCTAGAATTCTTAAACATGTCAAAACGTTTTACACATTTTGTAGTGATTATATAATGTGTAAATTCATCTTGAAGATTCCTTTACTTCACATCATGTATTTAATTCAATAAATGCACTGGTTCATGCTATGTAATAATTACACCACATGTTAATTCTATTTTATTCTCTGGAAGCCTTATTTTTTCATGATACTTTAGTTATGTTCTTTGAAAGTTCTCTACTATCATACTCAAAAATCCAGTTTCATGCCACTTCTCTTCATTCACGGTGTAAAGTTTTTTTTCTCTATTTTTAAATATTTTTTGTATCCATTCATAACAAGAAAATGATTTAAACCATTCAAAAATGGAAATAAAAATAATTTAAAAATAGAAATAAATTTATTAAATAAAAAAATCCTAAAATATATATATCATTAGGTCAAGAAGAATTTACTACTCATGTCAAGGAATTATAAATTCCTCAAGGGGTGACATCCTCCATAAAGTACATCACATATAAAATTAATACTGAAAACCCATTTTATTTCCATAAATTTATTTTACATCATAAAATTATACAACGGAAACATATTCTCCCAATATTTTTATCATAAAAAAATGATTTAGGATGTAAATTACACATGAAAATTTCCCAAAAACTATTTGTGGCCTATCTTCTATTTATTCGCAGAAACTCTTTGAGTATGGAATTGTAATAGTTGAAAAAAAAGGAATGAAATGATGATGTACATCAAATTGAGGTGTTATATTATCCCCACTATTTCTCTTTTTATCCTCACGAACCTAGATAAAGATGTTTTATTTGAAGAACTCCATCCATTTCTCCCATACACACTTCTCCCATTTCCATCATTAGTCTTGATACTGACCATTCATCCATAAAACTCATCCCAAGGAAACTAGTCTCCCAAAAAAGTGATTTTACTATATATATAGAACTCAAACAAGTTCATGGATAAACATTAAATAGAGCTCAAGAGTAACATGATCACTACTACTCACATGCATTGGGTCTATATGATACTTTATCAATTCAGAATCATTCAATATATTATGAATAGAACTAAACCTCAGTATTATGATGAACTAATATGCAATTTTTACAACATGTTCCACCACTTCAAACTATCACACATTGCATGATGATATCTTCCAATGTTTCCCAAAGTATTAATAAATAATCCTTGCTGACACTTTCATATAAATGTGGTCACTCACATCAAAAAATAAGGGTTAATGATGATTAACTTCATAAGATTTATGTCGGCTTCGATTCATATCCATATGTTTCCCGATCATATGGGTTTTCATTATATGTCATAAAATATACATAGTACAATTTGTTTTGTCTCTACTATTTACACCTAACATAATAGATAATGAAAAAGATGGACATATATAGCCTAGAATGGATTCATCTTAATTTTTTTTAAAGCTTCTATTTTAGGGTAATTCAACCAAATGAATACGATCATCCTATAATAAACCAATGTTTATGACACAACCATAGCAGATATATTATATTGTATGAATGGTGTAATTTTATTACCCATCCATCATTTAATGATATAGAATGCACATAGTCAACAGGTACCTATAAGCCTATTGTAATGGCTTACATAATCTAGAATTGAAATGGGGATATCCTTCTGGTATAATCGAAACATGAAATATATGTAACCTACCCACTTATCAAATATATATCTTTTCCACGTCAATTACAGTGTTGGTTTCTCTAATAGGGAATAAGTATGATTAATTATTGATTTAATCAGGAATTACCCAATTGGAATCATGAATTCACAATATTCTTAATAGACTTGTGAAAAAATCCACTATAATTAGTTACTATTTCCGTTCATGTATAGGAATATATTGAGAAATATTTGAAAGTCTTTTATTCCTTTCTTTTACATATTTTTCCATTAGAAATTTCATCACATATTCATCAATCTTTCTACTCATACCTAACTACCAAACATATTATTTCATTTCCATATATATTTTTTGAATTTAAATAAGAATAGTCCATTTTGAATGGTGATAAGTGAAAAGATATTTTTTAACTAAATGTTGAAATACTATAAAATAATTATGAAATCATATGAGAGAGTTTAAAACATTTTTAAATTTTTTGGGTATCTCAATATCATTTAGGTTTGACCTTATGTTCAAGAAACTAGGATCATATGTCTGAGCCTATGTTATGAAATATAACAAGTTATGAACCAAATTGACTGGAAAGATAATTTCATTCTCTTCTTATTAGGATAAATCCATATTCATGTCACTAATATTTCTTTTAAACTTCTATTAAATATGAGTTTCTCAATCCACTTCACTATAAGATTTTTAAATCAACACATATTATGTAGAATTTAATTTATAGAGTGTGTATACCAATTCATAGTTAAATATATAGATATACTCCTGGAATCTTAATTGACTCAATTTCAAGTTTATCTATGAAAATATATATTTCAATCTCTTATGGTTAGTGAAAACTATGAACCTTTCCATAAAGAGGTAATGCCTCTAAGTCTTTAAGGAATGGAATATAGCAGAAAATCCCATTTCACGTAAGATAATTGTTATAATATGACCACAACTACCTCAAAACATAGGCCACAACATGACATACATAAAAGAAAACAAAACTAAGAACTGATCTGGATGCATAAAAATATACCACATAGTCCATAACAAGTTCTAAAAATTTTATGATTGGTGATGAAGTGACATATATTTTAATCTATAGAAATATTTTATGATTGGTATCATTCCATATAAATTGAATAACTTCCCTTGTAAAAGATTTCAAGTGATTATGATGTCTAGATAAATCCCAAACAATGATATAACAATACCCTACTAATCCCCAAAAAACTATGACTAAGAAAACATTCTTCAGTGTCTATAAAGAGACTACTACTTCTTTCTTCCAAGGGTCCACTCTTATTCCTTCTTAAAAACATTAATTTAAAAGGATATGAACATCTTGTATCCAAAATTCAAACTTATAAAATATAAAATTTGAAATATTATCACATAATGTACGGATTACAATGTCCATTTTCTCTTCTGGGTCAATCTTGCTTCATGATTAAACTAGAATATCATCAAAAAATTCAAAAAATAGGAGTCACAGTACCTTTGGAAGGCATCATTCATTGAGAAGATAAAAATAATAGTTGTATTTGTTAGATGAAAATTAATGGTGAGATATTCATAATAGCCATATCTACAATAAAAATCTATCTTCATTATATCATCTCTTTTGACTATAAGCTAATGATATCCTAATCTTAGATCAATCTTAGAGAACTATTTAGATCTCTTTAATTTATTAAATAGATCATTGAATTGAAAAAGAGAGTATATATTTGTTATCATAAATAGACTCAATCAACTGTAATAAACACATAACTAGAGAACTGAATCGTGATTTTTTACAAATAAAACCATTGTATTCCAAGGTGATGTATAAGGTCTAAAAAACCATTACATTACAACACTTTTATCTGATCCTTTAATTTTAACAACTCAATATGATCTATTCTATACGAAGGTAGAGAAATAAGAATTGTTCCTATATTTACCACTATAGATAATTCATTTTTCTTTTCCCATGATTACCCAAAAAAATTATTCATAAATACATTCTGGTATTGATGCACTATAGTTGGATGAGTCCTATCTTTTATTCCACCATCAACACCCAAATTCATTTACACTAAATTTCCTGATTTTACTCTAACTATTTCCAATATAGGTATAAATATACCTATATTTATATCCACACAACCATTTAATACAATAATAGATCCATCTAGGGATGTGATCATCAATTACTGAGTGTGTCTCTTATAAGGGATTTAAATACCACGAACCAATCCATACCAAATATTACATCAAATTAATCCATATCAAATGTTATAAACACCCCGTGGAACTATATTTCCTCGATTATAATAGAGAATATTGGGAATTTGATTAATATTCACTCTCACTAAGCAAGTGGTGTCTTGATACTCAGCATATGCAGTACCATTTACATGTGTAATCCCACTTGTTTAACTAGATAAGAATAAACAAAATTATGTGATTATTAAATATAAAAAAATATAGGAATAATAGTAAATTTCAGAAGAATAGTTTCTCCCACCACAGAAAGGATAAGGTTATCACTCGATATAGAATTATTTAATCCTTAAATCTGCCACTCATATGTCAGGTGATATCTCTTTGTTCTCTAATATATGTACTTATAGAAAAACAGAATTATTCTTGGAAGTATATTGGTTCACCTGTGTTTGTGGATAATAAATATTCTTATAGGATTGTTCCAATATACTATACTATATACATCATATAATTTTATATTTATTATTTCATTATTTTTGAAATAAATATCCATTAATACAAAATAATGATGTAAAATGCATTGTGTATTTAGAAGACTATGTCAAAAATACATCAGGTGAAACTAAAAATTAATTTTTCATTTAATCCTTCATAATAGGAACTTTAATTCATATAATCTCTTGAAAATTCATGGGATATACTAGGTAACACATTCACCAATAGGATGAAATAAAAAAACATGTAATGGATTTACATGATAATGAATCATGATATGTTACTCAAAAGAATAACATGATATGATAAAAGAAAAGGATCACAAGTGAATTACATAGGAGAATATTTTAAAGAACATGGTATCATGAGATCATAAGATCATAGGAAATGTGGCCAAATATCTAACATGATAAAAACATGATTAAATGTTAACTAACTATAGAATATAATGTGATTTACAAAGTCCCAAATAGATTAAGTTCATTCCCTAATTCCATACATGACTCCTCGTGATACTAATGATTTACTAAATGCATTAGAGAAAAATATGTTCACACCCATCATAATATGTTCTTAATTATGTGTTCCCCAAAATGAAATCAATCATAAGTAAAAAATATTACATTAGCTAAAGAATTAAATGGGTGGGATAATCTTTCCCCATATATAACAAATAGAATTTTGTAACGAAGGTATTTGATAAAAGAACATAAGGAATGTATTACCCCAATCCAAGTAAGGGTGAATAATATATCTATATATGAGTGATAAATGTATATATATATAACTAATAATTAATCCACAAAACCATATATTATTCTCATTGATGAAAACATCATTAAAATTTGACATGGAAAATTTCATTATAAAAATACCCTTTCACATTCAAATAGTTTATTCAAAATATATAAAATTCAAAATATTATTGAATTTTTTTTCTTTAAAATAAACTGGAGAAACCTATAAGGTAGTCTCAAAATATTTTACTGATAAGGATCATGGGTAATTCCATAAATCGTGTATATGTTAAAAGAAATATTTTGTTCACGCTATTATAAAATGCTTCAAAAATGTGCTTCTTTATACAAATGACTATGAAATTCCTTTCAAACAAGTTTATAAAAAGTAAAATAATGGTAAAAAATTTGTTAATAAATATTTAGGGGAAGGTTAAAAATAATCATGAAAATATTTTTATAGAATAGGAAAATGGAAGAAATTGTTTTTTCAAACGGTGTGAGAAAGGAAATCATCATTTCTTAAAAACATTTTCAAACTAATATAAGGTTTCACAAATAGAAAAATGGTACTATTATTTGGATGATAAATGAATAACCATATTATATGGAAATTAAATTCATTAGTAGACAATTGTGAAGTGATTTTCTATTTTATAAATTCAACCATAAAAAACTCTTGATTGAAATGAAATTTAAACATTATCACTCACTGATTTTGAAACTTTTGAATCATAACAACCAAGAATGAATTACATGAATTGGATCATAAAATGCAATTAATTATAAATGATTCATGGTATAATAAGTAAATTTTTACTATATACACCATTAAATTTACATTATATGCATAAACAACATGTGTCTCAAAGAAGGATGTTTTGAGACGAAGCCCTTACATCGAGCTCAACATATCACGGGTGTTATTTATCTCTATGAAAAATAATAAAATATTATTTATTTACATGATTTAAATCCATTTTATTTTTATTATTTATTATATTTTATTAATTATATTTTTATTTTAAATTACTTAATCATTTATGTTCCCATAATTGTTTTGGATGATATTCAGATCATATGCAAAAATCATTTTTTGTTAGTTTAATAAGGTAAAATAGATTATTTTCCCTTCATCTAAATTAAAATAAAAATGATATAATTAGTCTTTTTAATAATTATTTATTCTTTTAAAACCAAAAATTAATATTTTTATTAAAAACAACAAAGTTGTGATCAAGAGGAAGGTATTGCGAACGTACGCATCTGTAACCTTTCATTTTTTATTGATCGTGATGGAAAGAATAAAAGTATTATAATATCTTTCTAGAATTTACATTATATAATAAAAATCCTATATATTCTTAATTAATCTAACATAGACAATTCCTATGACGTGTTAATAAAAAATGAATCGCACTAATTTGGGAGGTGGTAGTCTGCTGAACACACAAATGATGTTTTCATTATTCAATGGATGGTGAGGAAAGAAGGTATATGATATTTTGAATATTTTGAATTATTAATATGAAATTTATATTACATATAAACATTAAATACATATTCATGAATATTAATAATATTTGATTGTGGAAAACACATTGAATCGGTTCATGAGGTGGTAGTCTTTCATCCAAAATAATGGTTCTTTCGTTTCCCATTTAATGAAAGAGAATATTGATGAATATTATTATATAAACCAAATAATATATTAGTGTATTGTATATAATGGTTTTACTATTTTGTAATATTTAATAAATTTTTTAATTTGGAAAAATATTAACTAGACTTCAAAGATCTTGGTGAATATGATTACCATTCCTTATAAGAACCTCATTTGGATCCCTTATTAAGGTATAAAATGTCATATTTTGGGAATAAAATAATATCTATAGTATTCCAAATTATGATTGGGAAATATTTGGGAAAAACATTCAATCCAAATGGAATGAGATATTTGATTATTTTATGGGAAGTGGTGTCCTTTTATAATTAAGGAGGAGTGGATTATTGGAAAATACACAAAACTACTGAATAATGACAAGCCAATCTCATTCCATGAGCCTAGAAAATTGATAAATAATATATTTATGGTTGATATGGTCTTTAAAATCCTTTTATATTTAAAAATAATCACTTTTTGTAAATTTTGTTTCATTTACCATTGTCATTACTGAATTGTGACATTTTATTTTTTTCAACATAGTAATAAGTTTGTTTTTTAGTTTTTACTATATACTATGAAAAAAATTAATTTGAACTAATTAAAAAACATTAAATTTTATTTTTTCCAATGAAAGTGAATACGTTATATCAAATTCTAATAACATAAGGGACATAATTCAATTTAAAATTAAACCCAAAATATCTATCGAATTTTTTTTCAAGAAATATATTTTTCAAGAAATAAATCACCTTATATTAACTTTATGACTATAAATAATAAAATATAAATTTTAAGCCATGTAAATAGATTTGTAGCCTTCAAATTTCGTTTAAATCATTCCTTAATGTGTGTTATTTAAATTCATTAATGTGGATATTTTTTATGAATTTAAAAATAGTTTTTTATAAAACCGTATTTTTAAGCATAAAAATATACATATAAAAAATTATTTAAAATTAATTATTTAAATAAAAATAGCTATATTATTATAAATAAAATTGTTAATATATAACAATATGAAAAATTAAAAAAACATAATAGAACTTATTAATTAATATATTTAATGAAATGAAATGATAATATTTAAATAAATAATAATTTTCAATAATTAGTGAAAATAAAGCATTTTAGAAAAATCCAAAATGATCACTATTTTTTAATTTTGATATGCTGATTTAAAATTTTATTTTATAAAATAAAATAAAATTTCAATATTTTTGATAAATTATTTATAATAGTTTCTCATGGAATAAAATAAAAATAACTTTTGAAGGAAATATATTTTTTGAAGAATAAAATTTCTAATAGATATTAATTACTTATATGCTAATTGTTTATAAATAAATTTATATCAAATAAGATATTTATATGTATTTAAAGTTTTTTAATAATATTAATACCCTCCAATTTAATAGTTAGTTTCAATGGTCATAAATAATTGTGGATCCTCTAGGCTCGGTGTTGTGTGTCATATATGCTGTGAGATATAATTTCATTTTGTTAAATATTAGGGTGTTATATTATAAATCCGTGAATTAATTGTTACATTGAAATATGATATTGATCTTGGTAATAATGGTTTTGAAATTTTAAAAAACACATATATATTTTATGATTAGTAATTTAATATTTTTATTTGTTTTATTATGTTTATATATATATTATTTTACGTTATATTATTATTATTATTATTAGTTCAACAGAACCTAGATTAATTTTATCATTGTATAAATTTTCATTAATGTATATTTTATTTTTTAACATTAATATTTTATTTTATTATTTTTTATATTTTTATATTATTAATAAAATAACATATTTATTATTAGTTGAGAATTTTTATTAGCAGTAATTATATTATCATATTTCATTTCATTACATGTGAATAATTATAATTATTTATTTTTTAACCTTTTTAACATTTAATTTTTAATTTTTTTTATATTTAATCAACATAATAATAAATTTTTTAATTCAATTATTATTATTATTCTGATTATTATTATTTTTATTTTAAACATTCTTATAAGAATTTTTATTTTTATTTTCCATATTTTGATAATTAGATATGTTTTTTATTTAAATTTTAAATTTAAATTTTAGATTTTTCCCTTGGTTTTTATAATTCATGGAAACTCTTTTTAGTAGTGAAATATCCCCTTAAAAACCCCTACTGAACTAGTCGGGCACCCAATAATCTCATACGCAGAGCCTTAGCATCACACCCCCAACCCCCATCCTTGACCCCCACCCCCACCCTGCCACATCTCCCCCATCTCCTACCCCTCCCCTACCCCCTCCCCTTACTACCACCCCCCCTCCCCTTCTACCATCTTCACCCATGATGGTGACCAATGCACATATCCTGCTGCCTACAATGTTGTGTGACCTTTATGTGCACATCACAGACTACTAAAATCCCATTCTTCATTTTTGCATCACCAATACCTGCCTCGAATTCCCATAACATTTTTGCAACTCCCCTCCAATGAGCATCCCTCTTTTTCTTCAATGAACCACCATCACCAATAGCTTTTCACAACCTCCATCAGCCCAAGAGCACAACGATGGTCAAGGAACAATTTCATCTCATGTGGATCTTCACTAAGAGTGAAAGCATGTGTCATTATTATTTCATATTTACAAACATTCTTGGTTGTTTTCATCAGTGTCGTAGTGGTCAAAAAGCGATGTTACTTCTTTTTCATTATTCTATGGATGCTTGTGGATTTCCTCATGTTGACACAAACATGGTGACTTCATTTAGTAATTTTTCATGTTGTGTCTGCATGATAGCTAGCTAAATTTCATAATGTTGTATTTTTTATAAACATGAAGGTAATAGAATGATATTTTTTTCCATTTTTGATTTACAGTATATTATTTTTTATAGTTTTTTATTTAATTAATTATATCTACATTTGAATTAACTTTAATTTGGACCATAAACACCTGCTTTGGTGCTCATTCAGGTGATACCTAATAAGTAATCACTAGTAAGAGATCATTAAGTAATTTATTTACCCAGAATTTGATTCTGTTCATGAGAGATTAATATATCACAAGTGATCAAATTCTAAACAAATAATAATAATAATTGAAGAATTTTTATTTTATGCTCATTCTTCTTCAAACATGAATGTGTGATTTCTAGTAAGTGATATTGTGTGATTGAACCCAATGTAGATAGATTCATTGCTTTTTTATAAATAGGTTATGGTATATCACCAAGGTATTCAATGCTATAATGATGCACAAATTATTCATCATGACAGAGAATGACATAATGGATATTTTTATGAAAAAAAATAGAATACTCTCTAATATCATAAAACAAGACAAGATAATATTTTGATTAAATTTAGAATCAAATATAATTGACTAAATAAATATTCTGATGTGGGAATTAAATTATTTGTATTGCATGAACCTTAATGGACGTCACATATCTAACATGTTCATCCCCACTTATTTCATCGATATCTATATTTAGTTCTCTTATATAGTTTTAGTTAAATTTATACAGATATTTTTAAATATATTTTTATATTTTGAAAGTATTAGTTGTTAATCACTTTTAAAAATTCATTTGCCTGAATGTTTTTTAAAAGGATATTTCTAGTGTCTACTGACATTATCTTTATGGTTAGACCATACTTAATTCTTCTGCATCTATCATTAACTGTATAGATTTTAAAATTTGAAATTATCTCAGGTGCGTTCCAAATATAAGGTGTAGTTTCCATTGAGAATTATAACACTAAGATTTCCATTAAATAGTGATTTAGGTAAAAAAACTAAAAAAACACACATAGAAAAACATTCACTTCTACCATAGTTGTTTCTTTTTTCATTGTAATAAAACATCCAAGACACTATGAAGTTGATAATGGCATGGGTCACGCTATATAGTTACAACCAGTACCCAACCTACCCTCCAACATCACATAGTTGGAATAAAATCTTACATGGTTTATGATCACTCCCTGTAATCCATTTTATTTAGATGATTATTATTCAAGTACATGTTATTATCCAGATTCTACTTCAAGTTCCCACCCAGATGTTATTCATTTTCAAAGTCAAATAATTCATTAAAATTGAGATTCGGATAATTCATGTGAAATAAAAGATTTAATAATTGGGAATATGTTGTTTTGTGGTACCACTGAGACACATTTGAGGTTCAAACATTAATATTAACAAAATGAAAAGTTTATATAATAAAAAAATGATTTATAAAATCAATTAAATAATTTATTAAATCAAATGACTCATATATCCAAACAAAATACCTCATTAAAACTTCATGATCCAACTTAGATAGATTCTTTTGAAGGAAGAGTTAAAGAGGTCTCATTTGAACAATATAAAGTTCTTGATTATACTAATCATGCTATTTTTGTTGATTATTTATCATTTCGTACAATGGATGACACCTCTCCATCAAAAATAAATTATTCTACTCTAATCACATTTCAAGAATATGATATCTCAGTCTTAGACTCTATTGAACATAATGGTCCCTCGAAAAATTTAATTGCATGACCTAATTATGCGATTTCACAACCTATACATCCCACAGTGAAAACATAAATGGTCAATGTCTATAAAATTATACATTTTTTGGATGAGGATGAAATTAAACACAGAACATTATTTACCCTGATTGAGTCAGAACTGAATCAAGAATGTATGAATTTCCACACACCAGAGGATTTAACTTCAAAGGAAATTGAATCACCTCTTTCGTTAAATATGTTTGAGTCCAATTTTTTCCATAATGAATAAATTTGAAACATTTTATGTTTCAAAAAATCATTTATCATTGGTGTTATTGAAACCTTAAAATTTGTTACAAGTAATGGGAGATTGTTATTTCTTAGAGGATCTTCATTTAATAGTGATACAAGCTCCAATGAATTAATATATAGAGGTCAGTATAAAAGGACCTTTTGAAAAATATTTCATTCTTAATACAATGGAGTCAACTACTCCAATTGATCCTTCATCACTTGCTCCATGCCTCCCACATACACTGATATGGAAACTAGTGGATTTTATAGTGCTAGTGGTTAGTTGTCAAAATGAATTTGTATTTGTAATCTACCTAAATACTATATTTAAATATGTGATGGATATAATAAGACCACTAAAATATTATGGTAATGGAATTTATTCTCTACTGAATATTAGAAAAAGAAATTTTCCCTATCTGTATGATGATTCCATTTCCTCAAAAATCAATTATTCTGTGATTTAATCTCTAGAAGAGGAATATTCATTCCCTTATAAGGTACGCTATTTTAAATTCATTCCAGCCATAAATTTTTCTGTTTTGTTTTTAAGGGGATATATTACGACATCAAAGATAATTTCATTTTCAATTAATGATTCCAAAATTCTACTAAAATAGAAGTAGATGCATGGTTTACATTCATATTCAATCATTGTGGAGTTTCATCAATATCTAGCTGAATATGAAGTAAAATTATTTCAAAATGGTAGGCAACCAATAATTTGTTTATTTTCATTTCACTACATTTAATTTAACTTCATTTAGTATTTTTATTAATAAAGTCACATGCATTTACCAAAATCTATTTTCTTATATAACTGTAATGGATCTGAGTTCTTCATACATATTTTTATTATCCACATTTTTTTATTATGGTGTTACATCTCAAATATAATTCGGGAATTTGTTTTCCATGTGTAGATTTTATTTTTATAACCTTTTTAGAGATTCATCTGATACTGGAATCCATCCTCTGTCTATATGAACTTCAACCAGGAAGTGTATAATTTTTTCCATATTTTATGGTTCCAAAAGAACCATGAAAACTAATAAAATAGAAAATAACAAATAACATTACTATAATTATTGAATCCAATTTAACGTGGCTACGTTTTTTATATTATAGTCAGGAACATTCCTTGTGTCTCCCTAATCATTTTGAAATAAATATTTTTTATTAAAATACTTTAACCCCTAATCTCATGAATTAAATGACAATTGATATTATTCCATGCTTGAATTTTTTTACAGGTATATTTTTTAGACACCTTTTATAGCTCATGATCATCTATGTTTTCCAATATTATATTTCCATAACCATGAATATTATGGATAATTTTTTCATAATATATTATTATTATTTTTCTTGAGGTAATCCCAATAATTTTTTTTCTTCTAGAACTTTCGATATTTTACTATAAAAAAGATAGGAATTTTGAAAGATTCACTAAAATGACATAGGAATCTACTTGATATTTTACACGCTTTGACCCAATGAGTCCCCCTTATATTTTCTCTATAATGTATCCATTAAAATCAGTGAATAATAATTTTTAGTATTATCTCATAGATTATACCCTTCCCTTCCCATTTCTTGAATTTATTTACAATGATATTCAATCTATGTGTGGGGGATTGATATATTCATCGTGAGGTTTGTTTGATGGGAAGTGAGTCATTTATTTCACACAGATTTAAATTTTGACTTCATGATTATATGTTTCATATTTCATAGTATCCACATTTATTACATTTATTTTGATATGGGAATGTATATTTTTTGGGATTCGATAATGAGTACTCATGTGGTCATTAAGTGGTAACCCTCTCTTTTAGGGAGGCCTATAAAAGTTATGAATCATTACTCTAGGTGCTAGAGAGTTTTATATTTGACCTACATTCACTATGATGATATAGTGTATGAACTACATGCATTCCTTGCCTTGGGATTTTTTGGGACATTTATTTGATGGGGATTGGGAGATATTACTCACCGTTTTTCTGTCCATCTAATTTGAGGGAGTTGTGACCCTAAAAAATTGGGAAAAAATTAAAAAACCATTATGACATTTGGATTTTTATTTGATTGGGGAAAATCAATGTTTTATGTGGTGGGGATCAACATTGTTTGGTAGATATCTAGATTGACACATATCATGTATTTATTTCAAGATCCAACCCTCCTTTTTCAAAATTTGTTGAATCATTTTATGACTCGATGTCTTAAACTATCAGTTTCATTTGAACCAAATATGAAGCCCTCAAGATTGGTTAATTATTTTGATTTTTAATAGTACAGGTGCTAAATTCATGGAAAGCGCATGGTAACCATGCACTTGTATGAGAAATAAGAAAATATTTCATCAGATTGTTAGACTGATGAGAGTAATGGAGAGGTAAGTCACATGATTCATAAGTTAATGTTGTCATTTAGAAAATAATGTCAGTGTAAGGGATTTTTTTTTCAAAATTTAGAGTTATAAATGAATCAGGAAATTTTGTGGGTAAAAGGGATTGAAAAATTTAAAACATGTAATTATTGATGTTTGGATTTGCCTATGTGTCCACTTTTTTATTTTTTATGATTTTTTTTCAAGGAGTGAAAAATTTTATGTTTTGCATATTTTATGTAAATGGATTTTTCTTTTATGTTTATTATATTTTAATTCAGTTTTAATTATTTTTCAAACTTTATTTATAATTTTTAGGTTTTTTTGTTTTTTAGTATTTTGGATATTTTGATTATTTTTAGTAAATTTATATTTTAATATATGTAATTTAATATTTTTATTATTATATTAATTTTATATATTTTATTTAACACCATATTATTATTATTATTAGTTTTTCTAATATTATAATATTTATATAATTTTATTTATATTTTTTAGTATATATTTTAGTTGTCTATATTTTTATTTTATATTAAGGTATTTTATATTTTTATACTATTAATAAAATAGATTATTTTTTATTATTGTAGTATTTTTGTTAGTAGTAATTTTGTTATCGTATTTTAATAAAATACATGTGCATGAATAAAATAATTTATGTTTCTAACTTTTTAACCATTTTATTATTATTATTTTATATTTAATTAGTATAATATTAAATTTTTTAATTCTATTATTTGTTTAATTTTTTCATTTTTATTAGTATTATTTTAATTATTATTATTATTTTGATAGCCATTATTATTATATATACTTATACAATTAGATTAGTTTTTTTTATTTTGATTATGGAATTTTAATTTTGATTATTCAACTCTTTGTTTTCCGGATGTAAGAAAACTCCCCTTAGTCGCACCAGGATTCATTCAAAAACCCTTGTGGACTAGTGAGGATTCTTATGATTTCATGTGTGTATCCTCACCAGTGGACCCTTCCTATCCCCCTCCTCCTCCCCCCTCACCCCCATAATTCTCACTAGCCCCTCCCCCTTCCCCATTTCCCCCACCACTACACCCACCATTACCCTCTCCCACTTACCCTTATACCCTCTTCACCCTAGATGGAGAACCCTTGTCCATGTACTCTTACCTACAAAGTCAATCAACCTTCCAATGCACAGGTAAAAACACCAACAGCCTCCACTCCATCTGCGCATCCCTAATAGTCACCTATGCTACACATCTCATGCTGACAACACCACTCACATGAGACTCCCTCTTGCGCTCAGCGAACCACCATCACCAACAGCCACAAACGACCTCTAACATTTCGGGTTCACATTAGTGGTTCGAGTGTGAGGCCATCACATGAATATATTCTATTTTCATCTAGATATTCATTACATGAATAGATGCAGGACTGATTTTTTTTATTGATGTATATTTTTTGTGGTTCACATCAATGTTTTGATGATTGAAATTATATTTTTATTATTTTTTAATCATCAATGGTGGCATGTGGTGCTCCTTGAGTCGACAAAAAAAGAGTTAATTTAATTATTTATTTTTTATCATGTTTATGTTATGGATTCCTAAATTTCAAGGTGTTGGTTTTTTTATGAATGTGATCATAATTGAATTATTTAATTTATTTCAATTTATTAATTTCTTTTTAATTATTTTTTATTGGAGTTTTACTTAATTAATTATATCCATGTTTGAATCTATTTTCATTTGGACCCTACAAACTTTATTTGGTGCTCGTTCATGTGATACCTAATAAGTAATCACGAGAAAAAGAACAGTAGGGAATTTATTTATAAAGAATTAGATCGATCACATGAGAGAATATTAAATCAAACATGATCCAATTCAGAATAAAAAAATAATCTAATTTAAAAATTAATATTTTTTGAGCAATATACTTCAAATTGGGATGAGTGACACCTAAAAATTAGCCTTCTTTGGCCGAACCTGACTTATACAGATACTTCAACATTGTGATAAAAGTGTTGTGTTATTTAACCAAGTTATTCAGTGATACATGGATGTGCAAATTGTTCTTCATGAAATAGGAAAAAATGACGGAAAAATTTGTGAAATTTATAATATTTTATAACATTATTAAATTAAACAAGATATTATTTTGATTAAATTTAGAATCTGTGATAATTGAATAAATAAAAAATCATACGTGGGAATTAAAAAAATTATATTTCATTCACCTGAATGGACATCCCAGCTCTAACACCACTATATCCTCATGTTTCTTTAATAGATTGCTTTATTTCTCTTGGATGGTTTTAATTAAATTTAAATATTCATTTTAAAATAGTTGTATATAATTTAAAAGTTTTAGTTTTTTAAAACATTTAATATATAATAAGCCTATACTTTTTTTGAAGGATATTCCTAGTGTCTAATCACATTCCCTATGTGGTTCAACTATGTTCACTTCTTCGACAATAGTTTTTAGGTATATAAGTTCAAAAATTGGGCACACTTCGATGTGTGTTACAAATACAATTTTGTAAAACTCACATCGTAAAAAGGGTAAAAAATTTCCTATTGATAAGACATAAAAGTATGTTCTAAGGTCGTCTAGAATAACACATAAATAAGATTCCAAGTTAGAAAACATTAGTGTCAACTGAATATAGGGACATATAAGAAATTAATTATTCCTAAATAATGATAAAGAGTGATAAGATCATTAATAATAAGAAAGTGAATGATTATGATAATAATAATATCCATAAAACTATAAATCTATTATGGGTGAATAAATAATAAATTATTTGAAAATGATTTTCATGGGATAACATTTTTGTTTCAATATATTTTACATAGATTTATGAAATTAATTTACAATCCATAGTAAGAAAATATGTAAATATACTCAGTTGATATCATCCCATTTCATAAGAATAATTTGATCCTTTGGTTCTGCTTCATTCAAATTTAAATTCAAATCATATTTTCATGAATGAAAATTCTATATGAATATTAATGCATGTAGTAATAAAATTAATTTTTAACACCTCATAATATCAGTAAAACAATAATACTCTATTTTTTATGTCTTTAAAAATTTAGAAGAAATAAAATGGTTACCACATTGTCAGAGAATATCTAAAATTTATAAACATTCTTGTAAAGAAAAATTATATTTTACATGAAAATCTACACCAATGGTTCAACTATGATTTTCCCACATATAAATAACACTATATCCCAAATGACCTCAATATTAAACAGTTAATTATTTTATTCCCAATATATATTTCATGTCAAATTATATTTTAGATTCAATGGTTACATATACCACAATCCGACGAATAATTTCGGAAAATATCTTTAGTCGCCTCAAAATCCCAAACATCCAAAAATAAGATTTGATCCTATAATATATTTCCCAAAATAATTTTAATACCTTTCCTGAAAAACATTAAAGAAACAAATGTCATATTATCTATGACATCATGTAGGTTAGTGTTCAGTGATATACCCTCATTCTCCTTTAGTTGTGGGATCAACCCTCATGGCCTTTCTATATGCGATGGGATATCACCCAACATATATGTTTTTATTTTTATAAGGATATATAAAAATACCTATAATGTTAACAAAAATATGATGAAATTTTTCAAAATAAAATTAACAACCAAATACGTTTTAAACCACTAAAATATTCAGTAGTATTTATTTTTTCTATAAATTCAAATATTCTTTAATGAATATTGTTAACTTAACTTAAAATATAGTATAAAAACTAATTTTCCACAATACCATTAAACATATCTTCAGAAAATATAAAGTCTCTATTTATCAAATAATTTTTTTCTCAACCCCAACCTAAAAACACAGTTCATATTTCAATACAAATCTCCCAAAATACTGTTAATTATATTATAATTACATAACACAAAACCTTAAAGTTTTTTTCTATGAATTTAAACATATAATAAACATTGTACCTATATGCATGAGAACTGTTGGATTTAACCCATGTCATCCACGTTTATCACATTTTCAAGTTCTCCATAATTGTTCCTAAAGAGCCTGTTAAATTTTGAAAACATTTATCTCAAGAGTGTTAAAGCATGTGTGCAGTAAGGCCTTTTTTCATGGACTACGTGATCATTAATTTAAATCATAGTGAACCTTTTTTAGATTTATTAAAACTGGGTTGAACTATTACAGATCAACATCAACTTTTAGTATCCATACATGGATGCAATTTCTTGGAAACCACTTTCTCTAAACATCAAAAAAACTATGTGATATTTTCTTATAACTAGACTTATATTTATATTATCCCATATGGTTACCATATAAATATTCTTGTCTAAAAACCCAAAATAACTTTATGCTTATCTGATATTAATTATAGTGACACAACACTTTTACTAATATTATTTCATTAATTTTCACATAAAAATCCATTAATAAATAATCATAATAGTAAAGGCCTGGTATATTTAGAAGACATGGTTTATAATACATCACTTTAATTCAAACATAACATATTTATATAACACTTATTAGTGGGGACCTAATTTTCTCTAATCACCTAAAAAATTATGAGATAGGTTCATGGTTACATAGGACTTGGTATCATAAGATATTAGCATCATTTGACATGACATCAGAAAAGATAAGGTTCAGGAGTGAATACCATTTGATAATAACATAAATAAAATGGTATCATAAGATCATGGAATCATAGAAAGTGTGATATTAATATATAACATGACATTAACATGAGTCAATGGTAACTTCTTAGGCAATATACCATCGGGTAAAAAGTAGCATAATGGATAATATTTACTCCTTATTCCAATACACGATACCTCATGAGACTAAAACTTTACCCAATGAATTAGAGTTTTATTTGGAACTCAAATCATGAAAATTTAATGATTATGTATTCTGGAAAAGGAAATCAATCATTAGGAATAAAAATAATAATTACTAATGTCAAAAATTGGTTGTAAAATATTATCTCATAGCGTAACCAAATGAAATTTTATAATAAATTAATTTTATAGATGAACAGGATGAATTTATTTCCCCATAAAATTAAGGGAAAATAATCTAGGTATATATGTGAGACAAAAATACATAATTTAGAAGTAATCCATAACATTAATTTCTTTCTTTGATGATTAAAAAGTCTTGAAAGGATTTCATAGATTATTTCATAATAAAAATATACTTATAACTTTGAAATAACATTCTAATAAATATAATACTTTTAAAGGTATTATAATTTTTTTTATTTAGAATAAACCATTGTAACTTATATTTTTATCTTAAAATTGAGGAGTGGTCATGACAGTGGTTAATTCCATACATGCGGTATAAGTTAAAATAAAAATTTCTTTCAAATTTTTGATAAAAGGATTATAAAATTTTATTAATTAAAAAAAATTGTGATTATAGTAAAAAAATTAAAAATTCAAATACGGTTAAAAATATATTTAATAAATATTTTCTGTATTTTTAAAAATTTTCTTAAAATTGTTTTTAGAAAACACGCATATGGATGAAAAATGGTCATTTGACTAAAGAGGCAAATAATATAAGTTGTTTCTCAGTATATTATCACATTAATTTTGAGTAAGAATGAGAATAAAATGGTAATATTACATGAAAATATCATGAATAACCAGATGAGATTAAAATTACGTTGTTTTATAAATTAATAGTCAAATAAATTCTTTTGGTTGATATTTGAGCATGAATAATACTGATTGAAATGACATTGAAACATAAACCCTTACCACTTTCAAAACTTTTTAATAATAAATAAAATTAATGAAGTAGATGAAATTAAACAAAAAATATAATTAAGTATGAAGGATTATTGAATTGATATGTAAAGGGATGTTATATACAATATTTAAAATAAATTAGGTTCTTAAAATACCATGTATCTCAGGGAAAGAAGTTTTAAGATAAAACCATTAGCTAAAAGCCGAATTTTCATTCGCATTATTTATCTTCATAAGAAATAAAAGTATGTTAATTAAATACTTTCCTTAAACAAAATTAGCTAATAATATTTATCTTATTTTATTTATTATCATGTTATGTTAATTTACTTAGTCACTTATGTTTGTGTTGGACATTTTGTGGATGTTAATCTCGGCTGTCCAAAATCACTTTGGTAAGTTAAAAAATGTCAAATAGATTATTATTTAATCATATATTGAATAGACATAATAACATAATTATTATTTTTATAATTCATTTATGCTTTTTCAACTAATAATGAATGATTGTTATGAAAATGAATTAAGTTGCGTTCATAGAGATGGTAGGTCATACAAACACATGAGTAAGGTTTATATTTTTTATATGTTTATGATGGAAGGAATGTAAGTATTATATTATCCTTCAATATTTACAATTATATCATAAATATCATATTATCGCTTTAAATAAACATAAATATAAAAAAACATGTGGTGTGGTAAAAAAACAAATCACATTACTTCCCAAGGTGGTAGTTCACCATACACATAAACGATGTTATCATTATTCAATAGATGGTAAGGTGATAAGGCATATGATATATTAATTTTCCCAACATATAAAAATTTAAATAATATAATATATAAATATTTAATTCATTGTCATAAATATCCATGATTTGCGATGATGGAAAATTAATGGAATCACTTCCTGAGATGGTACTCTTCCATACATATAAATGATGGTTGTGTTTCTCATTTGATGCAAGAGAACTTGAAAAAAATTATTCCAAATAAAAAATTATATAAAAATATATTTTAGAAAAAAAATTATATTGTAATTTTTGAGACATAATTTGAGGTTGAAAATAACATGTAAAAAAAGGAGTTTGGTGAAGATTACTACATTGCCTTAGAAGAAAATTCTTTGTATTAGTTAAAAAGTACCCTAAGGTTGGTATTTTGAGAAGACCATAAACTATATTGAATGAATCATAATGTTTGGGAGATATTTTGGTATGATTATTTTTATATAAATATGTGAGGGGAGGGGTTCCCTTTTATAATTGGGGAGGATTGGAATATTTGTAAATATAAAAAACTATTCAAAAATGGGAAGTCACACTTAAGAAAAGTTCTTGATAAATTTATAAATATTGGATTTAAGGTGTGATATGATTGATCAAATAATCGAAATTACAAAATAAACTAGTTTTAAACAAGTTAATTCCTTTACCACTAAGGATAATCACTTTTACCATTTTTGTTTTTTCACCAAGATGACTCGTCTTTTGTTGTTTTACTATTAATTGTGACCAAAATAAATTTGAAATTACTAAATAATGTTATTTATATTGATTTGAAATATTTAATCCATTAATAAAAATTTTAGTCAATGATTTTTTAGATTTGAATTTAAAATTAACCCTATAAAACTTTCCACAATGGTTTTAAAGAAAAATGTATTTTTCAAGAAATAGATGATATGGTATTAAAATTAATAAAAAAAATAATTATATACTTTTAAATTAATATAAATAGATCTTTAGTGTATAAAACACATTAAATATTTATTTACAAGTGGCTATTTTAATTAATTGAATTACATAAACATTAAGCATTTAAAAAGAGTTTGTAGAAAATTGTTTTCTTTATGAATAAAATAAACATAGACCCAAATCATGAAAATTGTTGATTAGTATAAAATTAGTTATATTATTATATATAAAATAGATAACATTTAACTTTATTACAAAATAAAAAAGATAATCAAATGTTAAAATTACACTACATAATGAAATGAAATGGTAGTACTCGAAAAATCTGTAATTTTCACTATGCAAAGAAATATAAATCATTTTTGAAAAATCACCAATTTTCACCCTATGTTAAACTTTATGTGATTATTCAAAAAATATGTTAATTTTATAAAATAACATGTACAAAATTTCTATAAATTATGTTTAATATTCTCTTATAGAATGAAATTAAAAATATTTTTGAAGGAAATTAAATTTTTAAAGAATAAAATGTATTTATTAAGAATTAGGCCTTCATTCATGATAATTTATAAACACATTTATATAAAATTTAAAATTTACATATATTTCAAAACATATTTAAAATATTCATACCCACCAATATAATGGCTTGGTTATAATGGTCAAAAATAATCATTGTTTTAGGCTCATTTTTCTGTGTCATATATGTTATTGAACATAGTTTCTTTCTAGAAAATATAATGGCGTTTCACATATAAATCTTGAGGCTTATTTAATCTGGTTAAAAGTTATAATATTTAATTTTTATGAAAATACTTCTTGATATTCTTTCTCTTTCCACTATGGGTGAAATCAATTGGTGGTTCCATCAAAATCATTCTTCTTTGGAGGAATAACTCCATAGTAGAAACATAATACTTCATTATTACAATGTGGCGGATAAGAGACTGATCATAGTGATTAATTATCTATTTCTCAGCTACAATGGGTGTGACTCTATTTGTTTTATTTATTTTACATGTTGAAACTTCTACCAATACTTGATTGAACTATTTTCTCACTCTATTGGGATTCCCATCAAGATCACTCCCTCAAACCTATTCCTTATTCCCAATTTATAAATAGTCTATAATACATAACATTATTTACATTGAGAAAACATGAAGTTAGAGACCTACCTAAAAGATCCAAGATTCCCTAGTTTTTGAAGCTGTTAATATTTGATGGATAGTGAACATGGTTAGTGGATTTTTTAAAATATTTATTTGCATTCATACTCTCTTATTCCAATTGAAATAAGTCTATTTTATTCAATATAATATTTCATTATGGAAAACAATTTGTTGAACAATATGAAAAATATGTTCCAAGTGAGTTCTTGGTTCAGAATATCCTGAATAGTTAATTCCCACTATTCTAGTACTAGGTCCTCATGTATAAATGATTCTATTTTGACATTTATTTCGTCTAGAGTTCCTAATAAGTCAAAAATCTTAATAATCCTTCATATCCATACTAATTATTGATTGTGTCTGTGATCCTAATGAATCAACAATGGATTTTTATTCATAAATTCTATTTGGTGATTTACCTAATGATGGAATATATTTCTATGTCTCTTTTCAATAGTCTGGAAATCATGCACCCAACTCTAGACCAAATCCTAGTTCCTTTATGGTCCTAGAGTAACCACATTTGTAGATAGTCCCTCTCACTTATTTCACATTCTACTTATTTGTAGAATTTTCATTCTACAACCCATAATTTATGTCAATAATATATCCGTTTTTACTATTCATATTATCATGGTATATTTTATATGTGAATATCATAATCAAAATATTATAAAATTAAAATAAAATTACCATGTGATAATACATTCAGAGTGGAAGAAATATCCATACTGATGCATGATAAGTTATAATCATTCGTTAAACCTGTGACGAGGAGTTGATGTATGTTCATGTAGTGTTTTAGAAAACCTGTGTACCTCAACTAGAGTGTTAAGTTGAATTAAATCTTAAAAATGTTAGAATAGTATTTCAAGGGTATAAATTTATTGAATTAATAATATTATCTCTTTGATAAAATCCTAAATCATGGATCAAACAATATTGATACCATTTATAACATTTGTTTTTCAACTATTTTGCATAAGAAGGGGTTTAGGTGTCGCTATCCTTATTTGATATTCCTTGTACACTAATGGCTGTAAATAAATCCCCAGTGTCTTAACAAAATTTACATGGAATATTGGTTAAACCTTAAATAAACACACACATAATGTGATACAGATAATTTTAAACCAATTTTATCAATATAAATGATGCATTCACCAAAAACCAACCATAATAAAATTGAATAATCCAATCATAATCAATAATACATGGAAAAATATAAGAGTAATAGTGGAATGGTAGTAGATATAAATAAAAAAAACAAATCATAAAATTACTCTGGTAAAAATGTGGAAGCACTCCTCACCAAGAATTGAATAAACACCATGCTCCAACTCTATCCAAAATGAAAAATACATTAAGGATCACCATTAGAAAAGTTATAAATTGGTTCCATTATTATATTGCTGAGAATAAAATTTATATATACACTAAATTTCATATGATGGGGTGAATAATAAAACCTATTAAGTAACCATTGATATTTCTACCACATACCACTAAGAATAAAAATGGGTTGCTCATAGGATATAATATAGTATGTAAGAAAATTAAATCAGTAACCAAAATATCAACCTAAAATACATAAAATATTAATAAGTTTCCTAAAAAAGGATGAGAAAAAAATTGTATTTATTAAAAAATTAAAAACCAATTGATAATTCCTTGATTATTATAATCATCATAATCTCATACAAACATTTATTCCAATTTATATATCTCTATTATCATGAGTGAAGATACATCCTCCACTAAGTCGTATCATGGTGGAAATTTTATCCTTGTGATTTTCTAAATGGAACCGAGAACCAAAAATATTTTAGTATATCCTCATACAATTAAATCGTGATCCCACACTAACAATATACCTTTTGAGATGAAACACACAAATATTTGTTCCAAGAACACGTTTCAAAACATTATTTATTTATAAAAATCACTATTTTGATAAATTTTACAAGTTCATTGAACTCACACCCACAATCAAATTTAAAACCAAAAAATAAGAGTGTAATTTCAAAGAGTTTTAATAGGTAAATAACATTTTAAAAATACATGGGATATACTTTATAAACCTAAAATCCTTTCAGTTCAAAAAAAAGTGGAAAGAGGGAAATACCACCTCCGTCATTCCAATATTCATGAATAATAAATGATGATTCAAATGGTCAAATGCATTCCTTAATTTCCTCCATGAAAACCTCATAGAATATCATTAACACAAATCTGAACCCATATGTTTTGGTATTATAGTACCAATCTATGGTTCCATATAAGACAAACTGTAGAGATCTAAGACGTGTAGGAACAACGAGACCCAAAACATTGCTCTCCCATTTGACCCACATATATTCTTTTGAATTAGATTTTGGGAATTGAAATTGAACCAAATACCATAGGGAAGCCTTATAAGTCAACAGAATGAAAAAAGAACCAAATGAGAAGTTACAACTAGCTTCTGGGTAAAGATAGGATGAGTCATGTGAATTTATAGCGTAAGTTAAGGAATTAAATTGTAAATTCCTTATGGGTGAAATAAAATAGAAAACACATTGACTCAAAAATAAATCCTAGAAAAATAGTTTATGAGATAGATATCTTTTATGTTGTAAACTTTCTCAATAAAAACATCATCCCCATAATCCTTACATCATTAAAATAAGATTTACAATTTAAATTGTTCTTATATAAATTTATAATGTTTTCTCTAGATTATCTCATATTTATTCCCCTAAAAAATTATAACAAGGTATTATAATTATTTCAATCATAAAACAAGATTATATAAAATAATGATGTACATAAAACCAGAGGAGATACAAGATTTATAACTGAATTCACAAGTAGGAGTTCAGGAAACCATAGAATAACAATCTTGACAATGAACTGGATTGATCATTAGAGAAAAATTATTGTGTGTCACTATATTTAGAAATATCCAATAACTATATCATCGATGAAGAACCCCATAAAAGATTGTTCCTAGATACATGATCCTCATTATTTTGTTTACTAAATATCCTCCTAAATAGAGCACTTATACTCCCCCATATATCCCTCTTCTTTATGTGAACAAAACTACGGATTTTCCATAACATGGTTTAAATAAAGGATAATTATATTATATTGATATATTATTTATTTACTTAATTATAATTTATTTCCAAAAATATCTCCCTTCATTAATTCATGAATCAAATTTCGGATCTAAATAAACATAATGTTGTTCCTAGGGTCAAATTCACATTCTAAAACCAAAAACGACCTTGACTTCTTTGTGTCGTAGTGGATTCAACAAAAAATGTATTTAGTAAGTGATGGCATGTGCACATGCATTAATAAATTTAATTTTTATAAAATATTAATTCCATGTTCCCGCAACACCCATAATGTCTTTCTAACTCTAATTAAAACACACACACACAGATATATATATATATGTATATATGTATATATTATCTAGAATTAATAATTAAAACCAAGGCATTCACAACAACAACATTTCCTTTGTTCTTAGACCTCATGAATATCAATTTTCTCATATAAATCCCTGATACGTCAATGAATTTATATGAATACTTGTAAAATCCCACAATAATTTTTCAACATTAAAAAGTGGATAGTAGTGAAACTAGGATCAATAGATATAATGACACAAGTCATATGTTTTACTGAAAATATGATTATAGTGAATCTTTGCAGTTTAAGAAATTAGAAGGTTAATATATCCTAAAATATGGTTACACTAAATAATATCTTTGTATTCTTGAGAAAATGGAAATTAATTGATTTATGTTCAATGATATGATTGGAAATATTATACCTCATATATGGAAGAAAAATCCAAACATCTATGAGGATTATAAAATTAATTTTTAGGGGTATTAATGAATGTGCTATGAATTTTTTTAGATTGTTGAAGAACATGATATTGAAACATAAATAAATAGGATTTATTTTGATATGAATGCTTCATTTAATATAGACATATTATTGTGATTCTGGTTAAATTTTAATGAAGTATTTATTATGTTCTTACAAAAGTTGAAAATAGAATTATTTTATCTATAGTATATTCCATCAACATTTTATAATTGAAATAGGAATAAAATATCTAAATATGAAGATTTTTAGAGTGGAATTCAGTTTTTATTGAAGGAATAAATTAAATTAAAAAATGGAATGTATACATGAATATGAATTTTGGAGGATGTGAACAAAAATGATTCCACTTGCATATCTGAAATTAACCCTGTAGTGGATTCTCCTTGTAAATCTGATGTTATAGGTTATGCATAACCCGAATTGATGTAAGATGAGGTAGCTATATAATGTGAAGTATTATAATACTATTTATTTAAAAAATTTGAAACTATATATAAAATAATCATATTCAATTAGTGAAGATTAATGGTTACAATAATTGTTCACTCCTAACAGATTTAGAGGAAACAAATAAGATGGTTATGAAGGAATTAATAGATATTTAGGTTTCCAAGAAAAGAGTGAATATGGAAATTAAGGATAAATGTGATGTGATTGAATCTATTATTCAACAAATAGTTGGTTTCGAGAAAAAGGAATAATATTAGGATGCATCATTGAGAAACCTAATATAATGGTACGAAGAGTAGTTGAATAATATATTCAATGGGAAGAATTATCACTTTGATAAAATAGTAGAACATCATATATAAAATATCTTTAGGATAATGAATCTTGTAATAGGTCTTCAGAATGTAGTGAAGGATATAATATTTGATCATTCAATTATGGAAACCTCACCAATAGTAAGAGAAACTCAAATAAGGTCTACGTAAAAAATTAATATGTACCTAATATATCTTTAATATATAGTTCCTAATGAAATATAAAATTTTAGTGCTATGGTTTCGGTATAAATAGACACATTATGACTATCTGTATGCAATATATATGGTTAAAAGGGAGGAGGACCAACTACTACCACATCCCAACATTAATAAAAATTACATGAGGTACATTTTTGTTAGAAGTTGATATATTTTTTCTTATATTTATACATATTTAAAGGTTCTACTAAAATATATTCGTTACTATCATTTGTAAAAAATGAAAATATAAAAGAATATTTGCCTTTATCTAATATTTATAAGACCATTCTCATTGAAAATTTTATTGGAAAAGATATAATGAAAGGTTTCCAAAGTAAGTAAAAGTATGAAGTAAGTATATTAGTAGTTTATGGATATAAGTGACATATATTCTAATGTGGTTTCATGCATACCAGACCAAATCCTTAATAGAAGACTAGTCATGTAGAAAGACAATCATGTTCTATTCATAGTGGAGAGTGTACAATTTATGTACTAAAATATGATCAATATATATGTGGTTGATTCTAATGATTGGAATAAATTCAATACATAGAAGAAAAGGGTTGATACATTAAAAAAGTGACTTATACAAGTGGTTCTCATTAAAAAGGGAAACATAAGAGCCCTATAAAGAAGGGTTGGAACAAAATTAACAATAAAAAAATCATCTTTTGTTTATTAATGGTATAACACTCTTATTGTACTATATTTATTTATTTTAAAGATTAAGTGATATTGTATTAAGGGGGATATAATATCCATAGAAGATATTCAATGTCATTCATTGAAATCATATTCAATATTAATATGGATGTACATGGAGAAATGAAGATATGAAAATGGGTTTAAGGAAAAACATATCAAACTATTTTTATTAATTCATAACTATGTAAGATTAAAATCATAGATTCTCTATATATTCTAAAATGAAAAAAAACTAATCCTCGAAAATGATGATTTATAATGAAACAGGTTATAAAGTTATATTTTTGTTTCCCCAATGTTTTCATTACATTATTTAATGTTAATTATCATAATTGGATGAATAAAAAGATAAAAACAATTAAAAATTTATAATAATATCCTGTAAAATAAAGTTGAAACATAAATTTTTTTCATTATGATTTTATAATACCAGAAATTAAAATAATCTATTTGTGATTAAATCATACCCAAAAGCTATTAAATATGATTTATAAGTACCAAAAATTGGTTTCTATGAATTAAATAATACCTTCATATTTGTTGTCGATATTATGGGCGAGTTATTAGAGAGAATAAAATAGATTCTCAATATCATTTGAGTAAATAGATACATAATGAATAATTGAAAGGGTTGGGGTTTGAGTGGTATTAGTAATTTTTTACAAAAAATTTGGAATGAATTTAATATCATAGTTATATGGCTCACACCATTTTTAATTGAATCTTATATATTTATATTTTTTGTAAATATTATTTGGATTATAGTATGTTTTCTTTTTTGAGTTTTGATTTTACCTATTGAAAATAATTAATAAAATAAAGTTTGTCTGTGATATTTAGAGTATATAGATGATAACAAGGATAATTCTTTACTTCAATATGTTCTGAATCAATATGTTTAGAGTGTTTTTTATTATTCATTTCCATGTAGTCATATTCACTTATTGGAATTAATAAAAAATAATACATCTAAAATGTGAAATTGGATGTTAATGTATCTATAAATGATAGTTTTGGTGATATTTATATTAAGAGTATAGAATAAAATATAATGGGTCCATAGTTTCTCTAACTCTAGGATTCTTAATGGTTGGATAAGAATATTATATCTCTTGTGAGATCTGGTACAAGAATTATGTTGTAAAATATATATTAAAGATGAATAGGTGAACACCAACTAAAACCATGATGATGGGGGGAAATAATTTTCAAAGATTAATTTAATTTGAACTGAACACTTTTGATTTAATTTATAATGGAAGAGAATAAAACTTCATGAAATCCATGAAACATCATGATATGGTATTTTGGGGATGCTTTCATTAAAATCAAAATAAAAATAATATTATGACCATTAAATTTTTTATTGGATTTATTAATGATATATGTTAAGTTATAGTGGATTTAAATTTTTTTGAAGGAATCAAAGGATAAGTAGTTTGGAGTTATAGTGGAAGAATTCAGTGTATGGAATTTTTTATAATATTTTTTGAAGTTATTAGAATGTTCTTGAAGCACAAATATTTCCATGATGATAGTTAAAAGACAATAAATGGCGTGGTATTAGAATTATTCTAATTTCTAAAATACTTTTGGATATATATATATATGGTCTCTTAATGATGAATGGGTGGTATTTGTGGATTTAGATACATAAAATGTAAAAAATAAACTCATACAAAGACACAAATTTGAAACAACAAACTACCATAAAATGGAAGTGAGTGATCTTTAATGTGTTTTGTCCAGAGTGGCATGAGGCATGGAGTAGAGGGAAACATTGTAGAAATTTAAAATCTAGGTAAACATTAGGAAAATACACCATGCTGCATAATGTGGTAGTAATTGTCTAAGGTATTGGATGATACCATGGGAATTTAATTAATGGATATCTCTTTTCTTGAGTTAAAAATATGCTTTTTCAAAAAGATTATTTTTTATATAGGGTTTAACATTTGTGGGAAATATAAGTCATTTAAAAAATAAACTAGTTTATTGAGTAGTTATGTCTCTTATTTTATATTACCTTAAAATTTGGGGTTTATTAATATGAGTTCCTAAGATGTCATTTCTTTTTCTTGAATAAGTGGAAATAACCATGCTAATTGGACAACCCAACAATGGATTCCTTGGTGACTATAGGATCAATAGATACTATTTTATAAGTCACCTTCTACATCACGAATGTAGTTTAATTGACTCTCGGTGGTTTTAGATGATTTAGGTTTCATTCACCATAAATTTTATTTCACTAGAAAATTATTAAATTTTTGTGAAAATAAAAAAATTACAATTATAGTTGGTGATGGTTTTGAAATAATGTTACATGTGTGGATAAAAATAATACGGTTATCTAGGATCATTAAATAGATATTTCATTCGAAAGATTGAATGAATGTTTTATTGATTTTTAGGAGAAATAAAGACCAAATATTTGATGTAAAAAAATTAAGGGGCTGTTAGGAGATAATTGTGTTTTAAATTATCAAACTAGTTTAAGGGATTAGTGAGAAAATAAAATGGAATTTATTTGGGTATTTCAATATGTTTAAAATTGAAATATTTCACGTAGATAATATCAAAGTAACCTATAATTACATTCATTGTAATTAAAAATAAAATATATCAATATTGAGTCACATAGAAACTACATATTCAAAATATGAAAAGGGATCACATGTAAAAGTTTTAGATATTATTAAAGTAAAATAATAGATGATATATAGATGATATAATTATTCTATAATTATCTATATGATGATATTGAAAAAAAGAGATATCTTGTACATATCGAGGATAAGTTTTCAATTTGATGGGAAGAAGGATAGAGACACGGGTATATGAAGTTATCTAATATCATTGATATTGAAGTAAGAATATCCATGAGAAGAAGAGGTTGATTTTAGACTATTATAACATACTGTTAAAAATATTGAGTCAAGCGGATAGTTCAAGTCTATGAATAATAGTTTTCTATAGGATGATGGATTTTATGTTTTGAGGGAAGAGATATAATCATCCATAAATATGATTAATTTATTCCATCTATATTTAATAATGAAAGTTAATACTAGTGTTCATTGTAAATTTATTTGACTTTATAGATGTAACAAGTTTGTTTTTTACATGATTTATCAAGAAGAGACTCTAAATATTATAGAAATATAGTATCCATCAAATAACAAAGGAATTAATTGAAGAATAGGGAGTTCCCCAAGATTTATGGTACTCCCTTCAAAAAAGAATCCATAGAAACAATGAGTTATAGTGGATTTATTAATATTGTAATACCATATTGGCATATAATTTATTAACGTATATATTATTGGTGAAAAAATAATAATCATGGTGTTATTTAATGATTTGATATCTATATATTTATATTTAATGTGATGTTTATAAAAATAGAGTTGGTTAAGTTGAATAATTTTTCCTTATAATAAGAGAATAAGGTCTCGAAGGAAAAGTAATAAGAAAAATTTCAAATATACTAAGACCAAAATTCAACACCTACCCCTTCTTAGGGGTATTTAGTTCCAACACATACACACATAAAAACACACTCTATATATCATATATATATATATATTATCTTATTTTATACAATATCACATGAGGATGAAAGGTGTAACTATACTAAGGGAGGGATAGATGTTATGAAGGGAGGTAGTGGCTCAGGGTCGGGGTCGAAGTGATAAGAGGGGGTTAGAGTGATGGGAGTTATTCTAATAGGGGTCAGTGTGAGGTTTTCCATATAGTTTATTGGAAAGTGGGATATAAAAAAGTGAGTCTCAAAAGGTGTAGGCGATGGAAACTAGATGGGTATTAATTTGAGGAGGGTTAGTCGTTGCTGCATATTACATTTCATGGGGAAGGTTGGCAATATATGTGGTCCATAATGTAAGGTGGATGTTGGACACATGTAGTTTGGGTAAAATGGGAGGTAGGTACCACTATCCCAGATGGCATAAGGGAGTTGGTAGCTAATTGGAAACTATTTATAGACACTGTATATAGGATCTGATGGAACAACCTCAGACACAAGTCCTTAGGTCAAGGGAATACTGGTTTTTCTGACCCATTCGTGCTGACACACATGTCTCCCATGATCAACTATTTATGCCACACCATAATGTTGTTGTCTCATGGTTATATACTTTTTGTCCAAGCATGGAAACCAAGGTATCCCATCCTGGTCTGTGGATGGGAATGCCTACCGAGTTGAGTCCACCAATCCAACCTAGACGTGTGATGTTCTCATAGTACATGTGGTAACTACATGCCTTTATAGAGACATATGTTTGGATCTCACATGTGAATCAGGGGCATGTGGCCCTTATTCCAGCACACCACGTGGTGTGCCCATAAGACACCAAATGGAATGGTACCCAACTGTGTGATTCTTTTTGGGGTTTTCTCCACATAAGTCATTTTTGGGAAAATTTATAATCTATCCAAATTATGTTTCAATATATTCTATATTGAAATATCCAAATTGGAGATCAGATGCCATTATATGTAAAATGAGAATTTTTAGGTTTTAGCTTTGTTGGATTTTTGGTTGGGATAAGGCATGACATTCAGAGAGTTACCATGGATGGTACTTCTTAAGATATTTTTATGGAAAGTAATGGGTACACCATGTCATATACAATGTTTAATCCTCCCAAGTATACATAGGATATTGGTCCTCTGTCTTTAGTGTAGGTACATCAAAATCCATGAACTTAGGTAGAGCATGATTCCTCATCTAGGTCCAATACCTTGTTCCCTAAAACATATTATGCAGTAATGATTAGTTCCAAAACAATAATACTAGTGATGTTATATGGATTTCAAAATTGGTATTTATATATTCTTAAACATATTATTAATTATATTATGGGTGGGTTGTGATGTGGGGGACATTTTACAAGGTCTCTAACTATCTTTATTAAATTATAACTAAGTATATTTTCTATAAAGGGTTATAAATCCCTTGAATTAAATATATCCTTAGTGATGGTGTGCATTTACATATGGTTTTAATAAAAGGAGGTGTGATATAGTAAATAGAAATGTGAAGTTCACCATTGACTGATTTATTTACATCAATATGGACAAGGTTCCCTACAACATATTCTATTGACACTATCAAAGAATGGTTTTAAAAAATAATACTGTATGAATATTGATCCTATGGAACCCCATATTTCACATTGACGTATGATTTAATATTAGTGTTTCAACTTCATTATTTTTGGGATTTATGTGTTTTCTAAGAATCTTTTATATCTTGTGAGTTATGACATTTGATGATTGGAGTTGATATGACCGAGACTTCTATTTATCCATAATACATATAGTGTTTGACCATATTAGGATCTATTCTAATCATCCCCTTGGTTACAATCTAATAAATGGGTTTTGTAATTGATAGTTTTATTTCATTTTAATTAATAATTTTATGCTATGATATTAAATATGTTTATACTCAAACATGTATAAGCAATATAACCACACATGTTTTCTCTGAGCAGAATAAATAGGGTTTGTATGTTTTTTTGGTTGACATAGAGCCGAAGTCTCATATACAGAGATGAAAACCAGTGATTCTTTACGATTAATGGTAGAACCTTATGGTTTATGATTGTTTATATTAATATGGACAGAGATCCATATAGAACTATGTGCATTGAGTAAGATTTATTCTTAGTCTTATGAATGTCATGTTTAACGGATTTTTAGATGTATAGTAACTTCAATATTTTCCAATATGGGGTTTTACTTCTATTCATTGTATATTTCATGAAATATAAATATTTTATTTATTCTTCTATATATACTACTAGTGTTAGTAATTAATTAATTTGGTGGAAAATAAATCAGTTAAAGGACAATATATAACAATTCCTCTGATACACTGTGATATGTCTACTCGATGCTAGTCACCAGACCCCGACTTGTTGTAGACAAGCTCAGCATGGAACACTTGTCTTACCACTAGCCATGGAGATGCCTCATTGGGTCAGGTCATCTCATCATGGGTGAATAAAATAAGTCACCTTCATATCATCTAACTGAGCCTTTAGACATTGAATCATTTTTTGGATAAATAATGTATCGCATAACGGATATGGGATTCATACCTCGAATAAGAATGAATGTAAACTCAATCTTAATTTCTTCTGGCATCCATAAAAATTCCACAGGAAATACATGCAGAAGAAGATTAGAAACATGAGGTATATGAGATAACCTGAATCTTAAACTCTAAATTATATACTAAAATTGTCACAAACTTCAATGGTTAGCTCCCAGTTGAACTTCTGTTATATCCCACACTCAGACATGGTTATAAACATCATCCCTTCCAAAAATAAACAATTATCATTAGTGATAGTAATCAATGTGTTTTTAATACAAATCCAATGGTTTCATTTAGAGTTTTTTAAAAAATAGCACATATCTAGAATGAGGAAATACAAAGGGTCCCTACAACCAAAAATCATAACATCTCATTCTAAACATTTCTGAAAACACATTTTTCCACACCCCTTAGGGTTTATCAATGTACCTAACCTAATACAAACACTCCATGGTCAACCCCAAACTATGTGAAAAAATGAAAAACAATATAAAATAGTTTGATATATCCATATCAAAAAAGGTTTAATGTAGTGTATATGTTAAAAAATCACGCCTTAAGCAATCAATATCCCAACATCATTATCAGTAAGAGTGAGGTCAATGGAATTCATATAGTAAGCCCATTTTCCCAAAACTATTGTAGAATTATTTTCATAAGGGTCCCACTTTGGTGGTCTTGTTACATCTACCCTTAATAATCATATCCACCTTTATGTCCAAAATGAAAAGAGGGTCCCCAAAAACCACTTCGTTATGGTACACTAGATACTGCTCCTAGGAATTGTGTCTAACAAAAACCATTACCACTGGTTGCCAATGAAGATCTCCTAGAATCCCACAGGCAGTGACCCCTATAAAAATATGATCCAGATTATATCATCTTATGATGATGTTTTGATCACCCAAAACTAAGAATTTCACAATAATAACACTCCACTAAACCCTCTACTCAAGGATAATGAAGACAAAACACCACTCTACCTAATATATTGATTACTACACTAGTATAATCCCTCAAATCATTTATTTATACTACCAAAAAACCTTCTAATCATACACTCAGTATAATATAATAACCAAATTATCATTCCATCATTTATTTTCTTCTGAGTTATATATTCTTTGTTATTAATCATTTAAAATAAATGTAGGAAAAACATTCACCAAAAACAGAACTGTATATTTCAATCTATCAAAAAATAGTTTAACCCTAAAATCTTTATCCAAAACTAAGGAGGGAAAAAACATAGAATTTCATTGATGCAATCTACATGAACCACAACCAGCATTACCAACTAAGTAAGATAAATTATCTCATGAAATATATCTTCTATAAATATCTTTCAAAATAATTGATCATTAAATTGATCAAAAATAACTAATTTAAAAACATGAAATACTATTTTACATGCATTAATGAATCCCAAAAGTATTTTGATTGTCCTCACAACATATAGGTTACAAATACACCCTCCTATGATAGATTTTCATGGTGTTTTAAAAAACATTTATTCAAATACACAAACTATATCTTATAAGATTTGGGTATACACTCACCTAAATATAGGTTTGGGTGATGAAACATGAACTGACATGTTTTCTCAAACATTAAGCTCCAACATTATCAGTTTCCCTTTCCATAGACTACATAACCTACTGTTAAAACTCTCTGATCTACCTATCTTTTATTAAATCTAACATTGTGGTGGGTTTCATAATGATTTATAACAATACAATAGTATACTCACCCACTGAGAACTCTACTTAAAGATTTTGTGGTAACATATCACTGAAATTTGAAACAAATACCTCAGAACACATTTATAAAGATTCTCAATATCATAATTTAGGGAAATCAATATAACATAAGGCACGAGGGTACTCTATACACACAGAAATACATAAAGGACACATAAATTGGCCACTCTCTCTAGCCCAATTTACCCACTCACATGGTCAACATCACATAGGACCCACATGAATGAACATGAGATAAAAGGAGAAAACTAGAATATGAGTCTTGTTCAGTATCATTCTTCCACCATGTGATATAGGAAAAAACTATATATGTTTTTCACTAATACATTAAAAAATTGATCTCAGAATCATACATAAAGTAGTCAATACATGTAAATCACAAAAATATATCCGGATCCAATCATGCCAAGAATAATACAAAAAAATATGCATTATGTTTCCCTATTATAATATTATAAACCCATAATCCGTAAAAAATACGAAATCCACCACCTTTAGAAAAGTATCCCTATAGAAAAATAATTAAAAAAAGAACATCATTTACATCCCTAGTAACTCCCCCCCCCCCTCATATCTGATTCTACTTTTCCAAGGTAAAACATCCATATTAATCCCTAAGAAAATCATATATCATATATACCATAATCCAATGAGAACAAAACAAAATTAAAAAAACAAGGTTCTAATACCACATAAAAATTCCCCTCATCTATTTACCATTATCTTGATAGTACTAAACATCTATATACATTAGGAGTTCCTCCACATATGTTGTTGGGTACTATATAGTGGAAAGGTTTCATTTATCAAAAGGTCATATACTTTACCCATACTTGAATATAACTATCATACATAGCGGGGGAAATATCAAGAATCAGTCATCAAAAAAATAACATTGTATAAAATATATATTATAGTTAAAATATAACATAAATAAAATTTCACCATCATGTTATATCAATATGAACATTTATAAAAGTCATAGGTGTGATACGAGCATAAATAGGATAGCCTTTTGGTGAGTCATATAGATCTGACAAAAATATATTAATTAACCTTGTTATATTTTAAAAATCAATCCCATGTCCTGAATCGGTCCCACCCACATATCTAACAAAGATATCATACTCATCAATTAAGAATCATATTTTTTCTCTTATCAAGACTGATGACCAACAACTCTATAAGAGTACCCACTATACTAAAATAGGGAGAAGGTACAACTCAATAGGCCATCCACAATATTTTCCCAAAACAAATCCAATTTATAAATGCATTATAATATAAAGTGATATATAAAAGAAACCAAAAAAATAAATCATCATCTATCCTTGGGGTTCTCCTTGTTATATGGGTTAATCCATACCAAATTAAGATAAATCTAGAGTTAAGTTTGAAAGTTTCATGCAACTTAAACAAGGGTTAGTTTATAATCCACTCACATATCCCATAAATATCCTTAATTATAACACCTTTATTCCACCTATTAAATCATTTACTCTATTAGAATTATGCCTATATCAAACACATAACCATACATAATTTTTCATTAAACCTATCTTGATCCATATTACCACCCTTGTAGCTTGAGTTGTAATTACACAAATCTCCATCTTAAAGGAAAATCTTAGAGTAGGCATTTCACCCTACTTAATTTTAAATACTCAATGGTTTCCATTTCACCCAACCCATCCTAAATAATTCATCCCTTATGAGAATTATAACGAAAAATATTTACTTCTTCCCCATTTGTAATTGCACATAATCCAAATTTCCATCTGACACTATGTTTTCATTATACACAACACAATCTTATATTAAATCCATCTTGAAAGATAAGATTGAGAAATTACATAAATATAAAACTTTTCAAAATTCAAATACAATTAATAAATGAATATTTCAATAAAAAAATAGATGTTCTTATTAGATGGAAACACATCCTAATCTAGTGAATATTTTACTCATGGTTGGTCTCCACATGCCAAACCATTCCCATCTAATTTAGTTCAACCATCATGTTATCCTATAGGTTAAGTCATTAATTTGTTCAATAAAAATTAGGTTACTATATGATTTCAAATAATTCAATACACAACCAAATAAACCCATTATGGGTATCATTCTCTTCATTTTCACAGAACTATTTACAAAAGGTGGAGATATTGTTCCCCTAACAACTAAGAATATCCCTATAGAAAAATTAATCTTAATTCCATGATGATTAATATATTTAAACCCCATGAAATTTTACTTTGATCTATTCAAGCATGTTCATATATTCATGAATGACTATTAATATGAAATTTCACATAAGTATCATAATAAAAATTATAAAAACAATAGGTTCTACCTACCTTGGATTTTGATAATCCTTCCCATAAAATATCACCAGTTTATTTTTCCTCGACTGGTGTAAATCAAGGAACATGAAAAAATCATTGAAATTAGAGAGTAATAGTGATATATAGTAAAATATAATAATAAATTATTCAAATCCACATTATTAATGATAGAATAAATGTATCTAAACTCTTCAAACATATGAGTCGTTGATTCGGAATGAAATGAAGGTGATCCACGCAAGCGAGAATAAGAATAATAGTGATATGGGAAGGGTTTGAGGATGTGGATAAATATGGGAGAGAGATATGGGTTTCACATTCAATAATATAATACAACTAAATAAATTTATTTAAATTATTTAAATAAATGTGTCTAGAAATACATCAGGTAACTGCCAGGCCACCACCATGTACCCGGTGGGCACCGGATACCCACCACTTCGGACCAGGACACTTGGTGAACCCCACAAAAGTAGTCTCTCACTTAAGGGCTCCACTAGGTACCCAATACCATCTAATTGTGTACCAAATGAATTATTTAATCATAGAAGATGTTGTAGCACCACCCTTGAATTCTTCAAAAATCCCGATGGGCCCTCTATATGACCCCAAACATTTAATGTATGAAATTTTTTATCGAATATAAAAACCAATAATAAAATTCGTATATCAAATTGGATATGGTGAAACACAAGCTGATAGAGTGAATCTAATTTTATAAAGATAGTCACACCCAACTAATATTAATATCATGTATTTATATATAAATATTTTTATTTAATGATGAAATCTTATTTTTTTTCTAGAAATGTTTGTAAATTGACAAGTGTTGCCCAAAATTTAATCTCATCAGAGTATATAATATTTTATACATTTTAAATTATAATTATGTGTGAATTATTTCATAAATAAATAGTCATAATGACTTAAAAGCAATCAAAATCATTTATAAAATTTTCTGTACTGCATGAAATCAGTATCCCATATTGTTTCTCTATCATAAGACATGATATTGGAATCTCATGCCATTAATGATATCACTATATCATTATTGATGATATTCATCATATAAAATCATAGTTCATGACCCAAAATATATCGCACAATAAAATTTTCATATTTTAGATGATATATAATAGTCTTCAACTTGTTCTAAAAGCCTATAAAGACTTTAAACAAAACATCATGACCATATTTTAATTAATTATTCCAACTATTTATTAATCTCTCTTCATCTATGATTAAACATATTGTATAAAATTCTAATCCATAATCTTAGGACTTATGTGTCACCTTATAATACTTTATAGCATTGATATCACATATGAATTTCCTAGTTATTAGATGTATGAAATGAGTAGCCTCTAAAAAATATCAGTGATTCCCATGATATAAATGTTTTTGGTGTGATCTCAATAAAAAACACACATATCAAAATATGTGAACCTTCACCAAGATATATATTTTATTCATCACATATATACTTATATACTCACTTTATATATGAAATTGATTGGTCACTAGGCATGAAACATGTTTATCCTATATATGTTATCTCATAAATTAATGTTTCTCAGAAATAGACTAACCAGTTTGTATGATTACAAAAGATGTCATTCATTTAAACAGTATAACACATCACATGTCACTCAAATTGGAAAATCAATTAATTTCCTTATTCTAATTCAGTCAAGGGGCATGATTTCTTTTCAATTCCTATATGTGGAAAAATATCATCTTGATTAATCTCCAACCAAAAATGGAATTAACAGCACAACTGACAAATCCATGATTAGATAGTCCTTGGGTTTTGTTTACAAATGGTATCAAAGTATGAAGGTTATCATGTTCTTTATCTTTCCAAAATTGGTTAATATAGATTTATAATAATCATATACCCTTAAGTATATCAATAAATATATGAAATTCCATGAGATATAATTTAGTAGGTCATTAGAGATAACAAATTATTACTTATTTATTCAATAAATCTTATATATATATTTCATAAAAATAATTATATCCAAAATAATATTCTACACAAACTAATCATAAAATATCATCACAAACCATAACACTCTATTATGATCATTAATTGTGTATAAATAAAGTCGATTATTTTAGGGGAATTTATTAATCAACTTCTCATGTTATATAATTATGACACATGTTAATGAATGATAAATAGATTATTATATTATTATAAGCCTAGTAACTTACTCATAAATTAATTTTTATTAAAATAAAACCTGAAACTCATGGAGTAAAAAGTGTTAAAGTCTTAAAGCCTCAAAACATAAAATTAGGTTACAACCATACAGTAGAGGTTTCTTAATTTGTTATATAATTATACTCTCACTAGAGTTGCCTTTACTGGAATTCAAGTTAGCCGAAAAGTTCCCCTCCCTCTAAGTATTACTAACATCCATGTTTTTATTGATTATTCACCTTCACATATTGAGGTAGTATACTAAAAACCATGTGTTTCAAGTGTCTTAATGAATGAATCAATTAGAAAACTTGAATCCATACTCCAACATAGAAATATTGAAGTTCAAGAGCCTTGATTAAGTGATACCAATGTACATTTATCCTATGCAATCAACTAAAACGGGATACTCTCAAAAAACTAGTACCTAAACTTGATTCACTACTAACTCGAAGTGTGTCCTCTATCCCCATGAACTAGAGATTATCACCTAGACATAAAAAATAATGAATTATTTCACCCATTTTAAAATAATATATATGATTTATAATTACATGTAGTAGAAATAAACTATATAGGACTAGTAAAGATAAAAGTATTTTATAACAAATGAAGTGGAAAGGGTAATTAAAAAACTCAAAAGTAAAATTATAAAAACACAATGGTATAAGACTAACAACAAAAAAGGACACCCAAAAATATAAAAAAATAATCCATGTGATATGTGGGTAATGTCCCACTATCTGAACACTAGATACCCATACCCAAATGATATATATCATGACACCTCATTATGTTTCCTTGATCATTTATGTATCAAATGACAATATAAGTTCTATAGGCTGTTGAAAGGGTGTGTAAGGTGTCAGCTAAACATGCATAGTAGGATCACATTATTTTATTCTATATCAAGTAGCTATAAAAAATCCCAATATGCACACTTTAAAATAATACAAGGTATGATAAATGGTTTAATGTTTTTATATCAAAATCACCGTTAATAATGCCCCCTTTCCGACTATTTTAAACAGGTAGCGTAAAATATTTTCAAAGAATGATTTATATAAAACAATAACATTTATTAAAATTAAGTATATTAAATTAAAATAGATAAAATCCAAATAAATGTGGATATATAACACAAACATTAAGTTATAGTAGGGTTAGATGGGTTATCTTACCATAATATTACATGTACACACTGAATGTCCCTAGAAACCATGATTTATGGTCTAGGGATTGGAGGAACACCCTATAAAGTGAACCCTACAAATAGGTAAATCAATTACTAAATCCAAATTCATCTAGGTCTTGGATTAATAGAACACCCTAGAAAGTGAACACCCTTATAATATCAAAATATGAGTAATACTACTAGACATTCCACATAATTACCCAACTCTCACATGTTACTCGATTTATCTAATCGTTTCAAATTATCATACACATTCCACAATTAAATTTCAAACACCATTTTTTCAAAAAATCCTACTTTGAAAACCCTTCAAACAATAGAATTCACAACTCTTTGAAAAACACATTTCTTATATAAAAGACTATAAGAATGCCATGTTTTCTCAAAAACCCATTAACACGCACAAAACCATCAATCCAAAAGAATTCCATATCTTTAATAAAAAAACATATGAAACCAATATCAATTATAGTTCAACCGTCATAGGATATAAATGGAACCACACATGTCAAACTCAGGGCATACACTAGCTATCATGGGATGTAGACACCAACAATAGAAGGAACGAAATGTATATCAATAATGGGGATAGAAGTGATTAATCAAGAATCCTCTCATGATCAAAAATCCATAAAATATAGTAAAACACTATTTATAATGAATATGATCTATAAATAAAAATAACGAATAATGGAACACATTATAATAGATGAAAAAAACGAAAACTCTAGAGATCACGACACCAAACAGAGCAATCCACAAGGGTTGGAATCACCTAAAATTACCTAGGAGAGACCTAGGGTATGAGGCATAAAAGAGAAAACTGAAAAAATAATGATTTAGTAATTTAGTTCATAAAAACCCACATGTTATAAATGATTTATGTTTTAAAACTCCTATTCACAGGAAGAATCCCATTACTTCCCTGTATGGAGAAATTGATATCCCCTCCGGTTATATAAATTTGGATCGACCAATTCATGCCATGAATTTGATTCCTGGCCTATACCATTTTCAAAATCTAAATCCTAGTGACATATTAATATCATGGATCATATTCATGGAAATAATGTACCAATTCTAGGTTCTAAAAGGAAATAAAAAATAAATCCCATGGCCTTGAAACTGAAGAAAAAGATCTTTAAAAATTAAAAGATAGAATAAAATTTTAATAAGATGTTACAATCTCCACAATGTAAAAATATTTTTCCCCAATATGTTACATGGAAAAATAATTATCTATAATAAGTTCAGTCCATTATTCCCACTTCAATGAATCTTACTCCCAAGCCTTATTAGAATTTTATTTTTATCTCCACAACACTTTGAAAAGTGAAAAAAATATGTACCATAAAATAATTTCACCTAAGAATCAAGGATCTCCAATGGTTTCTAAACAATATAATCATCAGCATCTAGATCAATATCTTCCCAATGTAGAACATGATACGTATTATAATGGTACTTTCTAAGCTATGATATGTTGAAAAATTAAATGATATATATGAACTGAAGTAGTAATTCCAGAAAATAAGCAACCTTACCAAGTAGCTCTATGAACTCCAGTGGTAGAACGTATCTCGCAACTAATTTCATGTATTTTCCAAGCCAACAATGACCCAACTAAGGATAAATTTTCAAGAAAACAAGGTCCCCTATGGAGAACAGAATAGAGATAGATTGATAATCCATATATTATTTTTATTGACTTGGATTTTTAACCAAGATTCAATGTATATATTGAATCCTTATCAATGTATCTAGAATTATTCCCACTCCCAAAACATATGCCTCTACCACCTCTTTCCATAAAATAGTTATTATATATGGGAAATTATAAAAACCATCAAGGCTAGTTATTTTGATTGATGATTAGTAACTATTTTTATATGAAAACCCATGAATTCTGATATAATTGTACTATGATCCAACAAAATACAAGGAATATGTGAAGATTATATCCTCCTTGGTCTAAATAGAGAGCTCTTTCTGACCAACCATATGTTGATGGTATGTTTTACTCAACCTAATATATGTCCCTATCACATATTAGAAACCCTTTAAGAATATATATGTTAACCTAGGATCAATATCTATGACACTGATATAATGAACCCCATGTAAACTCATGATCTCTAAAACATATATCGTATATAGATTTTCAACATTCATGGTGTCCTGGATTGAATAAAATCATAATATTTCATTGTCTGATCAATAACTCTCATGATGGTGTTCATTTTTCAGTGAATCCATTGTAATAAAATAAAAAATTACATTGAAACATCATATTTCATCCAAAATAATATTGGAAGAGGTTGGTGAAAACCATAATACTATCAGTAAACCTCCATTATCTTGATGTAATAGAAAGACACATAATCATCAATGTCGTTCTTCATATCCAAACACTAGAAACAATACCTTTTTTCATTATAAATCATCATAGTTCCATGTTAAATAGACATTGAAGAATGATGGAAATAATGAGACACTAAATTCATTATTTATGATCAAATGAAAAATAACATCAATGAAATGAAAAATACTATCAAAGGGAGAGACCAAAAAATTGTCCACCACTTTTCTTTTTCATTCCACTTGTAACGTCCCAGGTCTGGGTGCCACTCAACGGGTGCCCCGAAAACAGTTGTTCATATGACCTCAAGCGCATTTCGCCAAACTCCAGAGGCTACCAACTAGCAGCGAGGTCCTAGGTCTAATAGTGGGAAAACCATACCCTCATTTTTCAAAGTGTAATGCAACGGAGAAAATACAAACATACTAAAAACCGAAGCAGTAAACAATACCCAACGAAAATTGATAACAGTATAGAATTAAAAGATAATGACATTCATATATATATGATAGTGAAATATGTCTCTAAGTCTTAGAAAGAATCCAAAACATAATACACTACAATCAAATACAATACAGTAGAAGGGAGAAGTATAGTAGAGAAAAACAAAACAGTGCAGCAGGAACTCACCAGCATCACAATCCTAAGCTCAGTCACATTCTCTCATACTCCTCTACAAAAATAAGGTACTTGTATAGGGTCCCATGACCTTATACAAACCTATGATAGTATAATCTTTTTATGCCCAAAACATGACCCAAACTGGGTGTGAGAAATAAATCCCAGTAGGCAACCACCAAAGCCCCGTGCCCAACTGTCAGTGAAAATGTGAAACAGCAGAGTGCAAAAATAAAATACAATAAACTAGTAATTACTCACAAGTAACTATCAGTACCAATTTCATTTCCATTTTAATATTCATTTAATAATTCCAAGCCTATGCTTTAACATGGCAGGTATAACCAAAGAAAATCATCATAGTGAATACTCTAAAAAATTGTGTCCTCACACATGTAAAACCTTACCCTCAGGTAATCAGAATCAAAACCCTCATGTGATTTCCCTCAGGCTAAATGAATATTTCCATTAGTCATACGATATATTTCCCTAAGGCACACTAGTTACAAACCTTAGGCATAAGAAATGTTTCCCTCTGACGAATCAGTACCTTGCCCACAGGTGAATCAGAATACTTCCCTCAGGCTAAAAAAACACTACCCTCAGGCTAAAAAACCCTTCCCTCAGGCTAAGAAAGTAACTTGGCAGATCCCAACACATAAGAAAGCAGTAAATATGTTTCCTCTCAAGAAAACACAAAACATGCTTCTAATCACATCATAGCTGCGGGTATCCTGGCCATATTGCTAAACAGGGGAAACACACCCACGGGGTGGCCCTGGATTAATGAAACGATCCCAGTCAGTATTTTATATTTATCATTTGATTACCTAAATAGTTATATATATCTGAAGAGTCAAGGCCTTAGCCATACAAAACCCCAAACATGGGTGTGTTGCACAACAATACACAAAAACACTCAACAGTTGGAAATAAACACTAGACCACCTACCTTGATCTCCTCTGATCAATAAACGTGAACAGTGCCTCCTGAAACACCCAAGAACGAAGTAGATCTAGGATAAACATTCACCCAGCCAAACTCAAATAACTACCCTTTGTGAATGAATTTTGAAGAAACATGCAAGTAGAGGGAAGGGATTACACGCGTAGTCCAAACATGATCATCGGTGAAGGAATCTGAGTTCCGATGTGAGGTCGGGAGCTCCTCCAAGCTCTGGCATTCTCTCCCTGTGCTCCAACCATGTCAACTGCCTCCTATACCAAATTAGGTGGATACTTCCCATTTTAAGTGAAAAAAACAAACTACACGGTGTGTAATCTCAAGTACACAACGTGTACTTTCCATTTTTTAACTGTTCCTATGGCGCCAACTTTTCACCGTCGCACTGTTCATATGTCGACATGAGTACACTGTGTGTATTTATGAGTACATGGAATATACTGTCGCTCCACTGGTGGCTACTCCCACCGCCTTACTGTTCCCCTGCCGACTGATTACACGACATGTAAATACAAAGTACACGACGTGTAGTCAATTTTTACACCTTTCATCGCCGACAGGCCGACACGCCCTGTGTACTTATCCCACACGGATGAAGTACACAACCTGTGGCAACGTACAAAGTGTGTACCCACAAAATTTGGTATTTTACACCATTTTCCTTATTTTCTAAAAAACACTTAAGGAAAAGGGTAAAGAATAAACTCATACCTGATGAACAAGAACCAGGTTCCTACAAACTTCCCCCCTTAAAAAAATTCGACCCTGAATTTCCCATCCAAGTTTCGTGATGATAAGGCAGAGAAGAACACTCTCCACAGGTCACGTACATAGGTCTCTAACTCCCAGGTCCCAACCTACACTCAGGCATGCTGCCATAGCACCCGTACGAGAGGATCTAACCATCCTCGGAGAACATTTATGCTACTATCAACAATATAAATCTAATGCTCCTCAAAGGATGAATCAACCTGAAGTTCAACCACCTCAGGATGAAAAACGTGAGGTGGGACTTAGGGATAATGGCGCAGTAGAGATACATGGAAAACGTCATGCATATCCTGTTACCTGTGTAGTAACTGAAATCGATAGGCAACCGGCCCGACTCTCTCCAGAATCTCAAACGGGCCAACATACCTTGGTGAAATTTTACCATGTCTCTTAATCTTCCTAGGTCCCAACATCGGTGAAACACGCAAGAAAACCTGATCCCCGACCACAAACTCCAAGGGTTGTCTGCAGCGATCAACATAAGATTTTTGATGAGACTCTGCAGAAGCTATCCACTTCTAAATCAACTAGACCTGATCTGAAGTATCCTGCACGAGATGTGGTCCCAGTAATGTTTCCTCACCTGCCTCCAACCAGCACAAAGGTGATCGGAATGGACTACCATATAAAGCCTCGTAAGGTGCCATCTCAATAGTTTCTTGAGAAATATTATTGTAGGAAAACTCAACCAGGGGTATGTACCTCTCCCAAGGGCCCCCAAAGTCCAGAAAGAAAGCACGCATCATGTCCTCAAGCACCTCTGTCGTATGCTCTGACTAGCCATCGTTCTGAGGGTGGTTAGCTATGCTCAGAAGAACCTGTGTACCCAGTTCCCTCTGAAAATTTTTCCAGAAAAGAGATATAAAGTGGGAATCCCTATCTGAAATGATAGAATGAGGAAGTCCATGAAGACGTACTACCTCTTAGATATACAACATTCCAAGCTGGTTAACACCGAAGGTCTCCTTGATCAGAAAAAAGTGAGCTACCATTGTAAGTCTATCCACAAAAAACCCACGTGGAATCACTTTCTTATGGTGATCTCGACAACCTAGTCATGAAGTCCATCATGACATCATCCCATTTCTACTCCGAGATGGGTAACTAATGTAACTGTATAGTTGGCCTTTGATGCTCCGCCTTCACCTACTAACAGGTAGAACATCTCGCAACAAAACCAGCTACTTCTCTTTTCATACCTGTCCACCAATACTGATGTATTAAGTCATGGTACATTTTGGTATCTTCTTGATGCACTACCCAATATGAAGCATGAAACTCCGGCATCAACTCCTCACGTAAATCCCCTGGAACCCACACTCATCCATGGATATTCAATACATCATCATCGCATATCGTCCAACTTGGAGGAGGGTCCTCACTTCCCACTGACTCCCAAAGAACTAGGCCTTCTGATTCTGATAGATGTCTCATTCTTACTCTATCCATGAGGGTATAAGTCACAGCTAAGGATGAAAGATAGGATTTCCCCTAACCGTCATGCACCTCCAAATGAATCTCAGAGAACAAATCCATAAGATACTACCCACCACTGGCCTCCTCCACTACCTATATCTAAGTCCTCCCACTCAGTGCATTAGCAACTGGGTTACCCTTACGAGGTGTATAGGCAAGCTCAAAGTCGAAGGACTTAAGGTATTCAAACCACCTTCGCTGTCTCTGATTCAGGTCATGCTTGGTAAAGATATATTTAATGATTTTGTGTTTTTAAACACCACAACATGTTCTCCAAAGATATAATGTCTCCAACATAATAACACATGAACAACTACAAACAACTCGAGATCATGTGTTGGGTAATTCATCTCATGTGGCCTCAACTTCCGAGACCCATACGCAACCACTCAATTGACCAACATCAACACTTCTCTCAGCCCAATACCTGATGCATCATAGTAAACTGTATAGCTCTTCACTTGCTCTGGAATTATCAGGACTGGTGCTGATGTCAACCTTCCCTTTAGCTCCTAAAAGGCTATCTCACAAGCTTCTGACCAAACAAAATTCACACCCTTCTTAGTAAAACCTATCAATGGATCTTCTAAGCGGGAGAAGTCCTGTATAAATTTCATGTAGTAACCAGACAGCCCCATGAAACTTCGTATTTCAAACACGTTAATGGGATGCTCCTAAGAAACTACTACTCTCACTTTCTCTAAGTCTACTGTAACTCCTGCCTCTTAGATAATATGACCTAGGAAGTGTATATGATCCATCCAAAAGTGGTACTTTGAGAGATTAGAATATATATGACGCTCTCTTAATGTACTCATTACGATCTCAAGATGGTAGGAATGGTGTTGTCGAGTGTGAGAGTACACCAAGATATCGTCCACGAAGACTACCACAAAAGAATCCAGATAAGGGTGGAACACACAATACATCAGATCCATGAAAACTGCTAGTGTGTTCATGAGTCCAAACAGCAAGACCAGGTAATTGTATAGAACATATCTACTTCTAAAGGCTGTAAGAGGTATGTCCTATGGTCTAACACACAACTGATGATATATAGATCTCATTTCAATCTTTGAGAACATTCGTGATCCCCGAATATGATCAAAAAGATCGTCAATCCTTGGCAAGGGATAACGGTTCCTGACTGTTAATTGGTTCATCTTCTAATAATCCACACAAAGCCTGAGGGTACCATATACCTTCTAAGGAAATAGGACAGGCGAACCCCAAGGAGAAGTATAGGGTTGTATGAAACCCTTTGCTTGTAACTTCTCTAACTGTTTCTCCAGCTCCTGAAACTCTAGTGCAGCCATCCTATAAGGTGGAATGGACACCAGTGCTGCTCCTAGAGAAAGCTCAATTGAGAAATCCACCTCCCACTCCGGTGGAAGACGTAAAACGTCATCCAAGAATACATCCCTGAAACAATCAACTACTGGAAGGAAATACTTCTAAAATTTTTTCTGTTCATCCAGATACAAACTCGCAATCTAAGTTGTCACTCCACCGCGCCCACGATGCTCTGGTCCACATTGGCTCACCTGGACTTCTTATTCTCCCTTGTATAGAAACTCTTTTCCCTTTGGTGATGTGAAACTCACCCTACGTCGATAGTAGTCTACAAAGGCTCAAAAGGGTACAAACTAGTACATCCTGAGAATGACTTCATAGCTTGACATCTCTAAGACTTAGAGGTCCTATAAAAAGTGACACCGACCAACCTCTAGGGGCACTCCCTGAACTGGAACACACCATCCTTTTAATCCCCAACGGTGTATCTAGCATCATAATATCATGAGAAGAAGAAACAAAGAGCCCAAGGCTCTCCAAAATAGGCACATATATAAAGCTATGCATACAACCAGTGTCGAAAAGTACTGAAGATAAAACAGAAGATACACGAATAATACCTCTAACTATGGATGGTCCAAGATCCTTCTACTCTAGGGTATGTTGCATTGCATATGTCATCCCAGTGCCGCGACCCTGCGACACAGCCTGGCTACCCTTAGATGGCCCGCCCAGCTATCTCTGAGATCCTAGTTTCTGGCTAACATGGCCATGACCACCACCTCGGCCTGAATGTTCTGACATATTCCAATTCCCTGACTGGTAAGAAGCTGTTGGCCCTGCTCATGCACGCGGAGTCTACAAAAAACCCCTCTCCCTAGCCACTGTTTGAAACACCCTAAAAACGCTGTAGATGACCCATCTTTCCAGAAGTTCATCACTCCACTAGGTCACGTGGACACTGAGGTCTCTTGTTCCCTTCATTACCACACCGGTAAAACATAACTGGGCCACTTGTAGAATTATTCTATCTAGTACTGCCACCATGAGAGAAATCCATCTGCCTCTTCCTCTTACTAATAGAAATAGTACCAGAAATTGGTGTCGAACCACCCTGGCCTGCACCACTAGCTTCCTATAGGTGCCGCTCTGCAAGCAGTGTCTGGTTCACAATAACATTCATTGTAGGAAACCTAAAAATGTTCATCAATGCTTAGATGTAATGTTGCAGACCATCCTTAAAGATTCTATCCCTCAACGTCCAATCACCTACTAGAATAGGTGAAAAGTGTTGTAGCTCGGAGAAGCGGGAAGAATAATCCATCAGTGACACAGTGCCCTTCTGCAGATTCCTGAACCCTCGAGCTTGATCTGACCTTAGCGTATCTGGAAAGAAGAAGTCATCGAAGGCTACCTGAAAATCTCCCCATGCCATGTATTTGTGATGCTCTGTCTGAGTTGTAACATCCCACCATATCTTGGAGGAATCACGTAGCATATATGTAGTGAGCTTGACCCTGCACCCAGGAGGCATCTTCAAATGCTAAAAAAATTGTCTTCATAGATCCCAGCCAGGACTCTGCAGCTTGTGGTCCTCCATCCCCTAAAAATGTAGGTGGATGCTACTACTGGAATGTACATTTCAGCTCTTTCATAGATGTGGCAGCCAGCGGTGCTCCCTAGAAGGTCTGTATAAAATGCATGAGGCCTTCACGGAACTTCCCATCTGTGCCTTTGTCTGGTATAACAACCGGCGTGGCATCTGGATCTACTGGAGGATCCATCGGTAGCCCACACCCTACCATCCATAGAGTATAAATATTTCCACTATCTTGGAAAACAAATCGAGGTCTTCTCGGCGGCATGACTCTACAAGTTCAAAAAATCACCATAGGTCAAGATCATCAAGGACTAAGAACTGGAAGTGCAAGAAGGGAACAAGAGAAAGAAAACATTCAAGTTTTACAAAACAATACTACACGACATGTATAATAACTACATGGTGTGTTCCCTCAAGTCTTTCACATGGGTGTGTACTTCTTCCAAAACTAGTCATGTAACACCCCAAACACACAGAGTGTACTTTAATTTTCTTCCCCTGACTGAGTCCTTCTACACAGATTATCCACACGGCTCTCTTTTGAACAAGACTACATGGAATGTATAAGGTCTACATGGCGTGTACTAGATGAGCTTCGCTGACCCCTGTTGTTAGTGACATGGCTGGGTACATAGCTCACACTACATGGCATGTTCCAGATAGACATGACATGTACCTCTCAGATTCTAACTGCTCGTGTTATTAGTGACACATTCGTCTACTCATCTGACACTACACGGCGTGTTACACCCGCACAGGGTGTGCACACCACCCCATCTCCCCATCCACATGGCCATGTCCACATGGTCTTTCACAGGTTAAGACTACACGACATGTCCCTCAGGTACACAGTGTGTACTAGACAAGCTTCACCAACACGTGTTGTTAGTTACACGGCCGGATACACGGCTCACACTACACGATGTCTTCCATATGGACACGGCGTCTAGTAGGGAGGATAACACTGGCCCATGTTGTTAGGTACATGGCCCGATACAGGATCAACATGACTCAGCATGTACAACTGGTACACAGTGTGTACCCTTAGAGTTGTCCCAACCCCGAGTTTCGGCCAACATGGCCTATGGAACAGTTAGGAACTACACGGAGTGTACAAAGGTTGCATGGAGTATACTTAAAATTTTATCTTTTCCTACCAAACAGAAGAGTAAATGATGTATAGTCAAAACTACATGGTGTGTATTCTGAGTTTTTCAAAATAGTAAGATACAAAAACTTCTCTAGAGCCCATAAAAACACAAAAACCAACATCAAAGTGCCGAATTACGATCCATGAGGGCCCATACTCCCCACAAATCAAAGATTGGAATATTATGCGAGTTATAAAAATTTCAACAAGTCTATGATCCACCAAATTCTGGTTGATGAAGGCCCATACTTCTCAAAATACAAAGTTTGGCATTCATTCTCAGAACCTTTCATAACAATAACCAGTCAAATAGCTCGTATTTTTATCAAGGCATCCATCACAACAACATGATTTTTATAGCACAACATCTATCAAAACAACATGTAATTTATAATGCACCTACATGGCATGGAAACTATTCATGGAATGTGATTCTAACATGTTCCCAAATGATGCATGGATGGCATACCCTCATCTCATCAGGTTAAAACTAAATAGAACCCTGGTATAAAAATAGAAACAGCACACAACAAGTTCGTCACCCAATGGTGAAAATCAATCAATTTTAATAATCTTAAACAAAAAATAACAATTTAATTCGAGGCAGTCTAGGCATTACCTATATACGAGTTAGCTACTCCTGGGCACAGTTATTACTAAATCCCTTAGCAGTCTATCACTTTCTGTTGTCACCAAATAATAAAATAACTCATAGAAAATAAAACCCCTCTGATACCACATTGTAACATCCCTGATATGGGTTCCACTCAACGGGTGTCCCAAACCTGGTTGGTGACATGACCTCAATCGCATTTCCCCAAATTCTAGAGGCTTCCGACTAGCAGTGAGGGCCTAGGTCTAATAGTGTGGAAACTATGCCCCCATTTTTCAATGTGTACTGCAACAGAGAAAATACAAACATACCAAAAATGACAGCAGTAAATAATAGCCAACTGAAATGGATAACAGTATAGAAGTAAAAGATAATGATATTCGTATATATATGATGGTGCAATATGTCTCTAAGTCTAAGAAAGTATCCAAAACATAATACAATGCAATAAAATACAATACAGTACATGGGACAAGTTCAGTAAAGGAAAACAAAACAGTGTAGCAAGAACTCAGCAACATCGCGAGCCTAAGCTCGGTCCCATGCTCTTCTACTCCTCTGCAACAATCAGGTACATGTATAGAGTCCATTTCCCTTATCAACACCTACAACATAATAATCTATTTGGGCCCAAAACATGACCCAAACAGGGTGTGAGAAATAAATCCCAGTAGGAAACCACCAAAGGACCGTTCCCAACTATCATTGAAAATGTGCAACAACAGTGTGCAACAATAAAATGTAGTAAACTAGTAAGTACTAAAAATTAACTATAACTACCAGTTTCATTGCCATTTTAATATTAATTTAACAATTCCAAGAATGGACATTAGCATGGAATTTATAACCAAATAAAATCACCACAATGAATATTCTAAATATTCGTGTCCTTAGACATGTAAAACCTTACCCTCAGGTTATGAGAATCAAAATACTCAGGTGATTACCCTCAGGCTAAATGAATATTTTCCTCAGCAGTATGATATATTTCCCTTACTCACAGAAGCTACAACCCTCAGGCATAATAAACGTTTCCCTCAGGAGAATCTGTACCATGACCTCAAGAGAATCAGAATACTACCCTCAAGAAAAACAAAACACTGCCCTCAGGATAAAAAAACACTACCCTCTGGCTAAGAAAATAACCGGGCCGACACCAACACATAATCAATAAATAAATATGTTTCCTCTAAAGAAAACTCTAAACGTGCTTATAATCATGGAATACCCATGGGTATCCTGGCCAAACAACTAAACAAGGGAAACGCCCACACGGGGTGGCCCTGGATCAATGCAACGATCCCAATCAGCATTTTATATTTATCATTTGATTATATATGTAGTTTTAGATCTCCAAACATTAAATTTCTTATCAATATGACACCCCAAACATGGGCGCGTTTCACAATAGTATACAAAAAACACTCAACAGTGGGAAACAAACACTCGACCACCGACCTTGATCTCCTCTAATCAATATATGCAAACGGTGCCAGCCAAAACACCCAAGAATGGTGTAGATATGGTATAAAAGTTCACCCATTCAAACTCAAATAACACTAGTTAGGGAAATAATTGGTAATAAAGATGCAATGAGAGGGAAGAGAATGCCCGCACAGTCTGAACATGATCGTCGGTGAAGGAATATGAGTTTCGGTGTGCGGTTGGGAGATCCTCCAAGCTCCGACCTTCTCTCCCAGTGCTCCAACCGTGTCCACTGCCTCCTCTACCAAATTAATAGGTTAATTCCCATATTATGAAAAAAAAGATTCATGGGGTGTACTCTCAAGTACACAGCGTGTACTTTCCATTTTTTAATTGTTCCTCTGGCGGCTACATTTCACCACCGCACTGTTTATCTGTCGACATGAGTACATAGTGTGTATTTCTTAGTACACGGAGTGTACTATCACTCCACTGGAGGCTAATCCCGCCACATTAATTTTCACCTGCCGAATGATTACACTGTGTGTAAATACAAAGTACACGACGTGTAGTCAGTTTTTACAACCTTTATCGCTGACAGGCCTACAAACCCTATGTACTTATCCCACATGGCCGAAGTACATGGTGTGTGGAAATGTACATGGCATGTACCCACAAAATTTGGGATTTTACCCCATTTTCCTTATTTTCTCAAAAACACTTAAGTAAAATGGAAAAGAAGAAACTAGTACCTCAAGAATAAGAACCAGGTTCTTACACCACTAAACTCGTTTTCTATGTATTAACCATATAGAATATATTTAATGAGAGATTATGGTAATTAAGAACTGGTTATAATTATACCTGAATCATCCCCTTGACCATCCAGATGCATCTAAGTGAAGTTCCCCAACTGGTTATACTCCTTCATTGACTCCAAGACATCTTGTAGTATAACTCTTTGACTGAGAGCATCTGTGATGAAATTCTCCATCCATTGGCTATATCTGATATTGATGTAATACTTATAGAGGTATTCCACCAAATGTTATGGTCTAAGATTCTTGTATTTTTAAGATAAGATATAACTCAGTCTCTTATGATAAAAATAGACCATTAACCTCTCTCTCCAAAAAGATAGTTCCACCAACATTTATGTGCATCATGGAATATGGAATGCTCCAAATCATGAGTGGGGTAATTTTTATCATGAATCTAAAGTTGATAAGATCTCTATACTATAATGTGATATGCCAGTATAAGAATACAAACAAAACCATCACTAAAAGAACAATAGTATACAACATAATCCTTACCCAACTCATGTAAGGTAGGAATAGTAGTTGATATTAGAATTTGCATCATCTCTTAAATTGAAGTCTGTCATTTATCATCCCATGAGAAATTCATAACTTTCTTTGTAATATAATAAAATAGTTATTAAATCTTCAAAAAAGGACTTTTTAAATATACCAATAGTATCTAGATAGATCTAGGAATTTCCATTTCACCACATAGTTCTATACTTCTTCTAATGAGAAGACAGCCTCCACCTTCTCAGGATCAACTAAAATTCCATGATCATAAATTAATTCCCTATGTAAATGACATCTTGGATCCAAAAACTATATTAAAAATACTTTCAATAAATTTACTGCATTCTCAATGTTTCCAAAATAATATTATAATATTATATATACTTAAGAATAGTTCTCGAATAGATCAGGATATCATCTACCAATTCTATAAGAAAAGAATCGAGATAAAGATGGAATATTCAATTTATCAATGCCCTAAAAACTAAATAATTGTTATTTAGGAAAAACTGAATCACAATGTATTCATTATGGAAATACCTGATTTTGAAAGTGTCATTTGTAAAATCAGACTCCCAAACCCTGAGTTGATGATAAAAAACCAAAGTTTGATTTCTGAAAATAACTTCACCCCCTTTAACTGAACGAAAAAACACACCCTAATTAGAAAAGTGGTACCTATTATTAACCATAACTAGTTTGAACCTAAAATAGTCCACACACAATCACAGTGAACCATTAGCCTTCTTGTAAAAGAGCATGGGGCAACCCATGGTGAAAGGCTAGGGTGAACAAAACTTTTATCAATTGAATGGACTAACTATACCTTGGGTTGCTTCATCGCATAAGGTTCCATATTATATAAGCATATGGAAATAAGTTGTGTATCTAGATGAATATCAATATTGAATTATACCTCCCTATTTAGAGGAAAACTAGATAAGTCTTCTAGGAATCCATCATATTAAACTTAAATAACTCTGGATGATCAACGTAATAAGAAATTCCATCATACGCTACTAAAATAGGAGGCACAAAACTCCATAACTCCATATAGAAAGGTCATGCACGACTAGACCTTGGATCCCACTCTCATTGAAGCACTCAAGATATCTATTCTAGAATAGAGAATGAAATATTATAATTATAACAACCAATCTATAAATGGTGATAAACTAACTAATCTGTCCCAATGATAACATCAAGAAAATCCAGATTGAGAGCCATGAAATCCCATAGTATCCCTATTCCAGCTATCAAAATAGAACAATAAAAACATCAAGTCCCCTTTATAATAAGTGTTTCCAACTCCATAACATAGGACATGATCTCCATTATATTTTTAATAATTGTAACAAAATGGAATGATATAAATGAGTATGAGGTTCCAATATCAAATTGATATTTTTCTATAAAATATAAAACAAAAAATTGGAATGTCTTACAATAGTAAAACCTACACCAACATATATAAAAATATCATATATTTCTGTAAGATTCTTTACTCAAGTGTCTTGTGGCCAAATCCCTTTGAACAATGTAGCATTTGACTATGTTTCTATGTCTTTTGGAGATAAATATCTCTGGCCATAATGTGACATATAAATAGCCTGATAGATCGTCTATACATGGTCTCTGAAACCCAGAGAATTACATATTATCATTTTTGAAATAAAATAATGTATGATGTTCTCAAACATGCCACATAGATAGAATGTTTGGGACACACTTCTAGCTGTTGTTGATAGTATAGAGGGGGCCCAGTATTTAGGTCTTCCACCACCACCCTTTAGATAATATTTATTTTCCCACTTTTTCCCATTGTGGAACTAAATCTTCCACTAGGTGGAAGGTAAAGTCTATAGATCTCAATATTTTCATTGAAATCCATTTTTTCCATTATCATCCTACCAACTATCTCAGTGTAGGTATTCAACTTCAATATATAAAAATGTGGTAAAAAATATTACTTTAAACACTGAAATAATTCATGTTCCTTTAACTAGTCAATCATTAAAACCTATGTAGAAAAATTAATCATCACCACAAATGGTTTCTGTGATCCAACACAAAGAACTCTCTTATATATAAATAAATAAGCTCAATATACTTAGCTATCTCCATAGACTCTAGGAAGAACTGATGAAATAATGGAGTCTTAAAACCCATTAAATTCAATCCCATGCACTAATCTTCCTTTAAAATCAAATCCCATCACCCCTTTTTGGTCCCTCTAATATGAACATCACATAGTTAACCTTGATTGAATGAGGTGTATCCAAGAAGACAAAAACCTGATATAAATTTTCACTTCTGTCCTCAGCCTCTTGGGGCTCATTTGTACAACTAAAGGAAAGTGGATTCTTTTATATGAACCACCAAACATGGTCTATGTTTCCCCTAGCTCATGTCCATGCCATAACAGTGGGGTTCTAACCTTTTGGAAATTTCTAGTCTATGGAAAGAATTGAACTATTGATAACCTCAATAAGATTATAATCTAAATGAGGATTCCTTTGGGGAGAATCCCTTACTACAGCCTCCGTTAAAACCTATGGAAGATATCTCATAGGAATTATACTACACATTGAATCAGGATAAAATAATCAATTGATGGTAAAATATCTTCCTAAATAAGAAAACCATAATTATAAACTGAGATTAAGATAATATCTCAACAAAGACGACACACATCCCGACATCTCATGGTAACTTGATGCACACCACTGAAGGAGTTGGACAGAAAAACACCACAACGTTCATTTTAAGTCTTGAAAATCCAATCCTCTATCCAGATACATACCAATACTATGAAATAACCATCCTTGGATACAAATTTATGATGAACATATCGGGATACCCTCCAAAAATCAGTACCCAAACCCAATTCACAACAGACTCAATGGGCATCTATAATCCACATGGCCTAGTGACTACCACCTGGGTATCCAAAAAACAAGAGGGAATGATTTTTTCTAACATAAAATAAGATAAATTTCATATATATATATATATATACATGTTGTGGAAAGATAAAATATATAAATAAAAAAATATATATATTCTCTAAACAAATAATTTATTGGGGTATTGATAAAACTCAAAAGTAGAATGATAAAAACACCAAGGTATATGAATAACATACTAAAAGGAAAAATGAAATTGAAATCAACTACTCCATGTGATAAGTTGGGAATGTCCCTCTATATAACCATTAATTACATATACCCAACTAATAAAAACCACATTGCCTCACTATGGTTCCATTATATTCCTACATCATGAAAAAATATAAGGTCTACACAAAATAGAAGGGGTGTGTAGGGTGTCACATATAAAATCTCAATAAGATCCTTGGTATATTTTCCATATAATTTATCTATATAATAGTTCAAATACGAGATAAAAAGTTAAATAGTTTTATAGAAAAAGAAAGTTAAATTGATCCCATTTTCCCAGAGATCTAAAAAATATTGGTTCTAAAATTTCATAGAATTTTTTTTCCAAACAATAACATTTATAAAATATTTTTATATCAAATAAAAATAGAAAAAATCCAAATAATAAGGAATAAAACACACCAATTATGAATTATGGGTATGGTATTTAGGTCACACGTACATTAATATGACAAGTGCACACTACAAGTCCTTGTAATCTTGAATTCTGGTCTAGAGAACATAGGATAACATCTGAAAGTGAACTCACCTTACATTTTAGTCATTTGATATATCTAAATGCATGTCAATCTTGGAATATAATAACACCCTAGAAAATGAAGTTTATTAATGAATCGAAATATTATCCCCACAGCTACACCATCCACCTATGTTTCAAATATCCCAATGTGTACTATTGGCATATAAATATTTGTGTCATGTGTGTGGTTGAGGAAGGGCTTGCTGGTTTGGAGAGAATTCAGGCCAAAAAATACAGACAAACTACCAAATGTACTAGACATATGAAGGTCCCTTCCATAAAAAATTGGTTTGACTCACATAAGTCCCAACCCCATGGATTTTTTATGGTAACCATACCACATTTTCTATCCTTAGTCATGGATCCCCTTTTGCGACCACATAGAGGATTGATGGTAACCTCTGTTCATCATCATTCAGGGTTGTAGAATCCCTTAAAAAATGAAATATCCTAATTCTTTATGAAATTTTCCCATCATTATGAAACCCTCACTCATATAATGGATGGTATAATAAATTACTACTTATGTTTTCCTTTTTAGGGGACATGACATTTCAACTTCTGAGAAACGATCTGAGTTCGCGATACTCCAAAGCTCCATGAGTGAAAGTGAATATCGAACTATTGGAACCAGTGATGTTATTTACTAGAAATTTAGTATGGTTTTTGTTTGTTTTCAATCCTCATTGGTTTAATAAAGGTTGTCTTGTGTTTTAAGCATTAAAAATTTACTGAAGGTGGTGCAACTTCCCAGTTTTTTCTTATTTTTGGGCCTCAAAATTGTGAGCTTTATTAAAAATGATTTTTTCATAGAATTCTGTGAGATGAAGAGTGGTGGTGAAAATGTTCAAAGTAAGGGAATAGTGTAGCATGGGGCATGAACCACGCACCATGTTCCTAGAACAGTTTGTGGATGACAAAGGGAGCTACGCATACCGGATAAAAATGGTTCGTGGAATGGAAAATGTTTTGTGGTGATGTTTTGTGGCTTGTTAGAGAATTAATGATTGTGAAATGTAATTTCATTCATAAAAACGTAGTGAAGTTAGAGAAACCATGAAGGTTTTCGTTTGTAGAAACATGGCGGTGATTTGTGCTGACTGGATATAAGATATAGTTCATTGGAGATACATGGTACGTGGTGAAGGTGGTGTTGCAATGAAGATTTGGTAAATCTCGGTTTAGTACATTTTTTTTATCTATTTTCCTATATAATAAGAACTAATACCTTCATTAAAATGGGTGACTAAGATTAGTAAAATCTGGGATGAATTCAGTGAACACTTGAACGGTTCTCCGGAAAACAATTTTGCAAGGGAGAAGAGTTCCACAATGAGGATTTTGTGAGAAGAGAAGTGGTCTATAGGGGAGAAATAGTTCATGAAATAGGTATTCATCTAAATGAGTTGGTACATGAAGAAAATCCTATACATAGAAGAAGTCCTCTTTTTGTGGTGGTCTTGTAGTACGCGGAGAAAGTGAGGCCATATGCGGGGCAAGGAAGTACGCAAAAATGGAAGTACACGAGACTAGAGGTGAAAGATTATTTAGAACATGGTTTGAAAATATGGTACGTGGTCATTAATTACAGAGGTTTTATGAGATTTTTGTACATGGATAACTCCAGTACATAGAAGAAGGAGGCCAGTTCATGGAGAAAAATTCAGGAAGAAATAGTATGCAGAAAAGTACATTTCATCTACATTGGAAAACAAGACCTCAAAACAGCTTCTATCTATAGTGTAGCGTGCATGATTTAATGACAACCCATTGAAATGACCCTCACATTGATAAGTATGTTCATATTCTTCCCAATTTTTTGAGCAAGGTGGAGTCAACAGAAGTGATCTTAGGGACATGGTGTGTTATCCCTGAAACCTTGTAATGGAAATGCACCTGACATAGAGTGATTGTGATAAACTTTATTAATTCACAACTAGTGAATATTAGTAGGCTTTGGTAAGAAAAAAAACCTATTAGTGTATTCTCCTTAGATGTAGACCTTAGTTTTTAACCAAGTAAAATTCATGTGTCCCCACTTTTCATGTAATTTTTTTCTACACTTTCTCATTAGACAGTTTTAATAGGTTCCCACCAACATGGTAACATGATCAATCAGTTTAGAAAAAAATTGGACAACTTGATTCACCCCTCCCCTTCCTTGGTGTTTCGTGGTCCTTCAATTGGTATTAGAGGGTATAAGATTTTGGGGTTAAATCATCCCTTCATTTCTATAATATAAAATACATTAAATGTCTGGGGAGAACCCCTATTTTATTGAAGAAACATTCTTATTTGTAAGAATAGGATGAAATCTAATGTATAATCACTTACAATTGAAGTAATGTTTTCTACTAACCAAGGAATATAGGCTACTTGTCCAAGTGGGATTTCTATGACTAATACATATAGGAAAATTCATGGTGAGTTTCCAAAGTACAAAATTCCCTCACTACAGCTCATTCTGATCGGATATATCTCAATGTGATGAGTTGTACCATAGTAGAGCTTTTTTGGGAAAAATTAGAGAATATTTATGAAGGTTATAGAAAAGTAAAGGAGGTTAAACAAAAAGTTTTTCCCAATATGTTTGATGATCTAAAGATGAATTCTGATGAAAATTAATATACCTTTTTAAATATAATTACTAATGTGGTCAGATAAATATGAGAAATTGGTAAAGATATCAAAGACAACTATATTATAAAGAAATCCATAAAAAGACTTCCACCTATTTATATTGCAAAGGTGTCAGCCCTTGAAAAAAAGGATCATTCCAAACACTCTCTGGATGATCTGCTGAGGAGTCTGGTGGCATATGAGATGAGATTTAAACTAGTAGATGCAACGAATCGAGTAAGAATGGAAATGGAATTCAAATATATTGACAAACATGAAATTTCAAGATATATAATAGATGAAGATAGTGCTGAAAACAATTCTTTCTCTCATTGCCATGAAATTAAAGATGGTAAAAATGAAATTTGAAGGCAAGTTAACTAAGGCTTGTTTTCACTGTGGTGGTGTTGGGAAGATGGCCTCTCTCTGTATAAGAAAGTTCACTGATGAATAAAGTGAAGTTGGAGACATATAGAAGCCTCAAAAATAATTTTTCAAAAAAGAATATTTCATGTCTAGTTTGAAACTACACAGAATGTTTTTTCTATAAAGATGAAAATGATGATAGTGAATTCTTTGAGTATGAATAACTAGAGTACTAATCTAGAACCCATGTTTCAATGATGGATATCATTGAAAAATCAGAAAAAAGGGAGATGAAGCTAAAAATATTCAGTTGACAACTTATGTCAATCTAAATTTGAAACTTACGAATGATTTTGTTAATCTTGATAATCAATGAAAGATATAAAAAAAGTGGAATGAAATTGTTGAAGAGTCATTAAAATATGTCGATATATTGGAAAATGAGTTTGATCTACTTGAGGAAGTTGTGAATTAATATTCAACAACGTTTGAAAGGTTAGAGGATATTGTTGAACTAAACCTATGAATTGAAAAACATGAAAAGTTCATTAGTGACCAAAACATTAATATTTAAAGAGAAGTAAAAAAATATTTAGGGACATGAATATGAATTTGTTACTCTTATGATTAAACATCAAAGTGAATAAAGTACCAATGAAACAAAGAAGAAAGTTTATTTTGGAAAATTCTCAGATGATGAACTGCTAGAGAGAGCTAAGTGTGGTTATGATGGAGCTGACAATGCTCTAAATGATCAATGATTATCATAAATGGTAAAAATAATAAATATTTTTGATAATTAAGCTTAAAATTTTGGATGTTAAAACATTCAAAAAAAGACAAGAAAAAAGACTAACCTATCATAAGGACTCCTGAAGTCCAAAAAATGAAATTCTCAAATCTGATAGAAAGGAGGACCAAAAATTGTTCTTATGTTTCATAATATATTATAAAGTCAAAATATACACATATTTAAGAATAAATAAGAATAAATAGAATGTAAATTATATTTCCACTTATGAAATGTCAATTTTCTGGCTATCTGGGCCATACCATGTCATATTGTGAAGAGGCAAGGAACTATTTGTGTGAGGAAGAGAAAAGTTCAATAAATAATAAATAATTTTTATGCTAATTATTTTAGAAGAAATAGTTTCTATGGATATTGTTTCATTGTTCTTACTTTATCCATAAATCTACTGAATTATGGTAGAGTAATGGAAGGAACATATCGTACAGAAACCAAAGAAAATCCAATACTCGCCAACCAAACTATGTTGTTCTTACGAACAAGTTTTCTCCACTAGAATAAAAATATGAGTATGAATAACCTACTCAAATAGAATATAGTTTTTAAATTACATCCTTATCCTTCATTCAATCTACCATTTCGTGGAAAGAAAATATGGAAATTGAAAAATCCAACCTTGCATATATAGCTTTCAAAGCTACCAAGAATAGTAGTACATGGTTTCCTGATAGTGGATGTTCATCCCATATGACTGGAAATGTATACTTATTAATGATTATCATGAAAAAGGTTGATGGAACCATGTGGTTCAGTAATGATGGTTCATTGAAGATCATAGGTTGTGGAAGTACTAATCTAGCTAATTGTGATCTAAAGAAGACAAAAATTCATTCTGTACAGCATGCGTCACAATCTCCAGAGTGTAAGGAAAATCTGTAACACATGACTTGTGGTGACATTCACTAAAAATTGGTGCATTGTATAAGGAAGAAAAATGAATTATCTTATGAATGGATGTAAAACAAATGGAATCTTATATCAAGTTGATAGTAAAGATAACATTTTTTACAAGATACTTGATGAAGGTAAAAACTCATCCCATCAGAGGTTGGGTCTCATCAATCATCAAGAAATGGAAAAATATATAATCTAAAGATTTTCATGGATATCCCAAATATGAATTGTGAATTATAGAAGAATTGTGATGAATGCATTTTAGGAATTTTGGTGTGTAGTTCCTATCATTAAAATTAGAAAAGAGCATCAAATATTATTTATCTCATTCATAAAGATGTTAGTGGTCTAATATATGATGTTATAACTTATGGAGAAAGGTACTTCATCCTTTTCATTGATGATTATTGTACAATGGATTGGGTGATAGTTATACACGAGAAACGAAAAGTACCTGATAGCATGAAAACTTATCACCAAAAAGTGGATAATGATACCTAATAGACAATCAAAGTTATGCGGTCTAATAATTGAGTGGAATACACATCCATTGAATTTGAAAATTACCTAGAGAAACATGGGATACAACATGAGGTGTGTATTATGAGGACCCCATGGAAAAATGCAGTTTTTGAGTATTGGAATCCATATGTGAACAGTATGGCCAGAATAAAGTTAATTAAGAGTATTATCTCTCTCTATTACTGGAAAGAGGTTGTTAAAGATAATATTTATATTCGAAACCAAACAGGGATATAAATGGGGGAAACTAGGACATTCTATGAGTTATGGAAATGAAAGATGCCAACATTAATGTATTTTCATGATTTTGGAATTATATACTTTATCCAAAACAATTAAGGATATCCTGGAAAGTATGGTGATGTTGTAGATGAATGAATACTCATAGGATATTAAATGAGTAGAAAAGCCTTAAAATGTTTTAATAAATGTATGGGAATCTTTTTGGAAAGTAGTGATGTGAAGATCATTGAAGATAAAAAAGAAATTCATTGAGAAATTCGACAACGGATGTGATAGAAGATGAGGAAGAATGTGGAAATGGAAGAGATCAAAATATTAAAGTAGATGAAGGCATGAAAAACAATTAGGAGTCACATCATGATGTTGACTCAGAAGAAGAATCAGAAGAGTAAAAAATGGCTGAAGGAAATTCATCTAAACCACATAGGGGAAATGAAAGAGTATAAATTGATCTATCCAACATAATTGGGGGTTGTAAAGCTCTCCCACAAACCTGGATAATGAGGAATAATGCACAATATGAACTCCTCTCAGTTTTGGAACCATCCTCATTTTAAGAAGCTACAAAGGATGAATCATGGGTTAAATCCATGAGTGAAGAGTTGGATCATATCGATAATAATAAAACATGGGATCTAGTTATGAGACCTGAAATTAACAATGTGATTGGTGTGATGTAGATTTACAAAAAAAAATTTGATGAGCATGGAAATGTGATTAGAAATAAGTCATGGAAGGTGTGTAAACACTATTCCCATATTGAACATGTTGATGTTGAAGAGATATTTCTCTTGTAGCTAGACAAGATTCAATCAGATTATTTATTTCCATGGAAATTCAAATAGGATACAAAGTGTATCAAATAGATTTCAAGAAATATTTCTTAAATGGTGTTCTCGGATAAGAAGTCTACATTGAACAACTAGTGTGTTTCCTACATAGTAATGATGAAATGAAGTATTGTAGATTAAATAAGGCTCTCTATGGTCTAAATAAGGAACCAAGAGTATGGTACTCTCAAATTGATTATTATGTAAGGAATCTAGAATTTAGAATATAAGGGTGGATCACAATATCAATGAGAAGACTTGTCAAAATAATAATGTCATGGTTCATGTGTATATAGGTGATATTAAATTTTGTGGGAGCAAGCAGAGATTTGTGGATGAATTTTCCAATCACATGAAATTATAATTTGAAAGTACTATGATTGGTGAACTCACATACTTCATAGGTATGTAGGTGATTCGGAGGGAAGAATACACTTTAGTTTCTCAAGAAAATTATGCAAGAGAGTTTTTGAAGAAATTCAATATGCATGATTCCAAACCAATGTCAACTCTTATTACGGTTGGAATAAAACTGGGAAAGCATAAAGATGGTACAATATTAGATCCCACAATTTTCAGGAGAATCATTGGAAAGTTATTGTACTTGACTATAAAATGGACATATATTATCATTCCAATATGCTTAGCAGCTCACTTTCAAAAATAATCCAAATATAGAAATATAGAAGTAGTAAAAATAATCATGAGTTACATTCCAGGTACTCATAATTATGGCATATACTTTTCTATAGGAAATGTTAATAACTTTTAGCATTTTATGATATTGATTGGGTAAGAGATGTAGTGGACAGAGAATCTATAATTGGTGTAGTATTCTTTATTTGAAAGAAACTTATGTTTGGTTTGAGTAATAAATTGGAAATCACTTCTCTAAGTACTGATTAAACTTAATATTTCTCCACTATAAAGGATTTCAATCAACTACTCTGGATGAATCAATAACTAAATGACATTGGTGATGAGGTGAAATAGCCAATAGTCATTCACTGTAATGAAAAGACTGTAATTGATCTTATAAAGAATCATGTTCAACATTCTAATATGAAACACATTGAAATCATATATCACTTAATCAAAGAAAAGTGTAGTAAAGAATGATTAAAATGGTTTTTTTTGAACTAATGACAAAGGGGCTGATATACTAACCAAGTTGTTGTCAGCACATGTGTTTGAGAATCATTGGTTTAACCATGATGTTCAAACACCTCCCCGTGAGTGAGGAAGTTATGAGGTTTCCCTTTCCCTAGTTTTTTAACTATTTTAATCTTTTTGTGAATGTGATGCCAGTTTATGGGGGAGATACAATCCATGGGGGTGTTCTTTGGGCTCTACAAGTCAAAATCTCGTTCCTTGGGTTTATTTAAAATGGGGTGTAATGGATAAATTCAATAGTATAGAGAATGGAGAAAGAATAAATAAATGAGGATAATGAAATGTTTCTCTAGTTTTAGAGGATAAACTTCAACGAGTTACAATGGGGGAGAATGAGAGTAAAGAAATCAAATCGGGGTTACGATAAAATCATTGGAGATTACTGAGACATATTTAAATCATTCCATGACATGATAATCCATTTCATTTTTACCCTACTATTTTCTATAATGAGAATTTATCACATATACTTAGAGTGTTTTTGACTATGTTGTTTCTTGCGTATCAGGTTGTGATTGTTGTAGGGTCTTCATTGAATTTATCTATCAATTACCAAAAAATCAAAAGGGTGTATTATTAGAACCAAAGATATTATTTACTAGAAATGTAGTACAGTATTTTTTTGTTTTCAATCCTCATTGGGTTGATCCTGGAGTTTGCAAGAAAGGTGGTCTTCTGTTTGAAGCTGAATGCAATATTGAAGGTTGTGTAGTTTCCTAGTTTTTTTCCAAATTTTTGGGCTTCAAAATTGGGATTTTGTTTTTGATTAAGGAAGGATTTATACATAGGGATGAATGAGTTGTGGAATAGTGAAGGAAATCATTATAGGAAGGGAACCATGTAACCAGAGACAAAAATTGTGCACCATGTCCTATGAATGGTTTGTGGATGATGAAGGGTGCTATACAGACCATATGAAAATTGTTTGCCTAATGGAAAACAGTTCATAGTGAAGGTTTGTGGTTTGTGGGAGGCAAACAGTTCATGATATGGCATTTCATTTATAAAAACGAGGCAAATATCAGGGAAACTGTGAAGGGTGAAATTTTCAGAAATGAGGTGGTGATTTATACTGATTGTGTAGGGGATATAGTTCATGGGAGATACATGGTACATAGTGTGGTGGTGTCGCAATGAAAATATTCTAAATCTTAGGTTAGTGTATTTTTCAGTTTAATTTTCCTATATAAGAAGCACTAATACCTTCATGATAATGGAAGACTAAGAATAATAAAATCCAGGACGAATATGGTGAATATTAGAATGGTTTACAAGAAAACAATACTTCTAGGGAGAATAGGTTATCTATGGGGATTCCACGAGAAGAGAAGTGTTTCACATAAGAGAAATATTTCGTGTAAGAAGAAGTCTACTAAAGTAGTTGGTACACAGAGAAGATTCTATATGCGGACGAAGAACTCGGTTTGTGGTTCTATTTAAATATGTAGAGGAAGTGAGGTGGTATGTTGAGCAAGGTAGTATGAAAAGGAAGGCATTACTTAATATTTTAAGAAAAAGAACTTTTTGAACATAGTTTATGAAGAAGGAACACAGTCGGGGATTGAAGATGATATACACAACGGTGTTACGCGGAGTACTCTGGTATGCGGAGGAAGACATCCAGTTCGTGGGGGATATGTTCAAGATCAAATAATATGTAGAAAATAAGATTTCATATGTAAGGGAAGACAAGATATAAACATGGAATCTATCTACACCATAGGATGCATGATTTAATGCCACCACATTGAAGTGACATTCATGTTGATAAATTGATTTCAGATTTTTCTCAAAGAAGTCTGAAAAGGGAAGTCAACAGAGGTGATCTGAGGGACGTAGTGTATTATCCCTCAAACCTTTTAAAGGTAGTGCCCATTTTATAGAGTGATTGTGATAATCTTTTGTAATCTAGAGCTTATGAAGATTAGTGGAAAATAGTATGACCAAAAACTTATCGGCGTATTCTCTTAAGACATAGCCATTACTATTGAACCAAGTAAAATTGTTGTGTCCTCACTTTTCATGTGATTGTTTGCTTTCTTTGCATTCCTATCAGAGAGGTTTAACAGGTTCCTACCAACATGGGAACAAGATCCATGAGTTTAAAATAAAAAGTTGACACTCTGATTCACCCCACCCATATCAGGGTGTTTCGGGGTCCTTTAGGAACTCCCAAGGTGTCCATTATTCATGAAAGTACCTCTCTTGGGTTATTGAGAACCTTATACCACAGTGTAGATGACTTTATTGATTTTCCATGGCCTTCAAAGAAGAATAAATCATTTTTTTGTATTTGGGGTTTCACAAGACACATGTCTTTCACAAAACCAATACCAAGTGAACCCTGAATTTACCCTAAGGAAGGGTCACTCTATTTCATGAAAATAACTCCTTCCCAATAACCCTAACCTCTATGTGACCTGTACCACCCGCTCTTTTTTCATCCTATTCCACTAAAATTGTGTTCAAAAACACCATAATAACTATTTCATATAATCAGAGGTATGATAAAGCAAGTTTCTTATAGTAATATGCACCCTAATGTTGGGCATACAAATTTTTACACCTCCATGGAAGTTCCAACTCCATTTCCTGCCCATAGGTTCATAAGAAATGGTCATGTAATAACTAGTGATGGAATATTCAAAGGAACTGTGCATCAATCTTGGTAAAAGGTCTTTATTATAAATCTTCTTCTCTTCCTGTCATTCCCCCATCAGGGAGTAATCCCCACAATGTTTATAATAAATGATGTAAAACATCCTAGCTCCACATCCATGTCATGTGATGTTAAAATGAAATGAAATGAACTAATCACATGAAGTAAAAGTTTATCCTTTCCTCTTGTAATGTGCATATGATCCCTCATGTATACCCCATATGGGATGAACACACAACTCCTATCATGTGTGATAAACACATGATTCCCTGTGTGTGATCATCAACGTAAGCCACTATCTCCCCCACCATGGGATAAAACTCTACCCCTAGGGATGAAACTAACACACCTAGGATACTTACATTTATAAAGCCTACACTATCCTTCTTCTTCATTGGATGAGACACTTTCAATAGAAATCTCCCACACATAAGACACTTTCACACTCTCCTAAACTTGGGGTGAAACCCCAAAACCATGGTATCTTCCATGCATAATCCACATACAGTCTACTATATATTGATCCTCTTATATAATTCATATTCCACTTTAAATCCCCACACCGTCCCCTATGAACACACCTTCCATGATACAGGTGTCCTCACTACATGACATATAACTGTATGGACCGGTCCTGTCACATTACCGTAAACTCTGGCATCAAACTACATGGGTTTGGATCCCTATCTCTTAAACAAGAGTACATAGTATTACTATGCTAGGTTCAATACTGACATCATCCTTGTATAAAATCTACCCTTCTAAGGGAAAAACCCCTTAATATGCCTCAATAGTATGTTTGGATCCATCACCACAAGATGTAAAACTTGTGTCTTGATCTATCTCAATAAGGCATTCTGATTTATCTCCACAATATGTAAAACTTATTTCATGATCTATCTCAATAGGATGTTATTATCTATCTTCATTAGACATTATACTTTTTCCTTTATCTACTTAAATAGGTCGTAATGATCCGTCTCCAAAATGTGTTAAACAATTTCCTTAATCCATATCAACAAGACTCTCCAATACATCTCTACAATATTTTAATACCATTCCTCAATCCATCTCAACAACATATTTTTATTTATCCCAACAAGATGATAAACTTGTGCCCAACCAGTCACTACAATATTTTAACTCTGTTTCTATCCCAAAAAGATGTTAAATTCATTAGATGTTTTATAATACATACTCCATTATATAAACATTGGATTCTTGGGGGAAAATTCTTGGAACACTTACACCCCTTGAATCATTTACCCCCTGATCAACATGGGATTCCTTGGGTTCATTACCTACGATGCCTCAAATGATATTCTCTCTAATAAAGATGAATATTATGGTTCCTAATATACCCAGTGTCCAGACATTCTCCGATTTTCCAAACATGAATACTCATCCTTAACAAAGGTTGACTCCCTATCGATAAAAAGAAAAAAAAAATTGTCATCCACTTTGTGGTAGATTGAGAAGCCAGTTCAATTAACATGAATTATTCTATGAGGGAGATGTGAACTATTAAACATTTTCATAGGAGAAATCCTTATAAGGAAGCATCAACATCCCATCATCCCATTTCAATCAATGAATAGAAATTTATGATGAATGTAATGAACATTTTTTACCTTTATAATGTAGGAATGAAGGGAAACCAAACTTGTATGTGATGTGATTATGTCCCTAGAGAAAGAATTGAAAACTGAAAATGTCCAACCTGATGTAAAACTCATATAATTAAACTGTGAGAAGATGATCTTTTTTGGGTATATCCAAATTGAGGCATCACCCATGTGAATCTTGTCTCCTTCATATGTGAGAGGATGAATAACATTGGGTACATGAAGACTATGAATAATCAACAGCTCATCGATAATATTTCCCCCAAGGGACACATTGGGAGACCCCCCCCCATCTAATGTAAATCCACTTTGGGATCCTTTCCCTAAATCTTTATGAAATCTCACATCCCCATAAAGAAAAGGTTGGGGGGATCATATGTCATGAATATAATGACCACTACATTTTTTATAGTATAGTCAAGTACATGCCATGTGTCTCCCTAATCATTTTGAAATTTATATTTTTGATTAAAATACTTTTACCCCTAATCTCATGAATTATATGACAATTGATATTATTCCATACTTGAATTTTTTTTACTGGTATATTTTTTAGACACCTTTTATAGCTCATGATCATCTATGTTTTCCAATATTATATTTCCATAACCATGATGATTATGGATGATTTTTTCATAATATTTTATTTTTATTTTTCTTGAGGGAATCCCAATAATTTTTTGTCTTCTAGAACTTTCCATATTTTACTATCAAAGACATAGGAATTTTGAAAGATTCACTAAAATGACATAGGAATCTACTTGATATTTTACACGCTTTGACCCACTGAGCCCCCCTTATATTTTCTCTATAATGTATCCATTAAAATCCATGAATAAGAATTTTTAGTATTATCTCACAGATTATACCCTTCCCTTCCCATTTCTTGAATTTATTAACAATGATATTCAATCTATGTGTGGGGGATAGATCTATTCATCGTGAGGTTTGTTTGATGGGAAGCGAGTCATTTATTTTACTAAGATTTACATTATGCCTTCATGATTATATGTTTTATATTTCATAGTATCTACATTTATTAAATTTATTTTGATATGGTAATGTATATTTCTTTGGTTTCGATAATGAGTACTCATTTGGTCATTAACTGGTAACCCTCTCTTTTAAGGAGGCCTATAAAAGTTATGAATCATTACTCTAGGTGATTGAGAGTTTTATATTTGACCTACATTCACTATGATGATATAGTGTATGTACTACATGTGTTCCTTGCTTTGGGATTTTATGGGACATTTATTTTATGGGGATTGGGAGCTATTACTCACCAGTTTTTCTGTCCATATAATTTGAGTGAGTTGTGACCCTAAAAAATTGGGAAAAAATTAAAAAATCATTATGACATTTGAATTTTTATATGATTGGGGAAAATAATTGTTTTATGTGGTGGGGATCAACATTGTGTGGTAGATATCTCGATTGACGGTTATCATGTATTTTTTTCAAGATCCAACCCTCCTTTTTCCAAAAATTGTTGAATCATTTTATGACTCGATGTCTTAAACTGTCATTTTCATTTGAACCAAATGTGAAGCCCTCATTATTGGTTAATTCTTTTTATTTTTAATAGTACATGTGCTAAATTCATGGCAAGTGCATGGTAACCATGCATCTGTATGAGAAATAAGCAAAGATTTCATCATATTGTTAGACTGATGAGAGTTATGGAGAGGTAAGTCACATGATTCATAAGTTCATGTTGTCGTTTAGAAAAGAATGTGAGTGTTAGGGAATTTTTTTTTTCAAAATTTAGAGTTTTAAATGAATCAGGAAATTTTTTGGGTAAAACGGATTGAAAAATTTAAAACATGTAATTTTTGATGTTTGGATTTGCCTACGTGTCCACTTTTCTATTGTTTATGATTTTTTTTCAATGAGTGAAAAATTTTATGTTTGGGATATTTTATGTAAATGGATTTTTCTATTATGTTTATTATATTTTAATTCAGTTTTAATTATTTTTCAAACTTCATTTATAATTTTTAGATTTTTTTGTTTTTTAGTATTTTGGATATTTTTATTATTTTTAGTAAATTTATATTTTAATATATGTAATTTAATATTTTTATTATTATATTAATTTTATATATTTTATTTAACACCGTATTATTATTATTAATTTTGCTAATATTATTTATATTTTTTAGTATATATTTTATTTGTCTATATTTTTATTTTATATTAAGTTATTTTATATTTTTATACTATTAATAAAATAGTTTATTTGTTATTATTGTAGTATTTTTGTTAGCAGTAATTTTGTTATCATATTTTAATACAATACATATGCATGAATAAATTAATTTATGTTTCTAACTTCTTAACCATTTTATTATTATTATTTTATATTTAATTTATATAATATTATTTTTTTTCTATTATTTGTTTAATTTTTTCATTTTTATTAGTAGTATTTTAATTATTATTAGTATTTTGATAGTCATTATTATTATCTATACTTATATAATTATATTAGTTTTATTTATTTTTATTATGGAATTTGAATTTTGATTTTTCAACTCTTTGTTTTCAGGATGTAAGAAAACTCCCCCTAGTAGCACCAAGATTCATTCAAAAACCCTTGTGGACTAGTCAGGATCCTTATGATTTCATGTGTGTATCCTCACCAGTTCCCCCTTCCTATCCCCCTCCTCCTCCCCCCTCACCCCCATAATTCTCATTAGCCCCTCCCCCTTCCCCATTTCCCCCACCACTACCCCGACCATTCCCCTCTCCCCTTCCCCTTATGCCCTCTTCACCCTAGATGGAGACCCCTTGTCCAAATAACCTTGCCTACAAAGTCAATCAACCTTACTATGCACTTGTAAAAAAACCAACAGCCTCTGCTCCATCTGTGCATCCCTAATAGTCACCTCTTCTACACATCTCATGCTGACAACACCACTCACATGAGACTCCCTTTTGCGCTCAGTGAACCACCATCACCAATAGCCACACATGACCTCTAACATTTCGGGTGCACATTGGTGGTTCGAGTGTGAGGCCATCGCATGAATATATTCTATTTTCTTCTAGATATTCACTACACGAATAGATACAAGACTGATTTTTTTTATTGATGTATATTCTTTGTGGTTCACATCAATGTTTTGATGATTGAACTGAAATTTTTATTATTTTTTAATCATTAGTGCTGGCATGTGGTGCTCCTTGAGTCGACAAGAATAGAGTGAATTCAATTATTTATTTTTTATCATGTTTATGTTATGGATTCCTAAATTTCATGGTGGTGGTTTTTTTATGAATGTGATCGTAATTGAATTCCTTAATTTATTTCCATTTATTAATTTCTATTTAATTATTTTTTATTCGAGTTTTACTTCATTAATTATATCCATGTTTGAATTTATTTTCATTTAGAACCTACAAACTTTATTTAGTGATCGTTCAGGTGATACCTAATAAGTAATCATGAGAAAAAGACCAGTAGAGAATTTATTTATAAAGAAGTAGATTGATCACATGAGAGAATATTAAATCAAACATGATCCAATTCGGAATAAAAAAATATGATAATTTCAAAATTAATATTTTTTGTGCATTCTACTTCAAATTGGGATGAGTGACACCTAAAAATTAGCCTTATTTGGCCGAACCTAACTTATACAGATACTTCAACATTGTGAGAAAAGTGTTGTGTTATTTAACCACGTTATTTAGTGATACATGGATGTGCAAATTGTTCTTCATGAAATAGGACAAAATGATGGATTTTTTTTGAAATTTATAAGATTGTATAAAATTCTAAAATTTAACAAGATATTATTTTGATTAAATTTAGAATCTGTGATAATTGAATAAATAAATAATCATCCATGGGAATTAAAAAAATTATATTTCATTCACCTGAATGGACATCCCAACTCTAACACCTCCATATCCTCATGTTTCTTTAATACATTAATTTATTTCTCTTGGATGGTTTTAATTAAATTTAAATATTCATTTTTAAATAGTTGTATAGTATTTAGAAGTTTTAGTTTTTTAAAACATTTAATATATAATCAGCCTAAACTTTTTTTAAAGGATATTCCTAGTGTCTAATCACATTCCCTATGTGGTTCAACTATGTTCACTTCTTTGAAAATAGTTTTCAGGTATATAAGTTCAAAAATTGTGCACACTTCGACGTGTGTTCCAAATACCTTTTTGTAAAACTCACATCATAAAGAGGGTAAAAAATTCCCTATTGATAAGACATAAAAGTAAGTTCTAAGGTCATCTATAATAACACATAAATAAGATTCCAAGTAAGAAAAAATTAGTGTCAATTGAATATAGGGACATATAAGAAATTAATTATTCCTAAATAATGATAAAGAGTGATAAGATCATTAATCATAAGAAAGTGAATGATTATGATAATAATAATATCCATAAAACTATAAATATATTATGGGTGAATAAATAATAAATTATTTGGAAATGATTTTCATGGGATAAAATTTTTTTTTCAATATATGTTACATAGATTTATGAAATTAATTTACAATCCAGAGTAAGAAGATATGTAAATATACTCAGTTGATATCATCCCATTTCATAAGAATAGTTTGATCATTTGGTTCTTCTTCATTCAAATTCAAATTCAAATAATATTTTAATGAATGAAAATCCTATATGAATATTAATGCATGAAGTAATAAAATTAATTTTTAACACCTCATAATATCAGTAAAATAATAATAATCTATTTTTTATGTCTTTAAAAATTTAGAAGAAATAAAATGGTTACCACATTGTCAGAGAATATCTAAAATGTATAAACATTTATGTAAAGAAAACTTATATTTTACATGAAAATCTACACCAATTGTTCAACTATGATTTTCCGACATATAAATAACTATATATCCCAAATGACCTCAATATTAAATAGTTAATTATTTTATTCCAAATATATATTTCATTTCAAATTACATGTTAGATTCAATGGTTACATATACAACAATCCAACGAATTATTTTAGAAAATATCTTTGGTCACCTCAAAATCCAAAAAATCCAAAAAAAAGATATGATCCTATAATATATTTCCCAAAATAATTTTAATACATATCCTGAAAAACATTAAAGAAACCAATGTCATATTAACTATGACATCATTTAGGCTTATGTTCAGTGATATACCCTCATTCTCTTTTAGTTGTGGGATCAACCATCCTGGCCTTTCCATATGCAATGGGATATCACCCAGCATATATGTTTTTATTTTTATAAGGATATTTAAAAATACCTGTAATGTTCACAAAAATATGATGAAATTTTCCAAAATAATATTAACAACCAAATTCGTTTTAAACCACTAAAATATTGAATATTACTTCTTTTTTTATAAATTAAAATATTCTTTAATTAATATTGTTACCTTAACTTAAAATATAGTATAAAAAGCAATTTTTTCCAATACCTTTGAACATATTTTCAGAAAATATAAAGTCTCTATTTTTCAAATAATTTTTTTCTCAACCCCACCCAAAAAACACAGTTTATATTTCAATACAAATCTCCCAAAATACTCTTAATTATATTATAATTACATAACACAAAACCTTAAAGTTGTTTTTATGAATTTAAACATATAATAAACATTATACCTATATGCATGAGAACTATTAGATTTAACCCATGTAATCCATGTTTGTCACATTTTCAAGTTCTTCATAATTGTTTCTAAAGAGCCTGTTAAATTTTGAAAACATTTCCCTCAAGATTGTTAAACCATGTGTGTAGTAAGGCCCGTTTTCATGGACTATGTGATCATTAATTTAAATCATAATGAACCCTTTTTAGATTTATTAAAACTAGGTTGAACTATTACAGATCAACATCAACTTGTAGTATCCATACATGGATGCAATTTCATGGAAACCACTTTCTCTAAACATCAACAAAACTACGTGATATATTCTTATACCTAGACTTATATTCATATTATCCCATATGGTTCCCATATAAGTATTATTGTCTAAAAACCCAAAATAACTTGATGCTTATCTAATATTAATTATAGTGACCCAACACTTTTACTAAAATTATTTCATTGATTTTAACATAAAAATCCATTAATAAATAATAATAATAGTAAAGTCCTGGTATATTTAGAAGACATGGTTTATAATACATCACTTTAATTCAAACATAACATATTTATATAAATCTTTTTAATGGGAACCTAATTTTCTCTAATCACCTAAAACATTATGAGTTAGGTTCATGGTTACATTGGACTTGGTATCATAAGATATTAGCATCATTTGACATGAAATCAGAAAAGAGAGGGTTCAGGAGTAAATCCCATCTGATAATAAGATAAATAACATGGTATCATAAGATCATGGAATCATAGAAAGTGTGATATTAATATATAACATGATATTAACATGAGTCAAGGGTAACTTCTTAGGCAATATACCATTGGGTAAAAAGTCACATAATGGATAAGGTTTACTCCCTATTCCAATACATGATGCCTCATGAGACTAAAACATTACCCAATGAATTAGAGTTCTTTTTGGAACTCAAATCATGAAAATTTAAGGATTATCTATTCTATAAATGGAAATCAATCATTAGGAATAAAAATAATATTTACTAATGTAAAAAATTGGTTGTAAAATATTATCTCATAGTGTAACCAAATGAAATTTTATAATAAATGAATTTGATAGATGAAAAAGATGAATTTATTTCCAAATAAAATTAATGGAAAACAATATAGGTATATATGTGAGAAAAAAATACATAATTTAGAAGTAATCCATAACATTACTTTTTTTCATTGATGATTATGAAGTCTTTAAAGGATTTCATAGATTATTTAATGATAAAAATATATTTCTAACTTTGAAATCACTTTCTATTAAATATAATACTTTAAAAGGTATTATAATTTTTTTTATTTAGAATAAACCATTGTAACCTATATTTTAATCTTAAAATTGTGGAGCGGTCATGACGGCGGTTAATTCCATAAATGCGGTATAAGTTAAAATAAACATTTCTTTCACATTTTTGATAAAAGGATTATAAAGATTTATTAATTAGAAAAAAAATGTGATTATAGTAAAAAAACTAGAAATTCAAATAGGGTTAAAAATATATTTAATAAATATTTTCTGTAATTTTAAAATTTTTCTTAAAAATCTTTTTGGACAACACGCGTATGGATGAAAAATGGTTTTTTGACTAAAGAGGGAAATAATATAAGTTGTTTCTAAGTATATTATCACATTAATTTTGAGTACGAATGGGAATAAAATGGTAATATTACATGAAAATGTCATGAATAACCAGATGAGATTAAAATTACGTGGTTTTATAAATTAATAGTCAAATAAATTCTTTCAGTTGATATGTGAGCATGAATAATCTTGATTGAAATGAGATTGAAACATAAACCCTTACCACTTTCAAAACTTTTTAATATTAAATAAAATGAATGAAGTAGATGAAATGAAACAAAAAATATAATAAAGTATGAAGGATTAAGGAATTAATATGTAAAGGGATGTTATATACACGATTAAAAATAAATTAGGTTCTTAAAATACCATGTATCTCAGGGAAAGAAGTTTTAAGATAAAATCATTACCTAAAACCCAAATTTTCATTCGCATTATTTATCTTCATAAGCAATAAAAGTATGTTAATTAAATACTTTCCTTAAAAAAATTAGCTAATATTATTTATCTTATTTTATTTATTATCATGTTATGTTAATTTACTTAGTCACTTATGTTTGTGTTGGACATTTTGAGGATATTTATCTCACCTGTCCAAAATCACTTTGGTAAGTTAAAAAATGTCAAATAGATTATTATTTAATCATATATTGAATAGATATAATAACATAATTATTCTTTTTATAATTAATTTATACTTTTTCAACTAATAATGAATGGTTGTTATGAAAATGAATTAAGTTGTGTTCATAGAGATGGTAGGTCATACATACACATGAGTAAGGTTTATATTTTTTATGTTTTTATGATGGAAGGAAGGTAAGTATTATATTATCTTTCAATATTGACAATTATATCATAAATATCACATTATTTCTTTAAATAAACATAAATATACTAAACATGTGGTGTGGGAAAAAAAATCACACTACTTCCCAAGGTGGTAGTTCACCGTACACATAAACGATGTTATCATTATTCAATGGATGGTAATGTGATAAGGCATATGATATATTCATTTTACCAACATATAAAAATTTGAATAAAATAATATATAAATATTTAATTCATTATCACGAATATCCATGATTTGCGATGATGGAAAATTAATGGCATCACTTCATGAGATGGTAGTCTTCCATACATATAAATGATGGTTGTGTTTCTCATTTGATGCAAGAGAACTTGAAAAATATTATTCCAAATAAAAAATTATATACAAATATATATTAGCAAAAAAATTATATTGTAATTTTTGAGACATAAATTGAGGTTGAAAATAATAAGTAAAAAAAGAAGGAGCTTGGTGAAGATTACTACATTGTCTTAGAAGAACATCCTTTGTATTACTTACAAAGTACCCTAAGGCTGGTATTTTGAGAAGACGAGAAACAATATTGAATGGATCATAATGTTTGGGAGATATTTTGGTATGATTATTTTTATATAAATATGTGAGGGGAGGGGTTCCCTTTTATAATTTGGGAGGATTGGAATATTTGTAAATATGAAAAACTATTCAAAAATGGGAAGTCACACATAAGAAAAGTTCTTGAGAAATTTATAAATATTGAATTTAAGGTGTGATCTGATCGATCAAATAATCCAAATAAAATAATAAACTATTTTTAAACAAGTTATTTCCTTTACCACTAAGGATACTCACTTTTACCATTTTTGTTTTTTCACCAAGATGACTTGTCTTTTGTTGTTTTACTATTAATTGTGACCAAAATAAATTTGAAATTACTAAATAATGTTATTTATATTGATTGGAAATATTTAATCCATTTATAAAAATTTTAGTCAATGATTTTTTAGATTTGAATTTAAAATTAACCCTATAAAACTTTCCAAAATGGTTTTAAATAAAAATGTATTTATCAAGAAATAGATGATCCGATATTAAAATTAATACAAAAATAATAATTATATAATTTTAAATTAATAGAAATAGATCTTTAGTGTATAAAACACATTAAATATTTATGTACAAGTGGCTATTTTAATTAATTGAATTAGATAAACATTAAACATTTAAAAAGAGTTTGTAGAAAATTGTATTTTTATGAATAAAATAAACATAGACCCAAATAATAAAAATTGTTGATTAGTATAAAATTAGTTATATTATTATATATAAAATAGATAACATTTAACTTTATTACAAAATAAAAAAGATAATAAAATGTTAAAATTACTTTACATAAAGAAATGAAATGGTAGTACTGGAAAAATCTAGAATTTTCACTAAGCAAAGAAAAATAAATCATTTTTGAAAAATCACCAATTTTCACCCTATGTTAATCTTTATGTGCTTATTTCAAAAAATATGTTAATTTTATAAAGTAACATTTAGAAAATTTCTATAAATTACCTTTAATATTCTCTTATAGAATGAAATTAAAAACATTTTTGAAGGAAACTAAATTTTTAAAGAATAAAATGTATTTATTAAGAATTAGGCCTTCTTTCATGATAATTTATAAACACATTTATATAAAATTTTAAATTTACATATATTTCAAAACATATTTAAAATATTCATACCCACCAATATAATGGCTTGGTTATAATGGTCATAAATAATAATGGTTTTAGGCTCGTTTTTGTGTGTCATATATGTTATTGAACATAGTTTCTTTCTAGACAATATAATGGTGTTTCACATAAAAATCCTGAGGCTTATTTAATCTGGTTAAAAGTTATAATATTTAATTTTTATGAAAATACTTATTGATATTCGTTCTCTTTCCACTATGGGTGAAATCAATTGGTGGTTCCATCAAAATCATTCTTCTTTGGAGGAATGACTCCATACTAGAACATAATACTTCATTATTACAATGTGGTGGATAAGAGACTGATCTCAGTGATTAATTATTTATTTCTTAACAATAATGGTAGTGAATCCATTTGTTTTATTTATTTTTGATGTTGAAACTTCTACCAATACTTGATTGAACTATTTTCTCACTCTATTGTGATTCCCATCAAGATAACTCTCTCAAGCCTATGCCTCATTCCCAATTTCTATATAGTCTATGATACATAACATTATTACTATTGAGAAAACATGAAGTTAGAGACCTACCTAAAAGATCCAAGATTCCCTAGTTTTGAAGTTGTTAATCTTTGATGGATAGTGAACATGGTTAGTGAATTTTTTAAAATATTTATTTTCATTAATACTCTCTTATTCCAATTGAAATAAGTCTATTTTATTCAATATCAGATTTCTTTATGGAAAAACATTTGTTGAACGATATGAAAAATATGTTCCAAGTGAGTTCTTGATTCAAAATATCCTGAATAGCTAATTCCCACCATTCTAGTACTAGGTCCTCATGTATAAATGATTCTATTTTGACATTTATTTCATCTAGAGTTCCTATCAAGTCAACAATATTAATAATCCTTTATATACAAACTAATTATTGATTGTGTCTGTGATCCTAATGAATCAACAATGGATTTTTATTCATAAATTCTATTTGGTGATTTACCTGATGATAGAATATATTTCTATGTCTCTTATCAATAGTCTGGAAATCATGCACAAAACCCTAGACCAAATCCTAGCTCCTTTATGGTCCTAGAGTAACCACATTTGTAGCTAGTCCCTCTCACTTATTTCTCATTATACTTATTTGTATAATTTTCATTCTACAACCCATAATTTATGTCAATAATATATCATTTTTTACTATTCATATTATCATGGTATATTTTATATGTGAATATCATAATCAAAATATTATAAAATTAAAATAAAATTACCATGTGATAATACATTCAGAGTGGAAGAAATATCCATACTGATGCATGATAACTTATACTCATTCGTCAAACCTGTGATGAGGAGTTGATGTATGTTCATGTGGTGTTTTAGAAAACCTGTGTACCTCAACTAGAGTGTTAAGTTGAATTAAATCTTAAAAATGTTAGAATAGTATTTCAAGGGTATAAATTTATTGAATTAATAATATTATCTCTTTTATAAAATCCTAAATCATGGATCAATAAATAATGATACCATTTATAACACTTCTTTTCAACTATTTTCTATAAGAAGGGGTGTAGGTGTCGCTATCCTTATTTCACATTCCTTGTACACCAATGGCTGTAAATAAATCCCCAGTGTCTCAACATAAGTGACATGGAATAATGGTTAATCCTTAAATGAACACACACATAATATGATACAGATAATTTTAAACCAAGTTTATCATTATAAATGTGGCATTCACCAAAAACCAACCATAATAAAATTGACTAATAAAATAATTATCAATAAAACAGGGAAAAATATAGGAGTAATAGTGGAATGGTAGTAGATAGAAACAAAAAAACAAATCACAAAAATACTCTGGTTAAAATGTGGAACCACTCCTCACCAAGAATTGAATAAACACCATGCTCCAACTCCAACCAAAATGAAAAATACATTAAGGATCACCATTATAAAAGTTATAAATTGGTTCCATTATTATATTGCTGAGAATAAAATTTATATATGCACTAAATTTCATATGGTGGGGTGAATAATCAAACCTATTAAGTAACCATTGATATTTCTCCCACATACCACTAACAACAAAAATGGGTTGCTCATAGGATATAATATATGATGTAAGAAAATTAAATCAGTAACCAAAATTTCAACCTAAAATACATAAAATATTAATAAGTTTCCCCAAAAAAGGTTGAGAAAAAATTGAATTTATTAAAAAATTAAAAACCAATTCATAATTCCTTAATTATTATAATCATCATAATCTCATACAAACATCATTCCAATTTATATATCTCTATTCTCATGAGTGATGATACATCCTCCACTAAGTCGTATCTTGGTGGAAATTTCATCCTTGTGATTTTCTAGATGGAACCGAGAACCAAAAATATTTCATTATATCTTCATATAATGAAATCATGATCCCACACTAACAATATACCTTTTGAGATGAAACACACAATGATTTATTCCAAGAACACGTTTCAAAACATTATTTATTCATAGAAATCACTTTTTAGATAAATTTTACAACTGCATTGAACTCACACCCATAATCCAATTTAAAACCAAAAAATAAGAGTTTAATTTCAAAGAGTTTTAATAGGTAAATAAAATTTTAAAAATACATGGGATATACTTTATAAACCTAAAATCCTTTCAGTTCAAAAAAAAATGGAAAGAGGGAAATACCACCTCCGTCATTCCAATTTTCATGAATGATAAATGATGATTCAAATGGTCAAACGTATTCCATAATTTCCTCCATGAAAACCTCATAAAATATCATTAACACAAATCTTAACCCACATGTTTTGGTATTATAGTACCAATCTATGGTTTCATATAAGACAAACAGTAGAGATCTAAGACATGTAGGAACAACGAGACCCAAAACATTGCTCTCCACATTTGAACCCCATATATTATTTTGAATTAGATTTTTGGAATTTAAAGTGAACCAAATACCATAGAGAGGCATTATAAGTCAATAGAATGAAAAAAGAACCAAATGAGAAGTTACAACTAGCTTCTAGGTAAAGACAGGATGATTCATGTGAATTTATAGCATAAGTTAAAGAATTAAATTGTAAATTCCTTGTGGGTGACATCAAATAAAAAACAAATTGCCTCAAAAATAAATCCCAGAAAATAGTTTATGAGAGAGATATATTTTATGATGTAAACTTCCTCAATAAAAACATCATCCCCATAATCCTTACATCATTAAAATAAGATTTACAATTTAAATTGTTCTTATATAAATTTATAATGTTGTCTCTAGATTATCTCATATTTATTCCCCTAAAAAATTATAACAAGGTATTATAATTATTTCAATCATGAGAAAAGATTATATAAAACAATGATGTACATAACACCAGGGGAGATACAATATTTATAACTGAATTAACAAGTAGGAGTTCAGGAAACCACAGAATAAAAATCCTGACAATGAACTAGATTGATCATTAGAGAAACATTATTGTGTGTCACTATATTTAGAAATATCCAATAGTTATATCATCGATGAAGAACCCCATCAAAGATTATTCCTAGATACATGATCCTAATTGTTTTTTTACTAAATATCCTCCTAAAGAGAGCACTTATACTCTCCCGTATATCCCTCTTCTTTATGTTAACAACACTACGGATTTTCAATAACATGGTTTAAATAAAGTATAATTATATTATATCGATATATTATTTATTTACTTAATTATAATTTATTTCCAAAAATATCTCCCTTCATTAATACATGAATCAAATTTCGGATCTAAATAAACATAATGTTGTTCCTAGGGTCAAATTCACATTCTAAAACCAAAAATGACCTTGACTTCTTTGTGTCGGAGTGGATTCAACAAAAAATGTATTTAGTAAGTGATGGATTGTGCACATGTATTAATAAATTTAATTTTTATAAATATTAATTCCATGTTCTTGGAACACCCATAATGTCTTTCTAACTCTTATTAAAACACACACACACAGAGAGAGATATATATATATATATGTATATATTATCATGAATTAATAATGAAAACCAAGGCATTCACAACAACGACATTTCCTTTGTTCTTCGACCTCATGAATATCAATTTTCTCATATAAATCACTGATACGTCAATGAATTTATATGAATACATGTAAAATCCCACAATAATTTTTCAACATTAAAAAGGGATAGTAGTGAAACTAGGATCAATAGATATAATGACACAAGTCATATGTTTTACTGAAAATATGGTTAAAGTGAATCTTTGCAGTTTAAGAAATTTAAAGGTTAATATATCCTAAAATATGGTTCCACTAAATAATATCATTGTATTCATGAGAAAATGGAAATGAATTGATCTATGTTCAATGATAGGATTTAAAATATTATACCTCATATAGCGAAGAAAAATCCAACATCTATGAGGATTATAAAATTAATTTTTAGGGGTATTAATGAATGTGATATGAATTTTGTTAGATTGTTGAAGAACATGATATTGAAACTTAAATAAAGAGGATTCATTTTGAGATGAATGATTCATTTAATATAGAAATATTATTGGGATTCTGGTTAAAATTTAATGAAGTATTTCTTATGTTCTTACAAAAGTTGAAAATAGAAATATTTTATCTATAGTTTATTCCATCAACATTTTATAATTAAAGTAAGAATAAAATATTGTGGATTTACTAATGAATCAACACATCATCATCATATTCTCTATAGATATAGACCATTGTGGTGAATCATATAAAATCCAAGATATTTCTTGATTTACATTCTATTTAATTTTATGTTATAGGATGTAGATATATTTTATTTCAATAAAATTTGAAAAAATAATCATTATATAAATGAGTAAGGGTCCTTAAAAAAGGAATAAGAAAGGAATCTTGGATCTCCTAACACCTAGATTCACCCCACTTTCAGTATTACCTATGTTAAATAAGTGGTGTCAAAGTTAATATTATTTTTCATTATTTAACTAGAAATATCTAGTTCACAAGTATTATTCAAGATATTAAATCTTCAATTAAGGATTCAATCATTGTTGAAAATCACATTTCTAGTTGGAGAAAATAGTTTCTTATATATTTTGAAATGCATCTAGTTATATATGATTTTATTAAGAATCCTTTTTAAAATAGTGTATAAGATAAATCAATGATATTAGGAAATTGATTAATTAATAAAAATTTGATTCAATGATTTTTTTGAATATGTCATATTCAGGAATATATATAACTATAAATTTTAAAATTATATAAAAATAAAAAATTGAGGATTTATTTCATAAATATCATATATTGGGGAAATAAAACATGGTTGATTTTACTAGTTAAGAATATACACCAGTAAAATATCTAAATATGAAGATTGTTAGGGTGGAATTTAGTTTTTATCGAAAGAATAAATAAAATTAAAAAATGGAATGTATACATGAATATGAATTTTTTTGAGGATGTGAACAAAAATGATTCCACTTGTATATCTGAATTTAACCCTGTAGTGGATTCTCCTTGTAAATTTGATGTTATAGGTTATGCATAACCCGAATGGATGTAAGATGAGGTAGCTATATAATGTGAAGTATTATAATACTATTTCTGTAAAAAAATATGAAACTATATATTAAATAATCATATTCAATTAGTGAAGATTAATGGTTAAAATAATTTTTCACTCCTAACAGATATAGAGGAAACAAATAAGATGGTTATGAAGGAATTAATAGGTATTTATGTGTCCACGAAAAGAGTGTATATGTAAATTAAGGATAAAGGTGATGTGATTGAATCTATTATTCAATAAATAATTGGTTTCGAGAAAAAGGAATAATATTAGGATGCATCATTGAGAAACCTAATATAACGGTATGAAGAGTAGTTGAATAATATATTCAATGGGAATAATTATCACTTTGATAAAATAGTTGAACATCATATACAAAATATCTTAAGGATAATGAATCTTGTGAGAGGCCTTCACAATGTAGTGCAGGATATAATATTTGATCATTCAATTATGGAAACCTCACCAATAGTAAGAGATATTCAAATACGGTCTATGTAAAAAATTAATATGTACCTAATATATCTTTAATATATAGTTCTAAATGAAATATAAAATTTTAGTGCTATGGTTTTGGTATAAATAGACACATTATGACTATCTGTATGCAATATATATGGTTAAAAGGGAGGAGGACCAACTACTACCACATCCCAACATTAATAAAAATATCATGAGGTACATTTTTATCGGAAGATGATATATTTTTTTCTCATATTTAGTCATATTTAAAGGTTCTACTAAAATATATTCGTTACTATCATATGTAAAAAATGAAAATATAAAAGAATATTTACCTTTATCTAATATTTAAAAGACCATTCTCATTGAAAATTTGATGGGAAAAGATATAATGAAAGGTTTCCAAAGTATATAAAAGTATGAAGTAAGTATATTAGTAGTTTATGGATATAATTGAGATATATTCTTATGTGGTTTCATGCATACCACACCAAATCCTCAATAGAAGACTAGTCATGTAGAATTTCAATCATGTACTATTCGTAGTGGAGAGTGTACAGTTTATGTACTAAAATAGGATAAATATATATGTGGTTGATTCTAATGAATGGAATAAATTCAATACATAGAAGAAAAGGGTTGATACATTAAAAAAGTGACTTATACAAGTGGTTCTCATTAAAAAGGGAAACATAAGAGCCCTATAAAGAAGGGTTGGTACGAAATTAACAATAAAAAATCATCTTTAGTTTATTAATGGTAGAACACTCCTATTGTACTATATTTATTTATTTTAAAGATGAAGTGATATTAGATTAAGTTGGATGTAAGATCCATAGAAGATATTCAATTTCATTAATTGAAATAATATTCAATATTAATATGGATGTACATGGAGAAATGATGATATGGAAATGGCTTTAAGGAAAAACCTATCAAACTACTTTTATTAATTCATAACTATGTAAGATTAAAAGCATAGATTCTCTATATATTCTAAAATGAAAAAAACTAATCATCACAAATGATGATTTAGAATGAAACAGGTCATAAAGTTATATTTTTTGTTTCCCCAATGTTTTCATTACATTATTTAATGTTATTTATCATAATAGGTTGAATAAAAAGGTAAAAAAATTAAAAAGTTATAAGAATATCATGTTAAATAAAGTTGAAACATAAATTTTTTTCATTATGATTTTATTATACCATAAATTATAATAATCTAGTTGTGATTAAATCATGCCCAAAAGCTATTAAATAGGATATATAAGTACCAAAAATTGGTTTCTATGAATTAAATAATACCATAATATTTGGTGTCGATATTTTGGGAGAGTTATTAGAGAGAATAAAATAGATTCTGAATATCATTTGAGTAAATAGATACATAATGAATAATTTCAAGGGTTGGTGTTTGAGTGGTATTAGTAATTTTTTACAAAAAAGTTGGAATGAATTTAATATAATAGTGAGATGGCTCACACCCTTTTTAATTGAATCTTATATATTTATATTTTTTGTAAATATTATTGGGATTATAGTATGTTTTATTTTTTGAGTTTTGATTTTACCTATTGAAAATAATTAATAAAATAATGTTTGTGTGTGATATGTAGAGTATGAAGATGTTAACAAGGATAATTCTTTACTTCAATAAGTTCTGAATCAATATGTTTAGAGTGTTTTTTGTTGTTCATTTCCATGTAGTCAAATTCATTTATTGTAATTAATAAAAAATAATACTTCTAAAATGTGAAATTGGATTTTAATGTATCTATAAATGATGGTTTTGGTGATATTCATATTAATAGTATACAATAAAATATAATGGGTCCATAGTTTCTCTAACTATGGGATTCTTAATGGTTGGATAAGAATATTATATCTCTTGTGAGATCTGGAACAAGAATTATGTTGTAAAATATATATTAAAGATGAATAGGTGAACACCAACTAAAACCATAAGGATGGGGGGAAATAATTTTCAAATATTAATTTAAGTTCAACTAAACACTTTTGATTTAATTTATAATGGAAGAGAAAAAAACTTCATGAAATCTATGAAACATCATGAGATGGAATTTTGGGGATCTTTTCATTAAAATCAAAATAAAAATAATATTATGACCATAAAATTTTTTATTGGATTTTTTAATGATATATGTTAAGGTATATTGGATTTAAATTTTTTTTGAAGGAATCAAAGGATAAGTAGTTTGGAGTTATAGTGGGGGAATTCAGTGTATGGAATTTTTTATAATATTTTTTGATGTTATTAGAATGTTCTTGAAGCAAAAATATTTCCATGATGATAGTTAAAAGACAATAAATGGTGTGGTATTATAATTATTCTAGTTTCCTAAATATTTTTGGATATATATATATATATATATATATTTATATGGTCTTTTAATGATGAATGGGTGGGATTTGTGGATTTGGATACATAAAATGTAAAAAATAAACTCATACAAAGACACAAATTTGAAACAACAAACTACCATGAAAGGGAAGTGAGTGATCTTTAATGTGTCTTGTCCAGATTGGCATGAGTCATGGAGTAGAGGGAAACATTATAGAAATTTAAAATCTAAATAAACATTAGAAAAATACATCATGCTGCATAATGTAGCAGTAATTGTCTAAGGTATTGGATGATACCATGGGAATTTAATTAATGGATATCTATTTTCATGAATTAAAAATATGCTTTTTCCAAAAGTTTATTTTTTATATAGGGTTTAACATTTGTGGGAAATATAAATCATTTAAAAAATAAACTATTTTAATGAGTAGTTATGTCTCTTATTTTATTTTACCTTTAAATTTGGGGTTTCTTTATATGATTTCCTAAGATTTCATTTCTTTTTCTTGAATAAGTGGAAATAACCATGCTAATTGGAAAACCCAACAATGGATTCCTTGGTGCCTATGGGATCAATAGATACTATTTTATAAGACACCTTCTAAATCATGAATATATTTTAACTGACTCTCGGTGGTTCTAGATGATTTAGGTTTCATTCACTATAAATTTTATTTCACTAGAAAATTATTATATTTTTGTGAAAATAAAAAAGTTACAATTATAGTTGGTGATGGTTTTGAAATAATGTTACATGTGTGGATAAAAATAATACAGTTATCTAGGATCATTACATAGATATTTCATTCGGAATATTGAATGAATGTTTTATGGATTTTTAGGAGAAATGAAGACCAAATCTTTGATGTAACAAAATTAAGGGGCTGTTAGGAGATAATTGTGTTTTAAATTATCGAACTAGTTTAAGGGATTCAGGAGAAAATAAAATGGATTTTTTTGGGTATTTCAATATGTTTAAAATTGAAATATTTCACGTAGATAATATCAAAGTAACCTATAATTACATTCTTTGTAATTGAAAATAAAATATATCAAGATTGAGTCACAAAGAAACTACATATTCAAAATATGTAAAGGGATCACATGGAAAAGTTTTAGATATTATTAAAGTACAATAATAGATAATATATAGATGATATAATTATTCTATAATTATCTATATGATGATATTGAAAAAAAGAGAGATCATGTACATATTGAGGATAAGTTTTCAATTTTATGTGAATAAGGATAGAGACACGGGTATATGAAGTTATCTAATATCATTGATATTGAAGGAAGAATAACCACGAGAAGAAGAGGTTTATTTTAGACTATTATAATATATTGTTAAAAATATTGAGTGAAGCGGATAGTTCAAGTCTATGAATAATAGTTTTCTATAGGATGATGGATTTTATGTTTTGAGGGAAGAGATATAATCAACCGTAAATATGAGTAATTTATTCCATCTATATTAAATAATGAAAGTTAATACTAGTGTTCATTGTAAATTTATTTGACTTTATAGATGTAACAAGTTTGTTTTTTGCATGATTTATCAAGAAGAGACTCTAAATATTATATAAATATCTTATCCATCAAATAACTAAGGAATTCATTGAAGAATAGGGAGTTCCCCAAGATTTATGGTACTCCCTTCAAAAAATAATCCATAGAAATAATGAGTTATAGTGGATTTATTATTATCGTAATACCATATTGGAATATAATTTATTAACATATACATTATTGGTGAAAAAATAATAATCATGGTGTTATTTAATGATTTAATATCTATATATTAATTTTTAATGTGATGTTTATAAAAATAGAGTTGGTTAAGTTGAATACTTTTTCCTTATAATAAGGGAATAAGGTCTCGAAGAAAAAGTAATAAGAAAAATTTCAAATCTACTAACACCAAAATTCAACACCTCCCCCTTCTCAAGGGTATTGAGTTCCAACGCATACACACATAAAAACACTCTCTCTATATCATATATATATATATATATTATCTTATTTTATATAATGTCACATGAGGATGAAAGGTGTAACTAGACTAAGGGAGGGCTAGAGGTTATGAAGGGAGGTTGTGGCTCAGGGTAGGGGTCAAAGTGATAATAGGGGGTTAGAGTGATGGGAGTTAGTGCAATAGGGGTTAGTGTGAGGTTTTCCATATAGTTGATTGGAAAGTGGGATATAAAAAAGTGAGTCTCAAAAGGTGTAGGCGATGGAAACTAGATGGGTATACATGTGAGGAGGGTTAGTCGTTGATGCATATTACATTTCATGGGGAACGTTGGAAATATATGTGGTCCATGTTGTAAGGTGGATGTTGGACACATGTTGTTTGGGAAAATGGGAGGTAGCTACCACTAGCCCAGATGGGATAAGGGAGTTGGTAGCTAATTGGAAACTATTTATAGACACTATATATAGGATCCGATGGAAGAACCTCATAAACAGGTCCTTAGGTCGAGGGCATGCTGGTTTTCCCGACCCAGTCGTGTTGACACACATGTCTCCCATGATCAACTATTTATGCCACACCATAAAGTTGTAGTCTCATGGTTCTATACTTTTTGTCCAAGCATGGAAACCAAGGTATCCCATCCTGGTCTGTGGATGGGAATGCCTACCGAGTTGACTCCACCAATCCAACCTATACATGTGATGTTCTCATAGTACATGTGGTAACTACATGCCTTTATAGAGAAATATGTGTGGATCTCACATGTGAATCAGGGGCATGTGGCCCTTATTCCAACACACCACGTGGTGTGCCCATAAGACACCAAATGGAATGGTACCCAACTATTTGATTCTTTTGGGGGTTTTCTCCACGTAAGTCATTTTTGGGAAAATAAATAATCTATCCAAATTATTTTTCAATATATACTATATTGAAATATCCAAATTGGAGATCAGATGCCATTATATGTAAAATGAGAATTTTTAGGTTTTAGCTTTGTTGGATTTTCAGTTGGGATAAGGAATGACGTTCAGAGAGTTACCAGGAATGGTACTTCTTAAGAGCTTTTTATGGCAGGTAATGGGTACACCATATCATATACAACGTTTAATACTCCCATGTATACATAGGATATTGGTCCTCTATCTTTAGTGTTGGTACATCAAAATACATGAACTTAGGTAGAGCATGATTCCTCCTCCAGGTCCAATACCTTGTTCCCTAAAACATATTATTTAATAATGATTAGGTCCAAAAAAATAATACTAGTGATGTTATATAGATTTCAAAATTGTTCATTATATATTCTTAAACATTTTATTAATTATATTATGGGTGGGTTGTGATGTGGGGGACATTTTACAAGGTCTCTAACTATCTTTATTAAATTATAACTAAGTATATTTTCTATAAAGGTTTATAAATCCCTTGAATGACATATATCCTTAGTGATGGTGTGCATTTACATATGGTTTTAATAAAAGAATGTGTGATATAGTAAATAGAAATATGAAGTTCACCATTGGCTGATTTATTTACATCAATATGGACAAGGTTCCCTACAACATATTCTATTGACACTATCAAAGAATGGTTTTAAAAAATAATACTGTATGAATATTGATCCTATGGAACCCCATATTTCACATTGACTTATGATTTAATATTAGTGTTTCAACTTCATTATTTTTTGGATTTATGGGTTTTCTAAGAATCTTTTATATCTTGTGAGTTATGAAACTTGATGATTAGAGTTGATATAACTGAGACTTCTCTTTATCCATAATACATATAGTGTTTGACCATATTAGGATCTATTCTTATCATCCCCTAGGTTACAATCTAATAAATGGGTTTTGTAATTGATAGTTTTATTTCATTTTAATTAATAATTTTATGTTATGATATTTAATATGTTTATACTCAAACATGTATATGAAATATAACCACACATGTTTTCTCTGAGAAGAATAAATAGGTTTTGTATGTTTTTTTGGTTGACATAGAGCTGGAGTCTCATATACAGAGATGAAAACCAGTGATTCTTTACGATTAATGGTAGAACCTTATGGTTTATGATTGTTTAGATTAATATGGACAGAGATCCATATAGAACTATGTGCATTGAGTAAGATTTATTCTTAGTCTTATGAATGTCATGTTTAATGGATTTTTAGATGTATAGTAACTTCAATATTTTCCAATATGGGGTTTTACTTCTATTCATTATATATTTAATGAAATATAAATATTTTATTTATTCTTATATATATACTAATAGTGTTAGTAGTTAATTAATTTGGTGGAAAATGAATCAGTTAAAGGACAATATATAACAATTCCTCTCACACACTGTGATATGTCTACTCGATGCTAGTCACCAGACCCCGACTTTTTGTAGACAAGATCAGCATGGAACACTAGTCTTACCACTAGCCATGAAGATGCCTCATTGGGGCAGGTCATCTCATCATGGGTGAATAAAATAATTCACCTTCATATCATCTAACTAAGCCTTTAGCCATTGAATCATTTTTTGATAAATAATGTAACGCATAATGGATATGGGATTCATAGCTCGAATAAGAATGAATGTAAACTTAATCTTAATTTGTTCTGGAATCCATAAAAATTCCACCGGAAATACATGCAGGAGAAGATTAGAAACTTGAGGTATATGAGATAACATGAATCTTAAACTCTAAATTATATGCTAACACTATCACAAACTTCAATGGTTAGCTCCCAATTGAACTTTTGTTATATCCCACACTCATACATGGTTATAAACATCACCCCTTCCAAAAATAAACAATTATCATTAGTGATAGTAATCAATGTGTTTTTAATAAAAATCCAATGGTTTCATTTAGAGTTTTTTAAAAAATATCACATATCTAGAATAAGGAAATACAAAGGGTCCCTACAACCAAAAATAATAACATCTCATTCAAAACATTTCTAAAAACACATTTTGTCACACCCCTAAGGGTTTATCAATGTACCTAACCTAATACAAACACTCTATGGTCAACCTCAAACTATGTGAAAAAATGAAAAAAAAAATATTAAATAGTTTGATATATCCATATCAAAAAAGGTTTAATATAGTGTATATGTTAAAAAATCACGCCTTAAACAATCAATATCCCAACATCATTATCAGTAAGAGTGAGGTCAATGGAATTCATATAGTAATCCCCTTTGCCCAAAAATATTGTAGAATTATTTTCACAGGGGTCCCACTTTGGTGGTCTTGCTATATCTACCCTTAAAAACCATATCAACCTCTATGTTCAAAATGAAAAGAGGGTCCCCAAAAACCCCTTAGTTATGGTAAACTAGATACTGCTCCTAGGAATTGTGTCTAACAAAAACCATTACCACTGGTTGCCTATGAAGATCTCCTAGTATCCCACAGGCAGTGACCCCTATAAAAATATGATCCAAATTATATCATCTTATGATGATGTTTTCATCACACAAAACTAAGAATTTCACAATAATAACACCCCACTAAAGCCTCTACTCAAGGATAATGAAGACAAAACACCACTCTACCAAATCTATTGATTACTACACTAGTATAAGCCCTCAACTCATTTATTTATACTACCAGAAAAACTTCTAATGATCCAATCAGTATAATATAATAACCAAATTATCATTCCATCATTTATTTTCTTCTGAGTTATACATTCTTTGTTATTAGTCATTTAAAATAAATATAGGAAAAACATTCACCAAAAACAGAACTGTATATTTCAATCTATCAAAAAATATTTTAACCCTAAAATCTTTATCCAAAACTAAGGAGGGGAAAAACATAGAATTTCATTGAAGCAATATACATGAACCACAACCAGCATTACCAACTGAGTAAGATAAATTATCTCATGAAATCTATCTTCTATAAATATCTTTCAAAATAATTGATCATTAAATTGAACAAAAATAACTAATTTGAAAAAATGAAATACTATTTTACATGCATTAATGCATCCCAAAAGTATTTTGATTGTCCTCAAAACATATAGGTTATAAATACACCCTCCTCTGATAGATTTTAATGGTGTTTTAAAAAACTTTTATTCAAATACACAAACTATATATTAGAAGATTGGGGTCTACACTCACCAAAATATAGGTTTGGGTGATGAAACATGAACTGACATGTTTTCTCAAACATTAAGCTCCAACATTATCAGCTTCCCTTTCTATAGACTACATAACCTATAGTTAAAAATCTATGATCTACCTATCTTTTATTAAATCTAACATTGTGGTGGGTTTCATAATGATTTATAACAATAAAATAGTATACTCACCCACTGAGAACTCTACTTTATGATTTTGTGGTAATGTATCACTGAAATTTGAAACAAATACCTTAGAACACATTTATAAAGATTCTCAATATCATAATTTTGGGAAATCAATATAACATAAGGCATGACGGTACTCTATACACACAACAATACATAAAGGACACATAAATTAGCCACTCTCTCTAGCCCTATTTACCCTCTCACATGGCCAATATCACATAGGACCCACATGAATGAACTTGAGATAAAAGGAGAAAACTAGAATATGAGTCTTGTTAAGTATCATTCTTCCACCATGTGATATAGGAAAAAACTAGATATGTTTTTCACTAATACAATAAAAAATTGATCTCGGAATCATACATAAAGTAGTCAATACATGTAAATCACAAAAATATATCAGGATCCAAACATGCCAAGAATAATACAAAAACACTTGAATTATGTTTCCCTAATATAATATTATAATCGCATAAGTCGTAAAAAATATGAAATCCACCACATTTAGAAAAGTATCCCTATAATAAAATCATTAAAAAAAGAACATCATTTCCATCCCTAGTAACTCACCCCCCCCCCCTCATATTTGATTCTACTTTTCCAAGGTAAAACATCCATATTAATCCCTAAGAAAATTATATATCATATATTCCATAATCCAATGAGAACAAAACAAAATAAAAAAAACAAGGTTCTAATACCACATAAAAATTCCCATCATCTATTTACCCTTATCCTGATAGTACTAAACAACTATATACATTAGGAGTGCCTCCACATATTATGTTGGGTACTATATAGTGGAAAGTTTTCATTTATCAAAAGGTTATAGACTTTACCCATACTTGAATATAACTATCATACATAGCGGGGGAAATATCAAGAATCACTCATCAAAAAAATAACATTGTATAAAATATATATTATAGTTAAAATATAACATAAATAAAATTTCACCATCATGTTATATGAATATGATTATTTATTAAAGTCATAGGTGTGATACGATCATAAATAGGATAGCCTTTTGGTGAGTCATATAGATCTGAAAAAAATATATTAATTAACCTGGTTATATTTTAAAAATCAATCTGATGTCCTGAATCGGTCCCACCCACATATCTAACCAAGATATCATACTCATCCATTAAGAATCATATTTTTTCTCTTATCTAGACTTATGACCAACAACTCTATAAGAGTACCCACTATACCAAAATAGGGATAAGGTACAACTCAATAGGCCATCCACAATAGATTCCCAAAACAAATCAAATTTATAAATGCATTATAATATAAAGTGATATATAAAAGAAACCAAAAAAAATCATCATCTATCCTTGGGGTTCTTCATGTTGTATGGGTTAATCTATACCAAATTAAGATAAATCTAGAGTTAAGTTTGAAAGTGTCATGCACCTTAAACAAGGGTTAGTGTATAATCCACTCACACATCCCATAAATATCCATAATTATAACACCTTCATTCCACCTATTAAATCATTTACTCTATTATAATTATGCCTATATCAAACCCATAACCATATATAATGTTTCATTAAACCTATCTTGATCCATATTACCGCCCATGTAGCTTGAGTTGGAATTACACAAATCTCCATCTTAAAGGATAATCTTAGAGTAGGCATTTCACCCTACCTAATTTTAAATACTCAATGGTTGACATTTCACCCAACCCATTCTATATAATTCATCCATTTTAAGAATTATAACAAAAAAAATTTACTTCTTCCCTATTTGTAATTACACATAATCCAAATTTCTATCTGACACTATGTTTTCATTGTACACAACACAATCTTATATTAAATCCATCATGAAAGATAAGATTGAGAAATTACATAAATATAAAACTTTTCGAAATTCAAATACAATTAATAAATGATTATTTCAATAACAAAAAATATAGATGTTCTTATTAGATGGAAACACATCCTAATATAGTGAATATGTTCCACATGGTTGGTCTCCACATGCCAAACCATTCCCATCTAATTTAGTTCAACCATCATGTTATCCTATAGGTTAAGTCATTAATTTGTTCAATAAAAGTTAGGTTACTATATGATTTCAAATAATTCAATACACAACCAAATAAACCCATTATGGTTATCATTCTCTTCATTTTCACAGAACTATTTACAAAAGGTGAAGATATTATTCCCCTAACAACTAAGAATATCCCTATAGAAAAATTAATCTTAATTCCATGATGATTAATATATTTAAACCCCATGAAATTTTACTTGGATCTATCCAAGTACGTTCATATATTCATGAATGACTATTAATATGAAATCTCACATAAGTATCATAATAAAAATTATAAAAACAATAGGGTCTACCTACCTTTTATTTTAATAATCCTTCCCATAAAATATCACCAGTTTATTTTTCCTCGACTGGTGTAAATCAAGGAACATGAAAAAATCATTGAAATTATAGAGTAATAGTGATATATAGTAAAATATAATAATAAATTATTCAAATCCACATTAGGAATGATAGAATAAATGTATCTAAACTCCTCTAACATATGAGTCGTTGATTTGGAATGAAATGAAGGTGATCCACGCAAGCGAGAATAAGAATAATAGTGATATGGGAAGGGTTTGAGGATGTGGATAAATATGGGAGAGAGATATGGGTTTCACATTCAATAATATAATACAACTAAATAAATTTATTTATATAATTTAAATAAATGTGTCTAAGAATACATCAGGTAACTGCCAGGCCACCACCATGTACCCGGTGGGCACCGGACACCCACCACTTCGGATCAGGACACTTGGTGAACCCCACAAAAGTAGTCTTTCAATGAAGGGCTCCAATAGGTACCCAATACCATATAATTGTGTACCAAATGAATTATTTCATCATAGAAGATGTTGTAGCACCACCCTTGAATTCTTGAAAAATCCCTATGGGCCCTCACTATGACCCCAAACATTTAATGTATGAAAATTTTTGATCGTATATAAAAAGAAATAATAAAATTAGAATATCAAATTGGATATGGTGAAACACAAGCTGATAGAGTGAATCCTATTTTATAAAGATAGTCACACCCAACTAATCTGAATATCATGTATTTATATATAAATATTTTTATTTAATGATGGAATCTTATTTTTTCTAGAAATGTATGTAAATTGACAAGTGTTGCCCAAAATTTAAACTCATCAGAGTATATGATATTTTATGCATTTTAAATTATCATTATGTGTGAATTATTTCATAAATAAATAATCATAATGACTTAAAACCAATGAAAATCATTTATAAAATGTTCTGTACTGCATGAAATCGGTATCCCATATTGTTTCTCTCTCATGAGACATGATATTGGAATCTCATGCCATTAATGATATCACTATATCATTATTGATAATATTCATCATATAAAATCATAGTTCATGACCTGAAATATATCATACAATAAAAGTTTCATATTTTAGATGATATATAATAATCTTCCACTTGTTCTAAAATCCTATAAAGACTTTAAACAAAACATCATGACCATTTTTTAATTAATTATTCCAACTATTTATTAATCTCTCTTTAACACATTGTATAAAATTCTAATACATAATCTTAGGACTCATGTGTCACCCTATAATACTTTATAGCATTGATATCACATATGAATTTCCTAGTTATTAGATGTACGAAATGAGTAGCCTCTAAAAAACATCAGTGATTCCCATGATATATATTTTTTTGGTGTGATCTCAAAAAAAACACACATATCAAAATATGTGAACATTCACCAAGATATATATTTTATTCATCATATATATACTTATATACTCACTTTATATATGACATTGATTGGTCACTAGGAATGTAACATGTTTATCCTATATAAGTTATCTCATAAATTAATGTTTCTCAGAAATAGACTAACCAGTTTGTATGATTACATATGATTTCATTCATTTAAATAGTATAACACATCACATGTCACTCAAATTGGAAAATAAATGAATTTCCTTTTTCTAATTCACTCAAGGGGCATGATTTCTTTTCTATTCATATATATGGAAAAATATCATCTTGATTAATCTCCAACCAAAAATGGAATTAACAGCACAACTAACAAATCCATGATTAGATAGTCCTTGGGTTTTGTTTACAAATGGTATAAAAGTAGAAGGTTATCATGTTCTTTATCTTTCCAAAATTGGTTAATATAGATTTATAATAATCATATACCCCTATGTATATCAAAAAATATATGAAATTCCTTGATATATACTTCAGTAGGTCATTAGAGATAATAAATTATTACTTATTTATTCACTAAATCTTTTATATATATTTCATAAAAATACTTATATCTAAAAAAATATTCTACACAAACTAATCATAAAATATCATCACAAACCATAACACTCTATTATGATCATTAATTGTTTATAAATAAAGTCGATTATTTTACCGGAATTTAATAATCAACTTCTCATGTTATATAATTATAACACATGTTAATGAATGATAAATAGATTATTATTTTGTTATAAGCCCAGTAACTTACTCATAAATTCATTTTTATTAAAATAAGACCTGAAACTCATGGGGTAAAAAGTGTTAAAGTCTTAAGGCCTCAAAACATAAAATTAGGTTACAACCATACAGTAGAGGTTTCTTAATTTGTTATATAATTTTACTCTCACTAGAGTTCCCTTTACTGGAAAACTTGTTAGCCAAAAAGTTCCCCTCCCTCTAATTATTACTAACATCCATGTTTTTATTGATTATTGACCTTCACTTATTGAGGTAGTATACTAAAAACCATGTGTTTCAAGTGTCCTAATGAATGAATAAATTAAGAATCTTGAATCCATACTCCACCATAGAAATATTGAAGTTCAAGAGCCTTGATTAAGTGATATCAATGTACATTTATCCTATTAAATCAACTAAAATGGGATAGTCTCAAAAAACTAGTACCAAAACCGGATTCACTACTAACTCGAAGTGTTTTCTTTATCCCCATGAAATAAATATTATCACCTAGACATAAAAAAATGAATTATTTCACCCATTTTAAAATAATATATATGATTTATAATTACATGTAGTAGAAATAAACTATATAGGACTAGTAAAGATAAAAGTATTTTATAACAAATGAAGTGGCAGGGGCAGTGAAAAAACTCAAAAGTAAAATTATAAAAACACAGTGGTATAAGACTAACAACAAAAAAAGACACCCAAAAATATAATCAAATAATCCATGTGATATATGGGTAATGTCCCATTATCTGAACACTAGATACCCATACCCAAATGATATGTATCATGACACCTCATTATGTTTCCTTGATCATTTATGTATCAAATAAAAATATAAGTTCTATAGGCTGTTGAAAGGGTGTGTAATTTGTTAGCTAAACATGCATAGTAGGATCATATTATTTTATTCTATATAAAGTAGCTATAAAAAATCCCAATACGCACAATTTAAAATAATACAAGGTATGATAAATGGTTTAATATTTTTATATCAAAATCACCTTTAATAATTCCCCCTTTCAAACTATTTTAAATAGGTAGGGTAAAATATATTCAACGAATGATTTATATAAACCAAAAACAGTTATTAAAATTAAGTACATTAAATAAAAATAGATCAAGTCAAAATAAATGTGGATATATAACACAAACATTAAGTTATAGTAGGGTTAGATGGGTTATCTTACCACAATTTTACAAGTACACACTGAATGTCCCTAGAAACCATGCTTTATGGTCTAGGGATTGGAGGAACACCCCATAAAGTGAACCCTACAAACAGTTAAATCAATTACTAAATCCAAATTCATCTAGGTATTGGAATAGAAGAACGCCCTAGAAAGTGAACACCCTTATAATATCAAAATATGAGTAATACTACTAGACATTCCACATAAGTACCCAAAACTCACATGTGATTCGATTTATCTAATCTTTTAAAATTATCATACACATTCCACAATTAAATTTCAAACACCATTTTTTCATCAAAACATACTTTGAAAACCCTTCAAACAATCGAATTCACAACTCTTTGAAAAACACATTTCTTATACAAAAACTATAAGAATTCCATGTTTTCTCAAAAACCCATTAACACACACAAAACCATCAATCCAAAATCATTCCATATCATTAATAAAAAAAATTATGAAACCAATATCAATTATAGTTCAACCATCATAGGATATAAATGGAACCACACATTTCAAACTCAGGTCATACACTAGCTATCATGGGATGTAGACACCAACAATAGAAGGAATGAAATGTAGATCAATAATGGGGCTAGAAGTGATTAATCAAGAATCCTCTCATGATCACAAATCCATTAAATACATTCAAACACTATTTATAATGAATAGGATCTATAAATAAAAATAACGAATAATGGAACACATTATAATGGATGAAAAAAACAAAAACTCTAGAGATCAAGGCACCAAACAGAGAAATCCACAAGGGGTGGAATCACCTAAAATTTCCTAGGAGAGACCTAGGGTATGAGGCATAGAAGAGAAAACTGAAAAAATAATTATTTAGGAATTTGGTTTATAAAAACCCACATGTTATAAATTATTTATGTTTTAAAACTACTATTCACAGGAAGAATCCCATTAGTTCCATGTATGGAGAAATTGATATCCCCTCCGGTTATATAAATTTGGATCGACCAACTCATGCCATGAATTTGATTCCTGGCCTATACATTTTTCAAACTCTAAATCCTAGTGATATATCAATATCATGGATCATATTCATGGAATGAATGTACCTAGTCTAGGTTCTAAAGGGAAATCAAAAATAAATACCATGGCCTTGAAACCGAAGAAAAATATCTTTAAAAATTAAAAGATATAATAAAATTTTAATAAGATGTTACAATCTCCACACTGTAAAAATATTTTTCCCCATATGTTACATGGAAAAATAATTATCTATAATAAGTTGAGTCCATTATTCCCACTTCAATGAATCTTACTCCCAAGTCTTATTAGAATTTGATTTTCATCTCCACAACACATTCAAAAGTGAAAAAAATATGTACCATAAAATAATTTCACCTAAGAATCAAGGATCTCCAATGGTTTCTGAACAATATAATCATCAGCATCTAGATCAATATCTTCCCAATGTAAAACATGATACGTATTATAATGGTACTTTCTAAGCTAATATATGTTGAAAAATTCAATGATATATATGAACTGAAGTAGTAATTCCAGAAAATAATCAACCTTACCAAGTAGCTCTATGAACTCCAGTGGTAGAACGTATCTCGAAACCAATTTCATGTATTTTTTAAGTCAGCAATGACCCAACTGAGGATAAATTTTCAAGAAAACAAGGTCCCCTATAGAGAACAACAAAGAGATACATTGATCATCCAAATATTATTTTTATTGACTCAGATTTGTAACCAAGATTCAATGTATATATTGAATCCTTATCAATGTATCTACAATGATTCCCACTCCCAAAACATATGCCTCTACCACCACTTTCCATAAAATAGGTAACATATATGGGAAATTATAAAAACCGTCAAGGCTAGTTATTTTGATTGATGATTAGTAACTCTTTTTATATGAAAACTCATACATTCTAATATAATTGTACTATGATCCACCAAAATACAAGGAATATGTGCAGATTATATCCTCCTTGGTCTAAATAGAGAGCTCTTTTTGACCAACCATATGTTGATGGTATGTTTTACTCAACCTAATATATGTCCCTATCACATATTAGAAACCCTTTAAGAACATATATGTAAACCAAGGATCCATATCTATGACACTAATATAATGAACCTCATATAAACTCATGATCTCTAAAACATATATCGTATACATATTTTCAACATTAATGGTGTCCTGGATTGAATAAAATCAGAATATTTCATTTTCTGATCAATAACCCTCATGATGGTGTTCATTTTTCAGTGAATCCATTGTAATAAGATAAAAAATTAAATCGAAACCTCATATTTCTTCCAAAATAATATTGGAAGAGTTTGGTGAAAACAATAAGGCTATCAGTAAACCTCCATTATCTTCTAGAAGATTTAATAGAAAGACACATAATCATCAATGTCGTTCTTCATATCCAAACACTAGAAACAATAACTTTTTTTCATTATGAATCTTCATAGATCCATGGTAAATAGACATTGATGAATGATGGAAATAATGAGACACTAAATTTATTATTTATGATCAGATGAAAAATAACATCCATGAAATGAAAAATACTACAAAGGGAGAGACCAAAAAAATGGTCCCCCACTATATTTTTTTCATTCCACTTGTAACGTCCCAGGTCCGGGTGCCACTCAACGGGTTCCCCGAAACCAGTTGTTCATATGACCTCAAGCACATTTCCCCAAACTCCAGAGGCTACCGACTAGCAGCGAGGTCCTAGGTATAATAGTGGGAAAACTATGCCCTTATTTGTCAAAGTGTAACACAGTGGAGAAAATACAAACATACCAAAAACGGAAGCAGTAAACAATACCTAACAAAAATTGATAACAGTATAGAAGTAAAAGATAACGACATTCATATATATATGATAGTGAAATATGTCTCTAAGTCTAAGAAAGCATCCAAAACATAATACACTACAATCAAATACAATTCGGTAGAATGGAGAAGTACAGTAGAGAAAAAGAAAATAGTGCAGCAGGAACTCAGCAGCATCACAATCCTAAGCTCGAACCCATGCTCTCCTACTCCTCTACAACAATAAGGTACCTGTATAGGATCCCTTGACCTTATCAAAACCTACTACAGTATAATCTGTTTGGGCCCAAATCATGACCCAAACAGGGTGTGAGAAATAAATCCCAGTAGGCAACCACCAAAGGCCTATACCCAACTGTCAGTGAAAATGTGAAACAGCAGTGTGCAAAAATAAAATACAGTAAAATATTAATTAATCACAAGTAACTATCAGTACCAATTTAATTTCCATTTTAATATTTATTTAACAATTCCAATCATGTGCTTTAGCATGGCAGGTATAACCAAAGATAATCACCATAGTGAATATTCTAAAAAATTGTGTCCTCATACATGTAAAACCTTACCCTCAGGTAATCAGAATAAAAACCCTCATGTGATTTCCCTCAGGATAAATGAATATTTCCATTAGTCATACGATATATTTCCCTAAGGCACACTAGTTACAACCCTCAGGCATAAGAAATGTTTCCCTATGACGAATCAGTACCTTGCCCACAGGTGAATCAGAATACTGCCCTAAGGCTAAACAAAACACTCCCATCAGGCTAAAAAACCACTGCCCTCAAGCTAAGAAAGTAACTTGTAAGATCCCAACACATAAGCAAGCAATAAATATTTTTCCTCTCAAGAAAACTCAAAACATGCTTCTAATCATATCATTCCTACGGGTATCCTGGCCATACAGCTAAACACGGGAAACGCACCCACGGGGTGGCCCTGGATTAATGAAACGATCCCAGTCAGAATTTTATATTTATCATTTGATTATCTATATAGTTATATATATCTAAAGAGTCAAGGACATAGCCATACAAAACCCCAAACATGGGTGCATTTCACAACAGTATACAAAAAACACTCAATAGTTGGAAATAAACACTAAACCACTGACCTTGATCTCCTATAATCAATATACGCAAATGGTTCCTACCAAAACACCCAAGAATGGTGTATATCTAGGATAAAATTTCACCCATTCAAACTCAAATAACTCTACATAGGGAAATAATTGGTAATAAAGACGCAATGAGAGGGAAGGGAATACACGCACGGTCCAAACGTGATCATCAGTGAAGGAATCTGAGTTTCGGTGTACGGTTGGTAGCTGCTCCAAGCTCTAGCCTTCTCTCCCGGTGCTCGAACCGTGTCCACTGCCTCATCTACCAAATGAAGAGTTTAATGACCATATTAAGAAAAAAAGCTACATGGGGTTTACTCTCAAATACACGGCGTGTACTTTCCATTTTTAATTGTTCCTATGGCGGTTACTTTTCACCGCCGCACAGTTCATCTGTCGACATGATTACACAGTGTGTATTTCTTAGTACACAGTGTGTACTATCACTCCACTGGAGGCTAATCCCACCAACTTAATTTTCATCTGTCGAATGATTACACAGTGTATAAATACAAAGTACACGATGTGTGGTCAGTTTTTACCACCTTTATCACTGACAGGCCTACACACCCTATGTACTTATCCCACACGGCCGAAGTACACGGCGTGTGGAAATGTACATGGCGTGTACCCACAAAATTTGGGATTTTACCCCATTTTCCTTATTTTCTCAGAAACACTTAAGTAAAATGGAAAAGAAGAAACTCGTACCTCAAGAATAAGAATCGGGTTCTTACACCACTAATCTCATTTTCTTTGTATTAACCATATGGAATATATTTAATGATAGATTATGGTAACTAAGAACTGGTTATAATTATACCTGAATCATCCCCTTGACCATCCAGATGCATCTAAGTGAAGTTCCCCAACTGGTTATACTCCTTCATTGACTCCAAGGCATCTTGTAGTATAACTCTTTGACTGAGAGAATTTGTGATCAAATTCCCCATCCCTAGGCTATATGTGATATTGATGTAATACTTATGGAGGTATTCCATCAAATATTATGGTCTAAGATTCATGTATTTATAAGATAAGATATAACTCAGTCTCTTTTGATAAAAATAGACCATTAACCTCTCTCCAAGAAGATAGTTCCACCAACATTTATGTGCATCATGGAATATGGAATTCTCCAAATCATGAGTGGGGTAATTTTTATCATGAATCTAAAGTTGATGAGATCTCTATACTATAATGTGATCATCCTATATAAGAATACAAACAAAACAATCACTAAAAGAACAATAGTATACAACATAATCCTTACCCAACTCATGAAAGGTTGGAATAGTAGTTGATTTTAGAATTTGCATCATCTCTTAAAATGAAGTCTGTCATTTAGCATCACATGAGAAATTCATAACTTTCTTTATAATATAATAAAATAGTTACTAAATCTTCAAAAAAAGACTTTCTAAATATACCAATAGTATCTAGATAGATCTAGGAATTTCCATTTCACCACATAGTTTATACTTATTCTAATGAGAAGACAGCCTTCACCTTCTCAGGATCAACTCAAATTCCATGATCATAAATCAATTCCATATATAAATGACATCTTTGATCCAAAAACTATATTAAAAATACTTTCAAAAAATTTAGTGCCTTCTGAATATTTCCAAAATAATATTATAATATTATATATACTTAAGGCCAGTTCTCGAATAAATCAGGATATCATCTACCAATTCTATAAGAAAAGAATCAAGATAAAGATGGAATATTCAATTCATCAATGCCCTAAAAACTAAATAATTGTTATTTAGGAAAAAATGAATCACAATGTATTCATTATGGAAATACCTGATCTTGAAAGTGTCATTTGTAAAATCAGACTCCCAAACCCTGAGTTGATGATAAAAAACCATAGTTTGATTTCTGAAAATAACTTCACCCCTTTAACTGATCAAAAAACATACCCTAATTGGAAAAGTGGTACCTATTATTAACCATAACTAGTTTGAACCTCAAATAGTCCACAAAAAATCACAGTGAACCATTAGCCTTCTTGTAAAAGAGCATGGGGAAAACCATGGTGAAAGGCTAGGGTGAACGAAAATTTTCTCAATTGAATGGACTAACTATACCTTGGGTTGATTCATCGCATCAGGTTCCATATTATATTAGCATATGGAAATTAGTTGTGTATCTAGAAGAATATCAATGTAGAGTTATACCTCCCTATTTAGAAGAAAACTAGATAAGTCTTCTAGGAATCCAACATATGAAACTTAAATAACTCTGGATGATCAACGTAATAAGAAATACCATCATACACTACTAAAATAGGAGGCACAAAACTCCATAACTCCAAGTAGAAAGGTCATGCACGACTAGACCTTGGATCCCACTCTCATTGAAACACTCAAGATATCTATTCTAGAATAGAGAATAAAATATTATAATTATAACAACCAGTCTATAAATGGTGATAAACTAACTAATCTATCCCAATGATAACATCAAGAAAATCTAGATTGAGAGCCATGAAATCCCAGAGTATCCCTATTCCAGCTATCAAAATAGAACAATATGAACATCAAGTCCCCTTTTCAATAAGTGTTTCCAACTCCATAACATAGGACATGATCTCCATTGGATTTTTAATAATTCTAACAAAATGGAATGATATAAATGAGTATGAGGTTCCTATATCAAATTGATATTTTTCTATAAAATATGAAACAAAAATATTGGAATGTCTTACAATAGCAAAACCCACACCAACATCCATAAAAATATCATCTATTTCTTTAAGATTCTTTACTCAAGTGTCTTGTGCCCAAATCCCTTTGAACAATGTCGCATTTGAATATGTTTCTGTGTCTTTTGGAGATGAATATCTCTGGCCATAATCTGACATATAAATAGCCTGATAGATCTGCTATATATGGTCTCTGAAACCCAGAGAATTACATATTATCATTTTTGAAATACAATTATGTATGATTTTCTCGAACATTCCACATTTATAGAATGTTTGGGTCACACTGCTAGTTGTTGTTGATAGTGTAGATGGGGCCCACTATTGAGGTCTTCCACCACCACCCTTTAGATAATATTTATTTCCCACTTTTTCCCATTGTGGAACTAAATCATCCATTAGGTGGAAGGGAAAGTCTATAGATCTCAATATTTTCATTGAAATCCATTTTTTCCCTTATCATCCTACCAACTATCTTAGTGTAGGTATGCAGCTTCAATATATAAACATGTAGTAAAAATATTACTTTAAACACTAAAATAATTTATGTTCCTTTAACTAGTCAATCATTAAAACCTATATAGAAAAATTAATCATCTCCACAAATGGTTTGTGTGATCCAACACAAAGAACTCTCCTATATATAAATAAATAATCTCAAGATACATAGCTATCTCCATAGACTCGGGGAAGAACAGATGAAATAATGGAGTCTTAAAACACATTAAATTCAAGCCCATGCACTAATATTCCTTTAAAATCAAATCCCATCACCCCTTTTTGGTCCCTATAATATGAACAACACACCGTTAATCTTGGTAGAATGAGTTGTATCCAAGAATACAAAAACCTGATAGAAATTTTGACTTCAGTCCTTAGCCTCTTGCGGCTAATTTGTACAACTAAAGGAAAGTGGATTCTTTTATATGAACCACCGAACTTGGTCTATGTTTCCCCTAGCTCATGGCCATGCCATAATAGTGGGGTTCTAAACTTTTGGAAATTTCTAGTCTATGGGAGGAATTGAACTATTGACAACCTCAATAAGATTCTAATCTAAATGAGGATTCCTTAGGGGAGAATACCTTACTATAGCCTCCGTTAAAACCTGTGGAAGATATCTCATAGGAATTATAATACACATTAGAATCAGGATAAAATAATCAATCGATGGGAAAATATCTGCCTAAACAAGAAAACCATAAGTATAAACTGAGATTATGATAATATCTCAACAAAGATGACACACATCCCAACATCTCATGGTAACTTGAGGCACACCACAGAAAGAGTTGGCCAGAAAAACACCACAACGTTCATTTTAGGTCTTGAAAATCCAATCCTATATCCAGATACATACCAATACTATGAAATAACCATCCTTGGATACCAATTTATGATGAACATATCGGGATACCCTCCAAAAATTAGTACCCAAACCCAATTCACAATAGACTCAAGGGGCATCCACAATCCCCATGGCCTAGTGACTACCACCTGGGTCTCGAAAAAACAAGAGGGAATGATTTTTTCCAACCTAAAATAGGATAAATTTTATATATATATATATATACATGTTGTGGAAAGAAAAAATATAAAAATAACAAAATAAATATATTCTCTAAACAAATAATTCATTGGGGTATTGATAAAACTCAAAAGTAGAATGATAAAAACACCAAGGTATATGAATAACATACTAAAAGGAAAAATGAAATTGAAATCAACTACTCCATGTGATAAGTTGGGAATGTCCCACTATCTAACCATTAATTACATATATCTAACTAATAAAAACATCATTGCCTCACTATGGTTCCATTATATTCCTACATCATGAAAAAATATAAGGCCTACACAAAATAGAATGGGTGTGTAGGGTGTCACATATAAAATCTCAATAAGATACTTGATATATTTTCCATATCAATTATCTATATAATAGTTCAAATATGAGATAAACAGTTAAATAGTTTTACAGAAAAAGAAAGGTAAATTGATCCCATTTTCCCAGAGATCTAAAACAAATTGGTTCAAAAATTTCATAGATTTTTTTTCCAAACAATAACATTTATAAAATATTGTAATATCAAAGAAAAATAGAAAAAATCCCAATAATAAGGAATAAAACACACCAATTATGAATTATGGGAATGGTAGTTAGGTCACACCTACATCAATATGACAAGTGCACACTAAAAGTCCTTGTAATCTTGAATTCTGGTCTAGAGAACATAGGATAACATCTGAAAGTGAACTCACCTTACATTTTAGTCATTCGATATATCTAAATGCATCCCAATCTTGGAATATAATAACACCCCAGAAAATGAAGTTTATTAATGAATCAAAATATTATCCCCACAGCTACACCATCCACCTATGTTTCAAATAACCCAATGTGTACTATTGGAATATAAATATTTGTGTCATGTGTGTGGTTGATGAAGGGCTTGCTAGTTTGGAGAGAATTCAGGCCATGAAATACAGACAAAATACCTAATGTACTAGACATATGATGGTCCCTTCCATAATAAATCAGTGTGACTCACATAATTCCCAGCCCCATGGATTTTTTATGGTAACCATACCACATTGTCTATCCTTAGTCATGGATCCCCTTTTGCGACCACATAGAGGATTGATGGTAACCTCTGTGCAACATCATTCAGGGTTGTAGAATCCCTTCAAAAAGAAAAAATCCTAATGCTTTATGACATTTTCCCATCATTATGAAACCCTCACTCCTATAATGGATGGTATAATAAATTACTACTTAAGTTTTCCTTTTTAGGGGACATGACATTTCAACTTCTGAGGAATGATCTGAGTTCACGATACTCTAAAGCTCCATGAGTGAAAGTGAATATCGAACTATTGGAACCAGTGATGTTATTTTCTATAAATGGAGTATGGTTTGTGTTTGTTTTCAATCCTCATTGGGTTGATCAAGGATTTTTCAATAAAGGTTGTCTTGTGTTTGAAGCATTAAAAAGGTACTGAAGGTGGTGCAACTTCCCAGTTTTTGCCTATTTTTTGGGCCTCAAAATTGTGAGCTTTATTACAACGGATTTTTTCATAGAATTGTATGAGATGAAGAGTGGTGGTGGGAATCTTCAATATAAGGGAACAGTGTAGCATGGGGCATGAACCACACACCATGTTCCTAGAACAATTTGTGGATGACAAAGGGAGCTACGCGTACCAGATAAAAATGGTTCGTGGAATGGAAAATGGTTTATGGTGATGTTTTCTGGCTTGTTGGATAATTAATGATTGTGATATGTAATTTAATTCATAAAAATTTAGTGAAGTTAGAGAAACCATGAAGGGTTTCGTTTTCGGAAACATGGCGGTGATTTGTGCTGACTTGATATAAGATAGAGTTTATGGGAGATACATGGTACGTGGTGAAGGTGGTGTTGCAATGAAGATTTGGTAAATCTCAGTTTAGTACATTTTTTTATCTATTTTCCTATATAATTAGAACTAATCCCTTCATTAAAATGGGTGACTAAGATTAGTAAAATCCGGGATGAATTCAGTGAACACTTGAAGGGTTCTCCGGAAAACAATCTTGCATGGGAGAAGAGTTCCACAATGAAGATTTTGTGAGAAGAGAAGTGGTCCATAGGGGAGAAATAGTTCATGAAATAGGTATTCATCTAAATGATTTGGTAAATGAATAAAATCCTATACACAGAAGAATTCCTCCGTCTATGGTGGTCTTGTAGTACGCGGAGAATGTGAGGCCATATGCGGAGCAAGGAAGTACGCAAAAATGGTAGTACATGACTCTAGAGGTGAATGATGATTTAGAACATGGTTTGAAAATATGGTACGTGGTCATGAATTAGAGAGATTGTATGAGATGTTTGTACACGGATAACTCCAGTACACGGAGGAAGGAGGCCAGTTCATGGAGAAAAATTCTAAAAGAAATAGTATGTGGAAAACTACATTTCATCTACATAGGAAAACAAGACCTCAAAACAGCTTCTATCTATAGTGTGTGGTGTATGATTTAATGAAAACCCATTAAAATGACCCTCACATTGATAAATATGATTATATTCTTCCCAATGTTGTGAGTAAGGTGGAGTCAACAAAATTGATCTAAGGGACATAGTGTGTTATCCCTGAAACCTTGTAATGGAAATGCACCTGACATAGAGTGATTGTGCTAACCTTTATTAATTCACAACTAGTGAATATTAGTAGGCTTTGGTATGAAAAAAAACTATTTGTGTATTCTCCTTGGATGTAGCCCTTAGTTTTTAGCATGTAAAATTCTTGTGTCCCCACTTTTAAGGTAATGTTTTTCTACACTTTCCCATTAGACAGTTTTAACAGGGTCCTACTAACATGGTAACATGATCAATCGGTTTAGAAAAAAAAATTGGACAACTTGATTCACCCCTCCCCTTACTTGGTGTTTCGGGGTCCTTCAATTGGTATCATAGGGTATAGGATTCTGGGGTTAAATCTTCCCTTCATTTCTATAATATAAAATACATTAAATGTCTAGGGAGAACCCCTCTTTTATGGAAGAAACATTCATATTTGTAAGAATAGGATGAAATCTAATCTATAATCACTTACAATTGAAGTAATGTTTTCTACTACCCAAGGAATATAGGCTACTTGTCCAAGTGGAATTTCTATGAATGATACGTATAGAAAAATTCATGGTGGAGTTTCCAAAGTACAAAATTCCCTCACTACAGCTCATTCTGATCAGATATATCTCAATGTGATGAGCTGTACGATAATAGAGCTTTTTTGGGAAAAATTAGAGAATATTTATGAAGGTTATAGAAAAGTAAATGAGGTTAAACAAAATGTTTTTCCCAACATTTTTGATGATCTAAAGATGCATTCTGATGAAAATTAATATACCTTTTTAAATCAAATTACCAATGTGGTCAGAGAAATATGAGAAATTGTTAAATATATCAAAGACAACGATATTGTAAAAAAACCTTAAAGAGACTTCCACCTATTTATATTGAAAAGGTGTCAGCCCTTGAGGAAAGGGATCCTTCCAAACACTCTCTGGATGATCTGCTGAGGAGTCTGGTGGCATATGAGATGAGATTTAAACTAGTAGATGCAACGAATCGAGTAAGAAAGGAAATGGGATTCAAATCTATGGAAAACATGAAATTTCAAGATATATTATAGATGAAGATAATGCTGAAAAAAAATTCTTTCTCCCATTGCCATGAAATTAAATAAGGGAAAAATGAAATTTGAAGCCACGTTAACTAAGGCTTGTTTTCAATGTGGTGGGGTTGGGAAGATGGCCTCTCTCTGCACAAGAAAGTTCAATGATGAATAAAGTGAAGTTGGAGACATATAGAAGCCCCAAAAAAATTTTCAAAAAGGAATATTTCATGTCTGGTTTGAAACTACACAGAATGTTTTTTCTATAAATATGAAAATGATGATAGTGAATTCTTTGAGGAAGAATAACTATAGTACTAATCTAGAACCCATGTTTCAATGATGTCTATCATTGAAAAATCAGAAAAAAGGGAGATGAATCTAAAAATATTCAGTTGACAACTTATGTCGATTTAAAGTTGCAACTTACGAATTCTTTTGTTAAGCTTGATAATCAATTAAAGATATAAAAAAAGTGGAAAAAAATTGTTTAAGACTCATTAAAATATGTTGATATAGTGGAAAATGAGTTTGATCTACTTGAAGAAGTTGTGAATTAATATTCAACAACGTTTGAAAGGTTAGAGGATATTTTTGAACTAAACCTATGAATTGAAAAACATGCAAAGTTCATTAGTGACCAAACCTTAATATTGAAAGACAAGTAAAAAAATATTTAGGTACATGAATATGAATTTGTTACTCTTATGATTAAACATCAAAGTGAATCAAGTACCAATGAAACAAAGAAGAAAATTTATTTTGGAAAATTCTCAGATGATGAACTGCTAGAGAGAGCTAAGTGTGGTTATGATGGAGCTGACAAGGCTCTAAATAATCAATGATTATCATGCATGGTAAAAGTAATAATTATTTGTGATAATGAATCATCAAATGTTGGATGTTATAATGACAAAAAAAAGACATGAAAAAAGACTAACATATCATAAGGACTCCTGAAGTCCAAAAAATGAAATTCTCAAATATGATAGAAATGAGGACTAAAAATTGTTATTATGTTTCCTGATATATTATAAAGTCAAAATATACACATATGGAATAATAAGGAAGAATAAATATAATTTAAATTATATTTCCACTTATGAAATGTCAATTTTGTGGCTATCTGGGCCATACCGTGTCATATTGTGAAGAGGCAAGGAACTCTTTGTGTGAGGAAGAGAAAAAGTCAATAAATAATAAATAATTTTTATGCTAATTATTATAGATGAAATAGTTTCTATGGATATTGTTTCATTTTTCTTACTTTATCCATAAATCTATTGAATGATGGTATAGTAATGGAAGGAACATATCGTACAGAAACCAGAGAAAAGTCAATACTCGCCAACTAAACTATGGTGTTCTTACGAACAAGTTTTCTCCACTAGAATAAAAATATGAGTATGAATAACCTTATCAAATATAAGATAGTTTTGAAAGTACATCCTTATCCTTCATTCAATCTACCATTTCGTGGAAAGAAAAGATGAAAATTGAAAAATCCAACCTTGCATATGTAGCTCTCAAAGCTACCATGAATAGTTATACATGGTTTCTTGATAGTGGATGTTCATCCCATATGACTGTAAATGTATACTTATTAATGAATATCATGAAAAAGGTTGATGGAAACATGAGGTTTAGTAATGATGGTGCTTTGAAGATCAAAGGTTGTGGAGGTACTAATCTATCCCATTGTGAGCTAAAGAAGACCAAAATTCATTCTGTACAGCATGTGTCACAATCTACAGAGTCTAAGGAAACTCTATAACTCATGACTTGTGTTGAAATTCAATAAAAATTGGTGCACTATAGAAGGAAGAAAAATGAATTATCTTATGAATGGATGTAAAAAAAATGGAAACTTATATCAAATTTATAGTAAAGATAACATTTGTTACAAGAGAGTTGATGAAGGGAAAAAATCATCCCATCAGAGGTTGGGTCTCATCAATCATCAAGAAATGGAAAAATATATAATATAAAGATTTTCATGGATATCCCAATTATGAATTTTGAATGATAGAAGACTTGTGATGAATGAATTTTAGGAATTTTGGTGTGTAGTTCGTATCATTCAAAGTAGAAAAGAGCATCAAATATTATTTATCTCATTCATAAAGATGTTAGTGGTCTAATAAATGATGCTGGAACTTATATAGAAATGTACTTCATCATTTTCATTGATGATTATAGTATAATGGCTTGTGTGATAGTTATACACGAGAAAGTAAAAGTACTTGATAGCAAGAAAACTTATCACCAAAAAGACGATAATGATACCTAATGGACAATCAAAGTTATGCAGTCAAATAATTTAGTGGAATACACATCCATTGAATTTGAAAATTACTTAGAGAAAAATGGGATACAACATGAGGTGTCTATTATGAGGACCCCATGGAAAAATGCAGTTGTTGAGTATTGGAATCCATAGGTGAACAATATGGCAAGAACAATGTTGTTTAAGAGTTTTATCTCTCTCTATTACTGGAAAGAGGTTGTTAAAGCTACTATTTATATTCGAAACAAAACAGGGATATAAATGGGGAAAACCAGGCCATTCTATGAGTTATTGCAATGAAGGATGCCAACATTAAAGTATTTTCATGTTTTTGGAATTAAATACTTTATCCAAAACAAATAAGGATATCTTGGAAAGTATGGTGATGTTGTAGATGAATTAATACTCATAGGATATTAAATGAGTATCAAAGCCTTAAAATGTTTTAATAAATGTATGGGAATATTTTTGGAAAGTAGTGATGTGAAGATCATTGAAGATAAAAAAACAAATTCATTGAGAAATTCGACTACGGATGTGATAGAAGATGAGGAAGAATGTGGAAATGGAATAGATCCAAATATTAAAGTAGATGAAGGCATGAAAAACAATTAAGAGTCACATCATGATGTTGACTTAGAAAAAGAATCAGAAGAGTAAACAATGGCTGAAGAAAATTCATCTAAACCACATAGGGGAAATGAAAGAGTATAAATTGATCAATCCAACATAATTAGGGGTTGTAAAGCCCTCACAAAAACATGGATAATGAGGAATAACGCACAATATGATTTCCTATTAGTTTTGGAACCATCCTCATTTTAAGAAGCTACAAAGGATGAATCATGGGTCAAATCTATGAGTGAAGAGTTGGATAAAATCGATAAGAATAAAACATGGGATCTAGTTATGAGACCTGAAATTAATAATGTGATTTGTGTGAAGTAGATTTACAAAAACAAATTTTATGAGCATGGAAATGTGATTAGAAGTAAGGCATGGAAGGTGTGTAAACACTATTCCCATATTGAACATGTTGATGTTGAAGAGATATTTTCTCTTGTAGCTAGACTAGATTCAATCAGATTATTTCTTTCCATGGAAATTCAAATAGGATACAAAGTTTATCAAATATATTTCATGAAATATTTCTTAAATGGTGTTATTGAAGAAGAAGTCTACATTGAACAACCAATGTGTTTCCTAATTGGTAATGATGAAATGAAGTATTGTAGATTAAATAGGGCTCTCTATGGTCTAAATAAGGAACCAAGAGTATGGTACTCTCAAATTTATTCTTATTTAAGGAATATAGAATTTAGAATAGGAGGGTGGATCACAATCTCAATGAGAAGACTTATTAGAATAATAATTTCATGGTTCATGTGTATGTAGATGATATTAAATTTTTTGGGAGCAGGCAGAGATTTGTGGATGAATTTTCCAAACACGTGAAATCATAATTTGAAAAGACTATGATTGGTGAACTCACATACTTATTAGGTATGTAGGTGACTCAGAGGGAAGAAAGCACTTAAATTTCTCAAGAAAATTATGCAAGAGAGTTTTTGAAGAAATTCAATATGCATGATTCCAAACCAATGTCAACTCTTATTATGGTTGGAATAAAACTGGGAAAGCATAAAGATGGTACAATAGTAGATCCCACAATTTTCAGGAGAATCATTGGAATGTTATTGTACTTGACTATAACATGGACAGATATTATCATTCCAATATTCTTAGTAGCTCACTTTCAAAATTAATCCAGATATAGAAATATGGAAGTAGTAAAAAGAATCATGAGTTACATTACAGGTGCTCATAATTATGGAATATACTTTTCTATAGGAAATGTTAATAACTTTTAGCATTTTATGATATTGATTGGGCAGGAGATGTAGTGGATAGAGAATCTAGAATTGGTGTAGTATTCTTTATTTGAAAGAAATGTGTGTTTTGGTTGAGTAATAAATTGGAAATCACTTCTCTAAGTACTAATTAAACTTAATATTTCTCCGCTATAAAGGATTTCACTCAACTACTCTGGATGAAGAAATAACTAAATGACATTGGTGATGAGATGAAATAGCCAATAGTCATTCACTGTGATGAAAAGAGTGTAATTGATCTTATAAAGAATCACGTTCAGCATTCTCATATGAAACACATTGAAATCATATATCACTTAATCAAATAAAAGTTTAATAAAGAATGATTAAAATGGATCTTGTTGGAACTAATGACAAAGGGGATGACGTACTAACCAAGTTGTTGTCAGCACATGTGTTTCAGAATCATCGGTTTAACCATGATGTTCAAACACCTCCCCATGAGTGAGGAAGTTACGAGGTTTCCCTTTCCCATGTTTTTTAACTGTTTTAATCTTTTTTTGAATGTGATGCAGGTTTATGGGGGAGATACAATCCATTGGGGTGTTCTTTGAGCTCTACAAGTCAAAATCTGGTTCCTTGAGTTTATTTAAAATGGGGTGTAATGGATAAATTGAATAGTATAGAGAATGGAGAAAGAAGAAATAAATGAGGATAATGAAATGTTTCTCTAGTTTTAGAGGATAAACTTCAACGAGTTACAATCGGGGAGAATGAGAATTAAGAAATCAAATCGGGGTTACGAAAAAATCATTGGAGATTACTGAGACATATTTAAATCATTCCATGAAATGATAATCCATTTCATTTTTACCCTACTATTTTCTATAATGAGAATTTATCACATATACTTAGAGTGTTTTTGACTAAGTTGTTTCTTGCGTATCAGGTTTTGATTGTTGCAGGGGATTCATTGAATTTATCTATCAATTACCAAAAAATCAAAAGGGGGTATTATTAGAACCAAGGATATTATTTACTAGAAATGTAGTATAGTATGTTTTTGTTTTCAATCCTCATTGGGTTGATCATGGAGTTTGCAAGAAAGGTGGTCTTCCATTTGAAGTTGAATGCAATATTGAAGGTGCTGTAGTTTCCTAGTTTTTTCCAAATTTTTGGGCTTCAAAATTGGGAGTTTGTTTTTTATTAAGGAAGGATTTATACATAGGAATGAATGAGTTGTGGAATAGTGAAGGAAATCATTATAGGAAGGGAACCATGTAGCCAGAGATAAAAAATTTGCACCGTGTTCTATGAATGGTTTGTGGATGATGAAGGGTGCTACACAGACCGTATGAAAATTTTTTGCCTAATGGAAACCAGTTCACAGTGAAGGTTTGTGGTTTGTGGGAGGCAAACAGTTCATGATATGGCGTTTCATTCATACAAACGAGGCAAAGATCAAGGAAACTGTGATGGGTGTAATTTTTAGAAATGAGGTAGTGATTTATGCTGATTGCGTAGGGGATATAGTTCATGGGAGATACATGGTACATAGTGTGGTGGTGCCACAATGAAAATATTCTAAATCTTAGTTTAGTGTATTTTTCAGTTTAATTTTCCTATATAAGAAGCACTAATACCTTCATGAGAATGGAAGACTAAGACTAATAAAATCCGGGACGAATTTGGTGAATATTAGAATGGTTTATAGAAAAACAATCCTTCTAGGGAGAAGAGGTTATCTATGAGGATTCCATGAGAAGAGAAGTGTTTCACATAGGATAAATAGTTCATGGAAGAAGAAGTCTGCTAAAGTAGTTGGTACACAGAGGAGATTCTATATGCGGAAGAAGAACTTGGTTTTTGGTTCTATTTCAATATGCAGAGGAAGTGAGGTGGTATGTTGAGCAAGGTAGTATGAAAAGGAAGGCATTACTTGAGATTATAAGAAAAAGAACTTTGTCAACATGGTTTATGAAGAAGGAACACAGTCGGGGATTGAAGATGATATACACAGAGGTGTTACGCGGAGTACTCCAGTATGCGGAGGAAGACATCCAGTTCGTGGGGGATATGTTCAAGATCAAATAATATGTAGAAAAGAAGATTTCATATGTAAGGGAAGACAAGATATAAACAGGGAATCTATCTACAGTGTAGGATGCATGATTTAATGCCACCACATTGAAGTGACATTCTTGTTGATAAATTGATTTCAGATTTTTCTCAAAGATGTGTGCAAAGGGAAGTCAACAGAGGCGATCTAAGGGACGCAGTGTATTATCCCTAAAACCTTATAAAGGCAGTGCCAATTTTATAGAGTGATTGTGCTAATCTTTTGTAATCCAGAGCATGTGAAGATTAGTGGAAAATAGTGTGAGCAAAAACTTATCGGCGTATTCTCTTAAGACATAGCCATTACTATTGAACCAAGTAAAATTGTTCTGTCCTCACTTTTCATTTGATTGTTTGTTTTCTTTACATTCCTATCAGAGAGGTTTAACAGGTTCCTTCCAACATGGGAACAAGATCCATGAGTTTAAAATAAAATGTTGACACTCTGATTCACCCCACCCATATCACGGTGTTTCGGGGTCCTTCAGGAACTCCCAAGGTGTCCATCATTCATGAAAGTACCTCTCCTGGGTTCTTGAGAACCTTATACCACAATGTAGATGACTTTATTGATTGTCCATGGCCTTCAAAGAAGAATAAATCCCTTTGTTTTATTTGGGGTTTCACAAGGCACATGTCTTTCACAAAACCAATACCAAGTGAACCCTGAATTTACCCTAAGGAAGGGTCACTCTATTTCATGAAAATAACTCCTTCCCAATAACCCTAACCTCTATGTGACCAGTACCACCCACTCATTTTTCATCCTAATCCACTAAAATTGTGGTCAACAACACCATAATAACTATTTCATATAATCAGAGGTATCATAAAGCAAGTTTCTTATAGTAATATGCACCCTAATGTTGGCCATAAATTTTTTTACACCTCCATGGAAGTTCCAACTCCATTTCCTACACATAGGTTCGTAAGAAATGGTCATTTATTCACTAGTGGTGGAATATTCAATGGAAATGTGCATCAATCTTGGTAAAAGGTCCTTATTCTAAATCTTCTTCTCTTCCTGGCATTCCCCCATCGGGGAGTAATCCCCATAATGTTTATAATACATGATGTAAAACATCCTAGCTCCACATTCACGTCATGTGATGTTAAAATGAAATGAAATGACCTCATCACATGACGTAAAATTTTACCCTTTCCTCTTGTAATGTGCATAGGATCCCCCATGTATACCCCATATGGGATGAACACACAACTCACATCATGTGTGATAAACACATGATTCCCCATGTGTGATCATCAAGGTAAGCCACCATCTCCCCCACCATGGGATAAAACTCTACCCCTATGGATGAAACTAACACACCTAGGATGCTTACATTTATAAACCCTACACTATCCTTCTTCTTCATTGGATGAGACACTTGCAATAGAAATCTCTCACACATAAGACACTTTCACTCTCTCCCAAACTTGGGGTGAAACCCCAAAACCATGGTATCTTGCATGCATAATCCACATACAGTCTATTATATATTGATCCTCTTATATAAGTCATATTCCACTTTAAATCCCCACATTGTCCCCTATGAACACACCTTCCATGATACAGGTGTCCTCACTGTATGACATATAACTGTATGGACCGGTCTTGTCACGTTACTGTAAACACTCGCATCAAACTACATTGGTTTGGATCCCTATCTCTTAAACAATAGTATATAGGATTACTACGTTAGGTTCAATACTGACATCATCCTTGTGTAAAATCTACCCTTCTAATGGAAAACCCCTTAATATGTCTCAATAGTATTACTACGGGAAAAATGGATAATAGCGACGGGTTATTTGCGACGGGAATAATTCCCGTCGCAAATACCTTATGGAAAGGCTTATTTGCAACAGGAAACTATTCCCGTGGCAAATAACCCGTTATTTGCGACCGGATTCTTTTACCCGTCGCAAATGGTTTGGTGGGAAATGCACGCGAAACCACGTGAAGTTTATTTACGACGGGGTTAGAGCCCCCGTCGCAAATAACCGGCGGCGGTTAAAGATTATTTGCGACAAGACTGCAGTCTTGTTGCAAATCTTCCGGCGGTAGGGGTTATTTGCAACGGCTCCCGTCGCAAATAACCGTTTTAATGCCGCCCAAAATTAAATGAGGCCGGGGTTATTTGCGACGGGCCTCGTCGCAAATAACCCCCTTGAAATTAATCTAACCTATAAATACTGCCAACTGTTACAGTTTTTTTCACTCTGAACTTCTTACGACGATCAGTTGTAAAAAAAAATTCCGATTTCGAGAAGTCAATTGGTGGTGTTCTACAACTACAGCGGCTCGACATTGACATCAAGTTTAAGGTTTTTATCCGAATATTAATTTAATATTTATTTTATTTATTTTATTTATTTATTTTAAATTTTTATAATTTTTTTTCGGATTCTTAATTAGAAATAATTATGAATAACTATTAATAATTAACAGTAATTAGAGACAATTAAACACTTATTAATTTAAAATAGTTAGCTGTAATTACAATTAATTAGCAGTAATTATGAAAAATTAAAATTAATTTGAATTAATTAATAATAATTAGAAATAATTAACATTAATTAGTAATAATTAAAAATAATTACCAATAATTATCAATAATTACCATTAATTAGTAATAATTAGTAATAATTATCAATATTTACTGATATTTACCAATAATTGTCAATAATTGTCAATATTTTTCAATAATTACCAATATTTACAAATAATTGCCAATAATTGTCAATATTTACCAATAATTAGGAATAATTACCAATAATTAGGAATAATTACCAATAATTATGAATAATTACCAATAATTAGGAATAATTACCAACAATTAGGAATAATTACCAATAATTAGGAATAATTATCAATAATTATGAATAATTACCAATAATTACCAATAATTACCAATAATTAGTAATAATTAACAATAATTACCAATAATTAGTAATAATTAACAATAATTAGTAATAATTAATAATAATTAGTAATAATTTATTATAATTAGTAATAATTAACAATAATTAGTAATAATTAGTAATAATTACCAATAATTTCCAATAGTTGTCAATATTTACCAATAATTCACAATACTTGTCAATATTTACCAATAATTAGGAATAATTACCTATAATTAGGAATAATTAAGAATAATTACCAATAATTAGGAATAATTACCAATAATTAGGATTAATTACCAATAATTAGGAATAATTACCAATAATTAGGAATAATTACTAATAATTAGGAATAATTACCAATACTTAAAAATTATTACCAATAATTAGTAATAATTAACAATAATTACCAATAATTAGGAATAATTACCAATAATTAGGAATAATTACCAATAATTAGGAATAATTAGCAATAATTACCAACAATTACCAATAATTAGTAATAATTACCAATAATTACCAATATTTACCAATATTTACAAATATTTACCAATAATTACCAATATTTACCAATAATTAAAAATAATTACCAATAATTAGGAATAATTACAAAAAATTAGGAATAATAACATTATTACATTATTAGTATATTTTATTATTAATATTAAAATAATATAATTTTCTATATTATATACAATTCTCCTTTCAACTGTGTGTTTTCTATCTGCACAAGTAATATTTTCATTCTTTTTCAAAATTATCAACCTACTCACCAATGGAGAGGTGAAAGTGAATGGAAATATTACATGTGGAGACAGAATTTTAAACACACAGATGAAAGTAGAATTGTATATAATATAGAAAATTATATTATTTTAATACTAATAATAAAATATACTAATAATGTAATAATGTTAATATTATATAATTAATATTTATGAAAAAATAATATTAGTATTATTAAAATAATAAAAAATTATATAATATTAAAATTATCAATATTTGTAACAGGTTTTGCTTTATTCTTAACATGTCCAATTCTTAAAGAGTCAATTTTTTGGTCTATCCCAATAAAAAGTTTGCATCAGTCGTGTCTGATGTACACTCTATAATTATCCTTGCTTGAGTGTTTATTCTAACAAATTATTCAAAACCTGTATTGATTTTATATTTTATAGAAAAATATGGAACAACGAGGTCATCAACAGTCATTATTAGATGACCGTATATGGATAAATCAACGTAGAAATCCAAATGGTTCTGGTTTAAATCCAGTATATATAGAGGGTCTGGAGACTTTTTTATCATTTGTGGCATCAAATCCAGAATTTGTTTTAGAAGGAACAATAAGATTCCCTTGTAGAAAATGTGCATTGAGAACGTTTGACACATTTGACAAAGTGTGGGAACATCTCTTGCGTTTTGGTTTTCAACCAGATTATGTTTTTTGGTATCCACGCGGTGAATGCAGTTCCAGAGTAGGTGACACCAACTTGATTCCGGATCCATCCTGGTTTCATGATTTAGTACATGATGTTGCAGGTTCATATGTTCAATATACAGAAACTCTTGCTGATATAACTTCAAATCCTGAGTTGGCACCATCTGAATTTTATGAGTTTTTGTGGTCTGCTGAGGATGCATTATATCCTGGCTGCAAGATGAGCAAATTATAAGAAGTTTCAAAATTTATGGCTATCAGATCAGATAACGGAATGTCAAACACCTGTTTTGACCAGATATTTTCTTTACTTAAAACACTGTTACCCGAAGGAAATGTTTTTCGTGAAATTTACAATGAGAGTAAGAGGCAGGTTCGAAATTTCGGTCTTACTTGTCAGAAGATTCATGCATGTTCAAATGACTGTATTTTATATTCTCGGGAAAATGAGTCGTTGGATAGTTGTCCCACATGTGGGCAACTGAGATATAAAGAAGAGCAACATGGGAAGTCTGGTTTGATTCCTATAAAACAGTTGAGATATTTTCCTCTTACATCTAGACTACAGCGTTTATTCATGTCTAAGAAATACAGCGACAATGATGTCATGGCATAAAGAAAACAGGAGTATCCATTTTTGATGACTCCTGTAGAGCGCACCAACCACAGTACATTTCATACCATGTATGGGATGGATTATGTGCGCACTGGTTGAGTGATGCCTTTCAGAGGAGATCATCGGTGGGGAGGAAGAATCAGGGGAGACAAGAGGTGACTCATCGAGCTGGGAGTCGTACTTTCAGTACTCATATACAGCATCTGGTACGCACATTATTTATAAATATTTTATATAACTATAAATATTAACAGTTTATTTTTTAATCTTATAGGCTGTCGAGAACCCCGATATTACGGAGTACGACGTATATCGGAGGATGTATAGTGATCCTACTACTGGGGAGCTTAGATGTGATCGTCAGCGACACATCGTGGTCCGTATTATTTGTTTTCATGTTTAAAAATTAACTGCATATAATATATTCACAATTTTAATTTTAAATTGCAACTACAGGGGTCATATGAGGTCGCAGCGTCACAGACCCAGCCTGAGAGTCAGGCTGAGTCATCAGATCAGACCAGTGGTCGTCAGTTTGATGAGGCGGCATGGATGTAGGCCACCCATTATGCCTTCGAGAAGGGCCGGGTCGTTGGTATCAGCTCTTGACTGACTCCCGGAGATTATTATGGCAGTGCTGCGATGTCGGCGTCCAGCTCGAGAGGAGATCGTGCATCTTTTTCTGCTACACAGTATGAGGATCAGTTGCGATCTCATATTGTACTGATAGAGAGTCTCCAACAGGAGCAGGAGGAGATGCGCCAGCAGCAGCAGCAGCATGAGGAGGAGCGTCGGTGCCAGCAGCAGCTGTATGAGGAGCAGATGAGTCGGTGGCAGCAGCACCAGCAGGAGCAGATGGAGTACATGGTCAGACTCACTGGTGCTTTAGGGATGGAGTTTCCTCCACTAGCATCTGTCGATCCCCCCTCTCCGTCTTCCCCCTCCTTCAGATTAGAGTTTGTTTTTATGTTATAAAGTTTGTTAAATCAAAATATGAATTTTTTTCTATTCGTAGTTTCTGTCTCATTATAAAATAGAAATAATATTATATTTTGAAATAACAATATTAATACGAATAATAATATTATTTATATTTTATAATATTAAATTATATATATATATTAAAATTTTATAATATTATAATTTAATTATATTTTTTTGTAATATTTGAATTATTTTAATATTTGAATGTATTATAATTTTATTATTATTATATTAATTAAAATAACTTATTAATATTTATTTTATTTATGAATTATAATTCCAATATTATTATATTAATTAAAATCATTTATTAATATTTTATTATTTTTTATTATTGAATTATAATTCTATTATTATTATATTAATTAAAATAATTTATTAATAATTTATTATTTTTATTTTTGAATTATAATTCTATTATTATATAAATTAAAATCATTTATTAATATTTTTTTATTTTTTATTTTTTAATTATAATTGGATAATTATTATATCAATTAAAATAATTTATTACTATTTTTTTAATATTATTTGCGACGGGTGCTATGCCCGTCGCAAATAGTATTATTATTATATTAATTATAATAAATTAGTAATATATTTTTTTTATTTTTTTTAAAAAAATATTTGCGACGGGTCGTCGCAAATAAGTTTTTTAAAAAGATTTTTAAATATAACGACTAATATTTGCAACGTTAAATATTCCCGTCACAAATACTACTTTTAGCGATGGGACCGTCGCAAATAATTGTTATTGTGACGCCATTTTCCACAACGGGCTATTAGCGACGAACCCCCGTCGCAAAAGCACATTAGCGACGGGATCCCGACGCAAATGGCTCGTCGCAAATATCCTTATTTCCGGTAGTGTATGTTCAGATCCATCACCACAAGATGTAAAACTTGTGTCTTGATCCATCTCAATAGGGCATTCTGATTTATCTCCACAGTATGTCAAACTTATTTCAGGATCTATCTCAATAGGATGTTATGATCTATCTCTATTAGACATTATACTTTTTCCTTTATCTACTTAAATAGGTCGTAAGGATCCGTCTCCAAAATGTGTTAAACAATTTCCTTAATCCATCTCAACAAGACTCTCCAATACATCTCTACAAGATTTTAATACCATTCCTCAATCCATCTCAACAACATGTTTTGATTTATCCGAACAAGATGATAAACTTGTGCCCAACTAGTCACTACAATATTTTAACTCTATTTCTATCCCAAAAAGATGTTAAAATCATTAGATGTTCTATAATACATACTCCATTATATAAACATGGGATTCTTGAGGAAAAATTCTTGGAACACTTACACCCCTAGAATCATTTACCCTATGATCGGTATGGGATTCATTGGGTTCATTACCTAAGATTCCTCAAATGATATTCTCTCTAATAAAGATGAATTTTATGGTTCCTAATATACCCAGTGTCCAGACATTCCCCGATTTTCCAAAAATGAATACTCATCCTTAACAAAGGTTGACTCCCTATCGATAAAAAGAAAAAAAATTAATTTTCATCCACTTTTTGATAGATTGAGAAGCCAGTTCAATTAACATGAATTATTCTATGCGGGATATGTGAACAATTAAACATTTTTTAAGGAGAAATCCATATAAGGACACATCAACATCCCATCATCCCATTTCAATCAATGAATAGAAATTTATGATGAATGTAATGAATGTTTTTCTACCTTTATAAAGTAGGAATGAAGGGGAAAAAACTTGTATTTGATGTGATTATGGCCCTAGAGAAAGAATTGAAAACTGAAAATGGTCAACCTGATGTAAAACTCATATAATTAAACTGTGAGCAGATGAATTTTTTGGGTATATCCAAATTGAGGCATCACCCATGTGAATATTGTCTCCTTCATATGTGCGAGGATGAATAACATTGGGTACATGAAGACTATGAATAATCAAAATCTCATCGACAATATTTCCCCCAAGGGCCACATTGGGGGAATCCCCCCCCCCCCATCTAATGTAAATCCACTTTGGGATCTTCTCCCTAAATCTTTATGAAATCTCACATCCCCATAATAAAAAGGTTTGGGGGATCATAAGTCATGAATATAATGACCACTACTTTGGAAAACCCTAAGATGTCTCTCACCAGGCAGATCTAGTACCATTACCAACATATCCCATAGGTCAATGAGTGGGTTGAATTTTCCCTACTCCATAGACCACAAACTAGAACATCCATCGCAAGAATCAAGATAAAACCCAATGAAATTATTAAAAGGATGACTTTTTTGTTGCTCCTTTGGACCCTATAGTTGCTCGTGTATACCACTTGATCCCTGTAGAAGGTGAAAAGGTTACAATTTTTCCCTCCTAGGACCAATAACCCATCTGCCTCTTAGGCAGGTCTGTCTAACCATCTCAGTTGCTGGCACAACCGAAAACTATTACATGACAGTCCTTAATGTAGAGAATCAGTGTGGAGGTCCTCCCCACACCACCATAATATAAAATAGAGGTACTCCCCATTCCATCATCAACTAGTGTAGAGTTTGTCTGTGCAGATATATTAACCAACATGTAGATCCCCTATGTGTCTTCATCAATCATCATGAATCTCCCCCTACAAAACCATCATCTAGAATAGAGCTCCTCCATATCCCACCACCAGTTAGTATAGAGGACCTCCCCATGCCACAATCAACATATGAAGAGGTCATCCCCATGCTACCATCAACCAGACAAAAGATCCTCTCTATGATGGGAGGAGGGATCTCACAGTACCACCCAAGTAATGTCATCCTAGGGAAGGTTGATCATCCCTTGGGTTTGGTTTCTCAAGCCTAGTCTCGTGAGCACAAAAATTGGGAGTATGTTGATTATATCCCTAGTCTAGTTTCTCCATGATAGGATAATCAACACCATCACTGGGGGTTGGTTGATAATATCCCTACTAATGATTCAACACAATCACTGGGTGATGTTCAATCATATCCCCTCTCAAATAGAAATATATTGTTAGATTCCACTCTAATAGGAATCCAAATTTTATGGGCACCATTGCCCAAACATTCTAGTGAGATAGGAATCCACATCTTCTGGATTCCCATGGCCTAATATTCCACCATGATAGGGATCCATATTTCTTATGTTCTCCTTCCCTAACATTCTTGAAAAATTAGAATATGAAAACCCTTGGTTACTTTTACCTAACAATCTAGTGATATGTGGTCTCATTTTTCATGGGAATCATCACCACGTCGAGTCAATGATCCAGGCTTCAATGCCTCTTGAGAACCATCCCCCTACCGAGCTAACAGTCATGGATTTCACATCATCTGAGCACCATCAACCCATTGAATGGTGATATAGGCTTCTATGGCTCTTGGGTTCCACCAACCAATCAAACTAATGATCAATGATTCCATGCCTCTTAAGTGACATTTCCCCATCGATCCAATGACCCATGTTTCTGTGAATCTCTTGTGTCATCACCTCATCGATCGATTGATCCGGGATTCCACACCTCCTAGGCATAACCACCTCACTAATGAAAAGATCCATGATTCTAGGCCTCCAGGGAACCACTACCATATCAAGATTATCATATGGGATTCCACGCCACTCAGGCACCATCTCCACATCAATCTAATATTCTAAGATTCAATGCATTTCATGATCCACGAACCAAAAAAAACTAATAATCTACGATTCCATATCGCCAGGGTTCCATCACCCCATTATTATGACGATATAGGTATCCAAAGCTTTTTGGTTCCCTCACCCCATGAATTCAAAAAATTTATAAACTGAAGTTCATCTTTCTCTGATAGATCAGTGTCCCATACCCCCTTATGGAACACTATGTTGTCCAAACCACTACATGGGAAGGATTTCTTATTTGGCTAGCATCAAGACCCCAACCATATATCAAAAATATCATATTGAAATTATGTACATCTTGTCCCATAAACAACCATAATAGAGGTACTCCTCATGATAAACAGTAAACCGCATAGGTCCTCCCATGTGTCCCTAAGATAAGTCCATAGAAATATTCTCATAATATAGCCCATCTACCTCTTTTAGAACGTCCCCATATATGTTGGATGCATTTTAGGGTAATATTGTTATAGGATACCCATGTTCCTTAAGGATCCAAAACCATTTAGATAGTGTAAAGATAAGCATGCCTCTACCACCATAATCCTTAGGGACATTTCATTGGAAAAAAACGAAGGGCCTTATTTTGGAGTATCTAACACAAGAATTTTTTTGAGTCTTGGTTTAGCCTAGTGTGGAATCTCCCCAATTGGGGGGCACAATGTGGTGGATAAATCCCTAATAATCTTACTTTCATGATGTTAAAATTGAAAACAACAATATTATTAGTTGTATGATGTTAAAATATGTGATAACATTTTGTTAACATGACATTGAACTGTACATATTTTTTGTCAAATATATGGGACCCTAAACCGTAAAATTCATGTATAAAGATATGTGACCATAAAAAAACAGAAACTATGAATCCTATTCTAATAATGTAAAAATACCTGGTAAAATCCAAGTATCATGATGTAATACAATATACTTTATCCTTTTTGCATGATTTAAAACCACATAGTATCATTGGTTCTTTTACACAACCTAAATAGGTACCTACATCATCCTTGTTACATGATGATAAACTTTGTATCATCACTGTTCAATGCATCGAGGCCATAACCTGTATACAATTTTTACATGCTCCATGACCTTAAACTACTTGTAGTTCCATAATATGAGTTGTATGAAATTAAGCTAAAAATCCTAATATCTTCATCACATGATGTTAAAATACATCCTTACCATATATGGAGAACACAGGATACCTCATGTGGTGATCATGAGATGACTCCACATCCCCACCACATTATTTATAACGATATTATTCCATGAAATCTTTTATGATAGAGTGCTCCACATTCGTTGTAAGTCTACTACCATGCCATATTCGATAACAGTGTATAGACTGATTCAAAATTTCATGGGATATGTTGAGTTTCCCAATTCTAATTTCCTAGGTCAATCACGATCATTAGCCTACATCAAGTCCCCTATCCTTGAGAATGGGTTCAACTCTGAATTTTATATATTCCCCCATTGATGTGTCAAATGTGTTGTGGCATGGATCCAAGAGTGTGGGCTTCCACATGGACATCCCCCCAATTCATTCCCACACACAGAGTCATCATGGATTTGAATCTTCGCCTTAAAGTTCTAAAGGTACCAATAATGGTGATTATTCATAGAAAAAATGTCTCACCAACTATCCTGGGTGAATGCCCTGAAGGATCCATAGTGACATACAATGGTTCCTGTGTTTCAAGCATGTTCAATAGTCGGTCATGTATATTTCCTCCCCATTACCGGATAGATATGTTGTGGATCCTATGTTTCAAATGTTTCCAATTGTGATCCATATCCATCAGTCACCCATTTGTGGTCCAGATTTTAAAATACAAGATTTAACTCTTTCCACCATTCTATGATTTGGTGTAGTTCCAACACAAATTATGTCACCCATTAGTGAATCCATGCACATAGAGTATGTAGGTCAGTTTCTTTGAGACATTCTCAACCTAGCATATCATTACCAATGTTTTTTACTACCATGTGTTAGGGATATCCCCTCACCCCTCCCTGTTACCCACACTGAGACACATTTTACTCATGTGGTCTTAGGAGACATAGTAGTAACTATAATGATGTGGTCGAGAAGCATAAAATCTTTCTCCATGCACCATGGCCTTAAATGTTTTCCAATGTTCCATGAATTATGACCTTAAAATATTTCAAATTGTCCCATTAAACTCTCCCTTAAACTATTTTTATGTTTCCAGATTATACGACCTTAAGATGTTTGTAGTGGGTGGGAACGTTTCCAACATAAACTAATAAAATTCCTATGGTAAATGTAGTATGACCATAAACTATTCATAATTGGTCAATGATATGTGACCTTAACCTATATTAACATTGGTCTAAAATCATTGAACATAAAATAGTAGTCATGATTCAAGTATTATGACATTTAACTTTTTATATCCCCTATAGTCTATGATTTATGACATTAAACTAATAGAAACCATATTTCGAGTTATAAAAATTCTGACTGTAGATCCTAAATACCTCAATGTACTACTTTAAATTATGTTATTACCCTTTATAAAATTGATGTGTTTCATGTGATAGAAATGGGATGATCTAAAAATTATTACCTAATATATAACCAGGATGGATAGTACGATAAATATGATATGGTCAAAACCATTCTCCGCCTGAATTTGGGAAACCTTATATGATATGAGATGAACCAAAATCGACCTCACCACACAATGTTAAACTATAGCCTTACCCCCACGACTTAATCATGGAAATACTTATAAAAATCATGGGCTACCTCATTTACCTCACAAAAGAGTATTTCCAGTTCCATTCTTCTATGAAATTGTCATATAGAACTATGTGTGGATTGATTCCCATTGTTATGGGATATATAGAGATGCCTAGACATCACATCCTCATGCCCGACCAAATATTTATCAACCATTCTTCCCATTGGACCCATTTTAGATACAATAACTATCACCATAAACATTGTTTAGTTCATCTTGGGGTCTTTATGTGGTTCAGGGCCTCCTTGGATATTTTTAAACTAGGTTTCTTCTCTTCCATACCTTGTATATACCCTTGAAAAAAACATCATTCCAGTCTAAGCATCATGAATTTAAATTATATTCCACCTTGACCCATATCCAAGAATCAGGACCTTAAATTGTGCTCTGTTTCTTCTAGATTACTAGTTTGGTATGTGGGACTTGGTTCCCTCCATTCACATTGATTTATACCTCTTTTGATCCATGAAAGTTCCCCCAAAATAAATGTTTCCCAACTCCATGTATCATCACATTAAACCACCCAACAATTTTCTAATCATAATGACATCAAACGTTTTTCCATGGTCAAGGAAATTCAACCTTGAATGATGGGAAACCGACTTTTAGATAACTTCCCTTAGTGTATGGCCTCCTTGGATCTGATCACATTGGGTTTTGACAATTTTTCACCACTCAAAAATCCTTGAATCACCCTCTTCTATATACTAAGATCTATGACTTTAAAAAAGGAGTTACCATGTCCAAAAATTATAGGAATAAACTATGTACATTCCCCCCTCATTCTCTTAGTTTTCTTTATCCCTAGTTTTTTAGTAAGCCTGGTCCTCTATGTCTATCTAGAACTATATGTTTTTTTATTCACATTTCCATGGAATACATAGTGATTCTTAGACCTTATGTCTGTAGTCCTAGCCATAGATTAACTGCAAACCCATTTGTTACCCATGGTGGAATCACCCTAAAATGTCTCATGGTCCTCTCCATCAATTTTAATCCCCATTCATTTTCCTCGACCCATTAGCAAGTTGATATCCCTTAATTACCTAACATCGAGGAATAAGAGAATGATAAAATTGATGCACAGACCCATCTAATTTCCTTGACACAAGATTTAAAACTATATCCCTACCCTATATAAAACAAGGATGACTCTTAATCAAATTAATTTTATCCCATTTTAAACTGATATGTCCCATATGAAAATATGGCACGATTAAAGGCTAACTCCCTCATCACCTGATGTTAATCTATAGAATGAGCTCACATGAACAAAACATGATTCATATACTAATATGAGATAATTCAGTATCCTCATTAAATATGGTATCCCTTTATTATATCAAGATCCTAGCACAAAACCACGAAAACTATGTCTAGTTTGATTACCATTGAAATTGGATATGTAGTGACACCAGGATATTTTATCTTGGGACCATATCTCTTTATCAAATCATTGAGGTGTTCTCTCATTCCAAACATCATGGGGATGAACCGAGGTATATTTTGTCATTTATTTATGTCATTGAGGGTTCCATTGGCCCCCATTTAATGTTGGGATGTCACCCATTGGTCCCATAAAAGACATATTTTGGACAACCTTCACCCCATTTGGTCGAGTCTACTTGACCTTAAACCAGTAGCTGCCTCTATAGTCTAAGATATATTACTCTAAAAATGCAGCAACTATAGTCCCAGTTGTACAACATTAAACTGTGAATCCCAATGTCCATAGTTATTGATATTCAGCTCAAGGATCACCCAATAAACTGGATGAATTATTCATCATATGATAAATACAAAGTGATGATAAACCTTTTCCCCATATAAAAAGTGTGACTCGTATGGAATGTGTGAGATGTTAAAAAAATTACCCTATGTAAAACTGAGATACATCATAGTATTAGATGGTTTGATATCCTATCTAGAGAGGACATCACCCAACCAACATTAGTCTCCTACCACACCATGTCCCAAAACTATGTAATAATTGATTAATCTTTTCATGGGATACATAGTGATGCCCATATATATCATCCTTCTCCCATCCTTACCATCAATTATGTAAGAACTCGATTCTTATTATTGGGGTACAAGTTTCTTCTTTTCCTTTTTCCTTAAGTGTTTTTGATAAAATAAGGGAAATGGGGGAAATCCCAAATTTTTTTGGTGCACATCATGTACTATTCAACACGCCATGTACTTTAGCTGTGTGGGATTAGTATACAGGGCATGTAGGCCTGTTGGCGATGAAGGGTGCAAAAACTGACTACACGATGTGTACTTAGTAATACATTCCATGTAATCAGTCGACAGGTGAATAGTAAGGTGGTGGGAGTAGCCACCAGCGGAACGATAGTACACACTATCTACTTAAGAATACACGCCATGTAACCAAGTTGGTTGATAAACAGTGAGGTGGTGGAAACTGGCCTCCAGAGGAACAGTTAAAAAATGAAAAGTGCACGCTGTGTACTTGAAAGTACATGCCGTGTAGTGAGGTTTTTTTTTGCTTAAAGAAGGTAGTAGCCTCCTCTTTCTACAGAGGAAGCTTAGAATTCTCGAGAGCCACGGGAGAGAAGGACGGATCTTGGAAGATCTCCCGACCGCACATCGGGAATCAGATTCCTTCGCCGATGATCTCGTTTGAACCACACGGGTGAGTTACTCTCTCTTATCGAGTGTTTCATTCAAATTATTTCCCATAAATAAGTTATTTAAATTTGAATGGGTGAATGCTTATCCCAGATATACGTCGTTCTCAGTTGATTCGGGAGTCGTCGTTCACGTATATCGACCAAAGGAGATCGAGGTAGGTGGTCTGGTATTTATTTCCAACTGTTGAGTTGATTTTGTGAATCGTTGTGCTATGCGCCCATGTTTGGGGTGTCGTATGGTTGAGTACTTAGCTATTATGATATTTAGAATTGCATAGATAATCTGATGATAAATATAAAATGTTTTTTGGGATTGTTTCTTTGATCCCGGTCCACCCTGTGGGTGCGTTTCCCTCATTTAGTTGTTTGGCCAGGATACCCATGGGTATGTCATGATGATAGCAAGTTTTGAGTTTTCTTGAGAGAAAACATATTTAATGCTTTTTTATGTGTTGGACTCAGCCTGGTTACATCCTTAGACTAAGGGAAGTGTTGGCTTAGCCTGAGGGTAGTATTCTGTTTAGCATGGGGGAAACGTTTCTTATGCCTGTGGGCAGTAGCGTTTGTGCCTGAATGAAATATCTCGTAAGCCTAATAGAAATGAAAATATAACTGGTAGGAATATTTCCTTTTGAGTACTTCCTAGTTTACTACATTTCATTATTGCACACTATTTTTGCACATTTTCACTAACACTTAGGCACAGTCTTTGGTGGTTGCCTACTGGGATTTATTTCTCACAGTCTGTTTGGGTCTTGTCTTGGGCACAAATAGATTATATTTTTACAGGTGTTGATAAGGGAAAGGGACCCTTTAATGGTACATGATTGTTGCAGAGGAGTAGGAAAGCATGGGACTGATCTTAGGCTTGTGATGCTGATGAGTTTCTTTTGCACTACTTTCTCTTATTTTTCAATAATTTTTACCTTGTGCTGTATTAAATTAGATTTCTTTGTATCCTGTTTTGGATGATTTCATAGATTAGAGGCATGTTTCATCATTATATATGACCATTGGTATTTTCTTTACTTCAGTATTGTGCCCATTTCAGCATTGGTATTGTTTATTTCTTTCGCTTTTGGTATGCTTGTATTTTGTTCTGCTACGTTACACTTGGAAAAATGACGGAATAGTTTCCACACAATCATACCTAGGCCCTCGCTGCTAGTCAGTAGCCTCTGGAATTTGGGAAAATGGTCTTGGGGTCATGTGACCAACCGGGTTTGGGGCACCCGAGGAGCGGCACCCGGATCCGGGACGTTACAAAGTGGTATCAGAGGGGTTATTTTCTTTGACATAATCTTTGGAGCCTATGTCCAGGTATAGGACAGAATTGGTATTTGGTAATAACATGTTCCTGGTAGTAGCTAACCTGTGTACAGGTAAAATTCAATCTATCTCATTTTATTGCAATTTAACTAGTTTTTCAATTATATAGTTGATTTGATTTTCACTATTGGGTGATGCACTTGTGGTGTGTTGTTTATATTTTATACATGGGTTCTATTTAGTTTCAACCCAATGAGATGAGGGTATTCTATCCCATGCATCATTAGGCACATGTTAGAATCACAAGCCATGCATAGTTTCCATGCCATGTAGGTGCATTATAAATTTCATGTTGTTGTGATAAATGATGTGCTAAAAAATGCATGCTGTTGTGATTGGTACCTTTTTAGATATGCCTACTATTGATAGGGAATTGTTACATTTTATGGTTGGGTTTATAGACACTAAAATTTGGTTCCTGAGAAGTATGGTCTCTCTTAGACTTGAATTTAGCAGATCATGATCCATCCTTTTATTGTGTTTTGTAATATAAACTGAAAGGTCGAGTGTTAAACTTTGATTTGTGGGATGTATGGGACCCACAGATCATAATTTTGCATACTGATGCTTAAAATTAATGAAAAAAGAGGCTTCTAAGTAGTTTCTAAGGTGTACTATCTAGAAACCTAGACAACACAACATGTGGTTCTATGAACACACGCCAAGTACTCTTTTTTCGGGAAGAATGGAAAAAAATTAAGTACATGTTGTGTACCCTATGTACATGTCATGTAGTCTCTAAAAATTTCATAGGCCATGTGGGCAGAGACACGGGATGGAGAAGTTCTAGAGGGAACATGTTGTGTACTGATTGTACACACTATGTCATTTAATCTAGGGATCTGGTCGTGTCACTAACAACATGGGTCGGTGTTACCTCTTCTTGTGCACGTCATGTGCCTATGGGACACAGCGTGTGGTCTTGACCAGTGAGAGACAACATGGACTTGGTGGTGTGGCTACGGAAATAGGGTGGTGTACATGCCGTGTGCGGGTGTCACATGTCGTGTAGTGTCAGTCGAGTACCCGGTCGTGTCCCTAGCGACATGGGCAGTTGGAATCCGAGATGTACATGCCATGTCTATCTGGAACACGTCGTGTAGTGTGAGCTATGTACCCGGCCGAGTGATGAAGAACATGGGTCGGTGAAGCTCGTCTATTACACACCTTGTAGACCTTATACATGCCTTGTAGTCTCATTCTAAGGAGCATCGTGTGGTTAAGATGGGCAGAAGGACTAGGTCAGGGGAGGAAAATTCATGTACACACCATGTGTATGGACAACACACTATGTATTTGGGGTGTTACATGACCGGTTTTGGCTGAAGTACATGCCTATTTGGAATACTTAAGGGAAAACTCTGTGAAGTTATTATACAAACCATGTAGTATTGTTTTGTAAAACATGAATGTTTTCTTCCTCTAGTTCCCTTGTTACACTTCCAGTTCATCGTCTTTGATGATCTTGACGTAAGAAGTGTTTTTGAACTTGTAAAGTCATACTGCCAAGAAGACCTCAAGTTGTTCTCCAAGAGAGTTGAAAGGATTATACTCCAGAGATGGTAGGTCATGGGCTATCAATGGATCCTCCAACAACTCCATATGTGGCGTCAGCCGTTATACCGGACGCAGGCGAGGATGTGCAATTTCGTGAAGGTTTCAGGCGGTTCATGTAGACCTTCTAGGGAGCACTTCGGGTTTCCACATCTATGGAAGATATGACATGTATATTCCAGCATCAACATCTACCTATGTTTTTAGGGGATGGCGGACCACAGGAAATGGAGTCTCGGCTGGGTTCTATGTAGACTATCTTCGATCATCTAGAGACGCCTCCTTAGAGGAGGGTCAAACTCGCTACATACATATTGCGTGATTCCGCCAAGAGATGGTGGGATGTTACCACTCAGACAAAGAATCACAAAGACATGGGATGAGAATATTTTCAGACAGTATTCTATGAATTTTTCTTTCCAGAGACGCTGAGGGCAGATCGAGATCGAGAGTTCATGAATATGTTGCAAGGCACTCTGTCAGTGATGGATTATTATACCCACTTCACCAAGCTACAACACTTTGCACCTATTCTAGTGGGTGAGGATACATTGAGGTCACGACTCTTTGAGGATGGTCTGTGATATGACATCCGAGCACTGGTGAACATTTCCAGGTTTCCTACAGTGTAAGCTATTGTGAACCAGACACTGATTACTGAGCAGAACCTATGGGAATCTAGTGGTGCAGGACAGGGCGGTCCGGAAAAAGTTTCTCATAATATTTCTACTGGTAAGAGGAAGAGGAAAACATATTTCTCTCATAGTGGTAGTACTAGCCAGAATATCTATTCAGCTGGCCAGGTGAGGTGCTAACAATGCAGTAAAGATTTGAACAAGAGAGCTCGGTGTCCACATGACCCAGTATAGTGCTGAGCTTGCGGAAAGATCGGTCATATACATTGCTTTTGCAAGGCGTTTCCACCAATGGCTAGTGAGAGGGGTTCTGTGTAGAATCTTTATGTGGGAGCAGGGACAGCAACTTCTCACCAGTCAGAGAATTGGAATACTTTAGAACGTTCAGGACGAGGTGGTGGTCATGGCCTTTGTAGCCAGACACCAGGATCTCAGAGACAGTAGGGTGGGTCAGCTCAAGGTATCCAGGCTATGTCGAAAGGCTACAGCATTGGGCAGGCATATGTAGTGTAACAGACTCAATAGGAGGAGGACCCTGGACCTTCCACTGTCAGAGGTACTATTCTAGTAGCTAATGTTTTATCTTCTATACTTTTTGATACTAGTTCTATGCATAGCTTTATATCTATGCCCATTATGGGGATCCTTGGACTCTGTGTTTCTTCTTCATCTGATATCATGACGCTAGACACTCTGTTGGGAATTAGAATGGCAGGTGTGCGTTTGTGCAAGGAGTTCCCTCTAGAGGTTGGTGGGAGTCACTTTTTGTGGGACCTCTATGTCTTGGTGATGGTGAGCTATGATGTATTTCTTGGTATGGACTGGTTGGTACCCTTTTAAGCCTTTTTAGATTTCTATCATTACAGGTTGAGTTTCACATCACCAGAGGGTAGAGAGTTTCTTTACAAGGGTGAGTGGAATGTCCAGGCAAGCCGAGCTGGACCCGAGCATCGTGGGTGAGGTGGAGGGATAGCCCAGATTGCTAGTTTATATCTATATGACCAGATAAATTGTCATAAATATTTCACTCTAGTGGTTGATCATTTCATGGATGTCTTCCCGGACAACTTTTCAGGTCTACCTTAGAAATGAGAGGTTGATTTCTCTATTGAGCTTGTTTCGGGAGCAGCATCGGTGTTCATTCCTCCTTACATGATGGCTACACCAGAGTTGAAAGATCTCAATAGGTAGTTAAGGGAGTTTCAGACAAAGTGTTTCATATAACCAAGTACTTCTCCTTGGGGTTCGTTTGTCCTATTTGCGAAGAAGATTGATGGTTACCGCAGACTCTTCATGGATTATCAGAATCTAAACCAGTTAAATATTAAGAACCAATATCCCTTTCCAAGGATTGATGATATTTTTGATCAACTTTGAGGTGCATGATTGTTCTCGAATATTGACTTGATATCAAGATATCATCAGTTGCGTGTTAGACCATTGGACATACCACTTACAACCATTCGAAGAAGATATGGTATATATGAGTATTTGGTCATTCCATTCGGACTCACGAACATGCCAGCAGTTTTCATGGATCTGATGAATCATGTGTTCCACACTTATCTGTATTATTTTGTGGTAGTCTATGTGGGCGATATCTTTGTGTACTCTCACACTCGACATGACCAGGCCCCCCTTCTTGAGATCATACCGAGTACACTGAGAGAGCATCAGATGTATGCTAAGATCTCAAAGTGACACTTTTGGATGGACCAGATACACTTCTTAGGTCATATTATCTCAGAGGAAGGAGTTTCATTAGACCGAGAGAAAGTGAAAGTAGTAGTTTTCTGAGAGAACCCTAAGAACGCGTTTGAAATACGGAGTTTCTTTGGGCTGGCTGGTAACTATAAGCACTTTATACAGGACGTATCCCACTTATCAGCGCCGTTTATGGGTTTGAATAAGAAGGGTATGAAGTTCGTTTGGAAAAAATCTTGTGAGACATCCTTTTAGGATCTTAAGGAAAGTTTGACATCAGCATCAGTCCTGATACTTCCAGAGGAAGGCAGGAGCTATACAGTTTACTGTGATGCATAAAGTATTGGTATGGGAGTAGTGTTGATAAAGGGTGATCCAGTAGTTTCATATGGGTCTCGGTAGTTGATGAAACATAAGAGGAATTACCCAACGCATGATCTCGAGGTGGCTGCAGTTTATCATGAGTTACACTATTGGAGACATTATATCTTGGGAGAATATTTTTTGGTGTTTATAGACCAGAAAAGTATTAAATATATCTTTACCCATCCTGAATTGAATCTTAGACAGAAAAGGTGGGTAGAATACCTTTAGTACTTTTACTTCAAGCTTGCCTATACACCGGGTAAAGGTAATGAAGCAGCTGATGCACAGAGTAGGAGGACTTTGATACAGGCAGTACAGGAGGCCAGTAGTGAGTGGAAATTTATGGATTTGTTCTCTAAGATTCATTTGGAGGTGCATGATAGTCAGGTGTGAGCCTATATTTCATATTTAACTATGACTTCTACCCTCCTGGATAGAGTGAGGATAAGACAACTATCAGTTTCTGAATACCTAGTTCTATAGAAGTCGGTGGAAAGTAAGGACCCTCCTTCCGATTGGACGGTAGGCGATGACGAGGTACTGTGTATCCATGAATGAGTGTGGATTCCACGGGATACCCACGAAGAGTTGATGCGGGAATTTCATGCTTCATCTTTTGTAGTGCATCCTGGGGTTACCAAAATGTACCATGACTTGAGACATCAATATTGGTGGTCGGGTATGAAAAGAGAAGTAGTTGGATTTGTTATGATATGTTCCACCTGTCAGCAGGTGAAGGTGGAGCATCAGATGCCAGCCAGACTCTTACAACAGTTACCTATTCCGGAGTGGAAATTGGATGATTCCATGATGGTCTTCATGATTGTGTTTTAATGGTCCCATCAAGGAAATGATGTCATATGGGTTATTGTGGATAGACTCATGATGGTAGATCACTTTTTTCCGATAAAGGAGACCTTCGGTGTTGATGAGCTCGGAATGTTGGATATCTGAGAGGTAGTATTTCATAATGGGGTTCCTTGTCCTATAATTTCATATAGGGACACCCTCTTTATGTCTCATTTTTTGAAGATTTTTGAGAGGGAACTAGGTACATAGGTGCTTCTAAGCACAGCTTACCACCTACAGACCGATGGCCAGTCAGGGCGTACAATACAGGTGCTTGAGGAAATGATGCGTGCAAGCGTCCTGGACTTTTGGGGATCTTGTGTGAGGCACATACCCCTGGTTGATATTTCCTACAATAATAGTTTTAATCCAACTATTGAGATGGCACCTTATGAGGATTTATATTTTAGGCCATGCCGATCACCCTTGTGCTAGTTGGACGCAGGTGAGGTAGCTTTACCGGGACCACGTCTCGTGCAGGAGACTTCAGAGAAAGTCCAATTGATTCAAAAGTGGATGGCTACTGCACAGTCTCATCAGGAATCTTATGTTGATTGCCGTAGATAACCCTTGGAGTACATGGTTAGGGATCAAGTTTTCTTGTGTGTTTCACCGAGGTTGGGACATAGGTGGATCAGGAGACTGGGTAAACTTTCACTAAGGTATGTAGTGTTGTATGAGATTCTGAAGAGAGTTGGGCCTGTTGCCTATTGGTTGTAGTTACTAGAGAGGTATCGGGCCATGCATGACATCTTCCATGTATCTTAGTTGAACCATTATCATTCAGACACATCTCAATTTTTTCATCCCAAGGAGGTTGAAATTCTAGTCAATGCATCCTTTGAGGAGAAGCTGATTCATATTATTGATAGGATCATAAAGGTTCTCCAAGGCAGGTCAGTTCCTCTTGTATAGGTACTATGGTAGTATGGTCGAGTGCAGGACGAAACCTGGGAGTAGGAGACCGATGTATGTGCTCAGTGGCCATTTTTGTTCATAACATTATCTTCATCACCATTTGAAGTGAAATTCGGGGACGAATTGATTTAATGGGGGAAGTTTGTAAGAACCTAGTTCTTATTATTGGGGTATAGATTTCACCTTTTCCTTTTTCCTTAAGTGTTTTCTAGAAAATAAGGAAAATGGGGAAATACAAAAATTTGTGGGTACACACCGTGTATTTTTCAATACGCCATGTACATTGGCCTTGTGGGATGAGTATACAGGGCGTGTTGGCCTATCAGTGATGAAGGGTGTAAAAACTGACTACATGTCGTGTAATCAGTTGTCAGGAGAACAGTAAGGAAGTGGGAGTATCCTCTAGTGGAACGATTGTAAACGCTATGTACTTAGACATACATGATGTGTAACCAAGTCGGATGATGAATAATGTGGTGGTGGAAAGTTTCCACCAGAGGAACAGTTAAAAAATTAAAAGTACACGTCATGTACTTGAGAGTACATGTCATGTAGTTATTTTTTTCACATAAAACAGGTATTGGCCTCCTCTATCGACAGAGGATGCTTAGAATGTCTGAGGGCCATGGGAGAGAAGGCCGGATCTTGGAAGAGCTCCCAACCGCACACCGGGACTCCAATTCCTTCGCTGACGATCTCATTTCAACCACGCGAGTGAGTTCTTCTCCTTTATTGATTGTTTCCTTCCAATTCTTTCCCAAGGGGAATTTATTTACGTTTGAACGGGTGAACTTTTATCCTAGATATATGTCGTTCTCAGTTGACTCGTGAGTCATCGTTCTTGTATATCGATAAGAGGATATCGAGGTAGGTGGTCTAGTGTTTATTTCCAACTGTTGAGTTGATTTTGTGTATTGTTGTGCTATGAGCCCATGTTTGGGGTGTCGTACAGATGAGGCCTTAGAAATTATGATATCTATAATTGCATAAATAATATGATGATAAATATTAAATGATGTTTGGGATCATTCCTTTGATCTAGGTCCACCTCGTTGGTGCATTTAACTTGTTCAGCCGTTTGGCCGGTATACCCATGGGTATGCCGTGATGATAGAATGTTTTGAGTTTTCTTGAGAGGAAACATATTTAATGCTTGTTTATGCATTGGGCTCATCCTAGTTACTTTCTTAGCCTAAGGTCAGTGTTTTCTTAGCCTGAGGGAAGTATTCTATTTATCCTAAGGGAAACATTTCTTATGCCTGTGGGTAGTAGATTTCGTGCCTGAGGGAAATATCTCATATTCCGGAGGGAAATATTCGTTCTTCCTGAGGGTAGTCACCTGAGGGTTTCTATTTTGATTGCCTAAGGGTAAATATTTTCATGTTGGAGGACAATGTTTACTTTGATTATTCACTGGGAATATTTCTTACGTTGTACCTTCTAACAAAAAGCACAAGCTTGGAATTATTAAATAATCATTAAAATGAAAATATAATTGGTAGGAATGTTAAATTTTGAGTACTTCCTAGTTTACTGCATCTCATTCTTGCACACTATTGTTTCACATTTTCACTTACAGTTGGGCACAGGCCTTTGGTGGTTGCCTACTGGGATTTATTTCTCACACCCTGTTTAGGTCATTTCTTGGGACCAAGCAGATTATATTCCTGCAGATTTTGATAAGGTCAAGGGACCCTATATAGGTACATGATTGTTGCAGAGGATTAGAAGATAATTGTACTGAGCTTAGACTTGCGATGCTATTGAGTTCTTGTTTTACTACTTTTTCTAGTTTTGTTGAACTTTGTACCTTGTGTTGTAATACATTCGATTGCATTATATCCAGTTTTGACTACTTTTTTAGATTAGAGGCATGTTTCATCATTATATATGATTGTTGGTATTTTCTTTATTTCAGTACTATGTCCATTTCAGCATTGGTATTTTATTTCTTCTTATTCTTTTGATATTCTTGTATTTTGTTACATTGCTTTACACTTTGACAAATGAGGGCATAGTTTCCCCACTATTAGACCTAGGCCCACGCTACTAGTCGGAAGCCTCTTCCATTTGGGGAAATACGCTTGAGGTCATGTGACCTACCAGGTTCGGGGCACCGGCTAAGTGGCACCTGGATCCGGGAGGTTACAAACTCAATTCCATATCTTTCCCCCTCCATGTTATTTATGATTCTAACTTACCCACACATACATATAAATCGTTTGATCATGTGGAATAATGGATCCTAGTGTGCCTAATATTCCCAATGATATATTCATTACTTCCACATCTATGCTTCCCTTTTTCTTTGATTTGTATATTATCCATTCTCTCGATCTGAATGGGATCACTAACAGAAATGATCCAATGCCACACTAACTCACATAAATATTGGTATCACTCTTCAAATGATATTTTTTTAATAAATAGAGGATTACACGTTTCGAACTCGATTAGCTGTCATTACATTAATTGTTCACTTCATACTAAATTGATGGGGGTAGAGAACCAATCTTTTTAACAAGTTCAATAGTTTTTGACAGTCCATTATTTATTTCCCTTCCCCTATCAAGGTCTTTAAATTCACAATCACCCCCATGAGACTCATTATCCACTATCTCCCCTCATCTTGTTATCCCACACAAGCAAAAAGAACCCCAATCTAAACATGTTTTTTTCACTGAGTATAAATCATGTAGGATTAGGGGTTGGAGGGGGTCCTTTGAGCATAGTGGAGACACAAGAGCACTTAATGGTCTAATCTCTATGATCATAATCTACGAAATCATGGACTAGGCCTCATGGCCTTAAACAATGTTCCAGTTGTCTCAAGAATTTTATTTGTGGTTTCAGTTGGCCTCCTAGGCACCACCATTCAAATCATGTAACCATTAGTTGATATTGTAACACCCCAAAATGATAAAGGGTTAAATGACTAAACGATATGACTCATGTCAACAAGGTGCAACATCCTTTTCAGGAGCATGCCTGATTTGAACTCCATAGTTAAGCGTGCTTGGCTTAGAGTAGTGATCAGGATGGGTGACCAATTGGGAGGTTTCCTAGAGAGTGTGTGAGTGAGGTAAAAGAACACTAAAAATGACATGTTTTAGTATGTGGGGACATTCATTAGTCAGATGACCCATTCGATCACGTGGGTGGGCCCCAGGGTGGGGACTACGTGTCTGTCGGGAAACTGCTGGTACCTGGCGGGCCAGGGCCCAACGACCATGTTAAGGCGAGGTTGTTGTGCTGTCACGGGGACCCAGTTGTTACATCTTGTTTTAGAGGTGGAACTCAGCCTTATGTGTGGTACACTGGATGGGTTGAGATGTAGGGCCCACAAAGAGGATCTTGTGCTCTAAATGGGGAGTTAATGTAACACTCCAGAATGATAAAGGGTTAAATGACTAAACGATATGACTCATGTCGACATGGCACACCTTCCTTTTTGGGATCCTGCCTGATTAGAACTCCACAGTTAAGCGTGCTTGTCCTGGAGCAGTGATTAGGATGGGTGACCTTCTATAATGTTTTTCATGGAGTGTGTGAGTGATGAAAAACCACACAGGAAAGGACATGTGTTGGCATGTTGGGATAGTCATTATTCAGATGACCCGTTCGGGCACATGGGCTGGCCTCAGGGTGGGGACCACGTGTCTACAAGGAAACTGGTGGTACCTGGAGGGCCAGGACACGACGGCCATGTTAAGGCGGGGTGGATGTGCTATTATCGGGACCCTGTTGTTACAGATACCACACATATTCATTAAAGACATACAACCCAAGTCCACAAATCATGAATTTAAAATATTTTCAGCCTACCCCATATGTTATGCATGGTCTGGGCCTCCTTGTTCCCTCCTTTCACATTGGGTTACTACCCATTTGTGTTGTTACAAACACATTAGGGTTCTCATTGGTCTAAACTCAGTTAATTTAAAATAAGGGATCATGGTCCAAACTGTATGACATTAAACTAGAAGTAAAAGTACAAGAATCCTAACATTAAACTATGTTTGGTTCACTAAATTAATGTTTTCTATGGTGTTAGTAATTCATGGATCCCAATACATATTTAGTAGTCAATCCTCTGTGATACACATATCGTTTTAAGGTATTTAGTCCATTTGTCCAAACTCAATGACCTTAAACTAAGAGCACATGGTCCAAACTTTATAAACATATACTAAGAACCCATGGTGAAAATTGTTTGTCCTTAAACTATGATTCAAATTCCAAGAATCATGAATTTAAAATAAGTGTAAGTATCTTTCGTAATGTGTTTGATAGAGTTAAAAATTATTGGCCCTCAAATAACATTTTTTTGTTGCTCTTACAAACTACGCATAACCATTTCCTATTCTCACCCTTTGGTCTAAGAATTGTGGCCTTAAAACTAAGAGACGTTGTCCATAGAACATGACCTTAAACTGTATACATTCAAGATTTATATTATATATAATTTATGTTAGGGACTCCTAGGATCCTCAATTAATGAAAGTTTACCTCTCTCCTATTCCACACATATCCCTTTTGAGGAAAAAAACCCTCTAGTCTGAGTATTATGACCTTAACCTATATATGATTCACCCTAGATTCCTTTTCTTGGTTTAGGGACTTCTAAGAACCGTCTTACTTCTGGGAACCTCTAGAAACTAACCCAATTGTTGTAACACACAATTCCTCCAACCACCATGAATAGGTAGGTGTAATTATTATAGGCTCACACATCCCAATAACACGATGTTAAACTATGTGATACATTATTCTCACCATATGATGCTAAAATTCATAACTAATATCCTCACCATACGATGTTAAACTGTGTGTCTAACATCCTTGATATAAGACATTAAACAGCTTTTCTAACATCCTCTCTTTATAATATTGAAATTTTTTTCTATCATCCTTATTGTATGACATAAAAATATGAGTTATCTTAGGTCCTTTCTCAGGAAGCCCTTTTATTCAGTGCTGGTCACCTACCACATCATTCATGTTCAGTAATCATTTCTTTACATCTGAGATAATTCTATCATAGAGGATGAGTTTACCCTTTTCTTAATCTAATACACCTACCCAATGTTCTCAAATCTAATGTGGAGTAATTCCAATAAAGTTGAAATCCATATGAAGATTTCATAACCTCGTCTCATTATTCATGCGTCCCTTTATTTGGATCCTCATCCCCCTCCACATAAAAATGCCCCTGAAGGAATGGCCCTCTGGCACACCAACTAACCTACCATCCTAAGAACACACCTCATAGGTCTTTGTATGAAACTTTGAGAAAGGTCCCTTGTTTCAAACATGTCCAGTAGTCATCCCCTATTTTTTTGTCCAAATCATCATCAAAATGATAGTGGCTTCTGAACTTTGAACATGGTCAGCATTTATCCTCCATCATCCTGCCACTCCCCTTATGTTCAAAATATTGGGCATTATTATTCAAACTCTTCATTCCTCTTTTTTTCAACTACAATTCAATTCCCTTGGCGTTAACACATTCGTTCACTAGCATAAGTTTAAAAAAAAACTACTTTTAAAATATTCCTATTATTAGGGAAAAGCCCCTCTTAACCCAAACACACTCAGTGGTTAGTCAGGAAATTCCGAACCTGGGTGTTAAATGATTGTATGATACATTTTAATAAATTATAAGTTACATGATTTTCCATTGTTTCACACATTTATTATGACCCATATTAGTTAGGGATTGGTCATTGTTTTTCTTAAGAGTATGGTTTAAGTGGTACAATAAAATAAAAAAACGATTCATGTTCAATCATGTGGGAATTTCAAACAAATCGATTTAAGTTATAGAGGTCCATCCACATATTGGATTTTATCCTTTACTAGACCCCTTTAGATTTTTACCCTTTCGAAATAGTGTTTGAGCTCATCCAACATCAATTGAGTATCCTGCAAATTCTTCTACCAATCTTTCTAGTCACCCACTTATTTCTTGTCTTTAGGATGGACTTATTCATCCTAGTCTTTCATATATTCCTTATTTTTTCATAACTCAAACACCACAGTTTTCATCTCTTCAAACCAATCCTCAGATAAATCTAACTGGTTCCTCTTATGGATGTTGATCTTTTCTATAGAGGTTCCCACAAACGCATCCTCCTATTAAAAACCTTCTAAGAAGGAGATCTCATCTTAGTTTCTTTAATAACTAAAGAACCCTCATCCATTTTACTTTCCTAGGAAATATAAAACAGTTTATATTCACTATGTTACCTCTCAAAGGGAAAGTCTCAAGATAGTGTGTAAAATCCACCCAAGTACACCCCACCAGTCTCAAGCGTAAATATATAGTGGCATAGATATCCCACTTCGTAGGGCAGTTCAACCATTGGTGTGTGGGTGATGAACTTTTACAATTACCTATATTCCATGTGATGAATGGTCTGGTAATAATCATTGGAATCCAATATATAATTTTTAATATATTTAGGTGTTGATGAATCATATGGAGGAAATACTACCAAGACATAAGTGGTAAGATCATCCGTGGGTTTTTCCAATATAGCCTCCCTTGACACTCTAGTTATAGGAATACTTGTTTCCTCCCCCATTTAGGATTCATCTAAAATAATCTCTTTTGTTGGAACGTCAATAACATGATCATATTCAACATTTCCCTTAGCTAGCCCTATCGTGGGAACAATCTTGAACCCCCCCCCCCCACCCCATTTATGGAATGGACTTGGTAATCCCTTCTGAAAGCACCTCCGTAGTTTTTCTAACTATAAAGTCCTCCCTGGCCATTTCTTTTAGGATAGAAGCACTATTTTTTGCTGCCTCAGCCTCACATTCTACCAATTTGTATATTAACATTGGTATCTGGTCCCTAAACAATTTATAAAAAAATCATTTCATCAAGATTCATTAAAATGAATAATAAAATGTAGGATATGATTAAGTTAAAATGCAAAAGGGTTACTTTAATAGTACATCCCAGTTTCGAGGTTAGAAAGGTTCACAAGAAATCCAACTAGGGAGGGAATTCCACAAGTTTCCACTACCTCATTCTAAATCACCACTTAGACCAATGGTTTTCCTCCCATGGATACAACATCAGAGAGAGGTTCCCATGTGTTCCACAATAAGGGATGAGGCTACCAATCCCTATGCCTAAGATTCATCAAGAATATCCCACCATTCCATTATTTCTAATACATAAAAAAGTACAAAAAAATATAGAAAATGATTTTAGGTCATTGGTAGTTACAAAATCATATGATATAATGAGATTTTTTAGGTCGACGATAGGGCCAACTTCTGGAGAAGAATCCCAGTCGGTTCTTCTCCCCCATGATTAATCTAAATCTATGTAAAAATGTTTGTGGGTAGCCAGTTTACCTTCTTAGAGATCCTAAGGGGAGGGAATTCCTTGTAGCTCTTTGACCGGGGTAGTCACGAGACGCGTAGTCCCCTAAGGGTGGAAATAATCATCCACCTCTTTTATGAATTTCCATGATTAATCCTAGGACACGTGAAAGCTAACCATACCATGACCCAGCATAGTGAGGCGTATTCCATCTATATTGATATGTTGCCATATTTCATAGAGGGTTTGTATTTTTTTAAAGATACACCAACTATACCAAATGTCAGAGGAGACCACATCTCTAGGGATATCTAGATGACTTAGCCTCATCCTCAGACATTATAAAAATGTCCATAAGAAGACTCTATAAGGTTCTCCATCCTTATGCAATCGCTTACCTAGTGAATTCGAGCCCATCAGTGCTCCTCTCAATGTTTCATCCAATAATGACGGCCCTGTGGTAACCATCTCTTCAGTAAATATAAATCTTCTGACAAGGCTATACCATCCTTCACAGCATTCTCTAACCACTTTTCATCCTATACCCCAGTGTTTTGTGGCCTTTTTTTTCAACAATGTTGTTTTGGTGCCTCATCTTATATTGAAGATATATTCTCTCCCAACTTATTGTATATTCATGGATGATCTCATAAGTAGTTGTGGAAGGTAGAAAATCATTCCTCCCTTTCCTATACTCACGTGTGAAGATACACCATATTTTCATCAGGATCAAGGTTTTTTTCTCATATTGACCATTTTTGTATAACATTGGGTTCAACCATAGAAGTTACAATAAATACCTCAAAAATCAATATGGGTTTTATATGTAACACCCCGAGATTTTATGAAAAATATTCTTTTTAATTTTATTGATGTCTTGTGTTGTACACTAAAACAAAGGAGTCTTTCACAACACGCAACCCTAACTTGGCTGAATTACATGCAATCACGACCTTCCACGATAGCATGTGTTGTACGCAATACCGACTTTCGCTAAACAACGATATGCTATTAAAATATTATTAAAACTAGCTGTTATGAATAGTAATACCAACTTTTTGAAATTTTAAAAATTTTATTTTTGAAAATGGACTTCATTTTTGGATTTGGAATATCAAAATAAGCCTACGGTGAAATTTTGGTATTTTTCTGAAAACTTTCAATTTTTGATGAATAGTGAAAACACTCAGTTACTATTTAAAAATCGACTTTTTATTTAAATAATTATTTATTTTATTTAACTTTATTTTAGGTCAAAATTGATACATAATACCTATATAAGTTTAATGCAATTCATTAGAGTAATTTTATAATAATTTTAGATATATAAAAATTTTATTGAACTTTTCACCGTCTTTTACCCACCTCCTAGGAGAATTTGCAAATTTACATAAAACATAATATCACCGCTTTTGTGAATGGAATTTCAAAAATCCGAGAGAGACGGTTGATTTCAGTAAGTAAAATGTGGTTCAATGAGATGAAAATAATTTTTGGTGAATAGTACCTTTTTACTTTTATTTACCACGGTTAAAAGTAAATAGGGTAATTAAGGGTAAAAATGATATTATTATTACCCTAACACATGTTCTAATTCTATTGGATAAGTTTAATTCGACCAAAAACAACCATAGGAATTAAATATGACCATTTAGGCCCACTTGGATTAGTTAGGACATTTATTATTAATTTATTTATTGAAGGGTTAAAATAGTTAAAATCAATGTTTAATAAGTAAATGATTTTTAATATAGAGTTATACATAAATAAATTCAACTATAAATATTCATTAGAAAGATAAAAAATTTCCTCCATAATGTTATTTTATTTTTAATTTTTAGACATTAAATAATGTAATTTATTTATGACACAAAGATGATGCAGTAATTATCTTATTAATGAAATATTGACATAATTGATGTTATTAATACCCAAATAAATGTAATTTGATAATTTTTATGAATTAAAAAAAAATTATATGTTAATATGACATGTTAGTGTTTATTTAATTAACTTTTTCAGAACTAATCATTATGTTATGATTTTCAGAAAAATCAATTTCCAAATAGTGTCAAAATTGACAAAAATTAGTTTTTAAGACAAATATTATATTATTAATTGTTATTATATTCCTAAAAATCTAAGGTTCCGACAAATGACTTAGATAAGGTTATATATATTAATAATAAACAACTTGGGGTTCGTTTGGCTTGTTATAGTAAGTTTATTAACCTTATATTGTAAGAACACAAAAAGACACGGTAAAAGTAAAATTATCTAACATAAAGTTAAATCTAGATGATAAGGTTAAAATAGGAACCTAAACTTGTCTAAATTATATAGGATGAGAGGGTTTCAACCCATAATCACCTTATATTCAACATAAATCAATTTTGATCTATTTAAAACAAAATATGACTTTATAATAAAATAATATTTTTAGTTTTTCCGAAGGTGCCCCTCTCCTCCCTTATAAAAGGGAACCTCCTCCCTCTCTTCCTCACACTACATTGAGCCTTACATCTCGGCCAACCACTGCCAATTTTTCTTCTCAACTTCCCCAGAAACATCTTATAGGTTCTGGTCTTCTTCAAAGACCAATATTAGTGCCCTAAGAGGAGGTTTCAAAAAGGCGCTTCAAAGAAGAGGTAATGTCCGTTACCGATTCTTTCAACATTATTTCTTCTTCAAATTCTTCTTCTTTAGTTGTTTAATTATGAAGTAATGACATAAGCATAAATAATATACTGATATATTATTATAATTATTAAACAACCCTATTTCACCATCTATCCATCCTACAGAAAACGAAATCACCACGCGTGCGTACGTATGGAATACCGTCTCCACGCCGTGGTGTAATCTGTTTCTCCACCACCACCTTACATGGATGGGTATAATAGTGTAAATAAATAACTATATATGATTATGGTAATTGATATTTATTCTGAAATAGTATACATACACTCCAATAGAATTCCACAATCATGGGAATGATATCATCGCTCGTGCGTACGTACGGACTACCGTCTCCACGAACGCGATTAGATTCTTTTTCCATGATTAACCATTCGAGAATGATTATAAAGTATATATAATGAATAATAATGAAATATATGACATAATAATGCTATTGGATTTATGTATATATATATTTATGTATGTCATATACTCAATTCCATTCAATTCAATAAGGAAACGAAAACAGCGTTCATACGTACGTATGGCCTACCGTCTCCATGAACGGTGTATTTCATTCCTTTTATCGATCTCTAATATATATTTATATAATGAATATATATTATATATAAATCAAGTTTTACATTATAGAATTATTTAAATCAATATATAAGTAATAATATCCAGAACGATGAGTCGAAACACATATGATAAATGAAACGATTTTACCCAAAACGCTCTTTAAACTGGAATTTACAAAAGAACGGGTAATATAAAGTCATAAGTGAACCATATATGATATCATAACAACGAATATGATTCTCTAATAAGTCAATGATGTTATTTAAATCATTATACAGGAGGTTCTAATACATACAAAGCATATCAGACATAAGGTAAGGGATAATTTTGCAAATATCATTTTTATCCGAGATTGCTTATTCGTAAGTATTTACTGTGGTTATTTCTATCATCCATGTCCATGTTTCATAAAAGTGTTTTCATGTATGTTTAAAGTCCTATTTACCCATTTTTTACTTTTAATACATGGTACGTAAGGAATATTTCTTTTTTTGATGTTACGAGGTACTTTTTTTATTTTTCCGGCAAAAGTACGAGAATAATGTTTTCTTTAACTTATACAGAATGAAAGGATTTTTACAGTTTTATAAAGACTTTTTTTCATGAAGCTTCCTCCAAAATATTTCATGACTATTTTCAACAAAATACTTTTCTTTTAAAATTGAATTACATTTTGTGAAAATAAAATGATTTTTAAGAAGAAAGGATATTTTCCTCAAGAGTTCATTTCAAGTGTTTTATCAAAACCATTTTTCATCTAAGATGACATTATTTCATATGTGTATGTTTCAAGTAACATGTCTCTATGATTTACATGGTTTCACTTTTCTTATTATGAAATGATATCCATTTCTTTTATATGTATTATGTGATGATGGGATGATGTTTATGAATCCCATTTTATTTATTGGGTTATTATGAATGATGTATGTTTATTTTGTAGCACAAGTAAGAATGATTTCATTATGAGATGGGTGGGAACTATATCTCCCTCCAATGCATTGGGTAAAGATTTATATCTCATGAGATAGACATGGCTTGAATGGTAAGTTAATCCGGTTCAGTATTACAGGATTGGAACGAGGAGTGAACTCGATTTAGAAAGGGACTTTGTCCACTAAGATGGTCTTGGCAGGAATGCCTTGGCTACTATGGAAATAATTACTTGTGCTTAATGGATTCCAAAATTACAAGTTTTATTCCCATGCTATTTTATCTTGATTTATGTACCATTATGATCTATGCCTTATGTACTTCCATGTTTTATGTCATTGCTCAAGATTTTGATGTTTAAACATTATGTTCATGTTTTTTAAGTTCAAATGTATATGGTATGTTTTATCTTATCCATGCTTACCCTTACTGAGCATTTGAACTCACCCTTTTTATGTTTTATTTTCCCCCAAGATTAAAAAAAGGTTTTAGGTAAGGAAACAAAAAGTGGAAGATCTTTATGGAAGATGTTGAAGATATTTCACCACGATTAGAAGATTACGTTCCATGTTTCCAAAGACACTAAACTATTATGGTCCTTGTGTGCCTGTTTTTGTTATGTATTATGTATTCCACAAAAGTAATGTAATATCTATGTACGTCAAGCTTCGGGTCTCTACAGTTGGTATCAGAGGAAAGGTTTAGTCAACCTTTGAAAACTAGGATTCCAAAACGTTAGTGAGATCCCTAGAGATATTTCTAAGGTATGTCTAGTGATGTCCCTAAGGATGAGTATACATATAGGATATAGTCTTAGAACTATGGTAAGAATCTTAGAATTTAACCTATGATGTTAGATATTGATGGTACTCCTCCTTTATTATTTTTTTCCCTAGCATGATTTTTGCCTATCACACTATTCTTTTTGGGTTTTAGACGATGGATGGAACCCAAAGGAACCGTGTTGATCAATGTAATGGAAAATGCAATGATTTTCCTCCTGAACAAACCAATTTTATGGGAGATGGAGTGGAAAATATTATTTCTATACTTACACAAGCTATGAATCATTCTGGACTTCCAAATGAGCAGAGAAGGGAATAATATTCTATTGAGTCCTTCATGAGGAAATGTCCACCATATTTCAGTGGGTCTTCCCATCCACTTGTTGCTAAACAATGGATTAGTACCACTGAAAAGATATTTTCAGTTCTTCAATGTTCTGAACATGATAAAGTCATCTTAGCAGTATATCATTTGAATGGTGAAGCTGATTAATGGTGGAATCTTATAAAGAATATGAGGTCAAGAGATGAAATTGAGTCCATGGAATGGGACGAGTTCAAGAACTTATTTTTCAATAAGTACTTCCCTTGTATTCTTCGAACAAAGACGGAGAAGTATTTTTCTTGAAATAAAGCAAAAGGTTGATGAATCTGTTGGTATATACGAAGTAAATTTTACAAGGCTTGCAAGGTATGAATCTGGCTTTATCATCCAACCTGAAAGTAAAGTTGATCGATTATTCAGTGGCTTAAAACCAAAGTTTCGAAGGGAATTATCTATAAGAGACTTCAGTAGCTATGAAGAAATTGTCTGTTGTGCTATCAAGGTAGTACTAGAAGTTTTTGTAACATATCCATCTCATGGTTTTGACAAGAAACGAAAGATGGAGTTCAAGGAGAAATCTCAAAACAATGGTGAAAAGAATATGAATGTTTCTTTATGCTCAAAGTGTAGAAAGAAGCATGGTGGAGACTTCCTAAAAGGTACTAGAAAATGTTTTAAGTGTGTAAAAGAAGCTCATCGAGCAGTTGATTGTCGAAGTAATGGGAAAAAGGTTTCTAATGATGTGAATAGATAAAAGACTACAGAGAACTCTCCACCAACACTTCAATGCTTCAAGTGCAAGGAAATGAGGCATTATGCTAATAAATGCCCTAATCCAAGGGTTAGTGATGATCGACATGAGCAACCACTTAAAGAAAAGTACAAAGGTAAGTCACATGCCATCACTATTGGAGATGTTGAATATGAACATGATGTGGTGGAATGATTAAGTGTGTATGTAATGGGTTTCCAAAATAATGTTGTATATAGTATCATGGAATATTGGAATATTTATGTATTGATCTATTATGGTTTTAAATAATTTTATGGTACTGGTAACCATGGAAAGTGATTGAGATATTTTTGGAAATAAGATGAAATTCCCATAATGAAGGGACAAGGAGAAAATAAAATGATAGTAATCATGAGATCATGAATAAAATAAGGACAAAGTGATATCATGGTTTGATTATATAAATTTTCTTGGGATTTTGGTATGTGGAAAGAGTTACCTTTTGATAGTATTCACGTTTTCACTAAGTTTCTATGGTAATTTATGTTTCAAGAGAATATATGACTAAGGTATTAATGTGTTTGGAATACAACCAACAAGATATTTCTTAGGATATATGTGGGATAAATTCTTGTATTCACATTCTTGGTAGATAACCTTTCTAGTAATTGTTTTCTTTATACTATGAGCTTGGACCGAAGTATTTTAGATAAGCCTTAATATTGGAATAGATTATGTTGGACATAAGTTAGTATTGTTTAAGGATAGAACTTTTTTTGATATTATTGATGGGATGTTATAGTAATATAGTTTTAGAAAAAGGACAACATGAAGGATGGGAGACAGCCCATCGCGTCGGACAAGGCTGTGGGAATCGAACCCACAACCGAAGTGTGACTGGCCTTTATCGCCTACCACTAGCCTACAGGAAGTCCCTAGTTTGTAGAAACTATTTTTATTTTATTACGCGGTATGATATATGAATTATAAGTTCATTTTTGGAATCGTATACGATTAACCTCACCATAGATGGACTTATGTATATTTGATAACTTTTTCTAACCTTTTGTTTGAAACAGATGGAATGACCCATCATTCTATCACATGATCTGTTAACACTTCATGAATAACAAATTCAACTTCATTTCTTTAAGAGATTAAGTGGAAATCGTTCAAAGCACTAAAAATAGTGATATTGTACCAAAATAAAGTAAGTATTTATTCTAATTCAAATCCTTCAACTTTAGGGAAATGATCTTGAAAACAAGAAATGTTGTCCTAGTTCCCTTATATCCGATGAATCAGATCGTACCTTAGATCATCACAAATCTATGGCTTTTTTATATTTTTCTTTTTCATAGCCATGTTCTCTACCACTTTCCATCAGAACATGATGGTTAGGTTTCTCTTCCATATCCATATTTTCACCTATGTTCTCCAATGTGGAAACCTAGTGATTAGTTAATTTGGGTAACCATTATGTTTCATAATTTAGTTTTTAAATATTGGTTTTGGTATTCCTTTTTACGATGTGGGTTTATATTAAGGAAACCTTCTAGTAGTAAACCATTTATAACCCCGACGAATTTCGAGGGTGAAATTCATTTTAAGGGGGGTAGAATGTAACACCCCGAGATTTTATGAAAAATATTCTTTTTAATTTTATTCATGTCTTGGGTTGTACGCTAAAAAAAAGGAGTCTTTCACAACAATAAACCCTAACTTGGCTGCATTACACGCAATCGTGACCTTCCACGATAGCATGTGTTGTACGCAATACCGAGTTTCGTTAAACAACGATATGCTATTAAAATATTATTAAAACTAGTCGTTATGAATAGTAATGCCAAATTTTTTAAATTTTATAATTTTTTTTGAAAATGGACTTCATTTTTGGAATCGGAATATCGAAATTATCCTAGGGTGAAATTTTGGTATTTTTCTGAAAACTTTCTATTTTTGATGAATAGTGAAAACACTAAGTTACTATTTAAAAACCGACTTTTTATTGAAATAATTATTTATTTTATTTAAATTTATTTTCAGTCAAAATTGATACATAATACCTATATAAGTTTAATGTAATTCATTGGAGTAATTTTATAATAATTTTGGATATATAAAAATTTTATTGAACTTTTCACCGTCTTTTACCCACCTCCTAGGAGAATTTGAAAATTTACATAAAACTTAATTTCACCGCTTTTGTGATTGGAATTTCAAAAATACGAGAGACATAGTTGATGTCAGTATGTAAAATGTGGTTCAATGAGATGAAAATAATTTTTGGTGAATATTAACCTTTTACTTTTATTTACCACGGTTAAAAGTAAATAGGGTAATTAAGGGTAAAAACGAGATTATTATTATCCTAACACATGTCCTAATTCTTTTAGATAAGTTTAATTTGACCAAAACCAACCTTAGGAATAACATATGACCATTTAGGGCCACTTGGATTAGTTAGGACTTTTATTATTAATTTATTTAAAGAAGGGTTAAAATAGTTAAAATCAAAGTTTAATAAGTAAATCATTTTTAATATAGAGTTATACATAAGATAAATTCGACTATAAATATTCATTAGAAATATAAAAATATTTCCTACATAATTGTATTTTATTTGTAATTTTTAGACATTAAATAGTTTAATTTATTTATGACACAAAGATGATGCAGTAATTATCTTATTAATGAAATATTGACATAATTAATGTTATTAATACCCAAATAAATGTAATTTGAGACTTTTTATGAATTCCAAAAAATTTATATGTTAATATGACATGTTAGAGTTGATTTAATTAACTTTTTCAGAACTAATCAGTCTGTTATGATTTTCACAAAAATCAATTTCCAAATAGTGTCAAAATTGAAATAAAATAGTTTTTAAAACAAATATTATATTATTAATTGTTATTATATTCCTAAAAATCTAAGGTTCGGCCAAATTACTTAGATAAGGTTATATATTAATAATAAACAACTTGGGGTTCTTTTGTATTGTTATAGTAAGTTTATTAACCTTATAGTGTAAGAACACAAAAAGACACAGTAAAAGTAAAATTATCTAACTTAAAGTTAAATCTAAATGATAAAGTTAAAATAGGAACCTAAACTTGTCTAAATTCTATTGGATGAGATTATTTCGACCCATCCCCACCTTATCTTCGAAATAAATAAATTTGGAGCTATTTAAAACCGAATATGACTTTATAATAAAATAATATTTTTAGTTTTTTCAAAGGTGCCCCTCTCCTCCCTTATAAAAGGGCACCTCCTCCCTCTCTTCCTCACACCACTTTGAGCATTAAAGCTCGGCCAAACCCTGAAAATTTCTCTTCTCCACTTCCCTAGAAACATCCTAGAGGTTCTGGTTCTCTTCAAATACCAATATTAGTGCCCTAAGAGGAGGTTTCAAAAAGGCGCTTCAAAGAAGAGGTAATGTCCGTTACCGATTCTTTCAACTTTATTTCTTCTTCCACTTATTCTTCTTTAGTTGTTTCATTATGAAGTAATAACATCAGTATCACTCATATACTTATATTCTATTATAATTATTAAACAACCCTATTTCACCATCTATCCATCCTACGGAAAACGAAATCACCACGCGTGCGTACGTACGGAATACCGTCTCCATGTCGTGGTGTAATCTATTTTTCCACCACCACCTTACATGGATGGGTATAATGGTGTAAATAAATAACTATATATGATTATTGTAAAGTGATATTTATTCTTAAATATTATACATACACTCCAATACAATTTCACAATCATGGGAATGATATCATCGCTCGTGCGTACATACGGACTACCGTCTCCACGAACGCGATGAGATTCATTTTCCATGATTAACCATTCAAGAATGATTATAAAGTATATATAATGAAAAATAATGAAATATATGACATAATAATTCTACTGGATTTATGTATATATATATGTATGTCATATACTCAATTCCATTCAATTCAATAAGGAAACAAAAACAACGTTCATGCATACGTACGACCTATTGTCTCCATGAACGGTGTATTTCATTCCTTTTATAGATCTATAATATATATGTATATAATGTATATATATTATATATAAATCATGTTTTAAATTCTGTAATTATGTAAATCAAGATATAAGTAGTAATATCAAGAACGACGAGTCGAAACACAGATGATAAATGAAACGATTTTACCCAAAACACTATTTAAACTGGAATTTACAAAAGAACAGGTAATATAAAGTCATAAGTGAACCATATATGATATCATAAAGATGAATATTATTTTGTAATAAGTCAATTTAATTATTTAAATCATTATATAGGAGTTTCGGATACATACAAAGCATATCAGACATAAGGTAAGGGATAATTTTGCAAATCTCATTTTTATCCGAGATTGCTTATTCGTAAGTATTTACTGGGTTTATTTATATCATCCATGTATATGATTTATAAAAGTGTTTTCATGTATTTTTAAATTCATTTTTACCCATTTTTTACTTTTAATACAAGGTATGTAAGGAATCTTTCTTTTGTTGACATTACGAGGTACTTTTTTTTTATTTTTCCGGCAAAAGTACCAGAAGAATGTTTTCATTATCTTATACGGCATGAAAGGAATTTTATTTTTTTATAAAGCCTTGTTTTCATGAAGCTTCCTCCAAAATATTTCATGACTATTTTCAACAAAATAATTTTCTTTTAAAATTGAATGACATTTTGTGAAAAGAAAATGATTTTGAAGAAGAAAGGATATTTTCCTCAAGAGTTCATTTCAAGTGTTTTATCAAAACTTTATTCATCTAAGATGACATTATTTCATATGTGTATGTTTCAAGTAACTTTTCTCTATGATTTACATGGTTTCACTTTTCTTATTATGAAATCATATCCATTTATTTTATATGGATTATGTGATGATGGGATGATGTTTATGAAACCCATTTTATTTATTGGGTTATTATGAATGATGTATATTTATTTTGTGGCACAAGTAAGAATGATTTCATTATGAGATGTGTGGGACCTATATCTCCTTCCAATGAATTAGGTAAAGATTTATATCTCATGAGATAGACATGGCTAGAATGGTAAGTTAATCTGGTTCAGTATTACAGGACTGGAACGAGGAGTGAAATCGATTCAGAAAGAGACTTTGTCCACTAAGATGGTCTTGGTAGCAATGCCTTGGCTACTATGGAAATCATTACTTGTTCTTAATGGATGACACAATTACAAGTTTTATTCCCATGCTATTTTATCATTATTTATGTACCATTATGATCTATTCCTTATATACTTCCATGTTTTATGTCGTTGGTCAAGATTTTGATGTTTAAACATTATGTTCATGTTTTTTAAGTTTAAATGTTTATGGTATGTTTTATTTTATCCATTCTTACCCTTACTAAGAATTTTAGCTCACCCTTTTTATGTTTTATTTTCCCCCAGGATTAAAAGAAAGGTTTTAGGTAAGGAAACAAAATGTGGAAGATCTTTATGGAAGATGTTGAAGATCTTTCACCACAATTAGAAGATTACGTTCCAAGTTTCCAAATACACTAAACTATTACGATCCTTGTGTGTATGTTTTTATTATGTATTATGTATTCCGAAAAAGTAATGTAATATCTATGTACGTCAAGATTCGGGTCTCTGTAGTATATATCAAATATTGCCTTTTATTAAACCATCACCCCTAGTTCATTGTAATAAAAAACCATGAGGTAGAACCATTGCTCGATGGTCACAATGAAATCATTAGTCACTATCATAGTGGGAAGGGGGAATATGTGAAATATGAAGTGGTTTGCTAAACAAATTCTCTCCACCTCATCTAGAGGGCCCAATTTGTGTAGGTGACTCCCGGTGATGTTCATAATTTCTAGCTAGAACATTGTATTGGAAGGATAAATGGGGTTAAGGTATTTTTTCCCCCATTTTCATGGTGACAAAAATATATTGAAAGTTGAGGGGGCCACACACACAGAGCTGGTTCCTCCCTTGGAGTAAGTGGCGAAGCATCTTGTATATCTTCACCTATACTAGGACAACCATGTTGATATGCATCCCAATTGCCAAATTTTTTTTCATAATAATGGTTCTCAATCGCACCCCCATATGTTGATACCTCGCAAAGAGAATATATCTATAGATCATTACAACAATAAACCATGATCAACCAGACTTTAGTGGCCCTGAGCTTCACACTATATCCCACACATCTATCATTGGATCGCCTTTATAATCATCCAATAAGAGTTCTATTTGTCTCGTTAAAATTCCCCAAAGAATTTATGTACCCTATAAGGTATCCTCTATACAAGATTATTTAGGAAATTGGTGATCCACTACTTGAACTGTATGTAATTCATCCGTTGTTTTTTCACATCTTCCAATTTCACAAAACACAGTAATTCCCTCACAAGGGTTAGAATATTCTTCTGTTCCTCCCACACATTCTCTGTGTGGGATAATTAATAATACATAGGTTATTTTATTCTAATCATAGTAATCTAGTAAATATAATACAACCTAATTCCAACCTACCCATGGTGCATATGTAATTTTTTGATCCCTAGAAACCACCTATTCAGTAGCTCTGACATAATATCCAAGAGGAGTTAGAGTTGAAACTATAAGTTTTATGATGCCTCATAAATCCCTCCCTAAATCATCTATTCCTCAAACTCAGTGAATGACACACATTCCCAATAAACTTAGTCACAATTATATGTGAATCTTTTTCACTATTTCAAATCCCGGTCATATGTCTATCTATTTAGGGGTTCTCCAAAACTCGCCTTGAGATTCATCTCATACTATGTGGAGACATATTTGAGTCCAACACCTCCCCATTAGTGTTATTGACAAGGTTTCAAATAGTGTGTTCCATGAGTGATGCATGATACTTCAGGATGAGTCCTACAACCACACTATTCCACTGGAATATTCAATGTGAGCTCATAAACCAGTGGAGGGATCATATCCCTTTTCATTGGGGAAGAATACTCCATCCATCATCCCAAATACATAAAGAAGAAACCTATTTCAAATTGGGTATTCCTATTAAGCATATATTTGATGTAAAGTGAGTGAGTCATGTTCTGATGAACTCTGAATTCACTCCCTAACCATTATGTTCCTCACCATCTCATCTGGATTAGAATCAAATATGTTGGAACCTTCGATGGAAGATTTTTCAAAGACCTATGTGGTTTTCTGATACCGATTTAAGAAGGTTTGATAATTAAGGTCGTGATCACAAATGTCATCTCATGAAGGTTGGGTGAATATATCAATTTTAGTGGAACTAAATTCACGGTGGTTTCAAGGTTTCTAATAAATAAAGACTAAAATTGAAAAGTAATCATGAAGTTTAAGAGCTTCACAAGAAGGGATATCAGGATTTCCCTTTTCGGGAAATACTTGTTGTCCCTTTATGGGGACCCAATTCTATTTAATGTCATTTGGCCTCATGCGGATAATGAATGATCTTTTTTAATGTGGTTCATGAATGAGATTCACGAATGGTATAAAATTAATAGTTTTTTATGATTTCCCCACAAAATCCATCCTTTCTTCCCCAAAATGTCCAATTCCGATGGGGGTGGGATTATTTTACACTAAAATGTGTCTATCATGAGAGTGAACAATCAATTCATGGTTGGTTAAGAGAGAATTCAGTCTAAAACTACCCAAAAATCCTACAATGGAAATGCATTCATGAAGGACCCCTTAATTATGAATGGGAGTGACTTGTGGAATTTCCAACTATGTTGAGGAATAATGGTAACATCAGTGTAGGGTCAATCCATATTTTTAGAGCCACATTTCGTGATCATGTGGATGGTTAATAGTAGCCTCCATGTGGCTTCATTTAGGATAATAGATCTCAATCTAATGAAAAATATAATAATGATTCATTAATTCCCCCCTTATCTAAAATATCCTCACCCACATAATGGTTGGTACCATAAATACCCCCTTAGGTCTAACTTTTTATGGGACACGGCCTTTAAAATTCTTAGAAAATCTAAAATATTATGAATCTCATTAGCTCAATGTGTGAAAGAGAATATAGTATCCCAAGGTATCCATACTTAATGAAACATTCTCCTATGAAATCTTGAAAACATTTCACCATATTTTAAAATCCTTTTGTGAAGGTCCATGTCTTACGCAGAAGAGGAAAGACCATTATAGAACTTGGGGTTTTTTGAGGCACCTATCCATCATGAAACTAATCCCATATGAACTAAAAATTCACCCTGAGGAACGATTAATCTCTTTTAAAAAGGATACTCTTTTACATGACCCATTACCTCTTTAAAGGCCTAACCTTTATGAAGTAACCCTTCTAGGACAATATGTGTTTATTTCTTTTAGCTAATGCCAATTTTCAAAATTCGAGTTACCAGGGACCCCACACCAAGTTTGTACTGGTTCATTCAAACCCCCAATGAATGTGTGACCAAGGCCACCCACTTCTATATCTTCCCACTTCACTACAATTGTGTTTAGATCCTCCTTTATAATTTTTTCTATAATAATGGGTTCTCTTGTGCCTATTTCTTAAAATTATAGGCAACCTGTTATCAGTCTTCTTAATTCCATCTCCTCCTAGATAGTTTCATGTATTTTTTCTACCTAGAGGCACATGATCGGTGGTCATGAAATCCCTAGAGGTGGAATCATTGTAGAAAAACACACCTATCTTAGTTGAGGGTCCCTATAAATAGTCTTCCTCCAACTATGACATGGTCCCCCTTGAGGAGTAAGCCTCTCAATGTTTAAACTATATGATTTAAAAATACATTTCTCCACATCCTAGCCTTATGAATTTAGGCTGCATGACAACTTCCTCAACACATGTTGTAAAACCATGTACATTCCATATGCTCTGAAAACAGGATGCCTCATACATAAATGAAATGGGATTACTCCATGCCTCCCAAACAGTGTGATAAAAACTGGATTCCACATGTACGATTGTCTTGGGATACCACCTTCTCCCCCACCTTGGGATGGAAGCCCACCCAATAGGATGAAACTCTCACACCTGGTCTCCTTACATGCGTAATTCCCACACTATCATCCCCCATCTAGGGATGATTCACCATCAACGGGAATATTCCATGAATAATCCCCATACTGTCTCTCCCCTCTATGGGACAAAACCCCAATACTAGGTAAGCTTCCATGTGTAATCCCAATATCATCTCCTACATAGTAATCATCTTGAATTAGGAAGATTCCATGAATAACCCCACATCATCCCTCATTAATTATATTTCTGTGATATGAGAATCCTTACTGCATTATGTTTAACTACATAGAAAAATACAATCACATGCCCATGAACTACAATATCAAACTATGAATATTTTGATCCATGTATATTAAATAGGATATATGGGTTGCCTTTATGTTGTTAAAACCTTACATCATTCTAGTGTAAAATATTCCCTCCTAGGGATATTCCCCCTATATACATCTCAATATGATTTTATGATCCATCTGCATAGGGAGTTATGATTTTCCCTCGATCCATCTCAATAATGCATTCATATCTTCTTCCACAAGATGTTGAACGTGTCCCTGAGCCTTCTCAATATGATTTATTTATCTATATTTATAATATGTTAAACCCATGATTCTTTAAATTTTAACATGATGATTTCAAAAATATACAAAATAAATTAAACTATTTCCTCAATCCATCTCAATAATACATTTTTTATTCATCTCCACATGATGTTAAAGTCATTCGTCAATCTATCTCAACTGGATGTTTTGATATATACATAAAATAAATTAAACATGTTCCCAACATACCCCCACATAACATTAACTCTAATCCCTTCTCCAAAATACTTTAAAATAATTCTATGACCTATAATACCTTCCCTATGAAATAAACATGGGATTCCTCATGTAAAAATATAGGGAAGACTTATGCACTTGGAAATAATTACCTTGTGATTAAAATGGGATGTCTTTTGTTCTGTGCCTAGTATGACTCATATAAATACCATCAAAAGATGAATAATTTAGTAGTTCTCAATATAAACAATTTCTACACATGTCTAGATGTGACCAACAGGACTAATAACCCTGAATAAAGGCTTCTACTCTGTAAAACCTTAAGTATTGTAATTTACTATCATCCACATTGGGATGCAATCAGGAATGAGATCCAAAAACATGGATTAATCTATGAGGGAGACATAGACTAGGAAATTATCTCCAAGGAGTAATCTATTGAAGGAGGAATTGATATCCCATAAACCAATTTTCATCATGGAGTAGACATCACTAATGAAGGTGATGAAAGAAGCATGCCTTTATAAACTGGGAATGTGGACTAATAGAAGAAGCACACTATGTGATTGCACCTTGGTGAAGAATAAAAAATAACTAAATTTAATAAAATCATTTAAAAAGGGATTTCATATTCCACCATTACATTTTAACACTGGTTTTCCATTAACACTCTCTTTGAAAACCGATTTTAAACTCCAATTCACAATGCATTGAAAAACACCTTCCTTTTACCAAAACGAATGGAAACACATATTTTCTCAAAACTTCCTTAAAACAAAAACATCCATTAACACTGAAACAAGTTAAATACTTTGTAAAACATTTAATAAAAAGAGATATTATATTTAATCCCTCATAGTCTCGAGACTGAACCACTAACATTAAACTCTAAAAGCACACCAACTACATTGGAAAAAACACACAAATAAAGGAAAAAATGGAATGAAGATCAATAATAGATCTAGAAGGTATCAAACCTAAATTATCACATGATATATAATACCTCAAACATAGTCCTAAATCATTTATACATCCAAATAGAAATGAAAATTCAAAATGGGGATGGGTGTATATATAAAAATAAGGGAAACCAATAAAAATTGAGATAAATGTTCTAAATAGAGTAATATAATGGGATGGAATCACACAAAATTTCCTAGGAGAGACCTTGGGTATGAGGAAAATTGGTGAAAATTGAATGAAATAGGATTCTAGATTAGAGGTCATAAAAACATATAGCTGATGAATTATTAATTTTTTGAGTCCCCTTTTCATATTTTGAATCCCATGAGTCCTATGTATGTTGAAAACAATATTTCCTTATGTTAAATAAATCATTATTGTAAAATTCACAGTTTGAACAACATTCAAAAAAATAACCATTTTCATGATCTTTATATAATTGGAGGAATTTTCCTTGAGATATGTTCAAATCATGAACCATATTCATGGTGTGAATATTCCTTGTAGGAAGCACCCTGTCCAAGTTCGATATAAAAATCTAACCTGACTCTCATGGCCTCCAAACTCAAGAACAGACTCATTAACATTAAAAGAGAGTGTAAATTTTTAATGGGATATTATATCCTCTCTCTACCCCAATTGGGTTGTATGTTCCATAAAATAATATTAAACAAAATACCACTTCACACATTTCACTATGCACTAAACCTCCCTACCTCATATCTCTATGAATGTATGACCCATAAACATTTTAATTCATCCTATAGTAGGGTCGTATCTATTTAACACACCTTCCATGGATAGACTTCTCACCTCCCTCTAATGGTATTGAGTTCCTTGGAAGTATCCCCCTGATAGAGGTTAAGTCCTCAACATCTAGAATAAGATCATTGTAATCTTCTATAATATAATTCTTGCAAACATAAAGAATGATTTCAGAAAAACACATACCTTATTTGGATTTGTTACATTCATAAAAAAATCACTGATCACAACACTATGAACGCCATGCCACAAAATTTTATCCCATTTCCACGATGCTAAATCCCATAAAATAAGGGTGATGTAAAATCCAAGATATATCCCCCTTGCACCATGATTACTTGAAGTTTCTCAATGTGAACCCAAATAAAACTGACCCATTCACCATTAAAGAAAAAGATTCAAAAAAATTCAATATTTTGGATCTTTCAACAATGACAATGTGATCCCTAGTAAATAACTTTCTTCAAAATGTTATCATCAGTGGGGATGGCTCTCTACCTAATCCTCCAAACTTGGAATTTTATATTCTATAAGATTTCATTATAGTAAATATTTCAAACCCACTCGTCAGAATCTTGATTAAAATCAATCAATGAGAAATCATAATCACTGAAGAGAATTTTTGTTGACATAGTAAAACAACACATTTTAGGTTCATCAAGCAAATTGCAGCTTCCATGAAAAATATTGTGTTCCTCATTGAGGGTAGAATTAATCATTTTGGGATGAAAACTTACTTGTATAAAGGATATATATATACATGGGAACCCAAAAAATAAGAGAATAATTCTATTCCAATTAATCATTTATTATTATATATCACCCCATCAAAACTTCTCCTTCAAAATATATGTATATTCGATCATGAAACATGATAAGCTAGATAAACTTATTGTTCATTCTTCCCTTAATCCCAAATATTCCGCATAATTTTTCTTTAAAAACATAACCCAAAGAAACTTACCTTTAATAATTTTACAAAAAAAATATTATATACACTGTATATCCCCCTCTATGATTCTAAATCTCATACCTCACTCCATGACTAGTTTTAAAAACCTCTTCGAAGATTCCCAGTGACATTCCCCATTTGGATTTTTTCCCTATATAAATGCATTAATAAATTTTTTTAGGTTCAATAATCATACCATTAGGATCCTTGATGACTGATAGTATATACATATGTATGGACATAAGAATACTATTTACTAGGTTTACCCTTCCCCCAATTGAAAGATATTGATTCTTATAACTACAAATTCATATTTTTATGATGTTGATAACACTTTTAAAAAACATAATCTTAGTTTTTTCATCTAATATAAGAGATACAATATATTCCATTAATATATGTATCCTTTAAATACCAAAATTATCATAGATATGTTTTATACATATGTTTGAGTAGGCCATAGGATTTTGAACATTACACTTCCCTGGGTTGATTATTTTTTCACTCATGTATTCATAGATGGAAATTGTTTTGATTAATTTGTATATAGATTTTTTATAACTAATAATGAAAAATTACAAGTCTTCAGAAAACACAAGGTGGGAAATAACATTGATCATATAACAATTTTTGAAAGGAAGGACCATCTCCCAAGTAATATCACATTTGATATTTCAAGTGAGTAACTCTTAGGATATAATGACAAAGTTGGATGAGAAAAAAGGTATCATGAACTTCAAAATATAACCCAATAACATATGGTCATTCTCCTTGTCTATATCCATCACAATTATAACTATAGAGTTAAGGATATTCTTGTTAATATCTTCCACCAAATCTTTGGGGATCTAGATCAACCCATGAATCCTCTGTGCTATCATAACTATATTATATTCTCTTGATATGGGCTTAGATAAAACTCATACAAACATTTTTTTATGAGGCTGGTTAGAATCTTATATGATAAGTTTTAAAGATATGTATGTCTATACTTGATAAGCATGATAGGATCCTTAAAATTTTGAATAAGAATGATCCTGGAGGCACATAACACTTTTTTATGAACTACTCTATGAAAAGACTATTTCACTACATTTATAACCTAAGGTTTGATAAAATACAACGTGAACATCTATAATGAATTGGTGAAGTTATTGGATCCTAATTAACATTTGGAATTCATTCTAAAAAAAATAATTAATATAATTATAACTTGGGATTACATCCCTATATAAATTTTCTCTATCCTATACCAACCTGGTAATGATATAAAGAAACTATTCTCTTATGTTTCCCACAGAACATTTGTCTCCTCCTTAGTTGGATGCACCTAAAAGAAATATTCAATTTTATTTTCTATGATCATACCTACCCCCACAACATCCCCATTATACGACCTACATTTGAGAAGAATTTATTTCTTGTAATCTTATTCTCCATCACGCATTTCTATGATAAGGTTATTTTTCTATCCCCATCCCTAATTCAGGGAGCCCTTGACTTCTCCATTATCACTCTTTTGATTTCAAATAATTTCTATGATGAGAGGTTTTTTTGTTAATCATATTGGTAAAGGTACCATCATCCCATTTATCCTATAACATCCCCTCCATACTATAAATGTATTATTTTGTATACTAAATGATAAAATCATTCCTATTTCTGTAACAGTTCCACTCTTCTTAGTGATTTTTCAGCCATTTGATATGAACACTTAACCCTACCCATGATGTACCTTGCATCCTAGGAATTCCTCACAATATTCATGAATCCTTTATAACAACCCCATCTTACAGTACATAATAAAGGATTTCTTGTCCCATTATATCTCTTTAATTTCACATTGAGTGGTGAGTGGTTTGAATGAAGATAGAGAAAATATATAATGATGGATTTCGAAAATGAACATGTATCCTGAAAATTGGATGGGCATCAGTGCAGTCTTCTCAATATTCTTAAAATACTATTTTTATTGCACCAAGTGAATAAATCCCCTAAAACAAATGTTTTTAAGGAATCTCTATTTCAATAAGTCCCTAGATTCATTCATTCATTAGTTAGGGTACAAATACACTCTTTTTTTTTTTGAAATATTGCGAATGGTATTGAAATCCTCTATTATTATCAACACCATGATCCCTAGTTTAATGAATGATAAGTGCATCAATAGTTCTACCATTTCAGTGACACCCATTTTTCATAAATGAATGAGATGAATAAGGTCAATACCGTAGAGCAGAATTTGGTATAAATGGGTAGATTTAATATATCAATCCTTTCCATTGAAACAATTATTTTCCCAAAAATATATATATATGTTTCTTGAATGGATTCCAATGCAATTATTCTGAAAATTTGATTATATTTTGAAGAATATGTGTTATTATCATTTTTTGGGCACCAGAATGACTATAATGGAATCCTATATTTTTTTTAAACCTTAGTCACAAAAATGTAACACATTGCCTCATCCATAAGAATCCTATAATTAAATATTTTTATAGAGGTTATTGGGAAGAAATAGTGGTGTCCATACTCCCTATAATCCCATTTCATTTTGAAACTAAACATTATATTTCTAAGGACTCTTTGGAATTTGAAAGGGTAAGACTACCACCATCCAAATACGATGAGAAATTTTTTTTAGAACCACCCCTATTTAGATCTAACACTAATGATGTTTTTGAATCAACATCTAAATCACCTAGAGTTACAAACTAATTTCTCATGCAGAAAAATTAGGTTGGGGAATCTATTTTTATCACTACTATGGGCCCAACCATGTTAATAATTTTATCTATAAAAACATCTACTAGATGAATTACATACATAGTGGATATATCATTAGCCCTAGTCATATTGAAGATAAACTTATCCAGAAATCCTGAAGAGTAATAAATAATTACTTCAACAAAATCCACAAAATCCTTAGCTTCCTTATAATGGTCATCACCCTCTTACTCCCAAGATGGTCCATTCCCTCAATTATGTGGTTCTAATTACCCATACCTATCATAGGAGGAATAAATGTCTATAAGATTGGATTAAAATTCCTCAAAAGGAAAAGAGAAATATATAAAATGGCTAAAAGGGGGGGACCCAGTCCCCAAATGAATCATTGGCACTAAAGAGACCATGGATATAGGAGGTGTGTGAATTGGACCGTTACCAATGGCATATGAGGACTCGCTTAAAGGTTTATCATCCTTAGGTTATTCCACATTGATTCCATGAAGATTAACATTATTCATAGAAATAGAATGACCATGATGATGTTATATATCACAAAACCATAACAAAGACTAGTAGAAGATCAGATATAACTAATAGAATCGCTCTATTCCATAAATAAGAGAACTCAATGGAGAATACACTAAATAATCCATATATACATAAATTTCAATTGATGAATAATGCTACATTCTCTATGTATCTTCATCCATAGAGGGAAATCCACCCAGGGTATCTCTAATGCATTGTAGATAGATGGTTTGAAAAGTGGAAGTGTGAGAACATGAAACATAACCCAAACCACCATTGAGATAAAATGTTTCCCAAATTGAATGTACCAGGTCCAATTGAATATTTAGAAACACTATGCACTACATATTAACATCTCTTGGGTCCACAGCATCATGAAATATTCCCAAAATAAGAGAAGGATATAGAACCAAATCCCCAAGATCACTACTGCCACCGTAATAGAGAGACCCCATGTTATAAGAAAATCCAAAAACTAAGGAAGTAATGGTTTCTCACAACTAAGGTCCAAAGAAGATATATCAAGGCCTCACCAAGCTCTATCACCAATAGAACCACAATAAGGAAACTAACCACCAGAATCGTGAAACTTAAAAATAAAGAGATTAAAAAAATATGCATATGATGTGGATTCACCAAACTCATAGATATGAAAATACCATAATTAAATAAGAACCCCCCCCAGATAATTGAATAAACTCAAAGGGGAAGGATCTATGATAGCACCTACTATGGAAACTTGATGGAATCTTCTAATATCATATAAGTTGGTTCAATCAATTTCATTTTATTTGTAGCCAAAAAAACAAATCTTTACATTACCCCTCTCAATTATCATTCAAATAATATTGTATTTTCAAAGGATTTTTTTCATCCATTGGTGAGACGGGAGTTCCCTATTCTAAATAATAAATCCATTATTTTCATAGTTTTTCTTAATTTTATTTTTAATTAATAAAACCTCTCTAGGTTTATTAGTGAACTTGTTGATCCAAAATAGAAAAGGCCTTATTTTTCATTATGACGCATGATATAGTGTTATACTCTCCCTCAATTTTTGAGTCCCCAATAATGGATAACTTGGAAATATTAAACCTGAAAGTTGTACCATTTATTAAGAACATGAAACAATATTAATATTTCATATCATCATTGTCATACTGAAAACTAGAATCTGTGTAACCCATTATAGGGAGCTTATCCTCACCTCTAATTACAAAGAAAACTACCTGCTTTCTTCTAAAATAATTAAGGATATTTTTATTGAAATATTACGACTTTGAGGAGGATTTGATTGGTATATTCTTATTATTTGGAAATTAAAAGATAAATAAGGTTGAGTACATAACATGGAATATATGATAAAACATATAGATAATGCATAAAAAAATTATCAATTATTTCTATATCAATTGAGTGATCTTAAATATTCCTATGTTTTGTTCCATGAAATGTTAACAAAGGCTTTTTTTGGAGTTCCCCATGCTAAACCATATCATCTAATTACTAATATATGTGTTTTTATTAAATTAAATAAACCACATTAATCAATATATATTGATCGTAACTCCCATTATGTTGAATGATTCACCCATGTCTTTCATCAAGAGGCCTTTTCCAAAAAATATCATTACATACCATAAATGTGAAACATTTTCTCTTATAAATATTATTTTATTTACATATAATATTATAAATTTTACAAATCCATGAAAAAATCTCTAATATTTGTAAGAATTATTTTTATTCATAGTAAACCTAAACTCTTTGATTTCATCATTAACATAGATGTTAAATATTTAAGAAACATGTTTAAATCAATAAATGGTCTTTTGTTACTTAAAATCCATAGAGTGAAAAAAAAATTCAAAAGAATTTGGATCTATGATTTACATTCCCTTGAATTAATTCAAATTGATAAAAGTGGTTTTTATACGCACCAAATATATATCATAATCATAATGAATTGTTATTACAACCAATATATAAATGGAATTTTTCATCACCTCTAAAGAAAACGATTCTCTAAAGCCAATATGATGACTTTATATAATATTTTTTCAAAATGAATTCTTTATAGGTAGAAACTCAACCTTTAAATAAATTATTTCATAAAAAATCTACATACACAATATAGGTCTCTCCCATTTAGGTGTATCCTCCAAATTCAATACATCATCAGTGAACATGGTGTACATCTCATATTTCATTTTAGTTATCTATTTCCTGAAATAATAAATATAAATTTACAAAAAGTGTGTAGTATTTCCAACATCTATGAATATTTTACCATACTCATTTTCCATAACAAACCAATATATATTTATAACTTTGAAAAATATTTCCATTCCATTACAGATATTTGGAATCATGATCCAGTTCTTCTTCCACAACTCTTGGTTGAACAAGTTTAACTTCATTCTCCGGAACACTTCTTGTTTTAACATTATAAAAATTATAATGTTCATCATTCATCACACAAATACCTAAATACATGTTTTTACACTAGGTAAAAGAACTATAATGATAAAAATACTTATTTACTAGGATTATAGAAATAATATATTATTTTTCCCTTATTGTGAATAAAAAGTATGAATATATCTAATTTAAGGTCAATTTTATCATAGGCCAGATGTTGTATGCATACAATACAGACCCATATCTTCATAAAATACATATTAAAATGTTTACTAGTGCATATTTGATATTTTATATTTATAACCACTCTAGATAGAATAATTTTATATAGGATTCAAGTAGTTTCTAGATTATACATTGAAAAATAATTTTGGAATATCAGATTGACTAATCCTTGAAAAAAATTGTATATCTATGTATGGTTTTTCATCTCATAAAAAACATTCTTATATGGTTTTCTAAGTGGAGTTAGTTCTGAAAAAATTGAAAAATATCTCATTTGATCAGTAAATTCCAAGACTAAGTATTCATCAACATAGTTTGATTAAATTTTCATAAATCTTTTATCAATGTGATTGTGAAAATTATTCTGAAACAATTTGAACATTCCAAAAGATTAAAACACGTTTCTAATAGGGAACATATAACCATATTGATTAAAATAATTAGTAAAAGTTATGATTTTCCTTAACCCATCACTTTATTAAGCCCTCATTGGTTTACATATGTCACTATATTTATTAACTATAAGTTAATTATCCATTTATATTTTTCCCTTAAAAGGTAATTTGGTCATCATTCCTCATAAAAATATTTACATGTATCAAATGATTATAAATTAATTAATTCCATAATATTATTATATATTGTCTTTGAATGTGTTTCCAATTTATATATTCCAGGTGATAATGCCTATTGTAATTGGGGTAGGACTCATCCATGGCCTTTATAAATAAATTTTTATATATTGGTTTATTCATGTCAAAAATATAAAAACAATTTACAATATATCTAATTTTATAAATAATTTCATAATTATATATTTAATAACACATTTACTTAATAACAAATTAAAACCCCAGATTTTCCACACTATATATAGAAATTAAATTCTCTTTTATGAACAAAACATAACTATAGATTTCAAATTACACATCAAATACACTATATAAAATTTGATTATATGTGTTGACCTCCAATGGAGATATTGTTTCCCCATTTAAAACATGTATATCAAGTTCTCCATTTATCAATTATCTCTTAACTATTTCGGTCATGTTTATTATCAAGAATATGTGCTTCACAACCAGTTTCTTATACCCATGGTCCAGAATAAGACAAGTTCAATTCATTTACATTCACATCTAAATTATTAGAATTATTCTCTTTGAGAATGATTATAATCCTTAAATACTAATCTATTATTATTTTATAGGTCATAACTATAAGATATATCTATGTGTTCTTCATCAGGTATTCCCTATTCAATTTAAAACACATATCTATGGTTGAGTATCATATTTTATATTTTTTTCATCAGGAACATATAGTGAATATACACCCACTTAAATGATGAACTCATACATCATTACCTAAGGTGTCAAAGATCCATATTTCACTATGTTTTTAGTTTAATATAGTGTTTATATAATTGATTATCTATATAGGTTGTCCATAATACCAATAATATCATATAAACATCTTGATGAGTTCAATGGAAAACAATTTTAAGAATACCAACATTTAGATAAACTCTACATTATTCTATAAGTATTCTATTTCATATGGTATCCCAATTATCACACAAAGTGTATAGTGGGATTCGATTACTATTCTAATAGATTTTCTAATTTCTACCATTCCTTACAAAATATAATACATGGGAATTATAATTAAATATGAATCTACTAGGTTGGTTGACTCTGGAGATCACAATTTTTATAATGAATCTTAAATGATTACTTCATGTATTTTCTTATAAATATTTACTTTTTTAATATATATTACAACAATATTAAATCCGAAAATATTTTCTCTCAGGAAATCATTTTTATCTAATCTTTTTACTTAATATATAAATGTTTCTAAGGATATAATTTTATAATCCCTATTTCATTCACCAAAATAATTTTTCAAAATATATTGATGTGAAACACTTTATAAAACTCACATTTTTTTTAACAGACAAAAAATTGGAGATAAAATATAGAAATATTTCCAAATGAATTTCATGATTATGGTATATGAACTATTTCATGTAAAGGATTATAACTATAGAAAAAACAATTATCTCCATGATATTAATTTTGATGTGGTAGATATTTATCAACAAATTATTTAGACAAAGCGTGAGCCTCTAGGCCACTAAGAATTTTGGCCTAAAATCCTTTCACCAAATGATATTTTACATAAGGGATATTTTAATTACAATATAAATAAAACACATAATATGTATATAAAATATTGGACCAAATAATTCAACTAACTAAATTTAATGAAAATTAAAATTCAATATAGATGAAAATTAGACAATATGTTTACATACATAAAAATTTATGAAAATTTTATTAGAAGTATTTTATCAGCTAAATTTTATCATACATAATATTAAATTTACACAAAAAATTATATATGAATGTTTAAAAATAATAAAAAAATAAACACTTCATTTATTTTCTAAATATATAATATTAATAAGAAAATTTTATTTTTAATCTAGGAAAAAAAATATTTCATTTATAATAGAAAACACTAATCTTTTATAAAAAATTTATAAACCATACACAATTTTCAAAAAAAAAATATTTTTTCACCATTTTTTGGATACTATATTATTTTATAATAGATAAATTTTATAATATTTTAATTTTTGATCAATATATAGAATATGACATGTTTTATTACTAATAATGTGCTATATTTTACGATACAACCTATATTTCTTTTTCATTGTGATGTGTTGTTTGGACAAACCTATGATTCAAGACATAGGCTTTGATATATAATTTCATAGCTTAGTAAGTGGTGTAAAAATGTGAGATTCGATGATTCAGACACTAAATGTTTTCCAGATATACCCCACTACAAAGAAATATCAAAAATTACAACTTATGATATCCTATATTTTATGTCAATGTAGTGTGATCCAACAACCAATAATTTTCCACATAATATTGTATGTTATTATATATACATATGTAGAATACCACATATATTTTCATAAAAAACATTTATAAAAACATGTTGAATCAAATATTTACATGGAACTAATACAAATAATGGGTTTTAAAATATTATCTCAACATTATTACTATGAAAGAATACCAATTGAATGCATGATTTACAGTCATCGAATTCAACAAGTAATGATGAAAACAAATAATGAAAACACAAATTTGATCTCAATATCCTTGGTGAAGTATAATTATAAGATATCCATAGGATATAGTTGGTGGACGCTCACCTCTAAAGGTGGTACATCAGCCACTAGAATCCTTGTACACTATAAGATGATGCTAGAAAATCGAAAGATGTGATATCACCCTATTCTATGAATAAAAATGAAAAATATTATTACATAGAGATTTAAATATTGTAAAAGATGTTAAACCCATAGTAATAAGAGGATCACATATTTATATATATTATTCCATTATTTAATGAAATAAGTAAGTCATATCCTTCTAACAATTGGGATCTGACATGTGTTACTCACAACACCTTCTGAAGGAATAATATAATTATTTAAACATTTTAAAATATTATAATTTATGCATTATTTCTTAAAATAATCATACTAATCATTCAAAACCAAAGAAACCATTTTAAATATGTTTTTGAATCTATGCACTTGATATCCCATTTCATTGACCAATCATATAGAATCAATCACATAACCATAGTGACATCACTTCAACTGTGTCTATGATATACCTTAGAAAAAACTCACAGGTTATGATCCATGGTATATCATATAATAAGATATACATATTTCAAGGAATATCTTACATTACATGGAATGGGTACATGTTTAAGTGAATATTCAAAATCCCATGCATAAGGTATATGAAATCATTCTATATAATGCCATAAAATGATATGAAATCAATAATTCACTCAATAGTAATCATGGAATGATGGTTATCCAACACCTAATTTTCTAGAAATATAACAGGCCTTGAGGATAGTAAGTAGTCCAACCTAAAGTCCCTCTACCCATCATTCATTAATCAACAGTGATATTAATTCCTTCATAATTCTAAAACCTAATATGTATAAACTATAATAGCCTTCCTATTTCAGGTTAAAAACCTAGTAAAATCCAATGTGATGATATATTAAAACTAAATTAATGATCAGACATATAATTTAACTCCATTAATACATGTATCATAATTTAATGAAATAATTTAACACATTTAACCAAAATCATACATTATGATTCAAAATATAACATTTACATTCCGGAATAAAATAATTGGGAAAAACCCAAAATAATTAATTTAAAAAATTTAGACAAAAGATAAACATTTATCATAAATTCATTAATAATTTATAAACACCATATAATTTTGGCAATGAAAAATAGGATCCATTAAATTTTCTATCATATAACCTTTTTGTATTTTTATTTTTAAGGTTTTAATATGAAATCCTTCATATATCATAGTGTTCTATATTTTATGATCATGTTCAATATCTATTAAAAAGAATTTAATAATTTTTTAAATAATGAACATAAATTATATCTCATATATAGATCCCTCAGTTAGATTTACCACTAAGAGGGGGTTGAATAAGAGATTTACTTTTAAAAATTATATTATTTTAATTCAACCACTTGAATCTGTTAAGATTCTTAATTCACTCAATGATACCTCAAATACTCCCCTCATATAGGGTATTAATAATTCAGATTATATCAAATAGTATTTATAATGATTTGTTCAAAGACATGATCAATTACATATTGGTTATCCATCTGCCACAAATTCTTTTATAACTTCATTTAGGATTAAAAAGGCATTGGAATAATCTGGTTCTACACACTAGTATTCATTCATCAAGTTTAACCTGGCTCTACTCCCCTATAATAAACTCTTATTTTAGAGTCAGTTATACACTAATATGTCTTTCTTCTCTCATATTTCTTATCGACTAGTTAGGCGACAATCCCAAATCATCGTAAAACACTTGTTAAAATCCCCAATAATAAGACCGTTATTCCCTATGGGGTTGATCCAATATTAGAATTCCACTTACTTCTTTTGAGTGATCTACCTCTACAAGATTTCAAGATTATTTTTACTCATGTAAACAATAAATATCTTTAACATCCTTTTATAATAATCATGTTGGGATTGATAATTTTTCACATTGAATATTGAATGATCATGTTCTTCGCACCTTAGCGAGTACTTAAATGTGATAGTACTCTATTGTAATGCTATTCCAAATATATTCTCTTTTCATTATTATAATATTATTTTATGCATGAGTAAACTTTCACAACTCAAAATATTGTGATTTAAATTCTCAACAAAAATCCATTATTCTATCAAGATTATTTCATGGATGGCTCAACTGGTTCTATGTTAACTTAATTTTTAATTCTCCATAATATAGTTCGCAAATAGAAAACTATTCCTGTGGTTAACACATGATAATAACATAAAATAAGGTAGATCATTCAACATTATGAAAAAAAATTAGACCGCCTCACTCTACAAACTACATGGCCTTCGCATATTGTATTCAACTTTAAAAACTAACCAATATTTTATATTATATGGTATTTTTTAGGGTGGAAAACATCATTTACAACATACTATTATTCATAAATAATTTTGATATAGAATTACTATAATATAATTCTATATATCACATATTTCTCAAAGAAGCCTCAATTTGTGGAAATTAATACATAGATGAATTTGTTATTATGTATTCTATGAGAAATATTAAATCTCTCATAAAACCTCACTAGAAAAGTCAAATCCTCATTCATATAAGAAGTCATTCACAATATATTTTCATGGGATCTCAACATATCACGTTTTTACTCACATATTACATACATCTCATAACATTAAAATACACAAATATAAGTCCTTATTTTCCTAGAATTTAGAAACCTAAGTTCTTCAATTAATATTATCCATTATTCTTATATGAGGCTTGATAAAATAGAATCCTTCATGAATAAAATATTTTTTTCACATGTAGTTTTCTATAATTTTGGTAAAATGATGCTTATCTATGTTTCAAAATTGCATTCATATTCTGATGGTCTTATAAAATATTTTAAATTATTCTTTTCACTACATACAAAACCCTGACATACAGAGAACTTAAAATAACTAAGGAATATTACGATCATCACCCCAATCAGACAACTTAGTTTAGATGAATCAAAGACATGATATTCATGGAATATTAGTTAAGGTATGATGAATTTTCCATTTATAGTGCATTCATCCCATAATAATATTTAATAAGGGTCTCTTCAAAAATATAATGTCTTGTTTCCAATGTCAGTCATCTGTGAGAAACAAGGTCCTCTCATAGACTCTATTGGAATCGACCTGGGTCAGAATCCCTCTAACATCATTCCATCAACCATGATGTCACTGCCTCCTCTTATATACTCACTATTTGATCTATACATACCCACTCACCGATCACCCTAGTTATGTAGTTCTACCTTTCTCCGACATGGTTGACCACCTAGACCCCGCATGTGGTTTATGTGGGTATGTTGTTAGACATGTGTTGGCCAAATGTTTTATAGGATAATACAATATACAAACTTTAATTCCAATACTTTCTCAAAAATAATACCCATAATCATATTCTTCTTCCTCCCAATATTCTTTAATTATTTAACTCTTCATCGAATCAACCTGAAAAATATATTTTTCAAGTTATTATAAAAAACTCTCCTTGTAATTGTTGAATATTTCATGTTATTATTCAATGTTTTCAATTATTTTAGATATTTTGACATTTTTAAACTCTATTGAAATGTATTCTATAGTTTTAACACTAGTTCAACAAACATCACAATTGATATGTCGCAATTTCAAAAAATTATCTCATTACTTGAATTATTGAATATAGAAGCCTTGAATTTAATTTTCCATAGATCATAAAAGAACCTCAATCAACCTATGGACATACATAGATGTAATATCCACAATTACATCCAATTATCTCACATCATCATCTCCTCATCAAAATCATCCTCATATATTGAATTTTTAATATGTTAAAAAATATATAATATTTATTATTTAAGCATGCACCTTTGATCATCAATCCCCCAATTTTAATTTTCTATCAATAATTATTCTTTTTTTAAAAGTCAATTTGATTCTGACCTCTTTTTTAATAAATGAAAACTTATATTAGTGGAATTATCATATCAATACACTATTTATCAAGCAATCATGAAATCATATTAATTTCCTCACTGAAGACCAGTTAGGAAGAAAAATATAACTCACCCTAGGAAAACCAACTATAGAATACCAGAGTGTATAGCAATACTGATCAATGTTTTCCATAAATTATTCATCATGTGATACAAACATTAATAACACTCTTATTCATATTTTGGTCATTCTCAATCAATAAAATCTTAAAATTTATTCATCCTATACTCCTCCCAAAAAACACATCAAATATTTCAACTTTAAAAATATACACCTCCCACTTTCTAGATCAATATCAACTCCCCCTTGATAATATTTATCAACAAATTTGGAGTTAGAATAACGGAGTGATTTAAATACATCATGTTCTAATTCTAAACTTTTATTCAAAAGTAACAAATTCACTATGTGGTGAAGATTTAATAAATTTAACTCATCATGTCTAACCATAAGGGGATGAATATACCTCCTTCAACTCCCCACATGTAAGTGCAAAAGAAGATATTTATAAGGGAATAATTAAATACCTGTTTTTTCCTTAGAAATAGCTTTCAAGTAGAGATATTCTTCTCATCATGGTTAATTCTTTTCTACCAATATTTTTATAAGAATATTTATTTGGACACTTCCTTATATTTTGAGGATTACATATTTGATTATCTTCTATCTTACCTTGAACATATACATCTTATGGAATAATTTTTTCACCTAAGTCTTCCGGAATTTCTTGTTTCCAATTATGGAAAAAATCTAATAAACTTTCAACTCACCTTATTGAGAAAATTACATCACTTTATCTTTATAAAAAAATTAATATCCCCAAATTGTTTATCCAATTTATGTTAACTTGGAAAAAACTATGAATTCTTTTAACTCATTCATATTCTTCCTATTATTGTCATAGGACTTACCATTATTTTTATTTTAACACCTCTTTACTTTTATAATGTTTGAAACCTCTATAATTTTTTTTAGTCATTTATCATCTCTATGAACAAATATTTTTTGTATTCTATATACTTTTTCTTAATATTCATACATTTTTTTATTGGAAGTTTAGATGGATCTCTCTTCACTAATATATTTTTTACTAATTACTACTCATCTATTCCGAATGAATCCACCTTGATACATGTTTTATATTGGTAGTGAAATTTTAAACAAAAAAGATTTTTGTTTATAGAGATAAAATTAATAATACTTAAGAAAACCTATAAACATTGATTTTACAAATTAATATGGAATCCACCAAGAAAATTATTTTTATTGTAATTCATAAAAATGAGAATTATTTTTCAATAGGGAGAGTGATTTTAGTCACAAATTCCCCTACCACTTATATTTAAAAAATATTGTATCACGTTTATTAATTATCTAAGGAGTATCATATTTATTTTGATCACCATCACTGTTTAATTTTTTTGGGCATCTACGTTGGGTTCATAGGTTTTCTCTTCTATTTATATTTTCTCTAATTTACTTATGGCCTTAATTTATATTCATGAATTTTTATAGATCAATATGAGCTCCCTCTTGATAATAATTGACAATTCATTTGGAGTAGTGATATAGGAGGGATTGTCATACTTTATTTTCCAATTGTCCAATGATATTCAAAAGTTTCACATTCGATGTCTGGTGAAGATTAAATAAATTTGACTCATCAAGGATACCCATCAATTGATAAATATATCTCTTTCAACTCCCCACATATTATCACAAAACCAAATATTTATAAGGGAAAAATAAAATACCTATTTTCCCTTAAAATAGCATTCAGCCAGAGAGATTCTTCTCAACCTGGACAATTCTTTTCTACTAATCTCTTTATAGGAAGATTTATATGAACTCTTATTTATGTTTGAGGATTATATATTTTATTATGTAATATATTCCCATGAAATTACTCCTTTTGTGTAATACCTTTTTCAAATTGTGTCTTCATAAAGTTCATGTTTCTAATTATGGAAAAATTCTCCTAAACATTCAACTCACATTATTAAGAAACTTATATTCTGTTATCTTTAAAAAAATAGCATCCTCAAAATTTTTATCCAATTTATGATTACATGGAAAAATATCTATGAATTATTTATTTCAATTCATAGTCTTCTCGTGATTTTCACATTACTTACCATTGTTTTTATTTTTACACCTCTTGGCTTTTGTAATGTATGAAACCTCTCTTGGTAGTTTTTAAAACCATTTATCATCTCTATAACCTTAAAATTTAAAAAACTATACATACATTTTTAAATATTGATACATGTTTTCTATATTATGGTTAGATTGATCTCTAATAACTACAATATTTCCTTGTTAATCTGTCCTCATATCTTCAAAATGACTCCCCTCGATACATGTTTACTTCCTTATAGTGAAATTTTAAACTAGAAGAAGTTGAATTTATAATGATACATTTCATAATACTAAAAAAACCTATAAACATAGAACTTCAATAATAATATATAATACAGCTAAAAATTAATTTTTATTGTACTTAGTAAAAACAATCATTTTTTCAAAGGAGATAGTGATTTCAGTGACACGTTTTTCTATCAAATTGATGTATGAAATAATATATCACTTTTCTAATGATCTAAGTAGTTTCATACATATTTTTATCATTGTCAATATTTAATTTTTTGGGTATATACTTTTGGTAAATAGCTTTTCTATTCTCTTTATATTTCCTCTAGTTTACTAATGGTATTATTTTATATTCATGAATTTTCATATAATTCAGATATTATGGTACTTTATTTCCAAATGCTCCCCAACAATAATTGCATTCTATGAATCTTCTTCTATAATTTTTTGATGTAGTATTTCATGATTTCATAGTTTTTGAACACCATTACATTTTTATTGAACGACTACTCTTTTGGACACTTCTTAGGGAATATCCCTTCATACATATTTTATCATCCTCCCTTGATATGGTTGTTTTAAGAATATTTTCTATTATCCATACTTTCCATGATTTTGGTTTAAAACCTCGACCATCAATTCGAATAGAATTAGTTTGTAAGATAGTTTTTTTTTGAGTAATGGGTTTCCTTCTTATTGAATGATTTACATTTGAATAGAGGATAATATCATTCTCTTCTTAGAATCATGAAACTCATTAAACAATTTGTGTGGAAACAAATCTATTTCTGGAAACATAAGATGTAATATTCTGTGGCAGTTATCGATTCTTTATTCTCTCCTTTGTCTCTAAACACTTCATGTTTGAGGGAGTTATTCTAAACCTCCATTAATCTCATCATGTATTCACAAGCTTATATTTTCTTCATTATTTAATCTTCGTGTAATTTCATTTATTATTTTAATGAATTGTCAAGAAATTTTTCCTCATTTAGTTTATTATCTAGTTGAGTTAATTTTATATCCATATAATGTTATGATATTTTTCAAGTGCATGGAGAGATTCTATAAAAACAATATCAGTGTTATCTTTCTCACAAACATTAATTTTAAATTATTCAGTATCTTTAACATGTATTTAATTAAAAATAGATACTATTTCATTATTTTCTCTGGTATTTTTTGGGAATGTTTTTCATATGCCAACATTTTTAGTGAATTCCTATTCTATATAATTATCCTCTTCTTTAACCTATACTTTTTAATCATAAAAACACTTGATATCTCAAAAAATACAATTTACTACTTATTTTGGAACTTTACACATTTGATCTTTGTGTTTGGAATAAATATCACCAAGTGATACATCATAATCATATATTGACCAGAATTTATTACAAGAATCATAGTCATCATGCTTATTTATAATTATAATAATTTGATTACAATAAATTAGTGGGTTCTCTCCCTTCACAATAGTATACTTTTTTGGATTCCTTACCTATATTTCCTTCCTATTATTCTGACTCTTGAAAGAAATCACTACAATTTTATATTCTTTAGAATCTTAATTTTCTCTATCTAGGGTAGCTCAAACATTTCATTAATTATGAAATTCATAAAATGAATCATGGTTATCCAAAGAGAACCTCTCTGTGATACCAATTGTAGAACCCCAAAAAAAATGTGCCACTAAGAGGGGTCTCAATATGTGGTTTAATTTTATATATTCCTTGCTATTAGGTTAAACTATTCAAATTGATAATATTCTGGGTCTACATAATGATATCTAAAAGTCTAACCTTATATACATAAATAATAAGATAGATCAAATCACATGGTATATACATGGTTTGACATAAATATCTACTCCTGGCTATATTGATTATCCTCCCAACATGGATTATTTACTAACTATATTCAAGATTACAAAACAAAAAAAGAGTAATTGGTTTTACCCCTATAAGTTACAAGTGTTAATATCAGTTCTAACACCCGGTAATTGCCTCTTCTACCATATTTTTTTAAACCAAACAAAATTCCTTATTATCTCCCTTTTTCTTCTCAATCAGTTAGACACCCCATCTTTGATCCTCATTAATAACTAGTTGGACACCCTAGTCACAAGTTACATCTTCTCTTTAATGTTGATCCTATATTCAAAATCCATATAAATTCTTCATATTGATATTCATTCATTAGTTGTTGAAATAAATCTAGATCATGTAAAATATCAAGATCTTCAATGGATTCTTCAAATAAGATTATTTATCATGAATATCATTCACATCAGATCATGAATATTCTGGTTCTTTATAGATTTTTGAATAATTGTATATAAAAATGTTTTATTTTAAATTTATTATAACTTTAGTCTCTTATCTTTCTTTTGATATTTTTTACTTTAAGATTAAGCTTACAAAACTCAAAATATTATTTCTTAAAATTCTCAACTCAAATTTTTAATTAAATCACAAACGTTACATGGAATTCTCAACTAGATCTCTAGGAACCCTCTTTTTAATTCTCCAAAATTTATTTCTCAAATATTAAGTGTAATTATTACTATTCTCATCATATGACTATGTCAAAGAATATGTTCCAAAACATGTATTGTTAGGTCAATGCATTGATGCTTTATCTACTGAGATAGTACTCGTCGCTACCTTTATGAAGATACAAAATAACTTTAATTCATATAGAACTTCATCCACATAACATTTTATAGAATATTATTCACTTATAAAAATTACATCCATCACTTAAAGCATCCCATTATTTTTGAAAATCAACTGGATAAAATAGAATCTTACATTCTAGATAATTACTTCTCTAGAAATTCATCAGTATAAATTACCCAAGAGTTAACTAGATATTTATAGGAAAATATTCATGTAATTATCATGTTATAATCATAAAAAATGATAAGATACTAAACTATATAAATAATTTAAAATATATATCATCACTTCATAAACAACAGAGTCATCCTATATTATATTTTTCTTCACAAACCAACCAATACTGAAAATTGCATTTCATTTTTTCATTGATAGAAACTGCATCACCTGCATATAGTTATTCTCAAAACATTTGCACATATAATTATTGTAAAACCATTATGCATAGAACATGTATCAAATGAGATCCTCATCTTGAGGATATTTATACTTAGTAGAATTCATCATCATGTGATCTCTTTGAAATCTTAAACCCCACATAACATCTGATACCAAAAGTTAAATAATCTTCTTCATGGTAACTCAATAATACACTCTTTTAATGGTATCTTAGCATATAAACTTTTCACCCACATACCTCAAGTATAGAAAAACATTTAAAATCAAAATCTCAATTCCTCATTCACATGGAATTTGAATCTACAAGTACTTAAAATTCCTACTGTAGTATAAAAAAACATTTAACCAAGTATCAAAACTATCCCATATCAATCCTCAATATTGTTTCCCTCCATATTATAAGGGATCTCAATTCCTACCCTAGTTAGTTATGGGTAAAGGGTTCTCTTCATAGCCTCTATTGAAACTGACTCATGTCAACACCCCTCAATCATTGTGACGCCTCACGCAGTGGTGATACCTACTAATGTTTACTCACTATGGTCATTATGCATTCATAGTCACATACCAACCTTGATGTCAAAGTTGACTTCCCTCCCATGTTTTTAACTACCTAGATCCCACATGTTGGTAAATATTTTCCTTAACTGGAAAAGTGTTTGTTGTATTTTATATTTAAAAACAACTCAATATAAATACCACCATTCTAAGACATTCTAATAAATAATACTCAAAATAAAATTCAACATCCATTCTATATTCCTATATTTACTAAATCATCATCAATTTCTATAACAAAAAATAAATTTTATGGACTTCTAATAAACCCATGATGCAAAAATTAAGTATTATATAGTATTATTAAAATTATTTCTTCACATTTTGTAGACATTATGTTAGTTATTTAACACCATTGGAACATTTCAAATATATTTATGAAAAAATAAATAATCTCCCCAATTAATATTCCACTTTTCCTTTAACAACTCTTTTTACAAGAATTATTCAAGTTAGTATGCTTATATTATCTTTTCCATAGAACAAAGAAGAACAACAAACAACATAAGAAATTATAATAATTCATTATCAACAATGATATCATATTCCCCTACATCATCAACTCCTAATTTATGAATTCCAAAACTATATAATTTATAACACTTAAACAATAAATAATACATTCATTATTCAACCCTTAACTTATGCACTTCTTCATATATTATTTTTCAAATAATCTTACTAATATAAAAATTTTATATTTAAATTTTTAATCTATTCATAAATTAATACAAACCCATTTATATTTTATCTTATTGTAACCATGAAAATTAAAATTATACCAAGATATTATCTATAAAAAAATTTGGTTCATATAATATCCTCTCCTAACATTCAACCTGATCCTAAAAATCCCATACTATTAATTGTTTTTTGAGAATTAAAAAACTATTTTTATTATACTCAATGAAAATTTTCTCCATATATTTTAGTTTATAGTTTTTGGGTAGTTTAAAGTATTATGGCCTTAGTTGGGCAGTGTTAATCATATAGAATTCCATTTTATAGAATACGTGAAAGTATCATTTTCAAGGAACCTATTTTATTGTCAATCCATTTTAAACAATTTGTTTCCATGTAAAAATTATTTCAATTTTTTTGAAATTTTAGGTTAATATTTTACAATTAAAAAAATCATTTTCATGTTTTCATGTATTTATAATAAAAGTTTTGTATAATTATAATATATCAGAGTCTTTTTAGAAAGTAAACTACACGATGGCATACGTATCTATAGACCATAAAATATATAAAAAAAAATTGATTCTCTTCTAATCATGAAAATCATAAGCAACCAAAATTTCATACTTACATAAGGTTTATCTAGTGGTAATAAGAAAGTAGTAAAAATGGAAATTTTGAAACTATATATTTCATACTCGGAAAGAACCATGTAAAAAATGTGTCTTCTAAACTAAGCCATGTGTGGTTTGGAGAAAACTGGGTTTTCTAGTTTATTTATATTTCTTAATAATAATAAAAATTCATAAATATCACTATGGTACCACTATATGGTCCCAAATGGGATAACACAATTCTCAATTAAAGGGAAAACATTAAACCAAAACCAAAAAACCTAATATAAGTAATATATTAAATAGAACAATAAAGAATGATAGGATCGCCATCAAATATTGATCTGGATCATCAAAATAAGATAGGTATGCATCGCTAAAAAACCAAAATACTCGACCACATGTTTAATGAAAGTCATCACATATAGGAAGTGTCTCCCTAGATCAAGGGACTTATAGAACCATGGTAAAAGGGTTAAGATAAATAAAAGATTAGCAATATTATCACTGAACACAACTAACAGGGTCTCAAAAATCATAATATGAACAACTCAAATGAGGATATAAGACACCCCAAAACTCATCAATTCAGACATAAATTCATGAAATATTTCATAAAATTTTCTCAAATGTCCAAATATTATAAAACTTTCTAAATCTTTATAATGAATTTCAAACATTTATGCAATTCATTTAAAACATTTGAAATCTTAAATATCACCATCTTAAGATGAATATCAGAATATGACAACATTTATAATAATAAAATTTCAGAGTCATTATGTATCTCATAAACAAATAATCACCATGTAATATACCACAACATGGTCAATTTTACTATTCCATGGAGCATCCTAGCATAAATCATGGAATATTGAATTTCACTATTTAATTGTTAGAGTTTTACATACACATTTCCATATTTACTAATAGTTCTAATGCTTTATTGATTTTTAGTAATCGAACAAAAAACCTTATGTTTAGAAAGAAAATATTTATTATGTTCGATAGAAATTTTCTTTTAATCTCTATTTGGTCTATCATAGAATTTGTTTACTAATTTAGGTTCATATTCTTATAAATAATTCCTAGTTTTTCATTATTTGAAAAAATTTCAACAATAATATTATTTACACAGTTGAATCATATTATATTGTTAGTAAAGGATATCTAAATTTCCTTCATGTCATGGTCATGTACATCAAGTATATTTTCTTCTATAGGAATATTATGATCAAATAAATTTACATATTTATTTTGTAAATTTATTTCCTCATTCACCAAGGGTTTCTTCCCAGTAATTAATTGATTGTTTTTAACTTTTGAAATAATTGGTCCCAATTTAATTAATTATTTATTAAAATAATTTTTGATAACACAATTATATTTTCCATTAAAAAATTAAATAGACCTATTTTAGTTGATATTTTTATATTTTTTTTATCTAGTTTTTAATCATTTCTAGAATTAATAAATTTATTTTTTAGATTTTAAAAATTCATGATGTTGTGAACTGTTGGTTAAGAAATATGTACACAAGATTCACGGTTTAATAATGACGTTATTTTCTATGATAGTTTTTTAGGCTGATTTATTTTACATCATTAATACATGAAACAACTCTTTTTCAAAATAAAAATTAGTAAATAATTTCATAAATACATATAGTGTAATTTATAAATGATGTAATATAATTTCTATATATTGAAATATAATATACATTTTAAATTTTATTTTGTGTGTCATTTTAAATTTTTGGGGGTACTAATGGTACATATACTACAAAATCAAATATCCATTTATGGGAAATATTTAGTTTATTCCCATTGGATAATTTTAAAGGGTTAAATTCATGATAACTTGAAAAAATAATATTGATTAATGTCATTGGATTAAAAATTTTATATCCACATATCACATCTAAAAACCATGTTTTAAATATAATTGGTTTAGCTATAATTTTTAATCCCTTCATAAATAAATTAGCTTGACCATTTTGAGTGAGAAAATAGTATATAATATGCTCAATACATAATCTAATCAACATGAAATAATTATAAAATCCATGAAAGGAATATTCATTAACATTATCATGAAAAATATTCTTGATTGAATAATTTGTGAATTATTCCAATAATCATATTATTTGGGTAGTAAATATAAAAAAAAATTATGCTTTTCAAAATTATAATAAACACGCACTAGCCAATCTTGTGGATGAATTAATAAAAAATGTAAAATTCCAAAAATGGTTTGTATTTTTTATGAATTAAACCATATATATAACCATTCAATAAAAAATCATAGGATATTAAGCACAAAAATTTTGATGCTGGTGTTTTTAAAATTACTTATCCTTAAGAATATGTTTTATTTATATAATATTAGTTGTAAAAACCTTTTTATCAACTAATGGAAGAACACTTATAAATTTAATAATTCTTCTGATAATATTGCATCCTATATAGCCTAAAAACTCATTTTATTTAATAAATTCATTATGTTCATTAAACGTATAGTTAACCATTTTTTGTTCCATTGTGTATGTCTCAGAATGGAATAAACTGGCATAAACAAAGAAAAGTTTTAATAAATCAATAAAATTTTCATTGTTATTTTTGTTATAAAAATGTGTTCAGTGCCTCTTTTATCTATATTATTAATGTAATATATGATTTGGAGTTATAAATTACATTATTACTATGAGTTAAGAATATTTATTTGGATTTTACTTATAGACTAATATACATATGATATATTAGGGATATATCATATGAGATGATATAATGATATCATATGGTATTTCATTCATCATATAAAATAATATTATATACCTTATTAGGTTATATCATGGGATATAATATGGTGATATCATTTCATTATCACCACTACCTTCCCAATATCATTGTATGTGATAAAGACATAAGTGTTCTGATATGTGTCAATAATACTGTTATGAGTCATAATATGGATGTTTAATTTCATTTGTTAACAATCAGGTATCTTCCAACATTTTAATTTATTTATTATAAAATATTCATATGATGAAGAATATAGAATAAAATATCTATTAATTTAAAAGGAATATTAATAATGGTAAAAGTTTTTTAAAGTTTTTGTAAACGCATGAATTTATCTAGTATTATGAATTTTTTTTAATATATAAAGGAATGGTGTTTTCATTTAGGAATATATATAAGGAAGATGTAGAAATTAATTTGTTAATATAATTTATATTTATTCTCCCTATAAGAATCCTTATTATCATTTTTCTTTTACCGTAGAGAGGTACTAGAAGACCATGACATAAAGAAGAATCTTCCCCAACTGTGTGGTCATTCAACAACCCTAGATAACCTAGAACAAATAACATGTTTCGTTATTTCTAAGTGATCATTATCATGAATTTAATTAAATATGGGATGGAAAACTATCATTGGTGAATGGTACATTCTTTATTATATTTTATATAATTCATGTATTTGGTTTCAAAGGATTGAATATCATAGATTATGGTTTCATAAGTCTTCTTTTACATTAATAAGTGTTTATTATTATTTTAAAAACAAATATTAGTGTCATTGTAGTTTTATTCAGAAAATGATTCATGAAATCCTGATTAAATTGAAGAAAAATAGTTACCCTATGTGTTAATAAAAATATGATATAGATTATCTAATATATTGTATCATATAATATGATATATCACAAGCTTCAATGAGAACATATGATATGATATAATTGGTTGTAGCCTATGGAATAACATAAGTAGTTGGGTTTTCTTATATTGTAATTTATGATATATGCCATCCTAGAGTTTGTTATATATGGTTTTTTATCAAAACATACTATTAGGGTATTCATATTATATGATTTCTCTATTAAAATTATCTTTCCTTAAACAAAATTGAGAATTTAATCAAAAAGATGATACTGGGACCTATCATAATCTAGGATTTTTATGGTTGATTAGTGATATCAAAAGTCCTAGAACACCTCTCATAAAATAAAATATAGGTTTCAAACAAAACAATGCCAAAATATATTGTTTATATTGTTAAATATAATATAAAAGAAGAATGTGTTTTATTATTTTTTACTATGAATTGAATTAAATAATTTGAATTTTTTTATAGATTATAGGAAAATTTATTTTGGGATATTTCTATAATATTAAAATATTTTATATGTAATTTTTTGTAAAAGTTATATAATTAGTAATTAAAAGTTTCTAAAAAATTTTAAAAACAAATATCCAAAACATTAAATTTTAATAATAAATACCTTTGAATTAATAGAATGAAAAATTATGAGGAAATAAAATGATTTTATATAAATTATAATTTAATTTTTAAAGTATTTTATAATTAAAAAAACCAAAATATTTTATATTTTATATTTAATTATCAATATTCTAGGATTTTTAATTTTGAATGTTCAAATTAAAGGCCTCATTTGATAATGTTTTTAAACCACACCAAAATGATCATTAAAAATTTATTTTATTAATGTTAAAATAAAATAATATATGTGATACTTTTAATATTTAAAAAGTTTTCATATTATATAAATTTGTTATTTGAAATATAAAATTTTTATATTTCAATTAAACAGATTATATTTAGAAATTCCATTTATAATGATAATATAATGGGTTTTATAACATAAATAAATATAAATTTATATCATTATTTTAATTATAGAATTTATATAATTACTAGTAAAATCCAAATGTGTCTATAATTCATAGATCAATTAATATGATGATCTTCATCTTGATCAGATAGCTCAAGATAGATGAAAAGAATGATTGAGGTTCTAAGAGTGTCATTTAAGGGATTTCGAAAATTAACCACATATCACCACTATCCCATATCAATCTTCAACATTATTTTCCTCCAAAATATAAGGGATATCAATTCCTACTCTAGTCAGGAATGGGTAAAGTGGTCTATATGTATCCTCTATTGACACTGACTCATGTCAACTCCCCTCCATCATCTTGATGCCTCACGCAGTAGTGATACCTACTTTTGTGTACTCCCTATGGTCAGTTTCAATTCCCAATCTAATACCACCCTAAAAGTCCAAGTTCACTTCCCTCCCATGTGGTTAACTACCTAGATCCTACATGTTGATGAGGATTTCCCTTAATTTACCAAGGGTTGGATGTATTTTTAATATAAAGAAAACTCAATATACTTACCAAAATTCCAAGACATTCTCAAAAATAATAATCAATATCAAATTCTACTTCCTCTCTATATTTTTCAATGACTAAATCTTCACCAACTTCTGAAACAAAAAATAATTTTTAATGACTTCTAATAAACACATGATGCAATAATTAAGTATTTCACTGTATTCTTAAAATTATTTGTTCGCTTTTTGTAGACCTTGTGTTAGTTATTTAACACCATTTAGACATTTCATATATCTTTAATACCAATTCAATAATATCTACAATTAATATTCCACTTTTACTTTAACATACCAGTTTACATGAATTATTCAATATATTATCCTTATATTAAGTTTTCCATAGATCGTGGAAGAACAAAAAACAACATATGTAATTAAAATAATTCATTATCAATAATTATATCCAATTCCCCTACATCATCATCTCCTAATATATGAATTCCTAAAATATTTAATTTATAACACACCAAAAATAAATAAAACATTCATTCTTCAACCATTAACTTATGCCCTTCTTCATATATTTTTTTCAAATAATCTTAATGATATAAACCTTTTATATTTAAATTTTTTATCTATTCGTAAATTCATACAATACCCATTTATATTTTATATTATTCAAATAATGAAAAGTAAAATTCAACCAAGATCTAATATTCAAAAAAATTGGTTCATTTTACATTCTCTCCTTAGATTCAACATGATCTTGAATGTCTTATGCTAGTAAGTGTTTCTTGAGAATTAAATAACTATTTTTATTATACTCAAAGAATCTATTCTCCGTAGAATAAGATATATATTTTTTGGTAGTTTACAGTATGGTGGGTTTAGCTAAGTTGTGTTACTCTTATGGAATTATGTTTTATAGAATCCATGAAAATATCATTTTCAAGGAACCTATTTTATTTTTAACCCATTTTAGAGAATTTTTTTCAAGTAAAAATTATTTCAATTTTTTAGGAAATTTTAGGTTAATATTTTTCCATTACAAAGAATCTATTTCATTTTTCCATGAATTTATAATAATCTTTTTGAATAATTATAATATTTCATATTTTTTCTACAAAGTAAATTACATAGTGACATAGGGATCTATAGACAATTAAATAAATTAAAAAATTGATGCTATAATTATCAAAAAAAATCCTAAGAAACCAAAATTTCTTATTTCCATAAGGTTTATCTAGTGATAAGACAACATTAGTAAAAATAAAAATTTAGAAACTACGTATTTCATACTCAGAAAAAACCCTGTAAAAATGTGTGTTCCAAATGAAGCCATGTGTGGTTTTAAGAAGACACATTTTTCTAGTTTATTTATCTTTTTTAATAATAAAAATTTATCATAAATATCACTATGTTACCACTATATGGTTTCAAATGGGATAACACAATTCGAAATGAAAGGGAAAAATATTAAACCAAAACCAAAAAACCCAATATAAGAAATATATTAAATAAAAGAATAAAGAATGATAGGATCACCATTCAATGTTGATTAGGATCTTCTAAATTAGATAGATAAGGGTCACTAAAAAATATAAAATACTCGACAACATGTTTAATAAAACTCGTAACGCATATGAAGTATCTCCCTGGATCAATAGATTTCTAGAACCGTGGTTAACGGGTCGAGGGAAATGAGAGATCAATAATATTATCATTGAATAGAACTATTAGTGTCTCAAAAATCATAATAAGAAAAACTCATATGAGGATTAAAAAACATATATATATACACCCTAAAACTCATAAATTTAGACATACATTCATGAAAGATTTCATAAAATTCTCTTAAATGTCAAAATATCATAAAACATTCTAAATATTCATAATATATTCTGTAACATTTATACAATTCGTTTAAAACATTCCATAACCTAAATATCACCATCTCAGGATGAATATCATAATATGATAACATTTATAATAAATAAATTTCAGTGTCAATATGTATCTCATAAATAAATAATCACCATGTAATGGTCCATAAAATATTCAATTTCACTATGTCCTGAAGCATCCAAGCATAAATCATGGAATAGTGAATTTCATAATTTCATTGTTAGAGTTTTAGAAAAAAAATTCCTTATTTACTAATAGCTTTAATGCCTTATTGGTTTTTAATAATCGAACAAACAACCTGGCATTTAGAAATATAATATTAATTATATTGGGTAGAAATTTTCTATTAATCCCTACTTGTTCTATAATATAACTTTATTACTACATTAGGTTCATAATCGTATAAATAATTTCAAGTGTTGAATTATTTGAAAAAAAATCATAAATAATATTCTTTACAAAGTTCCATCATATTATATTGTTAGTAAAATTTATAGAAATTTCCTTCATGTAATGATCATGTACTTTAAGTAAATTTACTTCTTGAGGAATATACTAATCAATTAAATTTAAATATTTATTTTGTTAATTTATTTCCTAATTCACCATGGGTATATTCCCATTATTTTTAGGATTATTTTTAACTTTTGAATTAATTGTTCCCAATTTAATTAAGTATTGATTGAAAGACTTATTGATAACACAATTATATTTTCCTTAAAAAAAATCTACCTATTATATTTGATATTTTAATATATTATTTTTAACTAGTTTTTAATAATTTATATAATTAATAAATATATTTTTTAGATTTTAAAAATTCATGATGTTATAAATGTTTGGTTCAGAAATATGTGTACAGGGTTCATGGTGTAATAATGATGTTATTTTCTGTGATATTTTGTTGAGGTTGATTTATTTAACATCATTAATGCAAAAACCATATTTTTATCAAAATGAAAAATGGAAAATAATTTCCTAAATAAATATAGTATAATTTATAAATGATGTAATATAATCTTCATATATTTATATCTAATATAAATTTTTATTTTTTTTTGTGTGTAATTTTGAATTTTTTTGGGAGAACTAATGGTACATATACTACAAAATCAAATATCCTCTTATGTGAAATATTTATTTCATTCCCATAGGTTAATTTTAAAGGGTTAAATTAATGATAACATGAAAAAATAATTTTGATTAATGTCATTGGATTCAAAATTTTATATCCACATATCAAATCTAAAAAAATATTTTAAATATAATTGGTTTTGGTATAACTTTTAATCCCTTCATAAATAAATTAGATCAACCATTTTGGGTGAGAAAATAGTATATAATATGCTCAATACATAATATAATCAACATGAAATAATTATAAAATCCATGTAAGGAATATTCTGTAACATTATCATGAAAAATATTCTGGACTGAAAAATTTGTGAATTATTCCAAAAATCATATTATTTGGGTAATAAATCTTAAAAATTATGTTTTTCAAAATGATTATAAGCACGCACTAGCCTATCTTGTAAATGAATTAATAAAAATTGTAAAATTACAAAAATGGTTTGTATTTTTTATGAATTAAACCAAATATATCACTATTGATTAAAAAATCATAGGAGATTTAGCACAAAATTATGATGCTAGTATTTTTAAAATTACATATCCTTAAGAACACATTTCACAATATATATTGTTAGTTTTAAAAACCTATTTATCGAATAATTTATGAACACATATATTTTTAATAATTGTTCTGATAATATTGCATCCTATATGGTCTAAAAACACATTCTATTTATTAATTGCATTAGGTTTAGTAATTTTATAGTTAATTATTTTTTATTCGATTGTGTATGTCTTAGAAAAGAACAAACTGCCATAAACCAAGAAAAATTTTAATAAATCAAAATTTTTCCATTATTATTTTTTCTTATGAAAATGTCTTCAGTGCTTCCTTTATCCGTATTCTTAATGTAATATATGATTTGGATTTGTAGATTACATTGTTTCTATTAGGTAAGGATATTTATGAGGATATTCCTTATAGAACAATATACATATGATTTATTGGGGATATATCATATGATAAGATATAATGATATCATATGGTATGTCATTAATCATATAAAAGAATATTATATGCATTATTAGGGCATATCATGGGATATAACATGGTTATATCATTTCATTATCATCAATACCTTCCCTATATCAATGTGTGTGACATAGACCTAAGTGTTTTGATACGTGTCAATAATATTTTTATGATTCATAATATAGATGTTGAATGTCATATGTTAACAATCAAGTATTTTCTCACATTTTCACTTATTTGTTATAAATTTTTCATATAATGATGCATCTAGAATAAAAGAGTCTATGAATTTAATATGAAAATTTATTATTGTAAAAGTTTTTTAAAGTGTTTGTAAACATGTGAATTTGTCTATTATTATGAACTTTTTTATTGAATATATATACAAATTGTGTTTTCAATTAGGAATATATATAAGGAAGATATATAAATTTATTTGGTAATATAGTTTTTATTTTTTCTCCATAGAAAAATCCTTATTATCCTTCTTATTTTACCAATGAGAGGTACTAGAAAACCATGACATAAAGGATATTCTTACCCAAGTGTGTGGTAATTCATCAACCCCTAGATAACATAGGACAAATAACTTATTTGGTAACTTCTAAGTGATCGTTATCAATAATTTGATTGAATATGGGATGAAAATCTATCATTAGTTAATATTACATTCTTTATATTATTTTATATTAAGTATGTATTTGGTTTCAGAGCATGGAAGATCATGGATAATTGTTTCATAAGTCTTATACTACTTTAATAAGTGTTTATTGTTCTTTTTAAAACAAATAGTTGTGTCATAGTTGTTTCATAATTCTTCTACTACTTAAATAAGCGTTTATTGTTATTTTTAAAACAAACAGTCGTGTCAAGGTTGATTTATTCCTAAAATGATACATATATTCCATCATGGAATTTTTATAGAACATGGTTTTTTATCAAAACATACTATTGGGGAATTCATATTATATGATATTTCCAAAAATATTATCTTTTCTTAAACAAAATTGAGCATTTAATCGAAAAGGTGATATTGGGACCTATCATAATCTATGATTACTTAGTTTAATTGGTGATATCAAAATTCATAGAACACCTATCATAAAATTAAATATAGGTTTCAAACAAAACCATGACAAATTATATTGATTATATTGTTAAATATAAGATAATATAAATATTTGTTTTTTTCTATTTTTTATTATGAATTGAATTAAATAATTTAAAAATTGTTTATAAATTATTGAAAAATATATTTTGGGATATTTATATAATATATAAATATTTTATAAATTATTTTTTATAAAAGTTATATAATTTTTTTTAAAGTTTCTAAAAAATTTGAAAAAAAAATATCTTTAACATTAATTTTTAATATTAAAAACCTTTGAATTAATGGAATGAAATATTATTAAGAAATAGAATGATTTTTTTTAGATATTATAATTTAATTTTTAAAGTGTTTAGAAATTAAAAAAATGAAATATTTTCTATTTTATATTTAATTATCAATATTCTCCAATTGTTAATTTAGATTGTTCAAATTAAAGGCCCCATTTGATAATATATTTAAACCACACAAAAAGGATCATATAAATGTTTTTGAATAATGATCAAATAATAGATTATATGTGATCCTTCTAATATTTAAAATGTTTTCATATTATATAAATATTTTATTTGAAATATAAAATTTTTATATTTCAATTAAATAGAATTTATTTAGACATTCCATTTATAATGATAATATAATGGGGTTTATCAAATAAATAAATATAAATTTATATCATTTATTTAATTATAGAATTTATATAGTTACTAGTAAAATCAAAATGTGTCTATAATTCATTGATTTGTTAAAATATTAATTGCCTAAATGAGGATTTCTATCAAGACTAATTTTTTGTGCTTTAGAAAATTATATATCACTATCACATTGTGATAATTTTAAAAATTTTGAAAATGATTATTATGGGTAATTTGGTATTGGTTTTGTGTATTCTTACATCATGGTTGATGTCCATGCTATATGGAATAGGTTCATAGAGTTTTAAAGAACCAATGGAGTTTCATTTATCTTCATTATGTGTTAGAATAAGATCTCACACCACATCATTCATTACCAGGTCAGAATGTTATCTAGTATTGGGTGATATGATATTTTATAATATCCCTATATTTTAAAATAATGGCCTTATGTTCGATAATATGTTTAAAAGACAACACTAAGCTTAAACGTACTATGAAATATTATTATTTGAATAAAATCCTTATAACCTAGTTGTTAAATTACAATGTATGAAAAGGATTAAATAATTTATAAATATTTAAAAAGATTATAATAAATAAAAATCTAATGATTAATTCTTCAGAAATAAACTCCCAATTTTAGTAAGTCCATTTCATTCTTAAAAAATATGTTTTCTTCAAAAATGTTAATAATATCTGTTTGTGTGTGAGTATTATAATTTAGTTCTGATAGTTTTATAAATTTTATTTTATAAAAAAATATATAATTTTTTAAATCAATGTATAAAAATTATCATATGGTTAAATTTTTATATTTTTATAAAAGGTTTGATTTTTCATTAAAAAGTGAAAAATACTATTTTATTGAAAACTATATTTTCTTTTAATGTATTTTTGAAGTAAAATCATATTTTTGGTTATTTTTTAATTTTAACTTGTATGATTTTATTTAAAATAATTCAATAATAATTTTTAGAGTTAATTCAATATTTTAATTTACTATATGTATATTTCATACTAAAAAATAGAATTTTTTTTAAAAACAATATTTCATTTGGTTTTTCCAATTTAATTTTAAATTTTATTTAGTCTCCATTGTAACCTGAATTTTGTAAAATAGATTGCATATTTGGAATCATTTTTTTATATTTATAAAATAAGGCCCTTTTATTTTCATTCAATAGGAATAGTGACCTTAAAAAAATTTATGACCACGTTAATATATAAATTGTGTAATTGATGTTAAAAATAATTTGATAAGGACAATAAAATTACAATAACTCTTGAATTAATATAATTTAGGATCTATTTTATTCACATGCATCCAATATTCTGTTATGTGACCATTTTTTCATTTGGATTTTATTATAACCTTTATATTATTTTAGGTGAAGTGAAAAATATCACAATAGTTTTTTTAATAATTATAATATCTTTAACCTAGGGATAAGTAAAAAATATATTACATTATAAATATTAATTAGAAAAATAAATTCTTTATCTTCATAATGTTTATTTATTTTTAATTTTTAGTAATGAAATAATTATAATAAATGCTTCTGCAATGCTGCCGCACTAATTATTCAATTAAAGTAAAAAATTAAAATATATTAAAAATAAAACAAGTAATATAATTTTAAATTATTAGTGTGATACATCAATTTTTTAGAAAACTAAACCATTTAGAATATTTAAATTTATTAGATTACAATTCTTTTTATTTTATGGTGTTTTTAAAGATAAAGTAAATTAAAAGTTATAAATTTACATATTTGATATTTTATGAAAATCATATTATATTAAATGATTTTAAATTTATAAAGGAATTATTTTAATTCAAGTGAAAGATATATTGTTTATTAAATTAATATGGGTCTATTTATTGGCCTTTTTTCTTTTTTAGAGTAACTTTGTTAACCCCTTAATAAAAAATGTTGATATAATAAAAGATTTCCTACGAGTTAACGAAGGGTGAAAAAAAAGTGGGGTAAATATTTGATGAAAACATGAAAAACTTTTATTATATATGAGTATTTCAACTTATCCTTATATTATATTTTAATTATGTCAAATTTAATATATATATTTGATATTTTAAGAAATTCCAACAGTTCCCCTCTCGTCACATATAAAGGGTTACCTCTTCATATTATTTCATAAAACAAAAAAACAATTTGTTTTAGAATGGATATAAAAACAATTCCCTCTAAAAATCCCACCGAATGTTTTAGAGACCTTATTTTTTGCGAAATACCAAAATTAGTGGTCATAATGAGTTAAAAAAAGGAGTTTATCCAAAAAAGATGCATCATACTTAATTGTGTGTTTTTATTTTATTTCATTCCAACCTACTTAAAGTCTTATTAAACCATGAAAATATTAAACCATCAGTATCTCCCATATATTGAGATTTTTTTTCACAACCTATTGATTGGGAAAGGAATTGATCATTCATGGTTACGACAGAGTACCACTTTGTGGACTGATGTTATTCTCTTTGCATCACCCCCACTAATTAATGGTAATAATTATAGATTTAATATTTATATATTACATTAATTATAATTTTATATTTATTAAAAATATAATATATCAATTAATTTTATACCTTTCTAATCACTAAAAATCGATAACATTGTTCATGTGTACGAGTGGACATCCACCTTCAGGAAGCTATGTGATTTTTCTTCATCACCACACCACATGGATGATATATAATTATATCAAAAAGAAATATTGTGGTATTGGTGATATAATTATCATTATATAAAGATAAAATAATTCTTACTTTCTTTCCATAAAGATAGTCAAAAAATTGAAATGTCGCTAATGCGTTTGTATGACCGATCATCCCCTTGATTGAAACATTATTCATTTTTTATAACAAGATCTCTCAGTAGAATGGAAAATAATATTTTTTCTATATAAATAAAAATTATGAAATTATTATAATTATAGACATGATATAATAATGTACACTTTGATCATAGTAAACCTACCAAAGTCATTTTGGACTTTTGAGAAGAATATCATCAGAACAACTGATGTGAACATAAAGAATTAAGTATTAGTTTATAACATAGTAATAATTGTAAAACATTAAAAATAAAATTGAAAATGGGGTTTCATAATGTATGTAACTAACATATTTTTATTATTTAGTAAGATAAAGAACATATGTTTTATGCCAGACACAATGTAAGGGACCTTCTTTAAAAAAATACTCTTTTATTATTTCCCTTAAAACTGTATGTCTTCCATATACAATTTTTTTTAAAAAAAATTATTTTATGGATGTATTTATATTGAAATTAAATAATTATAAAGGTCATTTTATGTCCCTATATCATTTTTTCAATTTTTTTTAAAATAAATACATTTACAGAATTTTAAGTCATTTTTTAGAAAAGACTAAACGAAAGTTCTATTTTAATGTATGTGGTGACAAGGAAATTTCTTGCCGTCATTACCAAAAAAATTTACTGGGAATAATATACAAGATTTCATATTTTATTCTAATACAAACCATATTTAAATTTTTATGTGTATTTTCCTATTTTATATGTGTTTTTGAAAATGGTATTTTGATGTCTAAAAGTGCTTTGCTTATGGGTTTAAAGGATTTTTGTGAAAGGATTTATGATGAATAGTGAAAGAATAAAATATTTTATTCATGGTATCATAGTTTAAAATTATATGTGAGAAATTTGTGTTCCTAATATAGAAAATACAATGGTTTAATCCCAGTTCTTGCTCACGAGTGATCCTGATATAACTCCTTAATGCATTATTTAAAGGAATGAAGTTATATGATTGGGTTTCTCTAAAGATATTTTGGTAATTTACCACAATGGTTATTCCAAATAAAAATATTATGGTTATTTCATGTTTCACTATGATAGTAACTCCATGTATAACCATGATTGTTATTTCTAATGTCACTTTGATGTTTACTCCAAGTACAACTGTGATAGTTATTCCGTGTGTAAATATGATTGTCAAACCACATGTAAAAGTGATACAAAAATGATGATTCAACTTAAACATAAGATTTATCTATCTTATATATGGTTTTTATGGAAATATTAAGATTTAAAAAAGCAAATAAATGAGTTTATTTTCAATGAAACGTATATTCTACTTTTTAAGGGTGAAACGTTTTTCTATTTGAAACAGTATTAATGAAAATTAGTTTATCACAAAGACACCTTTATGAATTTTATTTCTCCATTAATATTTCTAATGAAATATTAAAATAAAATCTTTGGGTAAATAAGTTTATTTCTTCGGTAATAAAATGTTCATTTTGAGCCTATATTTTTTTTGAAAAATGAAAAAAATTAAGTATGCAGGGACGAATGGTTTATTTATTAATTTTATGTCCCTTAATATGTTTTCTGTGATCACCACACAATTTATATTTTTTTCCCGGATGATTATGGAAAATTATGATGATTGGAAAAAAAATTAAAGATGTGTCATCAAATGTAAACATGTTTCTTTTCAAATTTTTTGTTTGATAGTAAAACTAGATACAAAATAGAAGTTTTAATTTTTCAATATTTAGCTATTTGTTCTACGTTTTATGACCAAATTATCTAAGAATATAATCCTAAATTATGTTTGGGAATATAAGAATATTAAATATTTTTATAATTCCCTAGAATAAGTAATTATTATGTCTGATTCGTTATATGTTCAAAGTGTAACTTTTTACTATGAAAACATGGTGTAATTCTATTTTATGTCAATCGATTAGTTAAAATTTCAGTGTTAGGAGAATTAGATCATATTTTGAGATATTGGAAGTATAATTCCCAAAATATACCATATATACAATTAGATAAATATTTTTTTGGATTTTCAGGGGATAATAGTTGAATGAAGATAGTGAACTCACAGTGTAAGGAATAACATCTTGTTGTAATGAGTCTATTTCATTAAGAGGTTTTAGGAGATCATTTCATGATATTCTAAGAGTTTCAAATATATTTAACCCATATTTTATGGATAATTTTTTTAACTAAAGATTTGGATATATAGTGAATGATCACACTATTATTTGGATATTTATATTTCTGGGATTCTATAATAAAAAAATATCACATTGTGATATGTTAATGTCTAGGAATGTTTTTGGATTCATTATAATCTTCATTTTCTACATATTATGTTAGAATTTGAGAAACTTAATTAAACTTTTATGGGTAGTTTGCAGACCCAGTTATTATGCATTAATTTTCTAGTTCAATGTGTAAATTTTTTATGATTAAATAAATTAAATTAGAATATTAGGGAAAACAATTACTGAGAAGATAATTTTAGAAATTACCATGGGTGACATCTGTGAAATAAAAAGATTGATCTACTACTATAATGAATTAATATAATCTCATATTTCAATTAAACATTGGGATCCTAAAAAATATCCCACACTAGTTTTTTGTTTTACATTATTATAATTGCATATGAGAAATCGCTTTATCTTGTAGAATTTTCAACCCACCTTTGAAGTAATGGTTTAATATGAGGAAATAGTGACTAGAACGTATATTAAAATTACACCCCTACTAAACATGTATTATAATAATATGAGTTGTAATATCTTTTTTTTGTTGAAACATGGTTGGAATATTCTCATTTTATTATACCTTAGTGGAGAACCATATATAATCATCATGTAAATACCTTTAATTTTAAATAATTAAATATTATATATTCTCTGATCTGTAATGGTCTACCCAGTGAATCTATCAACATTTTTTTATCATGAAAATTTTTTTCAATGAAAATAGTGTCACGTTACATGATTGATGAAACAAACAAATCTAAAAGAACAAAATGATATCACATATACAATCTCTTAGCCTTGATATTTACTTCACAATGATTCATAGAATTCAGATGAGTGGTGTAACAGAGTTATCATTGACTGAAGCTATTAGAAAATTACTCAATAGTGATGATGATTTGAAAAATATTTTTTTTAAAGAATTTTCAAATCATATTTATATAAATGTGAAGATTCATAAATATGAAAATTATGTTTACGATAAAATTATCAGTACCATCAATGGTATTAGTTGAGATGTGGAGGAAAATATTAAAATGTTACATAACTTGTTTTGTGATTCAAATATTAACCCAAATAAAATCTTTAGTGGATTATTTAACCAACTCAATGAGTTGAGAGGAGTTGTACATGATATTGGGGATAAAATAAAGGGTATTTAAATGAATAAAAAATTACATAATTGATTCCACCCCTATACCATCCCAATGTATCAACACCTAAACAAGGAAATTCAGTTGAATTAACACTTGATGGTTTGATGAGGAATAGGGGTATTATAATATACTTGTAAATATAGAGAGAACACCATGTATAAAACACATGCACTTATTTTTATTATTATTGGGTTTAAATGATCATTATGTACCATTGCCATTTATAATATATCTGTTGTATGGTGATCACACAATTGATATAAATATAAGGTTTTAACAAATCCTTTTGACATAGGCAAACGAGATGATGGCATCATCCAGTAGACCTGGACCATACGATGCTCATTTTTCATAACTCAGGAATAAGGTAGCATCACTGGGTTTCATTCTTGACCAAGCCCAATCCGAGCTATAACACATTAATCTTGAATGAAATCACATATGGAAGAAGTTATAGTTTATAAAGATTACCACTCGAGAGATGATATCTAAGCTGACCCACGTGTATGTCAGTGTCGCACACCATACCCTTAGATCTTATTCAGGTGTTATAAAGAGTTATGTAACGTGTTATTAGTAACTTATAGTGTAATATCATTGGATAAATAAAAGGCTTATTCCGTCAATTACTTTATGAGAATAGTCTTTCTTAAAAAAATGAATTTTATAGGTTGATTTTTCAGATAAAAATGGTACTTTGGGAAATATCTGTATTATTATATTATACATTAATATTATAAAAATCCTATAAATGATGATAATATCTTTTCCTTATCTGTAAATAATTAGTTAATCAGTTTCATAATAGTTATATTTTTATATGATAAAAAAGTATATTTTTAATGTATTTATTTTAAATAATTAATGAATTTTTGAACTAATTAATATTTTAATTAAATATTATTATCAAATTACTTTTATTAATAAAAAATTATTATATAATTCTTATAAAATCAAATGTAATTTTTATTAAGGTTCAAAACCTGTTTCTGTTAAAACCTATCAATTTCAATTAAAGTCAGTTCTCATTTTAAGAATGAAAATTCCCATATATAGAAAATTATTTAGAAAAAATGAGTGTTATTTTTTGAATCAGGATGTTGAAATTATACCAAGTTTACTTTTTCATAATTTTCGGAAACAGTCGCATTTTTGGGTAAAAATTTAATAATATATAAATATATATTGGGTATTATGATATCATCATGACCCAATAGTGATATAATAAATAAGATAAAAGTGATATTAGAAAAAATATATGTATTATATTTAAAATAGAATTATTTTATACTTATTTTACTTATTTTATAATACTCAGTGGATCCTCCAAAATGTATAGCATATTTTATGATTTTAAGTTCATTTATATAATAATCAAACTCAGCTCCAAATAAGAATAGAAAATATTTTATTATATTTGGCCCATGGCCTTAAAAAATAATTTCTTTCACTCCTATTTGAAGAAAAATGGGAAAAACCATCGAAAGGGTTGTGGTTTTGAATATTTAATTATATAGATTTCAAAACCTATGTTTGTGAAATATCAAATAATTCCCCTATAATTTCCTATATTAACCCACACAAGATACCACTCTTCTTCACTAAAAATTATTAGATCACATCCCTAATCTATCCTCTACTCTATAGAATCCCCTCGAGGTTCCGCAACCTCTCAAAAAATCCTCTTCTTTTATTTGAAGTCACACACTCACATAAGGGTTTCCTTCCTTCCTCATTTTTATATAAGTTTCCTTATATTATTAAAACATTTTATTTTCAATTAAAATGATGGGGTATATTTTTTATCCTCCCCTATACTTCCCTTATTCAGTGTGACTGATGAGATACCTTTTTCTCTCTCATTAATCCCTCCCATGTAAACATGTTACCATGCTGAAATTTCGTATGACTTATTCCATTTTTCCTCTTTCTTCAAATTTATTTATTATGTTATGCCTTCTATTTCTAAATTCCTTATGTTGGGACAAGTATTTATATAAAAACCTAACATTCCAATTAATGTAAATATGATGATATACCCATTTCTCCCTCGTGAACAATTTTTATGAATTTTTATGTGACGTCGTTATACTACTGAAATTACACCTTAAATTTTTATTCCAAAACCATTATGTAGTGAATACCACAAAAATTTCCTATCAATGGTGTTCAATTTTATGCATGTATTCCATTTTTTTAAGGAATTATATGAATTTATTCCACACCCATTGATCGTGGAATAAATTATTATAATGAATGAATGTGATATTTTATGATCTCTTTGGCACAATTAAGCATGAGAATGAAATGAATGTGACGGGTGCGCCCAAAATTATATAGAACTACAATGATTTGGGTAATGATTAGTGTCATGATACATCATGTTCGGATATGGTTTTACCTAATTCCATAATAGGAATTTTTTTCCATTATGTTGGGATTGGGGTTTACTTGATTCTTTTATGTTAATGATGTAGTGTTTTAAGTTGTTGTAATATTTCCATGTTAAGATGATCATGCTATATCATTATTTTATATTCATGTCTCTATTATATTCCATTGATATTTCTACTACCTAATATATATTTTATTCTTCTTGTTATGCCTTATTTACTCCCTTAATGAGATTTTATCTCACCCTTTTCTTTTATATTCCTTAAGGATAACACATGTAATGGTAAGTACAAAGTAATATTGTGGTCATGTAAAATATGTTTTCAAAAAAGATATTGTATTTTATGTCCAAAGATGTCATGTAATGTTCCTCAGCCCCAAATATATATTCTAGTTTTTTTTAGTTCTATTTTATGTAATAAAACATTTCTAAATTTGAAATACAAATAAGGGTTATTATAGTTGGTATTAGAGTATAGTATTTGTTATTTTTGGGATTAGTATTTGAAAACTCTTGTAAAGCCTTTTCGATAAGACAATGTATAAGAAAATAATCCCAAATTTTGTGTGATTATAGTGTAACTGTTTAATCAAAAAAATACATCCCTATTTGGATACGAACAGGTATATGTGGCTCTAGATTACATATATCTAAGGGTAAATCCCGAAAAAACTACTTTGAGCTACACTCGAACAAGAATTGGTACGCGACAATGGACTTGTTGCACTCTTGGTTCGACACTCCCATGGGATATGCTTTGGTAAATTCATTAGCTTAGTACCAACCATTTTATGGTGACCAAAAATACCCCTTAGAATATTTGTTCGGATGTAGATCATGTATTACATAGATCAAAACATAGAAATTCAAAAGATTAGAAAATAAATGTAATTTCTATATTATCTATTTTTTCATTGAATACATGTTTATGTGTTTAATAGTTCAAAATACTTACCCCTAATTTTCCTTTTATTCTATTGAATGGAAGGTAAGATGAGGACTCGTACTAACAATCGATGTGGTGATCAATGTTATGACAAATTTAATGTGATTCCTTATCCGATGGGAGAGGGAATTGCAAATATTTTGTGATACTCTCTCAGTTAACTCTAGTTATGAATATAAACATGGATAAAGAGGAATGTACAACACCCCCCCCCCACCCAAGAAAGTAGTGGTCGTAATTGAGAGATTCATGAGATAAAGTCATGCTACATTAAATGGATCATCTGATACCTCAATTGTCGAACAATGGTTCAACTCCACTGAAACGATTTTCTCCATCTTTCAATGTTCTGAACAGGAGAATGTTTTTCTGGCTGGTTATCATATGGATGGTGAAGATGATCAATGGATTACATTGATCCAAAATATAAAGCGTGAGGAATATAAAGATGTGATGGGATGGAAGGATTTCCAGAAAAGGGTTTTCGATAAATATTTTCCCCACACCCTCCGTCATAAGATGTAAAGAGATTTCCTTGCACTCAAGAGAAAGGAATATGATTCTATTGGGGTGTACAAGGAAAACATAAGCATATTCTCAGGGTCCACTTCTAGTTTTTTCAATACCCCATAATGCAAGGTCGAATACTTATTTGTTGGGATAAAACATAGCCTACGGATAGCTCTGGCGATTCGCGGATTTGACAGTTATGAGGAGATTTTCTGATATGCCCTCAAATTTGAGATGGAGATTAGAAAATATTAGGGTTACATGAGGACAAGAAGTAGATATTAAAATCTAATTCTAGTTATTTTATGGATATGTTCAATGGTACTAGGAAATTATTTCTCCCCTCTTGTAAAAAGTAGAGAATGAAGCACCTTAGAAATTAGTGAAGCTGATGAGTAAATGCTTTAGATACAAGAAAGAAATACACCTAGTTAAGGATTTCTAGAAATAAAAAACCTATTACTACGATAGAGTATAGGAAATCTCCATTAAATCCTCAATGCATTGTTCATTGCTACAACTGTAAAGAACCAAGGTACTTTGCGAACCAGTACCCTAAGCAAAGGTCTTTAGGAGCAAACTAAAACCTCAAGGGTATCAAGGGTGAGCTTATTCCATCACTACTACTGAATTGAATCTGGACAACAAAGTGGTGACATGTATTCTAGTTATTCATTCAAGAATAGAAAATGTACTTTTTGATTCTGGTTCTACGCATTATTTTATATCCCGAATGTTTATTATAATAATCCAGACACCACCACCAATCATAGAAGTAGTGATGTCGGTGAGAATAGAAAAATGGTAAATTATTGCATCCCATAAATTTAACTTTTATCCTTTCACAATTAGTGGATTCAACTTCCTAAAGAACTTCATCATATTTCCCTTGGTGGAATTTAATGCAATTCTTGGCATGGATTATATTTCTCTATATAGATCCCACATAAATTGTCCTGAGAGGGAGATCCCTCTATGTATACTGAATCAACCCCCAGTTCTATACTTTTGCAAGGAGAGGGATGAATCTTCTATAGTTTCATAATCCCAATCATGGATATTAATTCCCTATGAGAATGCATACCTTTCTTAGATGTTTGAGTATCGATAAAGAACCACCCTCGAAGACATTCTTATTGTGTGGGAATTTGCTGATGTGTTTCACAAGTAATTGCATGGTATTCCTCCAAGAAGAGATATTCAATTCTAGATTGATCTTATACCTAGGGTGTTTCCAATATCCAAGACTCTATATAGAATGGAAATTTTGTAGCTTGAGCAGTTTAAGAAATCAATATAAGAGAATCTAGAAAAAGGGTTTATATGCCCATGTGCTTCACCATGGGGTGCACCATTCCTCTTCATCAATAAAAAGTATGGGTCAATGTGCCTTTACATTGATTATCATGTGCTCAAAAAATATTGATAAAGAACAAGTATAGTTCTCCATGAATTGATGTCTTTTTCAATCAGATACATGGAGTACAATAATTCTCCAGGTTGGATCTATGGTTGAGATATTACAAAGTAAGGGTGAAGAAGGGGAATATCCCTATAACTGCTTTTTGTAAAAGGTTCGGGCACTATAATTTCATAGTAATGACTTTTGGACTCACTAATACTCCAATAATATTCATGGACTCAATAAATAAAGTATTAATAGATTACCTCAATAGATTTTTGGTAGTCTTTATAGATGATATTATAATATAATCAAAAACCAAATAGGATTGCGAGAAGTATCTGAGCACTATACTAGAGACCTTAAAAATGAGAAACTTTATGCAAAGTACAGCAAGATTGAGTTTTGGTTGGAGTAAGTCACTTTCGTGGGGAATATCATCAGTAGAAATGGGATATCTACGCATCCTTCAATAAAAGGAATTTAGGGATGGGTAAGGCCGGCATCAGTGATAGATATCCATATGTTTCTAGGGTTAGCAGGATATTATCCTCGATTTGTGAGAAATTTCTCACTATTCTCAAAACCTCTTACCCAACTAACATAAAAGGGAGTCAAGTTTTCATATAATGATGAATATAAATAAAACATCATGAAGTTGAAGAAGAGGTTTATCAGTGCTTATTTTCTCACACTATCCATAATTGGGGATCTTATTGTAATCTTAAGAAATCATTCGAAGAAGGGAGTGGGTTGTGTGTTGATGAAAAATAAAAAATTCATCACATATTCCTTAAGGTAGTTGAAAATTCCTAATAAAAACAATCCAACATATAATCTAGAGTTCAAAGTTTTGGTCTTTCCATTGAAAATTTAGTGGCAGTAACTCTTTGGGGAAGAGATTAAAATATATACAGATCAAAAAATTCTCAAATATATATTCTCAGATAAATAGATGAACATGGACCAATGAAGACAGTTATAGATCATCAAGGATTATAATAGCTCAATCCTTTACCATCTTTAGAAATAGAACAAGCTGGTGGATGCTCTAAGTAAAAAGGACCAAGCTATTCTATCATTTTTGATAATTGAAGAGGATCCAATATTATTAGATTTGCTGAAGATGGACATGGAAATCATAAATAATGGAAATCAAAAATCCTTTCCTAAATTATTTCGCAACCACCTATTTTGGAAAGGTTAAAGGATTCTAAAAAATATGATGTGGGAATTCAGAAGAAAGTTAAACCTACCAAAAAAATCCTCAGAGATAAATGTTAATGAAGAATGAATTTTGATATTTGGTTCATGATTATGTGTTCTACCAAATTCATAGTCAGTGAAATAACTTTTGGATGATTCATATAGTTAGAATTTCGACATTAACCCAGGAAGCAAAAATATGTATTGGGATCTCTGAGAGAATTATTGGTGGGATAAAATGAAGAAGGATATCACTGAATACACATCAAAGTTCCTATAATGTCAGAAAGTTAATGAAGAAAGGAATAATTCTAAGAGGTTGATTCAACCATTACCCACACCAACATGGAAATGTGAGAACATCACAATGGAAATTGTCACTAGACTTTCGAACACATCCATAGGAAACAATTCTATCTACATTGTAGTGGATAATATTACAAAGACTACACACATAATTACGATTTGAGAGGATTTCTTATAGCATCCTTCCTTTTTATAACATAAACTTTCATGACATTACACAAAACTGAGGATCTTTAAGGTTTAGTGTCTTGGAAACCAGGAACATAATACATGAAAACAACATAAAACATTCTTCTTAAACACTTTAAAGGATTATCCTTAAGTTAATCCTAGGTTAATTGCTGCATCTCATAACCTGGGGACATACATCAAAAGAAAGGGTGAGCAGAAGGCCTAGTAAGGAAACAAGAGAAACATTTAACATGTGAACTTGAGTTACATCAACTATGTCATGAAAAAGAACATTAAGGCATGAGAAAGAAATCATGTGGCATATCATAATAAAAATAACATTTTTCATAACATTAATATGTGGATACATCATTTAACATATAAAATCATGAACATATCACCAAGGTCCATCCCCAAGGTTTCATTTGAAAATTACCAAGGTTATTCACCAAGATATCGTGAAAATTGTAATCTCTAGTGGTTACATCATTACCCAATGCATTGGAGTGCTATCAGGGCGCAACCTTAAATTTGTCTTTATTATCATGTGATCCACATATATCATCATCAAAAATTTCATAAATAACCCATATAGCATAAAATAAATTGTTTTCATTTAATAATCATAACGTTTTTTAAAAAACTGCTTTAAAGACATGATCTTTACGTCACTTTAAACCCACGGAAGGGGAGAGGGGGTCTTATGTATGTAAATCACAGAATTTAAAATAAAAAATTTTCATATATATGTGAATACCTCTATAGAAATAAGATCTTTGAGTATTCACTTTATAACATAAAATAATTTTGAGAATAGAGAGAGGCATTTTGAGATGAAAATTCTGCAGCATAACGGCTATGTTTCGGGTTTTTAGAAAACATTGAAAAGAGAGGGGACATGGGTCAAACATTCATAAATGACCCATAAAACAGTATAGGGACAGAATAAGAAGATTATATGAACATGGGTATTAAATTTTAAGGACATACCATTTGAAATTAAAAACATGTAAGGAAGACAAAAATTAGATTTCTCTTATGAAAGTTCGGCAGCCTAAAGGCGTTACTTAAACTTCATCAAAAACGATTTGAAAAGATCAAATTGGGTCTCTCATCATGTGAAAATAAGAGTTCAGTATGATAGATATAGAAATAATACCCCAAAATAATTAAAAGGAACTTGAAATACTTGACATGAAAGTAGAACATTGAAAAGAATGAGAAGGGTGAAAGAATCCCATAAAAATTCGGTAGCCTAACGGCGCCACATAAACATTCATAAAAAAAATGATGAGATTAAGAGGTGGTCTCTCATCATATGAACATAAGAAGGACAGTATAATGAAGATAAAAGAACATCGTCCAACATAAGAACATGGAGCATAAAATAAATGACATAAAAGAGATTACTTGAAAAGAAAGAGAGAGGTCGGATCCCTTACCTTAAAACGTAACTCTTAAAACATAAAGGTTTGGACCTTGAGGGCTAAGGGGCACCTTGGGAGGACTCCTTGGGAGGTAAGGAGACCTGAAATTTGTTTATAATGATTTTGGAGTCCAATGGATGAGAGAATGGCTTGATATTTATAGGGAAAGTGAGGAGACAAGGCATTAATGGCCAAGGGACACCTCATAAGTGGGTTTCTCAAAACCATGTGCTCTCCCAAGATATTTCCCATGAAGTTAGGCCACATGGGGCCCCCAATACAATAATTCATCACCTTTGGTCGGCCAACCCATAAAATATCTCATGAAATCATCATGACATAGTTATGATGTCATTAAACATACTGAAACCCTAAAACTGTATTTTTACTATTCACTGAAAATTCAACTTTCTCAGAAAAATCCCAAAATTTCACCTTAACAAAATATCAATTCCCTGATTTCAAAAATGAAATCCATTTTATAAAAATAATTTTCTAAATATTTTTAATTTAATTTTTAATTAAAAAACACTATTCACCTGAAAAAAAAACTAATACTTGAATAATAATTTATGAAATTGTTATTTAACCATTTTATTGAATCGCGTTACTTAATCAAGGTGCCCAGATTATATTAATACTTTATTTAAGTGAGATTACTAATCAATTTGGTCACATTACTAATCTTAAGCATAAAATCACTATTCATAATTTACTATTCATCAAAAATTATGTTGATCTTATTAGACTCTAAATTTCGTACTGAATATAATTGTAGAAGACCATTTTTGGAAAATCATTACACATTTTTAATTATTTAAGGTTTACATAAACATTTTTTAAAATATCCTTTCTCTAAAATGCACCAAAAATATGCATACTATATTTATCCGGACATTTGAAAATTCATAAACATCATCATAAGAAAAAATCCCAATTTTTATTTAAAACAAAGGATTACACAAGGCAGTTATGGTCTCCTTACATAGCCCCTTATCACACCAGCATAGGACCTAAGTGTAAGGTGTGCTAAGGTGAGATAATTCTAGGGAGGCTTGGCCAACATCGCAAGAGTAGTAATTTATATTAGTTTGAAGTTATCGCGAAGGCTATCCCGTTCTAGCTTCACACAATGAAGTTCAGCTTGGGTTTGGTCCAGAGCAAAGCCCAGTGGTGCTACCTTCTTCCCAAGTTCTGTTAGATGGGCTTCGATCGGTCCAAGACTATTGGGTGAGGCCATCGAATCTTCTTTCTATATTAATTAACCATGATTAATTTTATTTAGAGACAATAATCAAAATTTTTAGTTTCCAGCGGTAATATTGATCGATGGTCATATAAAAGTCAAAACCCAACGGTCTCATTTTAATTATACTCATGTTATCAAATGAAACATTTTTGTTGAGTATAAAAATAAAATAAAATAACACACAAAATTAGGAAACAAGATTTATTCAAAATTTTGGGTCGTTACAATCTCCCCCCCCCCCTTAAGAAATTGCGTCCTCGTAATTTTTAAAATTGGGTTTTGAAATTTCATTAAAAGTCCCACATCGGAAAAGGAGTCAGTAACACTATTACTTTAAAAGAAAGAAAGGGAAGTACAAAGGTCACCCGAGTTAACCCATAGTAGGATTACATGGTGGAAAACATGGATATGGAAGAAAAACAAAGGGTAAAGTTCTGGGGGAGATTGATAGAAAACATGATTAAGAGAAAGTTGAACACGAGAAAATCCCAAGATTATGATGTATGTAAACGGTCTTCGATTACCTAGTAGGAAACGTAAACCAACAACATTTTTGTTTTACGTTTCTTTTCATAATTTTGAGGAATTCATTTACTACATAGAACAAAAATATAGGGAAATATACCTACCTTCAAGTAGAGTTTAATCCTTTAATAAGTTTCTACCAAAACTAATCTTTTCTCCAAATGTTGAGCATTCAAAACTACTTGGTCTCATCAAAACACAAGAATAATCTTCTAGAGAATCACATAATCCACAAAATATTAACTATCTATTTCTTCTATCTTTAAACATTATCCCAAAAACAAAAAGGTTATGGTAAAACAACTCTTCAAAAAGAAAGAATCCCATAGTAATGGAAACTACTTTTAAATCTTTAAAGTTCCATGGTATTACTCAAAGTTCATCATAGATCATTCCATAAATAAAGGTCCTTAAAATTCCTCAAAATAAACCAAACTAATATTGAAACCCAAATACAAGAAGGATTTGATAACATAGTCTTCCAAAATAAACATCATTGTTCATCTCCAAATAACATCAACCACTCCTAATATCTTATAACAAAAGTAGATAACCTAGACATATTTTACCCAAGATAGGTTAATAATTCCCATAACTAACCTACATTACTATAAGTCCACCTTAAATTCATCGATTCTTCAATATATAAGTCAACCTTACTCCTAAATTAAAATACCGTAGTAATATATTTACCTCGATCATATAGGGTCCCCAAAATAGTGAACGTCTTCCAAAATAATAGTCATCTTTTAATACCCTAATCATCTCTGTCATATTAATAAGGCAATCGTCGCATTTCCCATCACATTGGTTGTTGGGACATGTTCTTCCATTTCCCACCATTAACTAAGAAGAGAAAGTATAATTAGGGGCTTAAATACATAGCCAATAATCATGAAAAGGAACTTAAAGCATATAAGGATAACTTTTAGAAGAATAGTATACCCTAACTTGTGATCCCCTAGGTTCCCATCTAGGTTATCCATGATCATATATTCTTATGCGAATCTTTTATTTATTTTATCTTTGTTCCTTTAACAATGGTTCATACTAAGATTATGAATTTACCAAAGCATATCCCCCAGGAGTGTCATAACCAAGAGTGCAGCAAGGCCCGTTGTCATGTACCAGTTCCTGTTTGAGTCTAGCTCAATGCAGTGTTTTCAGGTTTTACCCCTATGTAAATCTGTTCCAGATCCACCTCTACCTGCTCGTATCCAGACAGGGATGTATTTGCTTGGCAACCCATTACTCAATACTCACCAAAATACCAGGAAGATTTCCTATATATAAACTTTTCGATAGGCTTCTTCCTAATGTTTTAATATCCTAATTTCCACAAATAACTAAACAATCCTTTGATACCAACTATAGCATCTCGCCTTTTTATAACATAATCTTTCATTACATTACACAAAACTGAGGATATTTAAGGTTTAGTGTCTTGGAAACCAGTAACATAATACATGAAAACAACATAGAACATTCTTCTTAAACACTTGAAAGACTTCTCCTTAAGTTCATCCTAGGTTCATTACTGCATCTCATAACATGGAGACATACATCAAAAGAAAGGGTGAGTAGAAGGCCCAGTAATGAAACAAGAGAAACATTTAACATGTGAACTTGAGATACATCAACTATGTCATGAAAAAGAACTTTAAGGCAAGAGAAAGAAATCATGTGGAATATCATAATAAAAATAACATTTTTCATAACTTTAAGATGTGGATACATCATTTAACATATAAAATCATGAACATATCACCAAGGTCCATCCCCAAGGTGTCATTTGAAAATTACCAAGGTTATTCACCAAGATATCGTAAAAATTTTAATCTCTAGTGGTTACATCATTACCCAGTGTATTAGAGCGTTATCAGGGAGAACCCCTAAATTTTACTTTATTATCATGTGAGGGACATATATCATCATCAAAAATTTCATAAATAACCCATATAGCATAAAATAAATGGGTTTCATTTCATAATCATAACATTTTTAGAAAAAAAAATTGCTTTAAAGACATGATCTTTACGTCAGTTTAAACCCACGGAAGGGGAGAGCGGGTATCATGTATGTAAATAACAGAATTTAAAATAGAACATTTTGAAATATATTTGAATACCCCAGTATAAATAAGTTCTTTGAGTATTCACTTTATAACATAAAATAATTTTGAGAAAAGATAGAGGCATTTTGAGACGAAAGTTCTGCAACATAACGGCTATGTTTTGGGTTTTTAGAAAACATTGAAAAGAGAGGGGACATGGGTAAAACATTCATAAATGACCCATAAAACAGTAGAGGGACAGAATAAGAAGGATATATGAACATGTTAATGAAGTTTAAAGGAAATTCCATTTGAAATGAAAAACATGGAAGGAAGACGAAAATTAGATTTCTCTTATGAAAGTTCGGCAGCCTAACGACGTTACTTAAACTTCAACAAAAATGATTTGAAAAGATCAAATAGGGTCTATCATCATGTGAAAATAAGAGTTCAGTATGATAGATATAGATATAATACCCCAATATAATTAAAATTGAACTTGAAAGACTTTACATTAAAGTAAAACTTTGAAAGGAATGAGAAGGGTGAAACAATCCCTTAAAAATTTGGCAGCCTAACTGCGCCACATAAACATTCATAAAACTAAATGATGAGAGTAAGAGGGGGTATCTCATAATATTAACATAAAAAGTACAGTATAGTGAAGATAAAAGAACATCCTCCAACATAATAACATGGAGCATAAAAGAAATGACATAAAAGAGATTACTTGAAAAGAAAGAGAGAGGTCGGATCCCTTACCTTAAAACATAACTCTTAAAACTCAATGGTTTGGACCTTGAGGGCTTGGGGGGCACCTTGGGAGGACTATTTGGAAGGTAAAGAGACCATAAACTCGTTGAGAATGATTTTGGAGTCCAATGGATGAGGTAATTTCTTGGTATTTTTAGGGAAAGTGAGGGGTCAAGGAATTAATGGCCAAGGGACACCTCATAAGTGGGTTTCTCAAAACCATGTGCTCTCCCAAGATATTTCCCATGAAGTTAGGCCACATGGGGCCCCCAATACAATAATTCATCACCTTTGGTCGGCCAAACCATAAAATATCTCATGACATCATCATGACACAGTTATGATGTCATTAAACATACCGAAACCCTAAAAATGTTTTTTTACTATTCACCGAAAATTCAACTTTCTCAGAAAAATCCAAAAATTTCACCTTATCCAAATATCAATGCTCTGATTTAAAAAATGAAATCCATTTTATAAAAATATTTTTATAAATATTTTTAATTTAATTTTTAATTAAAAAACACTATTCACCCGAAAAAACTAATACTTGAATATAATTTATGAAACCGTTATTTAACCATTTTATCAAATCACATTACTTAATCAAGGTACCTAGATTATATTAATACTTTATTTAAGTGAGATTACTAATCCATTTGGTCACATTACTAATCATAAGCATAAAATCGCTATTCATAATTTACTATTCAACAAAAATTAAGTTGATATTATTAGACTCAAAATTTCGTACTGAACATAATTTTAGAAGACCATTTTTTTAAAATAATTACACATTTTTAATTATTTAAGGTTTACATAAATATTTTTTAAAATATCCTTTCTCTAAAATTCACCAAAAATATGCATACTATATTTATCCGGACATTTGAAAATTCATAAACATCATCATAATAAGAAATCCCAATTTTTATTTAAAACAAAGGATTACACAAGGCAGTTACGGTCTCCTTACATAGCCCCTTATCACACCAGCATAGGACCTAAGTGTAAGGTGTGCTAAGGTGAGAGAATATGAGGGAGGATCGTCCAACATCGCACGAGTTGTAATTTCTATCAGTTTTAACTTCTCGCGAAGGCGATCCCATTCTAGCTGCACACGATGAAGTTCATCTTGGGTTTGGTCCAGAGCAAAGCCCAGTGGTGCTACCTCCTTCCCAAGTTCTGTTTGATGGGCTTCGATCGGTCCAAGACTACTGGGTGAGGCCATCGAATCTTCTTTCTATATTAATTAACCAATATTACTTGTATTTAGAGACAATACTCAAAACGTTTAGTTTCCAGCGGTCATATTGACCAATGGTCATATAACAGTCAAAACCCAAAAGTCTCATTTTAATTATACTTATGTTATCAAATGAAACATTTTTGTTGCGTATAAAAATAAAATAAAATAACACACAAAATTAGGAAACAAGATTTATTCAAAATTTTGGGTCGTTACAATCTTCCCCCTTAAGAAATTGCATCCTCGCAATTTTTAAAATTGGGTTTTGACATTTCATTGAAAGTCCCACATCAGAAAAGGAGTCAGTAACACTATTACTTTAAAATAAAGAAAGGTAAGTACAAAGGTCACCCGAGTTAACCCATACCTAGATTCCATGGAGGAAAACATGGATATGGAAGAAAAACAAAGGGTCAAGTTCTGGGGGAGAGTGATAGAAAACATGATTAGGAGAAAGTTAACCACGAGAAAATCCCTAACATATGATGTGTGTAAACGGTCTTTGATTACATAGTAGGAAACATAAACCAACAACATTTTTGTTTTACGTTTCTTTTCATAATTTTGAGGAATTAATTTACTACATAGAACAAAAATATAAGGAAGTATACCTACCTTCATTGAGAGTTTCATCCTTTAATAAGTTTCTACCAAAACTAAACTTTTCTCCAAACGATGAGCATTCAAAACTACTTGGTCTCATCAAAACACAAGAATCATCTTCTAGAGAATCACATAATCCACAAACGATTAACTATCTATTTCTTCTATCTTTAAACATTATCCCAAAAACATAAAGGTTAAGGTAAAACAACTCTTCAAAAAGAAAGAATCCCATAGGAATGGAAACTACTTTTAAATCTCCAAAGTTCCATGGTACTACTCAAAGTTCATCATAGACCATTCCATAAATAAAGGTCCTTAAAATTCCTCAAAATAAACCAAACTAATATTGAAACCCAAATACAAGATGGATTTGATAACATAGTCTTCCAAAATAAACTTCATTGTTCATCTCAAAACAACATCAACCACTCCTAATCTCTTATAACAAAAGTATCTAACCTAATCATGTTTTACCCAATATAGGTTAATCATTCCCATAAGTAACCTAAATTACTATAAGTCCACCTTAAATTAATTGATTCTTCAAAATATAAGTCAATCTTACTCCTCAATGAAAATACCGTAGTAGTCTATTTACCTCGATCATATAGGGTCCCCAAAATAGTGAACGTCTTCCAAAATAATAATCATCTTTTAATCCCCTAATCATCTCTATCATATTAAAACGGAAATCGTAACATTTCCTATCACATTGGTTGTTGGGACATGCTCTTCCATTTCCCACCATTAACTAAGAAGAGAAAGTATAATTAGGGGCTTAAATACTTACCCAGTAATCATGAAAAGAAACTTGAAGCATATACGGATAACTTATAGAAGAATAGTATACCCTAAATTGTGATCCCCTTGGTTCCCATATAAGTTATACATGATCATATATTCTTATGTGAATCTTTATTTTATTTTATCTTTGCTCCTTTAACAATGGTTCATACTAGGCTTATGAGTTTACCAAAGCATATCCCCCGGGAGTGTCGTAACCAAGAGTGCAGCAAGGCCCGTTGTTGTGTACCAGTTCCCGTTTGAGTCTAGCTCAAAGCAGTGTTTTTGGGTTTTACCCCTATGTACATCTGTGCCAGAGCCACCTCTACCTGCTCGTATCCAGACAGGGATGTATTTTCTTGGAAACCCATTACTCAATACTCACCAAAATACCAGGAACATTTCATATATATAAAATTTTATATAGGCTTCTTCCTAAAGATTTCATATACTAATTTCCAAAAATAACTAAAAAATAATTTGATACCAACTATAGAATCCCGCCTTTTATAACATAAACTTTCATTACATTACACAAAACTGAGCATCTTTAAGGTTTAGTGTCTTGGAAACCAGGAACATAATACATGAAAACAACATAAAACTTTCTTCTTAAACACTTAAAAGGCTTCTCCTTAAGTTCGTCCTAGGTTCATTCCTGTATCTCATAACTTGAGGACATGCATCAAAAGAAAGGGTGAGCAGAAGGCCCAGTAAGGAAACAAGAGAAACATTTAACATGTGAACTTGAGATACATCAACTATGTCATGAAAAATAACTTTAAGGCATGAGAAAGAAATCATGTGGAATATCATAATAAATATAACATATTTCATAACTTTAAGATGTGGCTACATCATTTAACATAGACAATCATGAACATATCACCAAGGTCCATCCCTAAGGTGTCATTTGAAAATTACCAAAGTTATTCACCAAGATATCGTGAAAATTGTAATCTCTAGTGGTTACATCATTACCCAATGCATTGGAGCGATATCAGGGCGCACCCTTAAATTTGCCTTTATTATCATGTGAGACACATATATCATCATCAAACATTTCATAAATAACTCATATAGAATAAAATAAATGGGTTTCATTTCATAATCATAACGTTTTTAGAAAAACAAAACTGCTTTAAAGACATGATCTTTACGTCACTTTAAACCCATGGAAGTGGAGAGCGGGTCTTATGTATGTAAATCCCAGAATTTAAAATAGAAAATTTTGATATATATTTGAATAACCCTATAGAAATAAGAGCTTTGAGTATTCTCTTTTTAACATAAAATAATTATGAGAAAAGAGAGAGGCATTTTGAGACGAAAATTCTGCAGCATAACGACTACGTTTCAGGTTTTTAGAAAACATTGAAAAGAGAGGGGACATGGGTCAAACATTCATAAATGACCCATAAAACAGTATAGGGACAGAATAAAAAGGATATATGAACATGTTAATGAAATTTTAAGGACATACCATTTTAAATGAAAAACATGGAAGGAAGGAAAAAATTAGATTTCTCTTATGAAAGTTCGGCATCCTAACGGTGTTACTTAAGCTTCAACAAAAATGATTTAAAAAGATCAAATAGGGTATATAATCATGTGAACATAAGAGTTAAGTATGATAGATATAGATATTATACCCCAAAATAATTAAAAGGAACTTGAAATACTTGACATGAAATTAGAACTTTGAAAAGAATGAGAAGGGTGGAAGAATCCCTTAAAAATTCGGCAGCCTAACAGCGCCACATAAACTTTCATAAAACGAAATGATGAGAGTAAGAGGGGGTATCTAATCATATGAACAAAAAAAGTAAAATATAATGATGATAAAAGAACATACTCCAACATAATAACATGGAGCATAAAATAAATGACATAAAATAGATTACTTGAAAAGAAGGAGAGAGCTCAGATCCCTTACCTTAAAACGTAACTCTTAAAACTCAATGGTTTGGACCTTGAGGGCTTGGGGGCACCTTGGGAGGTAAGGAGACTCGAACTTCATCGATAATGATTTTGGAGTCCAAAGGATGAGATAATGTCTTGGTATTTATAGGTAAAGTGAGGGGACAAGACATTAATGGCCAAGGGACACCTCATAAGTGGGTTTCTCAAAACCATGTGCTCTCCCAAGATATTTCCCATGAAGTTAGGGCACATGGGGCCCCAAATACAATAATTCATCACATTTGGTCGGCCAACCCATAAAATATCTCATGACATCATCATGACACAGTTATGATGTCATTAAACATACCGAAACCCTAAAAATGTATTCTTACTATTCACTGAAAATTCAACTTTCTCAGAAAAATCCCAAAATTTCACATTAACCAAATATCAATGCCCTGATTTCAAAAATGAAATCCATTTTAAAAAAATAATTTTCTAAATATTTAGAATTTAATATTTTAATAAAAAACACTATTCACCCAAAAAAACTAATACTTGAATAATAATTTATAAAACTGTTATTTAACCATTTTATTGAATCACATTACTTAATCAAGGTGCTTAGATTATATTAATACTTTCTTTAAGTGAGGTTACTAATCCATTTGGTCAGATTACTAATCCAAAGCATAAAATCACTATTCATAATTTACTATTCATCAAAAATTAAGTTGATCTTATTAGACTCTAAATTTCGTACTGAACATAATTGTAGAAGACTATTTTTTGAAAATCATTACACATTTTTAATTATTTAAGGTTTACATAAACATTTTTTAAAATATCCTTTCTCTAAAATTCACCAAAAATTTGCATACTATATTTATCCGGACATTTGAAAAGTCATAAACATCATCATAAGAAGAAATCCCAATTTTTATTTAAAACAAAGGATTACACAAGGCAGTTACGGACTCCTTACATATCCCCTTATCACACCAACATAGGACCTAAGTGTAAGGTGTGCTAAGGTGAGAGAATCCGAGGGAGTCTTGGCCAACATCGCACGAGTAGTAATTTCTATCAGTTTGAACTTCTCGCAAAGAAAATCCCGTTCTAGCTTCACACGATGAAGTTCAGCTTGGGTTTGGTCCAGAGCAAAGCCCGGTGGTGCTACCTCCTACCCAAGTTCTGTTAGATGGGCTTCGATCGGTCCAAGACTACTAGGTGAGGCTATCGAATCTTCTTTCTATATTAATTAACCAATATTACTTGTATTTAGAGGCAAGAATCAAAATGTTTAGTTTCCAACGGTCATATTGACCAATGGTCATATAATAGTCAAAACCCAATGGTCTCAATTTAATTATACTCATGTTATCAAATGAAACATTTTTGTTGAGTATAAAAATAATATAAAAGAACACACAAAATTATGAAACAAGATTTATTCAAAATTTTGGGTTGTTACATTTCTCATTGGATCAATTGGCATGGGTATAAATCAAATATGTGGTAAGGCTGATTGGTGTACCACTATCTATTATATCTGATCGAGATCCAAGATTGAACTCTATGTTCTGGAAGTGTCTCAAAAACACTCTAAATATTAAGTTGAAATTCAGTACGTCTTATCATCCACAAACTGAGGGCTAATTTTAGTGGACTATCCAAACACTTGAGGACATGTTGAGTTCATGCTCAGTGGTATTCAAAGGAGGATTGGATCAAAATCTTCCTTTGGTTGAGTTCTTTGAAAATAGCAGTTTCTTCTCAAGCATCCAATTTGATCCTTATAAATACATTTATGTGAAAAGGTGCAGAACATGAGTATGTTGGGATGAATATGGGGAACAAAAAATTCTAGGTCAGGAAATGGTTGAAGAATGGTGGAGAAGGCTAAGACCATCCAACAACACATAAAAGTTGCTCAGAATCAAAAACAGAGATTTGCTGACAATCATCTACGAGACCTAGAGTTTGATGTTAGAGACATGGAATTCCGCCTCATATCACTATGGAAAATAGTTATATGGTTTAGGAAGAAGGTAAGGATTAGTCAAAGGTACATCGGCCCTTTTGATATCATTGATCGCATTGGAGTTGTGGCATATCGACTAGCACTCTCACTGAACTTATCTGATGTCCATGATGTAATCCATGTATCAATATTAAGAAAGTATATAACAGACCCCTCACATGTACTCAATCCTGATGTGGTACTATTAGAGAATGACATTTCCAATGAAAAGAAGTCAGTGAAGATCATAGATCAGAAGGAAAAAAGTTCTACGAAATAAGATAATGACTCATGTCAAAGGGTTGTGGAGAAATCAAATGTTTTATGAAGTAACATGAGAACTTGAGGAATTGATGAGGTAGAGTTAACCTCATTTTTTTGTTTGGGAATATGAAATTTCAGGGGTTAAATTTCTTAAGGGGGAGGTTGTAATGCCCTGATAATTTTTGAATAAAACCCCATTTTTTTATGGCTTGTGGATATAGAAAATCCATGCTCTTTTTAATTATTATTGTGTCTAAATTATCATGAAGTATCCATAGTATTGATAATATAGTCTTTGAATTGTTATCACACAACTATTATAAATATATGGTTTTAAAAAATTCTTTTGACACAGAAAAAGGAGATGATGGCCTCATCTAGTAGACTCGGGACATACGAATCTCAGTTTTTAAATCTCATAAAGAAGATAACATCACTAGGCTTCACTCCTGACTAAGACCACACTGATCTTCAACAAATAAACATTAAAAAATTCGCCTATGGGATATGTTCAAGTTAATACAGATTAATTCCTAGGTGATGTTATTCGAGCCTCCCTAAGATTCTATCCGAATCGCACCCCTTACCCTTAGGTCTTATGCACGTGTTATAAGGGGTTATGTAACAATTTATTAGTTACTTATTGTGTAATCAATTTTGATAAATAAATGTCTTATTCCAACAATTCCTTTATGGGAATAGACTTTCTCAGAAAATGATGAATTTGATAAATTGATTTTTATGGTAAAAAATTTCATTTTGAGAAATGTTTGAATTATTATATTAAAAATTAAAATTATAAAAAAAAATGAAATGATGATTATATCATTTTGTTATCTATAAAATATTTGGTAATCAGTTTGATAAGAGTTATATTTTTATACGAAAAACCCGAAAGAGTATTTTTGATGAAATTATTTTAAAGAATTAATTAATTTTTTAAATAATTAATATTTCAATAAAATATTATTATGAAATTAATGTTGTTAATGATAAATGAGTATATAATTTTTATGATGTCAAATATAATTTTTATTAAGTTTTTAGAACTATTTTTTTCAAAACTAGTCAATTTTCAATAAATGTCAGTTCTCATTATATAAGTGAAAATTCATATATTTAGAAAATTATTTAGATAAAAAGAATACTTTTTTGGAATCAAGATGTAAAAATTATCCAAAGGTTCATCTTTCACAATTTTTTGAGGCAACCGGATTTTTGGGTAAAATTTAAATAATATATAATTATATAGTGTATTTTATGACATCATAATGACCCAATAGAGATTTAATAAAAACTATAAAAGGTATATTAGAAAAAATATATGTTTCAAATTTATAATAATGATATTTTATATTTATTTTACTTATTTTATAATTCTTCAGAGAATCCTATAAAAACTATAACATAATTTATGATTTTAAGTTCATTTCTTTAATAATATGACTCATATAAACATATGCAAGGGTAATATTTTTATATCTTCAGACCATGGCCTTCAAAAATTATTTTTTCCAATCCTTTTTTATTAAATCCATGGGAAAAAACCGTGGTAAAGTTTTTGGTGTTGAATATTTAATTATACATATTCCAAAATCTAAGTTTGGGAATTATTAAAGAAGTCCCCTCTCATTTCATATACAAACCCACCCAAGATACCACTTCTCTTCACTAAATAGCCTTTTATCACATCCCTAATCTATACTACCCACTCTATAATCTTCTCAAGGCACCCCAATATCTCAATAATAACCTCTTCAAGGTTTTTAAGTCACACACTCAATTTAGGGTTTCCTTCCTTTATCATTTTTATCCAAGTTTTCGTATATCGTTACACCATTTTATTTTAAATTAAAAATGATGGGGTATTTTTTAACACCTCCCCCATATTTCCCTTAATATTCTTTAATGATGGTATACCCTTTTCTCTGTCATTAATCCCTCCCATGTACACCGGCTAGAATTCTAAAATTTTGTAAGAGTTATTCTGTTTCCCCATTTTTTCAAGTTTCTTTATTACGTTACGCTTTATATTTTTAAATTTACTATGTTGGGACAAGAATATATATGACTCTTTTATTTTAAATTTCATGTATAAATAATGAGAGACCCATTTCCCTCTAATCAACATTTTTTAATAATTTTTATGTCACACTGTTAGGCTTTCAAAATTGCACTACGAATTTTATGAACATATTATGATAATGATCCAATGCATTGGGAAATGAATGAATTCCATGTTTTAATGAGGACAAAAATGTATGTATTCCAAACCCCTTAATCTTGTAATAAATTATGATAATGAATAAATTCGATGTTTTATTATTTATTTGTCACACTTAAGCGTTAGAATGAAATGAATGTGACGGATGTGCCTGAAATTATTTAATGCTCCATTGATTTGGGTAATTTTTTATATCATTATATGTTATGTTGGGATAGTATTTTAATAGATTTATTTATAATAATTTTTTCAATCATGTTTGGATAGGGGGCTACCTGATTCCTTTATGTTAATAATCTATTGTTTTTAGTTGTTGCCACATTTTCATGTTATGATGATCATGCTATATTGTGCAATTATGTTCATGTTTCTCTTATGATCCATTGATATGTATACTACCTAACATTTATTTTATTCTTCATTTTATTACATTTTTAATCTATTAATGGGATTTGTATCTCACTATTTTCATATGTATTTCCTCAAGTTATCCCATATGATGTTAGGTATGAAGAAATGTTGTGGTCATGTAAAATAAGTTAAAGATGTTGTATTTTATGTCTTAAGTTTTCATGTAATGATACAAAGCCCTAATTAAATTATGCCTCTTGATATTATGGTTTGTGTTAAGTGAAATTATATGTAATAAATATTTTCTAGATATTATATGAAGAGGAGGGTTGTTATATATATGTGAAAATATTACGGTATGTGGAATGGTGTGTCGTTCGCAAAAACAAGGTAGTTATTTGAGAAGTCGTGAAGAGAATAGTTCAAAAAATAGAGATGGTGATTTGGGAATCTATGAGGGAAGAATGGTAATAAGATGACCACGTAGGAATGAACGAGTCATGAGATAAGTAGAGTGTGGTGGTGACTGTACCACATTGAAGATTTGGGTAATCTCGGATTATTAGATTTTTTGAATCTATTTGCCCATATTAGGAGTGTCAATCCCAGCATTAAATAGTGAAATTTCCATAAGGAAACATGTTTTATTCTAGAATTTGGTGATGTCAAAAAGTGGTTTGTGAGGGATAATTCTGTGAAGGGTGAATTGGTTCTTGTAGAAGAAATTTTGCCGAAGTTTTTTATGGATAACTGTTGTACTCAAAGAACTTGGTACACGGAGGAGGAAAACGTCATACGTGGAGGAGGAACACTCAGTACACTTAAAAGAGTTGGTTCGTAGAATTATAGGTAGTCCTTGTATGAGAGAAAGTTCATTGAATAAGGTATAGTCCATGAATCAAAGGTTGTACGTGGAAGTAGAGGAGAATTGATCCACAAAGGAGGTCTTTTCATAGAAGCGGAGGCAGTATGTGGAAGAGGAAATCTACATAGCATACCGAATACTCAATACTTGGGTATGTAATGTCATACATGGAAGAAGCTAGGTGGTTTTCCTAGGACTCATGGTAACTTGATAAAGCTCTAAAATAGTTTGCGAGGGAAATTTATCCTAACCTAAAATTATAAATAAATGTGAAATTCATCTACAGGTGAAAAGGGAACATCAATAAAGCATCTATATATAGTTTAGGATGTATTAAATCTTCAAAATAATGGTACCTTCAAGTACATAATATATGAGTATATCCCATCCAAGATTAGTGAGTGAAAAAAGAGGAAGACGGTGATCCTTCCCACTCGTAGTGAGCCATAGGAAAAGGCATAGGGAATGGCCCGTGGGAATGCAGTGAGAATACCATAAAGCTTTTAAAGGCAGTGATACTAGTCATAGAAGATCTAGATGGAATATTATAATTTGGTAGTGGGATTTATTGGTTTTGATACATTGAAGGATCACTAGAGTACACTCTATGGATATATCCCTATGAGGGTGAACCAGGTAAAATTAACATGCCATGCGCATGATTTCATTTATATTCATTTATTTCTATAGGAAAAATATAGAAGTATGTATTGTTTAACAATGAAACAAGACAAAAATGGGTAGGAGTGTTAATCTGTTATACTCTGATTCACCCCCCCCCCCTCCTCTTAGGGTATCTGACCTAGTGGATCGAAAACACTTCAATTTTTATAGGTTTATTTTTCAAATAATTATTTTTTAAAATTTCTTATTAATTATTTGGAATCTATGAGAAAATATTTTAAATTGATTCATGTCAAATTCAAAGTGATTATTATGGGATTTATACGAAATTAATATTCATGCAGAAATTTTGGAAATTGAAATATCACAATTCAAATCGGAAAAAATATGAAATTTTTAATATGATTATTTTCATGGATTATTCTAGGGATATTGATGATTTTTATTTATTACTGCATTTATTGATCTTATGAGTTCCACTATATAGTTTTTTTATTTTAAAATATATAGATGAATGCAATTAGGAATTATATTTTTCACTTATGATTGATTAACACATAGATCCTTACTTGGGAAACGAACATATACAACTCAAAATTAGTTTTTTGGAAGAAGAAAAAAGTAATGACTTTCAATTTTGAAAATTCTTGTAAATAAGGGAACTCTATATACATAGAAAGGATAAATCTAGTAAAACATATATGAGGTTGAGAAAAAAATTGAACTATAAAAGTACTTCATTTTATTATGATCAATTTCTAATCCCATGAAAATAGAAATTGTTTGATCCTCTATTACTGGAGATTTTTCTTCTGCCATCACACTTATACTATGAAGCATTCATCTAGTTCTGTGGTTTTTTACTTATTCATTTTATTCATCACTATATATCATTGTAAAGGGTTATCCAACCCATTAAAATAAATGTATTTGTGTTGTTACTCCCAAAAAAAATTCAGGAATTTGGTTTTTCATCCATGTGGGAAAAGTTTGTGCATTTTGGTTTTTCCTCCAAGTAGAAAAAAAGGTTCTATTTGGGTATACACATCAAAGGGGAAGATATTTATATCTAGAATGTGACACCAGGAGGAAAAAATGATTATTAGATTCAGTTATATTCATTATAGTGGGTCCTATTAAGCTTAGTTCCTGGGAGGGGTAAAGAGTGTACTATGATCATTGATATGTGAACAACTATAAAAATATCCTCTATTAAATTTATTTTTATTTTCTACAACATTTACCTAGATAATATTACTATAATTTTAGTTCATCATAAAAGGCTAATCACCCCAAAACTCTCTATTATTTTTATATCTTGTCTCTAGTTGGTCTGGAATTAAGATGAAAAAATGTTCATATGGTTTTTATTTTCCATTTAAAATGAAATTATGTTCAAAAAATATTTTTAATGAAAATGGCATACAAAATACAAAGAAAATGAACAAATAATATTTTTATACCAGTTCAGATCTAAATAATCCTATTCTAATCTCAACCTATCTCATCAACTAAAATTGATTTCATCCATTATAACCAATATAATGGAATCATATAATGAATTTTTCTTATCAGGAGTCACTACACATTCACAAATCCTTTTCACCCTCAAGGATTTAACTAAAACAAACATTCATTTTTCTACATGGTGGCACAATTTGAAGAGCCTTACGTTTACCACTTTGAGAACAACTCAATTTTAAACATTTTTTGAAATTCTAACCCAAATACATACCATTTAATGGGTAGTTTGAACCTTTAAAATTTCTCACATAGAAGACAAATTTGAAGAATTAAAAACCATATAACCAAATAAATTTCTCACAACATGATATTCGATGCCACAAGAAATTCTCTAGTAAAAAAGGATAAAATGATTTAATTTCATTAAGAGTACATGTTTATTAACACAAAAATAGAGAATGTGTATAGATTAATAATATCCCCATGAGAAATTATTTCTAATTGGTTTTTTCAACTCTATGTATATAGAGTTCCTATTTTTATAGCATATTTTAAACATAAAATTTATAGTTTCATTATAATTTTAATAAAAAAAATAGTTATATATGTATATTTCCTAGGTGACTATCTATAGGTATATAATTTATTAAATAAAAATAGATTTCGTGTAAGCCTACCTTGATATCCTATAAATCAAATAAGTTATACATAGTGGAACTAATTAGATGAATTAAAATAGTTATAAATAATAATAGTTAATATCCTTGGAATACAACTTGATAATAATCAAGACAGGATCGTCATATTTTAGTTGATTTGAAATTGGATACATGAATTTCCAAAATTTTAGAATGAATATTAATTCATGTTAAATACCATTTGAATCAAATTTAATTTATCTTGTAATAGTTTAAAATATGTTCTCCTTGATTCAAAATAATTAATAAGTGTTTTTTTGAAAAACCAAAAACCAAAAATATTTCAATAATAAACATCCATCAAATTAATATAGCATGTATTAAATAAAATATAGTATATTTCTAGGTTTTAGAATATAATATAGGAATTCATACAACTATATATTCAAATCCATAGAGGGGATTTTCAACTAGCTATTTTTTTCAACATAGACTAAACAATGTATCTATATCTTTATAGATGACACATATAAGAGAAATCACATAGATTTTTCTAGTATTAAATTTCACATAACAAATTTTGGAAATTTATAAATTTCATGACTTACAAAAAATTTCAGAATTAAAATATAACTTTTAAATCGAAAAATTATCTTCAGATAAAGTTGAATTATATTTAGATACATTTATTAGTTATACAAATAATCAATAAAAACTTAATTAACATTATATATCTCAAGTTATTATAAAAATATGAGAAAAATATATCTATAAAACTATATAATTTAGACTAAAACCATATAGTGACTTCTAACCTCATTTAGAACATAATATATATCAATTCGGAACTTGTTATGTTCTTATGTAATTAAGATAATTTTTTTCCCAACTCCAGAATAATCACTCAATTTTGAGTTTAGTATACCTTGTTGTGGCTGAAATACTTAAGGTAGCTATTTCTTAAAAATCAATTGCATGGATTCACATTGGGCTTAGTTCATTCATGTTTGGTTAATATTTGAAGTGTAAAAGGGCTACATTGGAATAGTAAAAATCATGTCGAAATGATATTTAATGAATATAAATGAATAATTTATCATATAAACCATAATAAAACTTATGCAACATGTTATGACCAATCAGAACATGAAATTTATATATATTTAAAGAAAACAAATATTATGGTCTAATCAATATTTAGAATACATTAATCAATACATAATTAAAAGTGTTACATAATTTAAAGTAAATAAAAATAAAAAAAATATATAATTTTAAAAATATAAAATGGATTAAGGATTCACTCTTAATTTTCCCCAGTTTAGATAATTATATATCCAGGTATAATTTTAGAAACACTCCCCCTATTTTAAATTATCAAAAATAAAATTTTTCAATATAAATAAATATTCTTTTTAAAATGATAATTTCTCTTTCAATTTTTTTATAAAATATTATATTATAGAAATAATGACAATAAAAATTATGAAAAAAATCTAAACATATATATTTCAAAAAAAAACTGTCATAGGTCAACTATAAAACCTTTCATTTTTCATATCATGTGTTTGAATCCATGGAGAAACATAGTGCTCATGATGCATAAGATAAATAATAATATGTATTTAATGAATTTGTTTCACTTTTAAAAAACAAATTCAAGTGAGTTAAATGATTATTTGAGGAAAATATATTGTTAGTATTCTTTAACTATGGGAATGTTGTCCACATCAAAGAAATGTTTTAAAGGACTCTTTTATAGAAGTTAAATCTGATTTTAAATAATACTAGTAGATAATATTTCCACCAAGATTCAATTTTAAATTTATAAAATCGAAAAGGAAATTTTCAATAGAAAAAACATTATATTTAACTGAGATAGAGTGTATAAACATACTAAATATGATGGGTTTATATTTATTTTAGATATTGAAGATATATTCAGGGAAATATTTGATAAAGTTAAATATGAAATCATGGTAGAAGATCAACTAGACGGTTTTCCAACTGGGTCATTGAACTTGAAGTATCACATTGAGGAATTGAATCATCAATAAGAAAATAAAATTATAATTGGAGGGATTATAAAGGAAGTATTTGTGACTATAAATATAAAAGAATCTAAAATTATCATACTATCGAATGTATTTCAAGAACATGAGTCAAATAAAGAAACATCTAAAGAATTGGTATATTTGGAGGACAAAATTGGAGAAAAATATAACACTACTAATTACCTTAGTCATTATATTGATGAATGAAATAAAAGAGTTAAACCTATTAAATATAAAACTATATAATTTATAAATAATATTATAGTTGAGGAAACAATTTTTGGTGGTAGGAATAAATTTTTTTTAAAATATTCACTAATTATAATATATAATATATGGAAGAATATGGAAAAATTTGGAAAATATAAATGAATAAAATACTAATAAAATTTGAATATTTGTTATTTTTATAGAGATCTAACAAAATTAGGATGAGTTACTAAAAAATATAATGGGAAAATCATTAAGAAGAACTTCATTCATTAAGGGTCAATTAAAATCCAAAAATCCTCCTTGATGTATGAAAAATAATAGAGATAGTGAAAAGATACTGACCTTAATAAAGTATCATTTTTATTTATCATAATCACACAATGGAATCTCATAAAGGGGTGTTAGGATATATTATATGAGATTCACATAGGGAACAACAATCTATTATAATATAATATACTTCAATATAAAAAAGGAACACCATTTTTAGATAATTTTTTCGATGCTATAATTTCAATGACACGTAAATAAAATATAATAGAAATTAGTGAAAAATTACTATAATGGAAATAAAAAATGATACAACACAATAATATATGATTCCATTAGGAAATTTATTTTTCTATTTAAAAGAAGGCTGGGAATACTATGGTACTCATGAAAAAAAATCAATAAGCATTATATCATTCCTCAAATAAATATGAAATCTCTTAGAAATAAAATAAGAATACTAAGAAGTGAATCATGGATCAAAATATCCTCAATGGAATGAAGAAAAATAGCACTTGAATTTTTAATAGTACATTTCTTTCCCAAATAATTTGAAATATCAATTTTATAAATAATTTGAGAGGATGTGTTGGTGGAATGGTGAGTTTTGGTAGTGAAGGAGTATTAAAAATAAATGTATGCGAATAAAACATTAGCTAAATTTGTGTAGAAAAATTGGAAAGTATTGTATAAATATGATCTATGGAACAATATTTTGAGTTGTAACCAAATTTTTGACTCAATAAATGAAGTCACATTCAATTTTATTGGATTTTTGATCAAACATAATTTCTATAAATTCATATACAATTGGATGGAGAATAAATAAAAACAAATATAATTTAGAATGGAAGGAGAAAACATATTTTACTATTTTTCATGAAGAGAATATATAATTAATCAATGAATAAAAAATATTAATAGTTTAGGTATAGAAATAATTTTGAATATGATGTTCGTAGTTGAAATTTGGAATCAAATATACGATCAAGGGGAGAAATTTAAGGAATTTTTAAGCAGTAAAATGGTGGTAAGTACATACAAATCAATGAAAAAGAGGGTATTAAACATCTTGGACCATATACATACAGATGTGTACAGTCCCATAAAGTATCCTATTACACAAGGGTAAAATATTTCAACATATTTATTGATGATTATATAACAATTAATTGAATCGCATTCATGTAGGTAAAAACAGATGGAATTGATTGAATCAAGTGGTTTTCATGGAGGGTTGAAAATGAAACGTGGATAATAATTATAATTTGAGAGTCAAACAAAAACACATAGTATAATTCCATAAATATAAACAGTTATCTATAGAAGCATGGAATGAAAAATTAGGATTTCGTGGTAAGAATGATGTGAGAAAATGGACACATGGAGTGGTATAATGGGATGATGAATAACACATAAAATACATTAACTAATTAAAGTAGAATCTCTTAGTATGACTAGAATGAGTTTATTCAAGTGGAATTCTACATGAAAATGGAGATTTGTTAAACCATAATGAAAATAATGCAGCATAAAAAAATTATAAGAATGGAATCCGAAATCTACTCACTTTAAAGTGTATAGATTAAAGTTTTATATCAAGAAAAAAGACAAAAATAACGGAAAGTTTGATGATACAACTAATGAAGGAAAACTTTTAAGATACTCATTAAACTGGATGGACTATAATGCATTAAAAATTGGATGTAAAAAATTATGGAATGTAATTCTACCAAACATTTGGAATAAAAATAAAAAAATAAAACTATGATTTCTTATTTGAGTGATGATTGTGATGATGAATAGGATATAGATACATATTATTGTAAATAAACTAATCTAGTGTGTAAAGTGGATTTAAGGTTGAATCAATAAATAACAAAGCTACTAAAATTATTCAAATAAAAAAAGGAATGTATGAGAAGATATCAGTGAATAAAATATAATTGCACACAAATATCCTCCCACACAAACCCATATGATAGATGTTGTGAACACTAATTTGTAATCTCAAATGAATATTTCTTCATTTTGAGAATAATTTAAAGGTGAAACTTGGGTTAAGGATATGAATAATAAATTAGATATAAATGTAAAATAATCAAACTTGGTATAATTTCAAGAGGATGATTAACTGAAACATTAATTTATCCATGATGATGTTTAGGAAAAATGTTGAAAAATAGGGAAAAGTTATTTGAAAAAAGGCATGGTTTCTATGTAAAGGAAATTTATAAATAGAAGGTACTTACATAGAAAATTATTTCACACTAGTGTAAATGCTATAGACAGTAATATTATCTATTTCCTTATATATTCAAATAAAATAGTAATCCAAAAAAATGGATTTCAACATAGAATTATTAAATAGATTTCTCAAATAGGATTTCAATATATAATTAATTATTTTTTTTTTAATTTTCCTAGATGAATTGAATTTATTAAATTTTAGAAAGTATTTTTATAACATAAAATAGTCATCCTAGTCCTGGTATACTTATTTGGAAACTTTCATAAAAAATTTCTAGTTTATAATTTTCTAAGTTGATCAAACATTTTCCTGAATTTGATCTTGGAAAAATATTTTATAATGATTTATTATATTGATTAAAACATATTTAATTGTAAAAAATATAAATTTTATAAAGGAATTTTCATGGTTGATAGAAAATGAGATTGAAATTTCATTGATCGGAGAGAACGAATATTTTTTGTTTCAATAAGTAAATAAAAATAATGGATGCATATTTATTTCAATTTATATATATGAAAGGGGGTTTTAAATAAATTTGAAACATGTGATTGAAAATTGGGTTAAAATCTAATTAAAGTTAGAACGAGACATGTAATATATAATGAAGGAAGATATTTAGATCCTAGTATTTAGAAAAAAAATGAATTAAAGTTATCTCTAACTAATAGAAACATGGATGAACATTTTATATACAACATGATTAGAATATTGATTTTAGAGTAGTATTCATAAGTAATGTCTCACGTTAGTCTAAATAATTATGAGGTACACCCAAGGGACACTCAATTGTGGTTTAGTTTTTTATATAGATAATTTTCATTATTTATATATATACTATGGTGAATATTGGGTTATATACATTGTGGATAGAAAATCCATAATTAAAAAATAATTATTTATTTTGATGAACTTCATTGGGTGGATTAAAAATTTATAGGAAAGAACATAAAAAAACACAGTTAAACCAGAGATTATATCATATATAAATACAAGTACTCAACTACTATTGGTGAATAAACAACAAGTGGGTCTCAAAGAGTATGTAGAATCTGGTAAAATATTCATGTAGAAAATATACCAATACCTTGTATCATTTTATTAAATATGTAGAAGAGTGAAGAATAAACAATATGAAATATGTTGTCACAAATTAATAAGTTCTATAAATATTCAAGAAACAATTTTTCACTATAATTTGAGAAGCATTTGTTAATTCTTAGTGTTCAACCACCTCCCTTAGCTTAATGAGATTTGGGAATTCTCGTCTTCCCATCTGCATCTAATTTTTAACTTCAATAATTGTTTCTTGAAAAAGATTAACCATTATGTTTATTAGAAAATGTAGAAAAATTAAGGGATTAAATAAAATTAAAATTAAATACTAGATGGGATTATAATTTGAATGGGGTGTATAGATTTTAAGATGCCTTTTTAATATAATAGAAAGAGGTATAAATAATCCATGGTGATGAACTTGATGAATTTCTATATGGGATAATGACACCCTATATAAAATAGCAGATTAGTGGTGGTTATTTAGAGTTCGTTATATACAATCCCCTCTAAATTCATATTATTTATAAATTAGAAGGGTTTATACACAACCCCCTGCTAATAATTTAAATCATTATGGGGATCACAAACCCCTGTGAATGATTTATCATTATTTTAATCATTATTTTTTGTATTTTAGAATTTTTTTTCTAAAACAACATCTAATTTAATGAGCTCTATATTTTAATTTATAAGTGATATATATATATAATATTTTTTTGGATTTTAGAGGAACTTTATAAATATATTAAATAATTTTTTTAAGAAAATAGTGGTGGTTCATAACTCCCTATATTCTCTTACATTATAAGCGGTTTTAAACCCCCTCTAATTAAGAGACTATAGGGGGTTTTGAAACACCTATAATTTCTCATATTAGAGAGGGTTCACAAACCCCTATGATTAAAAAATTATATTGTTCGTGAACCACCACTGTTTTCATAAGAAATTTTTATAATATATATATATATATTATAATATATAAATATATTTTAATGTATCTTAACATATTATATAAATAATTTCTATAAATAATTCATATGATTGTATTTAATCGTATTTATTTTTACACATAAATATAATGTTAAATTTTGTATATATATTATTATATTTTTTATAGAAGTTTATTTAATATAACAATAATTATAATATAAAGGCATTGATATATTTTATAAATATATAAAAAGATATAATTTTTTAAAAAAATCGTATGAAAACTATTATAGTTTTAAAATATAGTATTATTAATAATAATTATAGATTATAAAGATATATACTTACACACACATGTGTATATTTAGAGGGTGTTGTAGTCCCCAACAAAATAAAAAAAATTAGAGGCGGTTTTAAACTCTCTAATATTTTTTTCTATTTAAAATATATCAAATTATAGAATGTGTGGGTATATGTCTCATAAATACTTTATTTAAATTCATTTAAATACTTAACAAATATATTAAATAAATACATTAATTAAGTTCAAATATATATAAAAACAAAAAATTATGTATATAAAACTAATTATATAAATATTTATATTATATTATTTTAGATATATATTATATATATTTTATTATTGAATATATAATTAAATTATATATATATATTGAAAATAAAAAAATTAATATGAATATATAGTTATCTATTCAAACAGATATATTAAATATATATGTGTGTGCATGATATAATTGGTGAGGCCGTGAAAAACTAAAGGACTTTATACTCGATAGTGTGTATGGCTTGTGACACCAAGCAGATAAGGTAATATAATATCAGGATACATTATAACATATTTAATATTTAAAAAATAATCTATATATTTCGACACAAGAAAAACAAAGTAATATTTAATTACCATAAAGAGATACCATCCTCGATAGCTTGAGTTACATGCCATCGCAACCATCCAAGATAGCTTGTATTGTATACAAGACCGAGTTTCAACGAATAACAATGTATTATTAAAATATTATTATAATAAGGTATAAACTAGAGATTATGAATAGTATTAAATAAAATATGAACATATATAGTTTATAATAATATATGATAAATTCATAGGTTAAAAATAAATTAGAAACGAATAAAATAACCAATTGATTACAAGAAGAATATTTTTATAGAAAACTATTTTTATGTTCATAAAAATATTTAACCCCAATATATTAAATTAATTAAAATAAGTGAGTAATATTAATAATATATATATATATATTAAATATAATTTTTTTATATTTCATATTCATCCAATGTATTTGATAAATAAAATATTGCAACAAACCCAATGTTTGGCCTAAAAACCTATACTTTTATTAAGGCATTTTTACCGCCTTTTAATGGATAACCCTTTTTAAATATTAAATTTCACACAATTATGAATTGAATTTGAAAAAATAATCTTAATTTTTAAATTTAGAATAGCTAAATTATCTCATAGTGAGTTTTTGGGATTTTTCCTAGAAAGTTCATTTTTTAAAAGTGAAAAATACTACATTTTAGTTGAAAACTGCATTTTTTGTTAAATAATTATTAATTTTAAAGTATATTATAAATTATTCTTAAAGTAAATAAAATTCAATAATTAATCTATTAATAAAATTTTGGTCATTATAATCAATTTTAATTTTATATTTAATTTATAAACATAACAATCATTTGAAGATTTGTTTACTTTACCAGTTAATCCGTTTATATGTGAGATTAAAATTAATCTTAATATTCCCACTTCTGTGATTAGAATTATGAAAATAAAACATAAATGGTTAAGATATGTATAATATGTGTTGTCTAATAATTTCATATTAATTTATAACAAAAAAAATTATTGAATGTGATTAAAATTAGTTATAGTGGTTAAGGTGTAATTAGGCTTAAAATGTAGTAAAACCAATGTCTAAGGAACCAAATGACCTAGACACTTGTCAGAAACCCAATTTCTGGAAATATTTCATACATTAACCTTATATTAATGAGTTTCGGTGGTTTTTTATGACTTTTATTAGGTAATAACATGTGTACACCTAACACAGTTTTCAGAATACCAATCGAGTCCACTTCCTTCCCCCTAAAAACCCACCACCTCTACCTATTCCTCATGGCTCTCAAACCTGTTATCATGGGACAATATCTACCCAAATGGTATCCCAAAATACCTAACCACAACCTTGAATCCTCTCCATGGGTATAATACCATCCATTCATGTATTCTTGTTTAAACCAAAAGAAGTTACCCAATTAAAAAGTAACGTCTTTTCTCAATCTCAGCAGTTTCATTTCCATTATCCAACCCCTAAATTTTTCTTTATTATGTTATTGTATGAAAACTATGTTATACTTAATAGAATAAGATTTTTTATTCTAATAATTATAACTACACTTACACACAACACCATTTAATGGGTAGCGAACAAAATATTTCTGTGGAAGCGAACTAGTGCCTCATGAAATGATGATTGTTCATTCTTCCATTAACACATTTCATGGTGTCCATTATGATTGAAACATTATTTATATATGTTATATATTGAATTTATTTTTTTATTCTTATTTAATCCTTTTATAATACATAAATTTTGTACTTTATATTTTATGTTAATATGAAAACATTGTTTGAGAAGTGTGGACTACAGCCCCCTCAAAGAGATATGATTCGTTCACACAATACATTAAAAGTATAAATGAATGGTTTTATGTATATTATATATATATATATAAATATATCAACTCTTTTATTACCCTTTCACAGACTATAAAAGAAATAACATCTTCATAGACGTGTAGACTACCACCTCCATGACATGATGAGATCCCTTTTACATAAAATAATTATATATATAAGTATATATGATTAAATAATATGGATTTTATTATATAATAATAATTCTGGAAGGATTTTAGTTACTTACCTTATTTCCAAAATGATCATTTAAAAATGGAAATGTTACTCATGTGTACGTACAGTCTACTATCTCCATGATTGTAACATTGGACCATTTTCATAACCATATTTAATGATAAATTTTAAATGTATAATTTATGTATAAAAATGATAATTGTTTCATGTTTATTATTTTGTATATGTTATATAGTGACCTATTTGATCGTAGTTGGCCAACAATAGTTCTTTTGACTCATAAACAGAATTTTGTCAAAAACACACGACGTAAATTTAATTACTTAAGTAGTTGTACACAACATCGTAATAAGTGAAATAAAATTAATTCTAAACATGAAAATGGTTTTTAAGTAAGTATAAAATTAACATAAGTTTAATCTATAGGAATTTAAAATATATTCAACTAAAAGGAAACACATGATGAAAATTTTCGTCTCACTTTTTACATCTGTGACATAAATATCATATTCACCACTTAATTTCTTTGTGTGGTGTACCTAATATACATTTTGATATATAATATAATTAAATAAATAATATTCATGGAATTTTGATGTTTTATTTTATGATTATCACTTTTGAGTCTTTCGGTTCATATATAAGGGATTTTTGTTTCAATTTACATTCAATTGAGGCTTAATTATTGTTATAAACCTATTTTCGATCATATCCTTTATGTACTTCACATTAAATGACATATCAAGAATATCCTTACACTAATTATATTATGACTTTAATTTAATTTTATGCCTTCATGGGCTTATGATTTAGGATGTTTCTAAGTGGTATGGGAAAATTTTGAATGCTTAAAGATTATTAACCACGGTAATAACATTAATGATCCTTAAATGGTATTTCTATTCAAGAAAATTATATAACCATTATTAAATAAACCATTTAACTATTATCTATTTATTAATGTCCATTTTAAAGTATTAGTACCATTCTTCAATTCTTTCATAATCAAAATGTTCTAGAAAATGTTTTTAGAAAACCCAAATTTATTTCTCTCTTTAATCGAAGAACTTGTTTTCTCATAAAAATCATTTTTTGTTAAAATGTTTTCAAAATTATTTGGTAAATATATTTTTACCTTTTTTTTTACCAATGTTTTCAAAGGAATATTTTTATCATTTTCGAACTAGGTATTTTCTAACTATTTTCCGTACAAAATGAATATTCATTTTCTACCACGTATGACAAGAGTTGATTCATCCACCATTATTTCTTTGAAGCCCCATTTTCACATTTAAATGGATTATTTTTAAATAAAAATATTTTCTAAACGTCTTTCAAGAAAAAAGTATATTTTTCTCAAAAATATTTTTATAAGATAATCATTTATTTCATCAAAAACAAAATCCCTCAGTTTTACTCCTTTGGCATTGGTTGTATTGATACCATCCTTATTCTTCCTCTGGTTGGTTTGTTATTAATTTATCTAGGAATAGTATTCACATTCACTTCCATGATTTTTTATTAAAGTCCCATTGAAATATTCAACATCAAATTATCATGGAGCAATGAATTTCTCCTAATTATTTATAAAATGTTTCATGGATATTACTATTTCCTAAATCATATACCATTGTACATACAGTTCCTACATTGACAGTAATTTGATTAATTTGGTAATTATAGATATATCTATATTCTACGTTCAATACTGTAATTTTATAAGGAATGTTCTGGTTATTCAATATGAGAAATTATTTGGACTCGCAATGACGGTTGGATCTCGTACTTTATATTTCTATTCAATGCATCGATTGGTTCTCATGAGATGAATAATTTCCCAAATGGGTTTCAAACCATAGTTTTAAACCTTCGTGTGAAATTTCTTAATACTAATAGGTCCTCATGTGCATAATACATGATGTATATTAATAATGAAATCCCACAAAAGCGTTTCATTTATTATTCATCCATGAGATTTTTCATCGACGTATCTATGGATACATTTCATTTCAGTTCATTGATTAATGGGATGTGTTTTATTTTCATACCTTTTAATATTTATTCTTCCTTATCTAGTTATTTTAATGGAACTTATTTATAATTATTTACCTTTCCATATTGAGTATAATAATTGATTCAATATTTTTTCAGCTATATTTTTTTCCCTTATTGAGCATTTGATCGCACCCTTATTATGTTTCTTTCCCCTGGAATCTAAAACACATATTATGAAAGATATAAAAGAATATACCAGATGGATTAAAGATATCATCAATGTTATTTATTTTTTTATATAAAAAATATATATTGTAATTATTATATCCATTTGTAACACAAATCTCATTTATGTATCTTATATTCCTAGACTACTATAATGATCGGTCCTTCAGGGCTTGATTCCTTGTAATTGTGTCAATTTAATTGATAGCAGACACTATCTTGAAGCTATCTAGGACTAAGTATCTCCATAGTTATATAAATATAAATATATGTATATATGTATGAATATTTGTAAAAAAAATTCTATATATGAATATTATATTATAGTATAGTACAAATATAATATAAATATTATATATATAATATATATTTTTTCATATATGAAAATGTATTTATAAAATATATAATATATTTTATTCATATAAACATGCAACATATATATATATATATTGAAACTTTTTTAATATTTTATGAATAAATATTATATATATGTATATATATATATATTCATAATATATTTCGTTAATATATAAATAAATATACATATAAAATGTACATGTATGAAAATAATTATAAATATTTAGAAATAAAAATATAAGTAGGGATTTATAGTTTTTTTTGTGTTTGACATAAATGTATTTATAAATACATACATATATAAATTTATTTAAATATATAATTTATCGAGTTAGGAAGAAAATATATATATACATTTATGTATTTAAAACTATGTATTAATATTAATGTAAAAATATAGTTTATATAAATATATATTTATGTCATGCATTTAATGTATTGAAATATATTATGAAAATTATATTTATTTTAAAAACAAATAAATAATTTAATATTTTAATATGCATAATATAAATAAAAATAAACTTACCATAGTGGTTTAGGTAAAGGTGAATTATAGAGAGAACCCCAGATTGAATCCTTTGGGTATCATATTTTAAAAAAAGGTATGTTTTATTATGATGATGAATAGGAGAACCACAGTCCTAGGTGGACACGGTAATGGATAGGTGGGACACAAGAAAAAACTAGATGGCATGGGAGTACCTGGGGGTACTTTATGACATAGTAGGGACATTGTGGGGCGGGCGCGTGTGCAGAAACATCAAAGAGGAAAGGGAGGTAAGGGTGGAGGAACAAGAAGACATGGGGTGGGGGTGATTCTCAACAAAAAAGGGGAATCATATAGGATGGAGGGTTAATTATTAGGCTGGGAAGGTTTTAAAAAGTAGAAGATTTAAGTAGGAACAAGAAGGTTTAAAAAATATGGAATATTTTGGGGTGGTTGTCAAAACAATTGGTAAATTAATCAAAATTATGGTTGGTTACAACCACCCCTAAAATTTATCTTAAGATTCAATTAAAGGCAGTTTAAAACTGCCTGTAATTTATTAGATATAATTATGGCATTTAAATCATCCTATAATTGATGTGTTTCAGGAAATCTAGACAAAATTTAGAGGGGGTTAAACCCCCTCTAATTAAACAGCCACTAAATTATCCATCCCATTATTATTAGTTCTTCAAAGCATTCATTATAAACATTAGGCAGGAACATTAGTGAAGGTTCCCCATAAATACTACTATTGTGTTTAGTCGGGGTAATGACCCCCTCTAAACTAATAAATAACCCCTCTTATAGGGTTGTTTTTTGTAGAGACATTGTTTGTTTACTAGAGTAATAAGGTATAAATTCTTTACATGGATTTCACACTTAATCCCTTTTTCTACACTAATATTTACTCACGTGTACTTAGAGATAGAAAAGAGTAATTCCATTTTTATTTGGATTTTTCAAAATTAGATTTCTTTAATTTCATTTGTGATATCATAGAATTTCAAAAAACCCAAAGGGGGTAAATATTGTAACCAAGGGTATTTTTCTTAGAGATATTGAATTTATGGACGTGTATTTGAAGTGAAGGAATGTGTTTGTTGAAAATCTTGTCAAGGAATTTATTTATTTTTGTCTCTTATAGAAGGCAAATAATAATCTTATAATTGAAATATTATCATTGTGAATGATTTTTTTGAACTTGAAATTTTATTTGTTATTCTTCCAAATTGGATATCCCCATAGTGTAATTGTTGTTCTCATGTCATGAAAAGGGATGCATAGTTGTAATCTAGTAAAGGAACATGGAGATCGCATCATAAGGATAATAATCACTCTACGATGAAGAGGATCATTTCATAGTAGTATCCCCATGTATTTCAGTGTTATTCTATCAATACAGTATGAAGATTATATAGAGAATCATTCATGGTCACTCTTTAATTCTTCATTGTATTTTGTTATGAAATAGGTAAATTTTTTTAAATCCTAAATAAGAAACATTAGTGTGGTTTTTTAAATGTTATTCATCGTATTATAGTGTGGGTACCATTCCATGGAAATTTAATATATATATATATATAAGGTATCAAACCCTAAATAAGAGAACTACACTGTGAGAGTTATATTTTAGGAAACAAATCAATGGTAACTATGTTGGATGTAGATGGGGACCTCAAACAGTGGGGTACAATATCATGCCACATTTGGTGTGTTTGTAAGTTATTTTAAGGAGGTAATAGATAAAAATTTCAAGAGTTACAAAATAGATCTAACTTTATTTTTCTCATTTCTATATATTATCATAATAATAAAGTGGTATGTTATATTATATGATGGATCACACCCCTATCAAGAATTTTTTTGTACATCCCATTCAATTCATGTACTTATTTTCAATATATACTAATTTCATGAAAGATTTAACATTTGAGTATATTTTAAAAAATATGGAATTATAGTTGACTTTTAACAACATAACTAGAGGTTAATAGGTGGTTTTAGTGCCCTCATTAATGGGTGATAAGTGAATAATTTGTTTATAATTTTTTTGGGCTTTAAGTTGTTGAAATTAGAAAATTCTAAGATAAAACTAACAATAATATGTTTTTAAGAAGTGCCTTTTAACACATCTAGAAAATAGAGATAGTGGTATACTATAGTAAAGAATTTTTGGAAGAAATAGTTAATATGATAAGGATATAATAAAAATAAAAACACCCACATTAGTTTTTTTTAAAATTTTTGAGTATTTCATATGAGAAACTATTGTGTCATTTATTCTTTTATAACTCTCTTTTTAAGTAGTGAATGTGTATGTAGAAAGAGGTAGTGACATTTGGATCAAAATAGTTCCCTTATTAAAAATATAGTAATCTAAAGTATAACATAATGACTCCTATAACCCACAAATGGTGGTTATGTAAATTTATTTTCACAATATATACTGAATCTCATCCTAAATGACAGAATAGTCAAATAGTCTTCGTAAACTAGGTAAATGGCTATATCACACATTGCTTTTGAAAAAAATAAAACATAGTATTTTCTATTATAATATTATTATTATCTCAATAATATCTCTATATATTAATCATATTACACCTCTTGGACTCCAGAGTAAAGAAAGAAAAATAAAATGGTGAACTTACATTTCTAGTAAGGTAATTCATACAGAAAAAATAGTCACATAACAAATAATACATGAGTGATATGTCACAAATAAGTGATGATGAAATAATTCAATATAAATAATAACATGATCATGAAACGTAAATATAGATATCAAATCCAATTGAATAACCATATTGACATCAATAGATGATTTCATATTTTAGCAATGCATAATTTCGAACATCTTAAATATATCATCATGGCCACATTCTATGAAATCATACATAAATAGTTAAGAAAAATTAAAAATACAAATGAGTTTTGTCTCCTGAGAACTACATATTCATTTAGGGTATATATATAATTGCAACTACCGGTCAATTAAAAAGTCCAATTCATTCATAGTTTGTAAAAAAAATAAAAAATTATTTCAATAACATAATAATAAATGAATACATTTATTAGAATAAATTGAAGACCGTATTTATGTACTTTACCAAGTCAAAATAATTATCACACATATAAGGAAATATGGTTGATCATTTCATTAGTTTATATCCTCCACTAAATAAAATATTAATCAAATTATATTCACCAAGATTCAAATACATTTAAAATATCAGTGGAATATTCCATGCGGAAAATACCCTTTTCACTTTGAAATCACTTATTTAGAATCTAAAAATTTGGAGAATATTAAGAAAAAATAATTCTTTGAAAAGATCAATGGAATCATATAAATTATACTTTAATAGTAATAATGTATATTTTTCTGGAAAATATATTTATATGAGATATTTTAAACGAAAACATTCATTTAACATATTTCTAATAATTCAAAAATGACTTGTTTAGAAAATGTTTCATTAATAATATTCCTTTTAAAACTTTTTCAATATTGTCAATAGTAATAAGAATATTCTTTTTCAAAAGAATTAATATATAGGTAAGAACACTAATAAAATAATTTTTTCATGAATGGATGTGGAATAAAATTTTTATCGACCAAAAATAAATAAGGTCGATTTTCAATGAAAAAATTTTAATCAATAATTTTAAGTAACTAAGAGAGGAAAATAATAATAATTTATATAAATTCTAGGAATAACCATAGTAGAAAAAATTATATTTTTTATAAATTATAGGATCTATATAATTACTCTTAGTGAAAATTTATTATATACAATCTTGAAAAAAAATGAGATTTTAAAATATATCCTTACCACTTTGGAAATTTTTGAATCCTAAACACCATAAATAAAATACCCTATAATGAAAATTTAAATTATAAAAATATAAATATATTACTGGCATAAAAAATATCAATGGTTCGGTATAAAATATATACAATAAAACTATTGGTGAATATGGAACATGTCATACAAAATCAAAAGTGAAATAGGGTACACATATAAAGATAATAACATTGATGTACTAATTAATTAATGAAGTGATTATGTGTAACAAGTGTAAGTCCAAATAAAAAAAGCCCAAATAAAATATAAAATAATCATATGTCATTAAAAAAATAATATTTTAACAAAAACACAACTAATAAGTAGTATACCTTAGTTAAAATAATTTGAGTTAAAAAACACCTTACCTCAAGTTTAAATCACAGTGTACATAGATTATCTTCTATATAATAAACCTATATGAGGTATATATAAGATTAAGAAAATGTTTTTCTTGTATTATTTTATTATTATCCCTTTAATTTCAATTATTATTAAGCTGTATATATTTATTATATCAGGTATTTTCATGTCTGATGTTTTGTAGACATTGAGTTCATAATTTTAGAACAATGTCACTAAGTAGACCATGGTCAAATGTCTCACGGTTCCATCATATAAATATTTTTAATCATGACACAATTATAACTTTTCTGAATTATATAAAATTATAGAATAATCCATGAAAGGAATCTAAAAAAACAAATAACATCACCTCCTAGAGGTGGTAGTCCACACATACACATAAGTGGGATTATGATATTTATTAGGTGGAAGTGTGAGAATGTAAGTAAAATATTATTATTATAAAATAATAATTATTTCATTAATTTCATATTTATTCATTAAATTTATTAAAATAACCAATAATAAAACATTGTGATGTAAAATGAATCACATCGCTACATGGAGGAGGTAATCGATACGTATGCACTTACAATACTTATATTTATCATTTAATAGAAATGGCGTGAAAATAGTTATAAAATTATAATGTTAGAATATAATTATATTTATGGAACTCGATTCATTATTTTCATAGGTACAAAATATTTAATGAAATATGAATAATAAATACACATTAAAATGGTCGGGTAAGTTTATTACCTCATCTTTAAAATATATCCTTTAGATTACAACATAATTCATATTAGGGTGGTCTTATGAGATTACCAGAAGCTCTACTAAGTGGGTAAGGAATTCGAGATGGTATTATGGTAGGGATTCACTAATCCATGGTTCTTACACACTTGAAATAAATAATAATATGGGCACCCATTTATAAGTGGGGGAAGCGACACACAAAGAATTACAAAAAATATTTAAATACAGTTATATCATGATTATGTCAAGTGAAACCAAATGGAAAAACTTATAAGTTAAAAGATGAAAATATCAAAATATTTTCATCAAACAAAATTTATACATGTATAAATTACATTTTAAAATTCATCTTTAAATTGAAACCCCTAGTTTATATTTTTTAACATAGATCATGCTAACAAATATTTTAGACATTAAGGTTAAAAAATTAACTTATAAGTTAAAAAGCGAATAAAAATTGTCCATTGAAGACATTTTATTCCATTTACTATCCTAATTTTATTTTTTAACAATATTTTTCATTCTTATATCCTTTAAATATATTTTTTTTATCATAAAATATCATTAATTTCATTCATGGGACTATTCATTTAATTTTACATTAAGTAAATCAATAAAGAAATAAGATTAGAATATGAACATATTTTGCTTCATTTAAAAATTAAAATTATATATGAAATTCATGGAATACAATTATTCACCCAAAATATATTAACATTATTCTTTTTAAAATAGTTCTCCATGATTTTTCTGCTTCTTGAATAAGCACTGTAATGCTGTTGCTTAATCATTTAAGGCAATTTTATTATAAATGAAAAATAAGAATAAATTAATATAATAAAAATATTTATTCAATATTAAAAATAATAAGTGATCATGAATTATTTCTATCCTAATGAAAATATATTAGATATATTATACTAAAGATGGTGGCATTTTTTAATTTTTCAAAAATAAAATAATATAAATTTAATTACCAAAGGAAAACAGAACCAAAATTCCATATATTAGAAGTTCTAATTGACATGGTATAATTATTTTAATGAAATTAATTAAACACAAGTTTTTTAATATTTTATACCTTATCCAATAGTTTTAACCTTAATTAATATGTTTTACCCATTACTATGTTGATATACTTTTACCATGGTAATCGTTCATTATGAGTAAAAATAAAAGTTTTATATTTACCAAATCTGAACCTCCTAGTTAAAAATATTTATTTTATTTATCAATATTAAATTTTTATTTGTATAATAAATTTAATTTAATATAAATCCATAAAATGCAATGACAAATAATTTTTTATTAAACATGTATTTTAAAATTTTAAAATAAAAATTTATGAAAATAAAATATAATATTGATTCATATTGAATTATTAATATTGTTTTAACTAAAATATAATTTATTTTAATTTAAAAACAAATCCAAAAAATAATTGGACTTTAATATTACATGATTGTAAAAAAATCATTTTACAAAAATCAGTATTTTTCACTATTCATTAAAAAAAATTAGAAAAAAATCTTAACAATAACCCTAAAATAATATTAACATGATAATTTAAAAAAGAATCATATATTTTTTAAGCACAATTTATAATCATAGAGAAATTTATTATAATATTTATACATAAAATTAAATAAAAAGACTTTTGAAGAAAACATATTTCTGAAAATTAAATAACTACTATAAATAAGTAGTTATTTTTATGTCTTAATAAATAAACTTAAATTACATAAAAATATTACAAATATTAAAAAAAATATTTATTACTATAAATACTTTCATATTTAATTTCATGGTAATGATAGTCACATTGGAAGAATAATATTTTATTGTTTGTCCCAATTCGAAAAAAGCTTGATGTGGTGTGCAATGAATTATATCGACCATATTATTCATTAAAAATAAATATATGGGGTGATAAATTCCCCCTAAGTAAATTATGCACTCGTAATTTTTATCATAGTAATGAATGGTTATATATTTGAAAATTCCTTTGTTGATTACCCATACCATACAAAGGAATAATTAAACTTTATTTAAAAAGGTGAAGTGGAAAAAATGGTTATCTAAAATAACACATAATCAGTTTCTCAGATAAAGATAACATTAGTGTGATGTTAAAATATGTTTATGACGGAGACAATAAATTTCTGGGATTAATATGTAGTGATATATTGTGTTACAACTGAAACACCAAAAACCCAGAGCTAATAGTTATATTGAATTATTGGTGAAAAATACAAGAGTTTTGGAAAGATCCAATAACTTATTATTCTTGAAAGACTAGATACATACCTAAATTACATTTAAAAAATGAGATAAATCATGAACACATTACAATAAAAATTTTAACCCTTCAACCATTTGTGTAAAATTTATATATAGTTCTCCTCTAGGTTTCTTGATGAAAAGAAAAAAAATAAGGGTAAGGACAGATTCTTAGTAAGATGTATCGTATAGTGGAAGATATCAAAAATCCATATCTTAATAGATATGGAAAGAATAAATAGAAAACATGTATAAATCATCAACAAAAATTGAGAAAACAATATATCCATTCGTAAATGATAATAATTAGATCACATAGATAAAAATAATAAGTTGCATAGAAATAAAAATCATAACCCTGAGAAACTAATTTTTTTCCGAAACGCAAGACACCATGAACTTAGACATCATTATCTTACTATATAGGAAACATCCTATTTGGGATAGACATGCAGTAAATTACCCAATCGTGTTATTATAATGAAACTTTTTGATGCATCAAGGATCTATAAAATATTGATGACCAATGATCACTTTTTTAAGTTCAATTCATTAATCATATGAGAAAATGAATAAAAAATTCATAATCAAGATTTCCAATAATCATCTATTATGGTATAATAATATATTTAATGTTGATACATTTCCCCATGTTTATAAGATGAATTAAATGATCATAAATTGTTTGAATAAAGAAAGTGGACTTCTAAATAGAACAAAATTAACTTTTCAATATTTATCAATATTTGAATGACAATATAAAAAATTTAAATAATTTTCCACCAATCAATTACAGGGATAACATGATTGTCACCCATCTAGAAAAATAAGATGGATAGTTAAATATTACATATTAAACTTTCCAACAATATTCTATATTATAATAATAATATATATAACTCTAATAGATTACTCATGTGTATAAAAAATAAATCTTGATCATAACCAATTCGAAGAAAGATGGTGGATGGATAAATATATCGTAATCATCATATATACTATATGATATTCCTGAAGTAAAATTAAGAAACCTTATCAATGAAACAATTATAATTTAATGGTAACGGTTAACTTAAAAGTGTTGGTTTATCAAAAGAAGATTTTAATTTAGATCCATTGTTTTCAGTATTAAGATAACATAAAAATGGTATGAAAATCATTCATTGTGGTTTATAAAGTGTGTGTAAATATTCTAAAGGATATACCTTGGGAGTTTCTATCTAGGGGTGTAGTCCTTTTCCTACTTATCATTCATTAGGGTGATGGATGATTCATTACTTAAAAAAACCCTTTTTGTGGTGATTAACCCAAGTTACATGTTTTCCACAATCGTGTCCACTTTCTCATATATAAGAAGGGATGTCATTACATAAAAAACATACACCCTTTAATTTCCCAAAATTTTTATTTTTTTGGAGTTATGATAGAATAGGAAAAGACTTTAATGATATGAAAATTTATTTTATATATATCAAATGTTTTATTATTCAAAAGAATTAAAATGACGGTGGCATCAGAACAATGTTTTGTAGTTAATAATGGAATGTGGAAGGAGATTTATTATATCGACATAATAACGACATAGGAAAAATGATATGATGAGAAAGGACAAGAATTATATCATTAAAAATATCAAATTGGAAACAATAATTGGATACTGAAATTAAAGAAATATTTTAAAAAGGTATAATGACAAAAAAAGTAAATTAAAAAGGAAAGAGAATGACTGTTAAACCTTACTTTTATAAGTATATTCTTAAATCATGGGAGGATTACTTTAGACATTAATAAATCCATTTTAATTCTTCAGAGATTAAGTGGAAAGGGAAATTTATTATAAATGTCTTTGGGTTCGAGTAGAATTAGATAATGCATGTGAGTAAGAACCTTTAAGAGGTGAAAAATAGGGTATTTTCCATTGAAACTAATGTCATAAAGGTGGTATGAATACAATCACATGGTTTTTTTGTGGGTTAGGTTATTTTGGTAAATAAGGTGTAGAAATATTTATTTAGAAATGTGAATATGAAGATCATTCCGAACAAGAATTTATTGATTTTTTAAGTAACAAATTAATTTTTAAAAAACTAAATACTTATTTACTTATTTTAACCCTTATTAATCTTGATAAAAAATAACTACTGTATTTATTTTATTGATAAATATATAAGATGGTCCATATAATATAATATTCAAATTATGGATCAAAATATGGACTCCATTAAATTTAATTTAATTTACATATATGAAAAAAATCAACTTTAAAATTAAAACATAAGATATAGGGAAATGTGTTTTTATATAGAAAAGAATTTTTACACAATAAAAGTATTTTTATTCAGATTGAGAAATAATTATTAATTAAATAAAACATTATATATTGTTAATATTTTTTAACATTATAGTGGTTTCTTAAATTAAAATATTTTAAAATATTTTTTTTAAATGAAAAATATATAACTCGTATAAAATTAATTCTTTGAAAACAACCATTTTACTTTTACCATGGTAATTTATCTTTAATATTTTTTATTTCTTTCCAAATACTAAATACAATATTGGCCATGTTAAATAATTTTGATATTCTCATTAAAATTATAAATCCAATTTTATGATATAAAATTAGTATATCCAGGGAAAATGTAAATTAATTTTAACATTTTCCATATAAAACCCATTTTTAGAACAAATTTATTTTTAAGAATAAAAATTATATTTCAGATAAAATTATCAAGGATAACTATTTTCAAGACCTAAATTGTTTTATTATAAAACAAAATAAATTTTTTGTAGATTCACATTTTATTTAAAAATAAATTTTCTAAAAATTATATAAATTTAAAATAAATTACCTATGATGTTTTCTTTTCAAATAAAAATTACTTATGTTAAAAAAATTCAAAAGAAGTTTTATAATTTAATAATTTAATTTGAAAAACATATAGTTTACTCCATGAACATATATTTTACCATTTAAAAAGTTTTTAAAACTTCAAGTTCATTCTTATATAAAAAAATCTTAAATTTGGTAAAAATTTATATTTAACCATTACTTAAACAATAAATATTTCTAAAAAATCCAAATAATTATTCTTAAGCTAAAATATTTTTTATTATTTAAAATATGATATTTTTATTAAAATTAAATTCAAACATTTATAAATTAAACATGTAAATATAGTCAAGAATAATGGTGCTTCATAATGAACATTGTATGATAGTTTTGGATATAGTGTTTACCTACAAAATTAGGGTATAAGGTATATAAAAATTATTAAAAAGATGTAGATATTTATTCCTCATAACATATTCAGGATCCAAGGTTTCCTCTTCACGTTTGTGATTTCTCCAACAAACATTCCCCAATCGAGTTTTCTGATTCTGCATCACCTATTCTTTGGTATTAAGAATCTGGATAGGTTCATAATTATAAGATATGTTAGGCTTAAATATATTCCCATATATGATATCACATGTTTTGGATCTAGCCTTAATTCCCACAATAATGAAACATTGAAGAAATCAAATAATTTATAATGGTTGGGGAGAATTACATGTTGGTATGGTACAGCTGCAATTCCTTATAATATTTCAAAAGGCCCAATGTATATAGGGATTATATTCCATAATTTTCCAAATATCAAACCATCCATTAACGGTGATACCTTAAAGAATATGTGATACCAAACTTGAAAATCCAATTCATTCATATGATTATCAAAATTATCCTTTTTTATAATATAAGATGAATTAATAAGATCTTGAATAGGCCATACATCAACAGTCGTCACCTCTATAAGATCTAGTAAAACAAGCTTTGTTTTATGAAAATCACCCTGCCTAGTTTGAGTATAAAACCTCTTTACATAAAATTTTTCATATAGTTCAATCTAGATGCTCAAATGGAATCCGTTATTTTATGAAAATTTAACCAATGGTAGATACTTTTCTTGAATACCATGGAAATAAATAGTACATGATCTCAATATAACATATAAGTTTTGGATATTCTCTTCAAATTAGACACATTTTTTGGGTTGATAATCAGTTCCAAAATGAATCTTAGTGTAAAGAACCCTTAGAATACTCTTAATGATTTTTTGTTGGAACCAAGAGTCAGAATCTAATATAATTGATAAATGTTGCCCATAAAGACATATGATTTCATTGATATAGATTTTGGAAAGGCACTCAATGGGTTGACCTTCCCTTATCACTATAAAATGATTAGACATAGTAAGATGATCAGTGATGACCTATATAGAATCTTTATTTGTCAAAGTCTTTGGGTTTCTAAGGAAAAATTCCACTATAATATAATCCAACATCTATATAGGTAGATCCAAGGGATTCATGACTCCATTAAGTTATTTCCTTCCAGACTTTACCTATTGTAATACTATATATCTAGAAACATGTTTCTGGATTTCATGACTTATTCCATCCCACCAAAATGACCTCCTAAATCCTTATACATATTTAAGCAATATGGGCGTATAGAAAATTTTTAACTATATGATTTATTAGCAGTTACCTCTTCAAATATGGTTTATATAGAAATAAAAACATATTTAAAAACATAAACACTCCATAATTATATATGAAGTCTGTAATTTTCCAATTATTTACTTATTTAATCATACTTTGTACTTACTCAAATTTTAGTTTTAACTTTTATATCGTTTCTAGTATGGACGGATTAGTTATTTATTATAAAATGAATAATGGATTCCCTTTCCAAAAAATCATAATATCCATATTTACTATATATTTATATATGTGATCCTTTTTAATCCACATCATGGTTAGAAATCCATGGTCTCTGCTATTCAATGAATTAACAACATTTTTCACTTTTTTAGAGTAATAGTGTGTTATGTAATTATAGTCCTTATATAGTTTCAACTGTATTCTTTTACTCATTTTTAAATCCTTCTAATAGAAGATATAGTTCAAACTCTTATCTTCTATGTATATGTGTATATATATATATATATTATCTTTCACTATAGTGGAAGTGTCTATAATTTAAATGAAAATATTATTGATTCTAGCATAGGAAAAATTGGTGGATGGTTGTGTTTATTTATTTTTAATTTCCATGATTCATATTGATATACTCTATAATTATTTATAAGGAAACAATATTTTTATTTCATCGAAGCATCACAATATATTACAAATCCTACCACTCATGATCATATATTATATAGTTTTTCATTAACAGGTCTCTTATTCAACTCCTCAAAACATTATTTATATTCCATAGACCATGTCAATTTCACCCCTTTATATGTTAACCTAGATAACATACTGGCCAACTCAATCGAATCATTAATTAACTTCTGATATTAACCTACTAATCACATGAAATGTTGAATCTTAGTTATGTTCATTGATATAGGCCATTAATTGACTACCATTTTTTTATAGTTCAACTGATATTCCTTCCTAAGATGAAATTTGGCCAAGAAAAGAAACCTCATTTAGAAAAAAAATCAAAAATATCTATATTTCTATATTTCTCATATAATTATTGTTTTATAAGGGTCTCAAAATTATTTTCAAATGACTCTTATTTACTAATTATCTCTTAGAGTATTTCAAGATATCGTCAACGATTAACAATAAAAATTTATAAAGACAATCATCGAATAATATATTAATTAAATCTATAAAAATAAAAATTTCATTATTAAATCCAATGGGAATTATTTTAACCTCATAATTTCAATACCATGTTTGAAATAAAATCTTTGGCATATCATCCTTATTAAAACTTTATTGTAGATAACCAGAGTGAAGATTAATCTTTCCTGAGTTTCGACTCTGTGATGATAATAAAGTTAGTCAAAACAACATGGTAAAAGATACCTATTCATTATATAATTTAATATTTCTCCTTATAATCAATGTACAATCTCATGGACTTGCCCTTGATTTTTGGGAAAAGCTATGGACTCCCAACTATGGTACACTAGGGCGTATAAATACCTTATATCACAACTCCTTCAATTATTTCATCAACTCTGCCAAATATATTGGTTCTAATCCATAGAGAGTATTAAATATAGTTATTGAATGAGGAATGAGTTTTATAGAGAATTAATCTTCATACACATGTCGATTATGGGGTATCTATTATATAATAACATCATTCAATTTCTATAAAATGGGTACGTTCCCTATTCTTATGAAGTCCTTCCAAATCCTATGTAGTGTTTTACTGTTGAATTTTATATAAATTTCACTCTATAGTGTTCAATAAACCCCTTCTACTCAATATTTTCTTTGAATACAAAACTTGTGAAGAAATTATTCTCCTATATAATTTAATTTTGGATATATCCACATCTAAATAAATTTTCATAGATACTAGTTTCCTTACATGGCTTATCATTATCCCATCAGTGAAATAATAACTATTTATTTTTAGTGTATGTACATAGACCACAACATGTATATCTAAACTTGAAAAGTTAGAATCATAATCAACAACATTTTCTTTCTCCTTATATCTGATATTGAGGAATTTTTTTTCCATTTCATCCCTTTCCTTATGAATAAAAATATTTTTCATATAATATCAACATAAAATATAGTTATTCCATGAGCTATATCATTACTTAATATTTATTATTTCAAACTAACAACCACCATGTTGGTTCTAGGCACAGGCAAAGCACCTTTGGTGGGAGATATATTAAAATTTATTTTAACGAAGGGTTTCTAAAAGCCCTAATATATGATCATTTAAAATTAAATTTATTATTAATTTATTATTGAATGAAAATGGTTACCTCATATTATGAAATTTAATCACTGTAGATGTTTATCTCCTAAAAAACCCTTTACAGATTAACTTCATTATACTCTAATGATCCACGTGTAAAATCCCTCTAGAGATAATCCACATATTCTCCTTTGTTCTCTGAGTGACATCGATTGATTTATAGGTGTTAGTTTTTTGATTCAATCCTCTTTCATTATTCATTAGGATCTCTACAAGTCCCTTCAAGTTTGATGGAGTTATTTTAATTCTGAAAACAATGAGAGGAAGAATTTAAGAGAGATTTATTTTTTGAACAATTATTCTAAATTATTTATTAACCCTTCACAATAGGCATAACAATCCAATTATAGAATTGGGGTTGAGATTATAATATTTATTAATTGCATACTATACCTTAAATAATATTATAATTCTCACCGCATAAAGTAAAATATTATTCTTATTTTTTTTTATTATTTTATGGAATGTGGTAACTCGTGTAATGATAAATATTATTAAACTTGCTAATAAATTAATATTCATCACCAAATGTGATCTTGGTCCACTAGAAATCCTTGGCATTTATTAAATACCTGAGTAAATATTTTTATAAACTTAAATAAATATTTTATTCACAAACCATAAAATAAATATTTATTAAATATTCAATAAAATAAATGTTTTATCAACAAACCATGGAATATATATTTATTATATTTTCACATAACTAAATAAATTATATATTTAAAAAAATTATTTTTTACCTTGGGAATATTTATAATCAATAAATCTAGAATAACATCATTCCTTAGTCTTGATAATAATATTAATTCTAAAAATTAAATTCAAATACAATTTAATTGTGATAAAAACACTTAATGTGTTACCCGCTAGGATTATTTCTCATTTGAATTAGGATGTATTACCTAAATTCCAAGATTACTGTCCAGTATTGGGTCAGGAAACCAAAGAGGAAGAGCATAAAATCAAAACATCAAAAACAACATATGAATTATCATTGAGCAATATAATCTCTTCATCTCAGTATCTCATCAAGTAGGTTGCACATTTATGTCATCAACCAATATGCTTGATACATATTTCTTTGAATATATAAAATAAACATTGTTACAACATGGCCATGGAGTTTATGTAGAAATTATATTTTAATCAAAGGGATGAGATATTTAGTTCCATAAATGTGGAATGTTAAAATACATCCTCAACATATCTATAAATAAAATTTCATTTGTGATGCACCCAATGTTCCCTAATTCCTGATAGGAAATGGAGTAATGGGTTTTGTTAGTAAATATAATTGTGTGTTTCATAACATACATTAATTATTATCTTAATTTCTTTGGATAATTTAACATTATCATAGATAATATTATTCAATGACACCAAAACATGATGAATTCTTACATGTGCGTCTATTCTCATAGTATCTTGTCTTGGAGATTATCAAGTGAATGCTTCATGAAACGAGGACACTTATTCATATGCGTACTCATACATGACATTATATATACTATTCACCCTATTATACTATATCATATGATCGCAGAACTATTTTAAGAATATAGTCATAGAATTTCAAGGTTCTCATTATAGTAGGGAATTTTTGTGACCATATCAATATGATTGATATTCTATGAATTTATCACATAAAATTATTCAAAATAATAATTAATGTGTGATAAGTACATTACATTATTATTTCTTCCTTTTAATAAATATTTAATATAAAGTGTAAAGTATTTGTTTCTTGGGAACCCACTCAAACACAACATTTGTCAACATATCCCTTAATTCTATAAACTGCAATGATAAAATTTTCCTTCTCATTACATTACATGGTGAAAAATATAACCAATAAATACTTGATACATTATTTAGAACCCAAATAATTTCTATTTTCTCTAAATGTTATAGTTTTTTGTCGCATTTATTGGACAAAAATTGTTACACCGTGATATAGATCTGTATGTCCCTCTATGAGTGTAATATTATTTAGGATGACCTAGGTGAAATACCCAAATATCATTATTGTCTAATTAGCCTCAACAAAAGGTACGTCCATTTTTCCTTGGAGAACATCACGGCATTGACTATGGGTATTTATAGAGTTCTCATTAATCCCATTAGTTTGTATATAATGAAATGTACAAAATTACCTCATGATATTGAATTGTAAATTATAATTCCTATAATGTTTATTAATGTCTTCCATAGAAAAATGGAGTCTATTTATCATTACTTATGTTATATGATTGGGATCTCCAAAAACTAGTCACCAATGTTCATACAAAATTTTCTCAGATACAAATAATAAAAACAAATTCTCCAAAAACCTAGAGTTGGTTGTTATATTTCTTTATTGGAATAGAATAAAAGGGTTTATTTAGGATATAATGGATTTGAATCCTTTGAATACTAGATACATACAAATAATGTATTTAGAAATATAAGACATATCATAAAAACATTTCGATAGCATTATTTTCCATTACATTATTTATTTTAGAATTACACATAGTCATCTTTTAGGTTTCCAAATGAAAGAAAAATAAATAAGGGTGAGCCCACCTACACGATAAGGGGTATCGTATAGTGTAATCAATCATAATAGAAATATAACATGAGTTATGTGTATGGGATAAATAAATAACAATCAATTATAAATAGAAAATAAGACAATAATATTCCCATTTATAAAAAAATATTGTAATGATAATAGTAATTAGTTCCTTTGAAATGAAATGAATAATACTAGATTTCTAATTCAATACAATAAGGAAAGACAACACAATATTAAACATAATGTTCTAACAATAAAGGAAACATCTTATTTTGGATATGATACCCCAAAATACCCAGTCATGATTTTCTCATGGGTCTTACTGATGCATTAAAAAGAAATGTATTGTTATGTTCCACCTAAAACTAAATAAAATCCTCATTTGAGAAATTAAATAAGAAATTTTAATCAACATTACCAATTATCATCGATATTGGGATAATAACATGAAAAATAAAAATTATTTTCCGTCTATCAACAAAATGGATAACATTATTATAACCCTTATGGGGAAAAATGTGGGTGTTTAAACAATAAAAAGTCAAATTTATAAGAATAATCTTAATTTGAATAAAATTATAAATAATTCTAATACTTTTATCCCAAAAAATAAAAGGTTTAAATTTATCATAATCATTCTAGGAAAAAAAGTTGGATAGTTAAACAATTCATAATAAGAATTAAAATAATTAATAGTATTAGAATAAATACATATAAGATGAAAATAATTTTATCCTTTTACATAAATGGGTAACATGATCATAACTCATCTAGATAAATAAAGTTGAACATCAAAAAATGAAAAATAAAAAATAAAAATATGGGGTATTTTCAATGTAATAAAAAGTAATCTTACCAATAAAATAAGGATAAGGTGGTATAAGAGAGGACATTCAATGTTTTTGGTTATAAATAAAAGATAATGGTTGAGTTAAGTATCTTTGAACAGTGGGAGGCCATCGAAAGGGTAGTAAAATCCTTCATTGTGGTTTATAAAGAGCATGGGAATATTCTAAAAAAATATCCCCCTGAGAGTTTCTAGTTTGGTGTGAAACCATAAGATGAATTTTAAAGAATTAGGATGATGGATGAGTTAATTATTCAACCAACTCATATCATGGTGACTACCCGTAAGTAAATTTGTGACACATCCTTGGCAGCCTTCTATTATCCAGAAAAAGATTTAAATTCTTGAAAACCATACACTCTTTACATACCCAAATTTTTTGATTATTCTGCATTATGATTGATTAGTAAAAGGATTTAATGAGAGGAAATATGATTCTAAGAAAAAAAATGGTTGATAATTATACAGAATTAAAAGCATGAAGGAATTATAATAATGGTTTATAATTGATAATTTAATGGGGAATGAGATCCATTTTCTTGGTATAATAATGGCATATGAAAATGGAAATAATGATGGGTATTAGTAGTATATCATTAACAAAATATCAAATGGGATATAATACAATGACGTTAAAATAAAATAAATATTTTAATATTTTATTACATCAAAATAACTTCAATTAAATACACAATATAAGGATTTAAAAATCTTACCTTTATAACTAGATTTTTGAAGCATTGGAAGACTCCTCAAAACCATAGAAACATCATTTGAGAGATTTAGAGAGGGTTAGTGAATTTATATTATAGATAAATTCCATTGGGTAGATTAGAATAAAATAATGTGTTAGAGTGGTCTCTTTTTATTAGTGAAAAAAGAGGGCATATTTTCTGAAAACTAATGTTACGTAGGGGTAGGAAAGGTATCACATGGGTGTTAAGTTGGTAATGTGAGTTAGTTGACTGTGGTGGTGAATTGAAATTTGAGAATTGTGGGTTTGACTTCCATACCTGACAAGTATTTATATAATTTTTAAGTGACCTTTTAATTAGTAAAAATTTTAGATATTTCATTTACCTAATTTTACCCTTATTATTCCTAATTAAAAAATAACCATGGTATTTATTTTATTACAAAAAAAATAGACCCTCATACAAAATGTTGACATTTTAAATATCAATTTGGACTATATTTGATAAAATTAATATTTTAAATGTGATAAAATAAACTTTTAATTTAAAAAAATAAATATAGAGGACAATACTTTTTTAATGTATTGTATTATTTTACACTAAATGTTTTTTATTTTTATTTACCATTAATTATTAATTGAATGAATGTTTATATTATTTTTATAATATTTTTCTAATTATCATAAATGTGTAATAATTGAAAATAGATTAATCTATTTTATTTTATATAACTCTAGTAAAGGTAATTCTTGAAAACAACTATTTTAATTATATTAGGGTAATTAATCTTTAATAAATGTAATTTTTTTCAACAAATAAAAATAATATTGGGATTATAAAATAATTTAGTCTTAGTTTTTATTTAAATAAATCATATTTTAACCAATAAAATTATTTTTTGTAGGGAAATTTAAAATTTATTTTATCATTTACAATATAAAACCCTTCTTTAGAAAAAGAGAATTTTCAAAAAAAAAGTAACTTATAGAGTAAAATTATCAATGATTTTAATTTTCATGACATAAATTATTTTATTATAATGAAAATAAATTTTATAAAGCTTCAAGAAAAATCCCAAATTGAATTTTAGGAAAATAATACTTTATTAAACTAAAATACCATAAGTATTTTACTTTTACCACAAAATATTACTTAAGTTCATCAAATGTTAAACATTGGTTTTATAATTTAATATTACCACTTCAAAAACATATATTTTCACTCATTAAAGACATATATTTATATTTATAATTTTTTATAAGATTATATTTCTTACATACATAAATAAAATTTATAGTTTTGGTAATAACACTATAAACTTAATAATCAACTATTTCAGAAAAATAGAAAAAAAATCATCCCAAGCTAATATATTAATGAAGAGGGTAAATATAAACCAAATTTTTTTAAAATTAAATTATAACACTCTGTGAATTATGGGAATGTTTGGGATTTTGTGTTTACCTACTACAATATAGTCTTAGGTACTATAGAGAACAAGATCGTGATAAATTTAATGACCAAAATACCATATATTATTATGGCTAAAATAAGACCCTCAATTGATAAAAAATGAAGGTAAAAAGTTAATATTTTTTAGCTTAATATCAACTTTGCAATGTTATGGAATTATTTTGTTTCCATGATAGAGAAAATGATAAGATATAATTAACTAATTTACTTCAATTTTATAAGAACAATTCCATCCATCGGTTATGCTTAAATAAATTTTCACTTATATATCATCTATTACTCTAATAAATGAAAATTCAAGATAAATTTTACATTCTAGAAGAAGTAAAATTAAATTTTAACAGATAATTGGATCTATTAAGTAATAAAAAACTATTCATCATGATTCTCTCTATTAAAAAAAATGGTTCTAACAAGATGATATATTTTCCAATATAAATAAAACCACATATAGAGATATACCAAATTAATCTACAATACTTCATCAAAAACACAACAAATTGAAATAACTGTAAATCCCTTTAATATATATCAACCAGAACTAAATCCCAAATATTTGATTTCTATTATTATATATTATTACATGATCAAATTAATATTTATATCTAAACAAAATTAATAAATAATACTATCACACACACAAATTTATATTCCATAGAAGTATATTATCTATAATATAATGATCTTGTTCTCAAATAACATTATTCACTTACTCGCCAAGTAAATCTTCACTCTCATGGTTAGCTATATGAAAAAACATATGTTCCCATATACTAATGACCCATAATTACCTCAATATAAATGCACAAATCAACCCTTAAGGATATAAGTACCTCTAATCATAGGTCTAGAAAATATAAAATCATTATTCCTCAAATAACCATTTCACTAAACTACATATTAAACCACGGTGTTATACTCTATTAAATTTCACCCAAAAAATTAATAATATTAAACTCCCATCACATAAAATATAAATATTGTTATCTATTAATTTAAAATAATTTTCAATCATAGACTTATCAATCCAAGATACTTTAGGATTATCCTATATCACTATAGAAAATCATATATTGTAATATGTTCTATACTCTTATTCATCATAATGGTTCATAAAGAAAATTTCAATTAACCCAAGAATATTCCCAAAGAGTTTTTATCCATGTTTAAATTATTTGTCCCACTCATCATGTATCGTCGATAATTTAGTTAATATAAAATACAAACTTTTAAGGGGTGTTTCCACTAGTTGTATATGTTCCATAGCCAGATACACCATAAAATATCCATACATGGATTTATTTTCCAGGTAAACCATAAAATATCTACTTTACTGATGATTCTTGATATTACCCTCTATCAAGAATTATATATATAATCTATCAAATGTTAATGATTTCTAATCTATGTTTCTTAAATCTATTTCCAAAGGGTCCTAATAAAATTCTATCAATTCCAATTATAAAACCCAAACTATATGATCCTAGATTTAGTGGTTTTTTTACAACACTAATAGAAGATATAAAGGATACCATCTCAAAATATTGATTATTTTAGTAGTATTGGATAACTATATACATTCCTACATCACACAATACATTTGAAATTATAAAATAAAACTATATAATTTTCACTAGAAAGATTATTATTTCCTATAGGCTGTCCTTTAATATCAATCATTTAACACTTCATGACATCCTAGGCAAAGGAACCAAAATAAAATTGTTATCTCAGAATATTAGTAAGAGAAAGTGTTCTGTGAAAACAATTATATAATAAATATATATTGAATGATATGGTTGGAATAAATTATGATAAAAATTATATATAAATAATTTAATTATATTGAAACTTATCAATGAATATCACAGAATTATGATTAATCACATGGACTTCAAATAACTTATTTAATAGTGGTTGAATATATAACTTTAGAAATCCAAAACATACTATCAAGGACTCATTCCAAGACATCATTAATAAGTTGGTGAGGTGTGTACTAAATAACCAAGAAGTTTTTTCTCATGATACCTACCAATTCTCATGGGGATATTTGTTAATAGGACACACCCATCACTTAAACATTCCAACGAATGCCTCATATGAATAAACAATACAAATTAATCCACATGGAAAAATAGTCACCAACTATCTATATTATATGAAATAAAAAATTAAATGACCATAAATTTCCTTGTCAAAATGATCATATGGCATATATAGAAATATGGATGATGGGATCCTTAAATTTTATATCTAGTAAATGATAAGATTCACCAAATCACATTAAACTAGGTAAAAATAATTTTAAAATGGCATTATATCATATTTTTGTAAAATACACTTTTTATTTTGAAATCACTTATTTATTTCATAAAATATATAGAAAATTAATAAAAAATTCATTGAAAAGAACTATGGAAACCTAAGAAGGATTAAATAAATAAAATAGTGGACATTATTGTGGGACAAAGTGTTTACACCATATACCTTAAAAGAGAACATTGTTTTCAAATATTTATAAAAAATCAAAAATGAATTGTTTATAAATGTGTCTTTAAATATATGCATTTTAGAATATTGTAAATAAAGTAAAAAATTAATGAAAGTTAACTTTTTTGAAATATTTTTACCATAACTAAAAACATCCACAAATAAATTTTTAATATCATGAATATGGAATAAAACATGCATCGAATAAAGAAGAAATAATTTTGGTTCTTCTTTAAAAACATTTTCTCTATTATTTCAAGTTCCAAAGTGAGAAAATGGTATTATTACTAAAATATTATAGTAATAACTTGAGTATATGAAAAAATATGGGGTTTAAATTAAAACAACAACATAATTCTAATAAATGGAAGTTTATCATAGAAAACACTGAAAATAAATGAGCTTATGACATAAATCATTACCACATTGGTAAGAATTCAATCATAAACCAATTAAAATAAATAAATCCAAGTAAAATTTTAAATACTCTTAATACAAAGAGACTCATCATATAAAAATATCAAAGGGAAAGCATAAACACCAGATAAATAAAATAGTGTTGTATATGGAATATTCTTTTCAGAAATAAAAGATAGAAAATACAACCATACAAAGATCATAATATTGAATTAGGAATTAATCAATGAAGTGATTGTGTGTATCAAATATAAATCCATATAAAATAAGTTGAAATACGACCTAAAATAATTATAGGTAATTAAAAAACAAATTTCATAATAACATAGGAAATGAAAAATTAATATAACCTAATTAAAAGTAATTGAGATAAGAAATCATGCCTGGTATATTTATTATAGTTTCCTATATATTTATTAAATCATTTATGTTCATGTTGGATTTTTTGGGGATTTTTGAATTATAATTAAATAAAAACATCATAATGATGACCATGGTAAAAGGGGTATTGGTCAAATAATCTTCATATTGTTAATCATAACAAAATTAACATTTTTATAAATTAAATACAATTTTATAATCATCTATGAAATGTGGACATGAATGATTAATCACATCACCCCATGGAGGTGGCAGTCCACATGTACGCACTAGTGATGTTATTATTTTTTAATTGATGGAAGGGTATAAGGTAAGTAATATATTATATTTCTAAAATCATTGTTATTTAATGAATATCATATATATTCATTTAGTCTATCATAGTAACCAACCATGAAATATGGTGATGTAAAATTTATCATATTACTACATGGACTCAGTGGTCCACACTTACACATGGGAAATACTTTAAATTCCCATTTTTTAGAAAGGTGGTGGAAAATAGTTGTCAAATATTTGTAATAAAATATAAATATAAATATTTCTTTTATTAAATAAATTATTTTAATATGGATACAATATGATTAGTGTAAATATAATAAAAAATAATATTAGAAAGAGTTTGGTAAATGATTAAGGGTCATAAATTTATTTATAAGTTTAAATGGATTAAAAAAAGGACCATGTATGAAAATTTTCAATATTCCCCACCCCACATGTCTTATTTCAATGTTTTTTTTATTTTTTGACCATTTTTTGAATATTTTTAATCATAAAATATCATTAAAGTCGTTTTGGGAATATTAATTTAGTTTCACTTCAATGAAATCAATATACAAATTGAATTCAAATATAAACACATTTACAAAAATTTATACTTTATAATTACCTATAAAATTATTGGATTATGATAATTGATCCAAATAATATTAATTTTTTATTTTTTAAATCATTCACACATACTAATATAATATTGTCACAAGCACCCTATTAACATAGCATATACTTTAAAAGATATTTTACCATCACTAAAAGCTAAAAATAAATTATTATCATTAAAAATGTATTCATATTGAAAATAACTATTTATAACAGATTATAACTTCTTTTTAAACACATGAAAATATATTTGAAATATTCAAAAAGAGAGTGATATTTTTCACTTTTAATAACATAAAATAATATAAATTTCATTATAAAGGAAAATGAAACCAAGATGCCTTATATTAGAAGTTATGATGGATATCATGAAATTAATTTTATTAAATAAAATATAAGAAAGTGTTGGGTATATTTTGAGAACTTTTCCCATTGATTTAACCTAAATTAAATTGTTTTACACATTATTATGGTATTAAAATTTTACCATAGTAATGATTCATTATAACTAAAAATGTAATTTACTAACATCAAAAATTCGAAACATCTAATTATAAATATGTAATAATTTTTAAATTAATAAATTTTTATAAGAGGAAGAAATAATTTTAATATAAACATGTAAAATTTTAATAAAAACAATTATTTTAGAAAAATATGTCTTTAAATATAAAAATGAACTTATAAAAACATAAAATATAAAGTTGATTATTATATAATTTTTTTTATTTTGTTCAATAAAATAAATCCTGTGTTATTTTAAAACCAAATATTAAATATAATTGGACTTTAAAATTACTAAATTCAAATAAAATAAATGTAACTTATTCAAAAAATAAATATTTTTCACTATTCACAAAAAAATGAATCTTGTTAGAAAAACCCTAAAAAATCACCCTATGGTAATATAGAAATGATGATTTCAAAAATGATTCTAAAATTTTTAAATTATATTTGTAAAATTTGAAAAAAAAAATTATTTAAAATATCCAAACAAAGTATTTTAAATAAATTTGGAAGAAAATATATTTTCAAATCATAAAATAACATTACTAAAAACTGATTTATAACACCCACAAATTTTATTTAATTTTTTTAAAATAAATTTAATCTCTACAAAAACCTATGATATATGAAAATCATTGTCTAAATGAAACTTAATATAGTATACTTTTATATGACATCCGCTAAATTAGAGGGAATGAATATGAATAACTAAATTATGAAAATTATATGGTTTCTAAATGTATAAATAAATTCATTATTTATCAATTTATTAAACTAGAAAATAGAAATCATTTGAAAATAAAACAACAATTTTTTCTATAAAAGGTTTTATGCATATTTTTACCATAATAATTTAAATTTACAACTATTTATGAATGATTTTAATGAAATTTAGTTATTATATATTAAATTTATTATCTTATTATTCATCTAAAGTTTTTTTTTCAAATAATGGGATATCAATAAATTTATTTTTATGCTTAGAACATTTGTTTATAAAAAATTAGTTCTGTGAAGTTTTCTGCACATTGTTTAAAACAAATTTTTAACAAGTTTAAAAATTTTATTTTGAAAAAAAATTATTTATGAAATAAAAATGTTAATTTCATATTAGTGTTAATTTTTTATACATTTATAAAAAAAAATAATTTTTCAATGGATATTGAAAATTAATGATTTTCAATAAAATTAATTTTTTCGTTTAACGAATTTAGAAAAATAAAATCTATTTTAAATGGTTTTAAGATTCTGATTAATTAAATTATTTTATTATTAATAAAATTTATTCTATTTGAATACTTTTTATGTTGTTTTTTTATTAAAAGATGTTTTATACTTAAGAGAATAATTTCTTTGGATAACCACATCTTCATCATGATTCAGTGTTAATATTAAATTAAATTATTCGACATCTATGAATTAAATTTGGAAAAAAATAATTCATATTTAGAATTATAAAAATTAGTATTAGGTAATAAGAATAACTTAAATTTTTTTCTTAATGAATGGAAAATGATGTAAAAAATTTAATTATGATGTTTAAGGTTAAAATCGTATTTTGTGCATTAAATACACCGATGTTAGAAAAACATTCCACATATATAGGAATTTTATTTTATAAATCATATTTAATATTTAGAATAATTGGGAACAAATTATTTAATAAAGATCATTTATTTTTAGTCTTAAAGGATAATTTTTTTATGAAAATAAAAATTTATTTACTATAACGAAAACACAAAATGATAAATGTAATTAAAAATGGAGAATAAGGGAATGGAATATATAAAACATGTTTCATTTTTTTTGTGTTGGAGGTGTGTCTCAACCAAACCTTACTTAAAATCCATTATATATAAATTTTTTAGGTTCTTAGTTCAATATTGACTTCATATTATTGAATAATTTTTTGTATTTAAAGAAATTCCACTCCACCTCAATTAGTAAAATGAACCTCCTCCCCTTTTCCCATAATAATAACTACATGGTTTTTAATAAGAGATCTCAATAAGAGATCTCAATGAGGTTTTTGGTATTTATAGGAAACAAAATTGTCGATTGTTTGTATACTGGACTACTACCTCCCGAGACAATGTAATTCAGTTTTCATCACCACCACTCACTACTCGATATAATGATGGATTTAATTTATATATATTATATTTATGAAATATTTATCCATATGGAATTATAATATCACATCTAACTTATTACTTTACAATCATTTGGTAATTGATTTGGTCGCTCAGGCATACATGTGGACCACCACCCCTATGAAGATATCTTGTTCATTTTGAATTTTATTTTGAAATGTATGTTCATAAGGGTAGATATGATAAAAATATTATGATTTATATTATATAATAATTAATATATAATGTATAATTTTTGTTAAATTTTTATTCATTCAATATTTTAAAAATGTGCACAGTATTCATGCGTACATATGACATATCATGTCCATAAATGGTGCAATACATTTTTCTATATAAAACTTTTATGGAATATTATAAATATATATATAATGAATATATTTAATATTTATATAATTTTTAACATTATTGATATGATGGAACCATGATCAATGTACAATTACTTAAACTATGAATACAAAACCTATATGAACAACGAACCATTTATTACCAACAATAGTGATTTTGACAAAGAATTGTTAATTATAAGTTGATAAAAGATTATAAGTAAATATTTATGGTATAATAAATATAATTATTCTTCATTATGTATTTATAACAAATATATATTTATTATATACTAGGTTGGAACACATATAAAAGAATTCTAACCTGTGGTTAGTATTTATTTCACAATCTCATCATTATTCATGATTGCTTATTTTATAGACTCCAACGGGGGTATCATTTGAAAATTATATATTAATAACAATATATTCTCTTAAAATATGTTCATTTATGGAAATTAAAAGTTTTCCATTCAAATTCCTCTGTTTAAAAACTCAATAGTCCAAAAGAATGTTTTTAAGTAAAATTAACCTGAATTTCTATTCTATTGAAAATATTTTCACTTCCATATCCATGTTTTCGAAGAAATATTTTAAAAAATTATTTTAATATTATAATTTGATTTTTAATTGTAATTTTTCACAATTGTAATAATTTTAAAAATATATTATGAAAAAAATTATTTTTTTTAAAAAAGTTAATTTTTAACTTTAGACTGAACATTTGAAACGAATAAGTGTTTTTACATTCTCGATAGGAATGGAATTTCTCATCGTCATGATCATTCGTTTGACTAAAGTATCATTTAAATGTTTTCATGATTCTTTTTAAATAAAATTGTTTCCCTAATATTCTATTTTTTTAGTTTTTAAAAGTTATTTTAAATTTGAAATTTCTCTTTTCATGTAATGTTTTTATTGACATTTTTATGGTATTTCTTTTCATTAGTGATAAAAACCATTAAATTACCTATTCTTTACTTGGGATATGTTGTAATGATAAAATTATAGTTATTTATATAGATGGTTCACAATCAGTTTGCCTTGGGATTTACTATTTTTATATCACTATCTATATTACCATGGATGGTTTAACATTATGTTTGTTTGTTGGGTATTTTAATTACATTTTTTAGGGAAATTTTTCCATAAGAATGTTTACATTTTTTATTTTTCACCCATTTTATATGAGAAATTTATTGGAATTAGTAAGATATGGGTGGGACCCCAATAGACCCTTGATGCATCAGTTGGTCTCATGAGACAAACTAGCATGGTTATTGGAAAAAATTTCACCAATTTAAGTAAGATACCTTTGAACAAGAACTTGATGATATATTTATATGATCCCGCATATTAAATTCCTTCATTATGATATGAGTTATTTATGTTTTTGTTATTATTTTATTAGTTATGATATCCATGGATAGGAATAAAGCTCATGTGATTATTTATATGGAGTTATTTGGTCATCATTTATTCATTCTAGATGATTATTTATGGTCTTATTATTATTTATATTGAATGTATTTTTAGTTTTTTTTCTTTGTGTATTGATTATTCCTTATGTATTCATGATAGCATTCATTGTATAGATTCCCAATTTTACCATATGATCTCCCCCTTTTTTTATATCCCATTTCCCCAAGATTCTTGTGTGTATATTATGACTAAACATCACGGATATCCTAATGAGAATAATGTTAGTCTCAAATAAAAAACTATGTTGTATTTTATGTTTTCGTTGTATTGTTAGATTCAAGTATGTATCTAGTTTTATAGGACTACTATACTATTTGTACCTTTAATAAGGGATTCATAATATCTATTTTCAATGTAAATATGTAAGTATTGACTCTAGGATACCAGGTTTGGGGTCCTTATATTTAGTTTCAGATGAATTTTTTTAGAAAACATGGAAACTAGATTTAAGAAAACATATATTATAGAATATAACTATGTGATTGACTTTGAGGAAATGCCTAATTATTGAGAAACATTCTAAAGTTGTGTCATGTTAGATAATATGTGGATTTATTAGAATGGAAAACATTTCAGAATAATACAAGTTGATGTGTCTCTAGTATAGTTATTTATAGGGGTAATAACTCTAAAAAGGGTGAATTGGGATTTGACTCAATCATCACATTGTTCACGAAAATGATCCTCATTATGATCCTGGTATGAAACTCTCAACTGAAATTCTTGGGTAAATTAACATTCTATCTATAAAACATTATTTTGTATTTAAAAATATTTTAGGATTTTAGAGAATTCCCAAAGATACCTTATTTATGATTCAGATTTTTTCTACACATAACTTTTTCAATTTATGTAAATTATTCAACTATTTTTGAAATAATTCCTTATGATTCATAATTTTGTTATTAATATAGTGTATTATATTATTCTGAAATGAAACCTAGAGTAAGGAATGTTAACTGTATCAATACACATATTCTGTGAAGGGATTCCCATCCAAGTAATGATAATAAAACTGGAGTCGGAACTATTTCTAGAGCTAAACCAATTATAACTATATCGGGGAAAATAAACCTGGTTATGACCTATAACCTTTTATGTATATAGATACATACTAATCTAAAATATGGGTTAATAATGTTTGAAAAAAATTACATAAGAAACCTCCATCACTTAGTGGGACTATAAATCCATTTGTAGATGAGAATGGATATGTTTCTCAGAAAAAAGATTTCTCACTTTGGGAAGTAATGAAAGGTATAAGGTTTTTATAGATATTTTTCATCTCATAGGGAATTAAAATCAATGTTATTTCTTAATTAAAATAAAAAAGGATGATGAGAAAATATATAGAATGGATTGTATGAATTTTAAGATACATTTCATTGAAAAATATTTTCCTCATGAATAATGAGAAAACATGTAGAGATAATTCTTGATTCTGAAAAAAAAATGAAAAGAAAAACTTTTATAATTATGAAACTAAAATTACATGGTTATAAAGTATTGATATAAACCACATACATGATGAAAATAGTAAGATTTACAGTTTCATTTTTTGGATAAATCCAATATTTCATATGGAATTAGTATCCCAAAAATTCTTGTCATGTGAAGGCATAGTATAATGTTCTATTCATATAGAGAAATAATTATCCATGTATTATAAATTAAAAGGAATTAAAGATAAAAAAAGTGATGAAAATCACTCAAGAAAATTAAATATGGAGAAATGTATGAAGGGAATGATAGAATTTAGAAAATTAGATAAATATTGAAAGAAACACTGAGGAACATGATTACCGAGAATGAGAGTTTTCTATATGTATGGAAAGAAACTTCACAAAGATCGTGATTTAAAGTAATAAAATAAATATTAAAATGTAAAATGGTTTTTATATATGAAGGTTTGGAACTATGTAATATATATTCCTAGGTATTAAGGGAATATTCCTCAGAATTGGGAAAGGGATAAAGGTTAATCTAATACATTAACAATAATTGAGGTATAAGTTATTAAAGGTTAAATTGAAGGTAATTTTATCATATCCTATGATTTATCTAATTCCTTATTTGATTTTGTATACTAACACTCTTTTTTAACATCCATGTTTTCCATGAAAATTAAATATTTTCCTAGCATATTAAGAAGGGAGTTATGAGTCAAGACTCTTAATAGAAGTCTCGCTACAACAAAGATATGCCAATTAGATCCCCTTATAATAAATTAAAATCCTATCACTGTTGAATTCATTATTAAACCTATGGTTTACTTTCATATAATCCTTAGTAAGAAAATTCATTAAAAATATTTTTCCAAAATTTATTATTAGGAGAATAAAATTAAAATTCCTGATAAATATGTCAAATTTTATATTGTTATAGGGAACAATTCATGATCTATCCCCCGTTAGTTTTATGAATGGGATCCTTTAAGAATAATATAAGACAAAATACAATAATATTAAACATTATATTCAAATTGAATATATACCTATTATATAAGAATAGGTTGATGTACTTCCTAATGAATTACTTAGACATCCACTGGAGCATGAAGTAGAGTATTCCATTTATTAAATCCATGTTGATATACTTATATTAAAGACTTCATAGATAATGGACAATATAGAATTATTGGAGTTAAAGAAACAAGAAGTGGTGTTGTAGGATAAGGGGTATATATATACCTTACTTTTTTTCATTAGGGATCCCTTATTCATTTCATTGAGAATTAACATAGATTTATGAGGATGAACACAAATTATAGGGATATCAATGTTATTATAGAAAATAAAAAGTATAATACTCTAAGTATTGATGACTTATCCAATCAACTTCAAGGTGGTCAATGTTTCAAAAAGATAATCCTTTGTTCTGGGTATCATCAATTATAAGTAAAGAAGTAAGATACTCCAAACACAACATTTTGAATTATTTATACACATTACAAGTTTATATTAATATCTATTTATTAACTATTGAACACAATATTTTTTTATACCTGATGAATAGAGTATTCAAATAATATCTTGATGAACTATTTTTAATATTTATTTATGATATTTTTTTGCAATATAAAAGCTATGAATACTATGAGAATCGCTTATGAATAAATCTTGGGACTCTAATAAGGAAATATTTATATGGGAAATTTATAAAGTGTGATTTTTAGTATCAAAATATTTCTTTTCATGGATATATTTTATACTAGGATGGAGTCTCAGTTGATCCTATAAAGACATGTTTTTATATTAAATGGATACACTATTGAACACAATAAAGGCATATAGATTCATTAGTATAGTATGCTACTATCAGTTATTTGTCTATAAAATTTCCAAATTGGCTACCCTATTAACCAAGCTTACTCATAAAGGGGTTATGTTCACATAGAAATAGAAATATGAATAATTTTTTGAATAATTGATGAGGAGGTTGGTAAATGTTCCAATTAGGACTCTACCGTCAGGATGTGTTGTATTTTTTAAATATATTGATAGGTTAAAGAAGGAACATGGTTGATTATATATATATAATGATAATGTTATTTCCTATACATTAATTCAGTAAAAATTTCTCAAACAAAACAATCCAACCCATAATCTTGAGTAGGAATATGTGATCACTTCATGGGATATACAAAGAAAATATCTCTATAGTAAAATTTGTAAGATATTCATAGATCAAAAGAGTTAAAATTAAATATTTTCATATAATTATCAGAATGTGGAGAAATATGATGGTTTGAACTACTAAAGTATTATGATTTCTCATTGCACTTCCACCCAGGGATGTAAAATAAGAAGTTGGGTGTATTGAGTTGGAAATATCATGCATTTATGAAGATAATGAGGATTAATATAGATCATATTTTTATGTGTCTAGTAAATATATATGTGTTAATTCTTACAGAATGGGATAAATCACGTATTTTTTGAATTATTTCCAATATATATCTTTGAAAAAATAAAAAATTCTCAACATTATAAAATTAATTTTCGAAATAAAATTAAAATTGTGAATGATGGAAAATTAGAACACTTCATTTGTAAATATGGAGTGTTTAAATTCAGAAAGAGACTATGTGTTCCATCTATACTTTATTTGGATAAGTAATTTTTGGATGATGCTGACTGATCAAATTTCTCTATAAAACCTTGTGGGACTAAGATTTATAGTGATTTGAAAGAATATTTTTACTATAATGACCCTGACAATAGTATCCTAGAGTTAGTGGTTACTTTATTACATCACCATAAAACATAAGGTGTCACATACAAAAGGATTTAATAGTTATATTATATTGGTAATGTAGATATATATTTAAATCACATATTATAATTGAAAAAATAAAATACACAGTATTATTTTCTTTTAGTACACTATAATTCACTTTAACATATTCGTGCATATCAATCACAAAACACTTCTCATATTCTGGGAAAAAATAAATCATAAGAAAGGGGTAATCCCAAATTATCAGTAAGTGTATATGTTTAGAGGAATATATAATGAATAAATATGAATAGTCAATATAGAAAGGTAAATAACTAAGACACATTTTATTCAATGAATTACTCAGAAAGCCCAAAGGCCTTATATTTTTCTTGATTTTTGGACAATCCGCATTTTAAGGTTTGAGGGGAACACTTACAAGACCTATAATCCCAAGGAATAAGGCCCAAAAAGAACCAAAGTCTCAGATTCACAAGCCCATTTGCATGACGTTGAAGTCCTAAGACCTGACACACTTGAAACAGATCATACCCAGTATCTACATCTTGATGGAGTCAAACTCCCCACCTCGAATGGATGGTTGGCTAGCAATGCAAGTGCATAACTACATAGAGTCAGGTATCTATGGTTGATGCCAAACCCTCTCATTCATTCAATCCAGTTATCTCAACTTTTGTGGTTGCTATTTTCTGTGAATCCTCTTCTGGGTGTGCTACTGTGTGCTCTACCTGGGCAGCTTCTTGGTCTCAGTGGCCTAAAATCCTTATGCCTCAAAGGCCATTGGTGGCCCTAAATCCAACTGGACTGAAGGAACTTAGTAGCCCAATGGCATTTTGTGGCCCGAAGGTCCTAATACCCATAAGCCCAAACTGGTGGTTCAAAGGCCCAAATCGGACGAATTATTATGTCTACTATAATGTCGCAAAGAACCTACTATAGTAACTACAACAGTGATGTTTTAGTTACCAGGAAATTTTCCCCTACACAGATTTAATCCTAGTTTGTGTGGATTCCAATAAGGAGCCTCTACCACATAGATACAGGCTCATTGTCCCATTTAATGAATTACATGAGCACAATATGGTATAAAAAATGAAGGTCAAATAATTAAATTTAAATAATTACAAAATCATGAAACTTATCCATTGATATTATAACTAATCAGAAATGACATGGAATACAAATAACAGGTCTCATAATTAGGAAATTTATACTTTTGGAATGTATAATCATACTATCAAGAATATTCATAGGACAGTAAACAATTATGGGTAAAAAACACGTTTAATTTAGACAACTTATTTTACTCATGAGACCAACTAATGCATTGAGGGTTATGTAATTGTGGGCCCCACCCAAAAATTAATAACACTAATTAGTTACTCGTATGAAAGGTATTTCACAAAATAAAAATTAACATTCATATTTAAAAAACTGACTTGTAAAATGTTAATACATAACCCAAACAATACAAATAATCATGAACCATCTTGAGTAATATGGTGAAAGAAAATAAAACTGTAATTCCCCAGTCAAACTGATCATAAACCATCAAGATAAATAATAAATATGGTATAAATACAATATTTCCCCAATGTATCATAAGTAAAATGAATGGTTGATGTCATTGATGAATATAAATAAAATAAAATTTCCATTAAAACATTTAGTGGATAAATTAATCTTTTAATTTTGACAATAACCTTATAAAATAAATAGTACACAAAACATTTTAAAAAAAATTCTATAAAATTAACATTGGAAAATTTATTAAATAATATTTAAAAGAGTTGATTTTTATAAAGGATTAAAATTCTATTCATTTTTAACCTGATAAAACTAAAATTCTTTTCATATTTTTAATAAATTCAAACCGGGTCTTGTTTCGAAATAAACAATAAGGTTCCTTTCAAAACATTTTATAACAAGTCAAACTTGGTTAAAAATTTATTCAATAAAACTTTGGAGAGTTTAAAAAAAATTTGAAGACATTTTTAGAAATCATTATTTTAGAATAAAATATATTTATAAATAAAGATACAAATAAATTCAAATTGTTTTAAAAACATTTTCTCAGTAATTAAAGATACCAAAGGGAGGAAATATTTAAAGTTTCTTGAAATTTTCATGAATTAAAAAATGAAAATAAAAAATATGAATTTATTAAGAGATATATCATAATTTTTTTTTCGTAAAAAAATTATAATATTTTTTCTTGATAAATAATGAGACTATAAAATAAACCATTACTAATTTAGAAATTTTTAATCGTAATCCCTCTGAAAAAAATAACAAAAAATGAAATATTAAATACCTAGAATATAATAGGAATCATGATATAAAATGTCCAAGTGGGTGTGTATAAAATAAAAAATTACTATGTTTTGAGCATAGAATGTGTCACACATATGTAAAAGTGATATGAGAAAGTCTTAACTCCAGTTCGAATTCCTTCATATGTTCTTGAACCTACTCTTATTTGGAGAGATTCATTAGGTTTATACCAAAATCCTTAATAAGATATATTACTAATAAAAATAATATCTCTATGATGTGGGGGTAATGAAGAAAGATATTTGTCTAGTTCTTTATTGAACCAAACTGTTTTTTAAATGTTATTAATGGGGGAGTGGTGGTTACCTTTTATAAGTGGGTGTGAGAATATACATGGAACTTTTAAAAAGATCAAGTGACTCCTACTTTTTTCTTATTTCAAAAGCCTCCAAAATGGGTTATTATCAAACTATAGATGTGATAATTTCAAAATATGTCAACCCAATGGGTTTTTGGAATTTTTGAGGACAATTTAACCATTTTCTTCCAATATTAACCTCTGGTAAACCAGTTCTCACCTTAACCGCAGTAATTAATTTTAATTGACATTAATATTCATAATGGTCATAAATTATTTCTTTATTATTAGATAATAAATATTATGATGATTCTAAGTTTTTAATCCATTTTCCATACTCAATTTATATAAGATTAAGCATAAAATTTAAAAATAAAAAATCAAGAAAAGTCGAAAAAGTAGTTTTTCTATAGAAAAATTTTCTAAAGTTTAGAAAGAGATTATATAATAATTAAATAGAAAATTAATTCAAATGAATTATATTATTTAAAATTTTAATATAATTTAACAGATGATACTTTAAAACCAATTTATATAAAATTTAAATATTAAAATAATTTAAATGAAAATGAAATATCTAACAAAAAAAATATTCTTCACTATTTAGAAAAAAAATAATCATTACATAATATTATCAACAATTCACCAAAAGATAATTTTGATATATAGATTAAAAAAATGGTTTTTATTTTTAAAAATACATTTTCTAATATTGGTATCAATTAATTTTAAAAGTATGACTAAACATTATTTTAAAATAATACATTTTTTCTAAAAACATTTCCTTTTTATTAAAATAGTTATTATTTTATCTCTATTAAATATAATATAATTTATTTTACTTTATACATGTGTAAACCATATAATTTTTAAAATTTATTGAGTTATAATCATAACCTCAAACTTAATGGCTGGGTTGTAATGGCCATGTTTAAATAATAATATTTTATTAAAGTATCGTGTTTCATTTAAACCAGGTGTTGATTCCATCGCAGTTTAACAATGATATTGAATTTATTTCAAAAGAAATATATCATATAGTATATATCTATAAAATTCTCTTCTAAGATTTATTTTCTTGTCACATATTATATCATATTTGATTTTCACCATTTAAAATCACAAGGCATCACACTCTACCCCCTTAAATAAAATTAGTCACCGCAATTTCATCTTGATATTGGAAATTAAGGGTTTGACATTTGAAATTTACTTTTTCTAAAACCCAATTAGTAAAAATGTTTAAAAAATCATCATATTGATATAATATAAATAAAAGTAAAATTTTTCATTTAGAATAAATCTATGGTGATTTAAAATAACATTTCATTTAACCTATATGGAGGTAATGTGATAACATTTTTATTTAAATATTCCCTTTATAATGTTGTGGTATTCATTTACTATCTAGTCTAAAAACATTTAAAAATATAATTAATTTATATAACTTTATTTCATTGAAACAATTTCATTTTTTGATTCTACTTCAACAAATTTCAAATTTATCTCCTACTTTGAGAAATGAAAATCCAGAAATGAATTTATATTTCTGAAGCGATAAAAGTAACTTTTAACGAATCAAAAGATCTATAATATAGTAACAATATATTCCTACATTGTATATTAAAACTAAAATAGTTTAATAAAATTATCTAATATAATACATTAATATATAATACGTTAATTGAAACTATAAAAAGTAAATTTAATACATTAGATAAATGGTTAACCATAAGACTCATCCAAAATATGTCTTACAACATTCAAATTCCAAAAATTTCAAATGAGGGTCACTAAATAATTTTTATGTTCCCTTGAAAATATAAAGTTTCTCTTTATGTCACACTATAAATATGAAAATACCCTGGTCACTGAATAATATTATTGAAAACCTGAATTATTGCAAAAAAATATGAGGTTGTCCAATATATTCCATAATGAAATACACGTAGTAAACTCTATCAATTATTAGACAAGTGATCAAACCTCTCACAAATTTCATAGTAACGAATAATACCCCATATATATATCTCATTATTATCTAAGCATCAATAATGTATTCAGGGTAATCTTCCTTTAATCAAGTGTTTTCCATGAAGTTTAACTTTCTGTTAAATCACTACTCCTAAATCACTTTTTCTATTCATTGGTACCATTCAACATATGCTCTCAAATACTTTAGAAAATAGTACTACTGTGCAATCTTTATACATTTAATTTCTCTCATAACCAAAATAAAAATAGACAAATAGTCACATAACAGAATTATTAAATCCAAGTACAAGAACATTAACCATTCCACTTCATCTATGGTAATTGAATAATATTTACCTTAATCCCTTAGCTTATGCTAAGGTATATTACCATGACACTTGGGGAATTCAGTTGAATAGTGCATTGTCTCCTTATATTTTAAGCACTTAACATTAGATACTTCTCCATTACCTTTCAATCATGTTCATGGTGGACTTTCTCTCCACACTTGATAAAAATATCTTTCCATTAAAGAATGTACAAGGGTTTTTATTTTGATAATTATCACATGTGGGAAAACCCTTCTTTACCTTCTTCCCCTTGTCCATGTTTTGGTCTTTCTTCCTCTTCTTCTCTTTCTCACCTTTGAAGAAATAATAAAAAGATATTTTTATCTCTCTTTTGATACCCCCTAACTCTATATCATTATATGATGAGAATTTTTGACATATTATTTTCCTTTGAAAGATTTTCTTAATCGCATAAATGAAATGATCACTCTTAATTTTGGATTACATGCATTGATAGAGTAAACATTCCTTATTCTGGGTGACATTTATAAAAAATAAAATACCATACATTATATCATAATAGTATTTACCGTAATTTATAATCCCAAAACAAGTGAAACACATAACATAAATTGAAAAATAAATTCATGGCTAATCTCATAATCATAAACAGGGTTTATTTAGAAACATTTTCAAATCATGAAATATTTTCAATTCCTTAAAAAAAATTTAACAAAATGTAAATTAACCTAGAAATATCTATTGGGAGTACCAACCCAGATATATAGTGAGCCTAAATTTAATATACTAGGAAATGCATGAGCCAATACCAATAGGCATTTCTAGATTTATTACACCTAGGTACATCTGTTCTAGAACAACATCCCCATGTAGTACCTAGAAAGGACCATATTTCTTTGAAAAACACATAATATATACCTTACCAAAACTATATAATTTTCTTTTATAATTATGCTGAATGTTTATCCGAGGATACTACCCTAATCTATGTTTTCTTAAATCAGGTTCTGATTGTTTTTACTAAACTTCTAATGATTCCAACTGTAAAGACCCCAACCCAAATAGCCTAGAGTCGGTGGTTACATTATTAAATTATTGTAAGATTAAAGGAATCACGTCCTAAATGAACAAATGGTTAATTAGTATTGGAAAACTCGAAAGAAACTTGTATATCTTATATTAATTAAAGACAAAAAATGAAACATAATACTTTATTTTGGTACACCATTATTCCACTTAGCATATCCCATCACATCAACCAAAAAATACATCTGTGTATCCTAAGAAAAATAAAACATAAAAATAAGGTGAGAATAGATGATTAGTAAGGTTATGCGTACATTGTAATATGTCATGAAAGAATAATAATATTTAAAATATAATAGTACATAACTGAAACATGTTATATTTAACCAATTACTTGGAAAAAATATTGAAGGAGTAAATAATGATCAAAAAATTCAACATAAATAATCACATGATCTTGAAACTTAATCTTGTATATTTTATCAAATAAATAATAAAATGGAAAATAAATAACTAAAATAATAATGAGGTAATTGATAATTTTGAACATCATAATAATAATTTTATCTCCTTTCATAAGAAAGTTTAAAACTATTGGTAAAACCCATGTAATTTGGACAAATATCTATTTCATGAGACCTACCGAATGATTAAGGGGATATGTAATTATGGGCCCCACCCATCACTTAATAAGTCTGACTGATTAATCATATTTAGAGGTTCAAACATTATCAATATGAATATTCATATTTAAAACTAACATCCAAAATGTTAATACTTACTCTAATCAATAAACAGTATAAAAATTCATTAAGAATAATATAGTGAATGGAATTAAAATTGTATATCATGAATACAAATAATCCTGAATGGTCTTGAGAAATAAAAAAGATGGTATCAATACAAAATATCTTATGTGTATCATAAGTACCAAAATGGGTTACATTAATTGATTGATAGTAATACCATAAATATGCCACAAAAAATTATTGAGTAAAAGTACCATTTTCAATTTTGAAAATTAACTTTTAAAAATAAGGGTTCAAAAAACATTTTGAAAATAATTTTATTTCAAGATAACCATGTAAAATTTTCAAATAATATTTAATGAATTGAGTGGCCAAGGTGGATGATAATTGTTTCTCATTACATTCATGGTAAAACAACAATTCTATTCATATTTTCAGTAAAACAAAAATCAATATTTTCTAGAAAATAATTATAATATGTCATTCAAATAATTTTGTAAAAAGGAAAGAATAATTAAAAAGGTATTTAACAAGTAATTTGGTGAATTTTAAAATAAAAATTATTTTTTCCAATACATGGTTTTGGAAGAAAAATTATTTTCCACTAAAGAGAAAAATAAACTCAGATTTTCATAAAAACACTTTCCCAATACTTTTTAGTTACAAATATAGAAAAATGGCATTGATACTGGAAAAGTTCCTAAATAATAAATTGAATAGAAAATTCATGTGTTTTTTGAGTGATAGATCATAATATATCATCATCATAAATCTAATCACAAATAATCTCAGTTAATGAATACATTATAAAATAAATCATTACCACTTTTTTGATTTTTTACCCCCATGAAAGAAATAAAATAAAATAAACCATTAAATATCATGATGATAAAGGGATTAATTGATTGACATATCAAACGATATGTATATAAACCATAAAAAAAACTGAGTATTGAGTATTGAATATTGAATAAATCTCGTGGAAGTAAAAGTGAGATGAGAATCCTCTACCTCTACATCTACTTCATTCATAAGTGTTTGAACCATCTCTTCTTTAGTGAGCCTATTTAGTTTTATAACTAAATCCTTATTGGGAAATATTAATAACAAAACTAAGTCCTCTATAATGTAGGGAGGAAATTAAGAAAGGAATTCTGGAAGGGATCATACAAACCAAATGGTTTTGGAATCGTGAAAATGGGAGGAGATGGGGTGGTATTTATAATTAGAGGAGAGGACACACTGGAAATGTTTTGGAAAATAAAGTAATACCCACATTTTTTATCATTACACAAGCCAGAAAAAATGGGACATTTTCGAACAATAGAGAGGATAAGATTGTAATATGTCCATAAAATGGTTTTTGGATATCTTTTAGCTAATTTTTAACCCTTATCATCTTATATTCACTCCAAGAAAACCCATTTTTTCCTTAATAGTGGTAATTAATTTTTACATATTTAACTATTTATATTATAATTAAATATAAAATTGATTCCAAGGGACAATATTAGTTAAAATTTATAATAATTTTACTAATTTTACATTAAAACCAATTTAAAATATAATTTTTCACTGTAAATAATTTAAATGAAAAGCAGAACTCAAAGAAATAGGATTTTTTCACTATTTATTGAAAAATTAATCTTTTTTGACAATTGAAAAATAGTCACCCAAAGATAATTTTTGCATATATATTTCAAAAATAAAGTTTATTTTTTAAATAATATTTCTAAAAGTGGTAAAATTTATTTTCCCAAATGTGATATGCCTCATATTATTAAAATACAGTTTCTTATATAAATTTTTTTCGTTCGAATGGTTCTCATTTTATTTTTAATAAACATATAACCATTTAAATTAATTTAAAATAATTTAAACCATATAAGTTTCCAAATTTATTTATCCCTATTAATAACCACCAAATTAATAGCTATATTATAATGTTCATGTTTCAATGATTGTATTTTATTAGATTATCATGTTTCATTTAACCCCAGTGTTGTGTGTATCACAAGCAATCGAAGAGATTTAATTTATTTATATTTAAATATATGATAAATTCTTAGGTTGTAAATATATCTTCTAAGATTGATTTTTGTGTCATATATTCTATCAAAGATGATGTTTATATTTTAAAATATCATCATGTTATATTTGGTGGGATAATATAAAACAGTAAATTAATGATTATATATTAATAAGTTCAATTTATTAATGGTAAAATGTTGATATAAAAAATACTATAAGAGTCAAAAAAACTCTAACCTATTCCTATATATAAAGTGGATAAAATTACAATGGGATTTTTAGTTTAATGATGAAAACATTTGATAAATATTGTTAAAATATGGGTTTTTATTGATCGCCTCCCAATAACTTCTTGTTTCCTTACTATAAGAGAATATTTACCTCATGAGTTCCTATAACGACTCTATATAATTTATTTTTTAACAATTAATGGTGAACCTAGTTCATTTTATTTATCGTGATCTAGGATTTTAATTTAAATTCTACAAAAATATTCAAAAATATATTGACAGTCAGATTCATTGAGCAGTAATTATTATTTTCAAATTGATGGGTTGTCTAGAAGGAATCTTCAGAAATTATAAGACATATTTAGGCCATGCTCTATTGACTTTCAATTTATATCAAACCACTATTTACATTTCGTAGAGTTTTCTTATGATTATATCTTTTATTCAAGTATTCAAATGTTGTTTATGAATCATTATTCACCAAGATATGTCGTACTTCATCTATTTGGAATGAAGTTGGTGAAAAAAATGTTTGTAGGCCATGAAATTATGCAAGAGAAAATTTTTAAATGTAAAGACCATTCAAAAACATATAAAAGAATCTCAGAGAAGGAAAAATATCTATGTCAATAACAGTTAGTTCCATTATGTCAAATACCCTAATAGGGGTGTTGAATTAAGGTATGATAGATTAAAACTACTGATCTTTTGGATCTTGTTTAATTTCTAAACAAAACTCTCTTCTCTCCCTTTATCATAGTAATGTATGAAGGGAAATTAAATCATAAATAAGATATTGAAATTTTACTTGTTTCACCTTCATTGGGATATATCCAAGTATAATTCACTAGTAATATGTTGATTTACCAAAACCAAAAAAAATGCACTAATGTTTAAAATGTTTGGAGAAGACTCCTCGTCCCTCTTAGTTTACAGCCAATCACAATTTGAAAACTCACTTCTCCCTCAACTGAAGTGTGCTAACTAATTCTTGAGAAGATACTCCTTTGATTTCTGGATTCAATAAGTTCTACACCTCAATTGTTGTATCATTAAGTTCTATTTTTATCCAATTGATAAATACCATTTAACACATAACTACTAGGAAAATAAAATATTCCACACAAACTCTTACATTTTTTGCATGAAAATTTAGTGCCTTTCATGTAATATTTTACTTTTTCATGAAAAAACTCATGCACGTAACTCCATTCTTGTTCACAATTCTTTTCTTACACACAACTCCCTTTGCACAAAATTATTTCATGATTCATATCATTGTGTTTCTATAAGGGTTTAGCTATTGACATTTGGGGTAGCTACTTTTTTATAGGCATCTCTAACCTTGCACGCAATATTCAATGTGTCTTCGTCTTCGTGTGTAAGATTTCCACTATGTTTGGAAAACCTCCATTTGATGTCACATTGGTCATGTATGTATCTTTCACGAAACCTCATATTTCACGCAAATCCAAATCCCTAAAATGATTCATTCCTTTTCTTTGTTTCAATGTTTATATCCTAAAACATGTGTTGCACGCGTCATTCCAAATCACCTTCAATATTTCGCACAACTTCCATTTCCAAAAACATTATTCTCTATTTTCTCGATTTTAAGGCCCAAAAATTTAGGATAAACTAAAAAATGGATCCAACTTTTATATGAACTCTTTATACCACCTCCAAATCATCCATTCCTTCATCTAGTTTATTATCAACATAGTTTGTCAAAATTATTTATAGGACTCCACAAATGACAATGGAAACCCTCTTTTTCAACAAACACAATCATCCAAAAAATGCATCAATGTCGCCTGGATTATTTTTGTCCCACAATCCCCCATTTTGGTTTTTTGACAACTCTTTATAGTTTGATACATAATTAAATATTCTTCAATATTCTACCACCATTCACCTCTTTTGATTCAAATAACAAGGGAAGATTTTATAAACACATACTGTAAGCCCACACAATCAATACATGACATGAGAAACAAGAGAAATATGAAAAGTTCATCAATGAATCATTTTATTCTATTCCAACTACTCTTCAGCTCTTACCACAAACCTCATCTAGCTTGACATGTAATCCTTGATTGGTCACTTCTAGCATCATCAGATTTTCATGTCTTTGTACCTCACTACTTGGGTTATCTTGTATTGGAATACTTAAAGGTGTCCAAGATAGGATCTGATTGTTTCCTCATAACACTGAGTAATTACTACCCCCATAATCTTTTGAGTTCTCAACATGACATCTTCTTATCGTGTCTTGACTTAGACATTTTCTCCCATTAAATAACCACACTTTATCACCCTTTTTCAACAAACTTATAGGTCATTACTTTGTGGTCTACAATAGTGTTAAGAATATAGATCAGTAACATAAGAAGAAAACGCCATACCCTGAGGATAGGGGGTCCCAAATCCACACTTTTTTAAGTTCAGGGAGTTTACTAAATAGCCATAGCTTGTCTATTGCTCTCAAATTCCACTTTGGAAAAGGTCGTTGTCAGAATTTTGTAGCCTGTTATTCCGTAGGAACATAATCCAAAATCAAAAGACCTTGCTCCACCTTCCCTTTAATAAAATTATATTTAATATGAATGTTCTTAGACCATGAGTTATAGACCATATTTTTTATAAATTAATAGAACATGAATTATCACAATGGATTTTAATTGGAGACATTACATCAACTCCCATATCTTCATGTTTTTGCTTCTTCCACAATAACTATGTTCACACTTGAGTTGCCTCAATATATTCAGATTTTATTCTAATCAATGAAATACAATCTTTTTACTTTCATGGACAAAAAATACATAGTCCAATAAGTTATAATTCACTACATGGTGTTGAATTTATGTCATCTACTGATCCATCCCAATCTACATCTATATATCCAAATAAATCTGGCTATGATTTTCCATTATACATCAATCAAAAATCCATAGTTCCCTTGATATACTGAAGTATTCCATTCACTATAAGCATGTTTATTTATTTGGGATTGCTTTTATATCCCTCTTCTTGGAATGTGGAAAAGACAATTTCAGGTCTTCTCACTGTCATGTACAGTTAACTTCTAATGATTTGCCTATATTCTGTGAAATTAACTACCTTTACAACATCATCCCATGGTAGTTTCATCTAGGTAGCTACCAGAGTCGTCAGCCCCTTGGAATTATCCATTCGAAATCATCCTAAAACCTCCTTTTAATATTTAGACTATGAAATCAATGTCCCATTCCATCCTTGTGTAACCTATAAACCCATGAGAAATTTCAGTTCATTAATCATTTACATTTGGAACACATTTTTCATGAATTCAGAAAACTGTCTACATTGTGCTTCATCTAATCCATCGATGATTATTTCATCAACATATACCATCACCAACATCCATTTATTACTATTGTTTTTTAAATTTTGATTTCAATTAAATCCACCACATTTAAAACCATTATTTTTCGACAACTGATCAAGTCATGAATACCTTTCCCTTGATGCTTTTTTTAACCCATAAAGTACATTTTTTAGGCAAGAAAACATTTTTCATATACATGAATGAGAAAACCATCAGTCTAATCAATATTAAGTTCTTCTTACAAAACCCCATTCAGAAATGTTGACTTGATGTCCATATATAAATCTTAGAACTTTATTTGTACTCCTATTAGAAAAAAACCTGATTGTCTCTAGCTTTACAATAGGTGCAAATGTATTGTCAACATCAATACCTACTATTTGGGAGTACTCTTTTCATCCTAGTCATTATTTATTTTGAATCATTGTGAAATATTAATTCATCATGTTGTAAAATACCCATTTAGTTTAGTTGATATTATTATCTATGGGCCTCAAAAAAATATCCTACATTTGATTCTTCTCAATTTGGTCTTTCTATTTATTCACTGTCTGAACCCATTTTTCATCTCCAACAACATCAGCAAAACATTTAGGCTCTACTTGAGAAAGGAAAGATTCCTACTATAATGCTTCCATTATTCTTGTTTGAATTGGTATTTTCTGATCACCAATAGTGTTTTTATTTTGAATTTTATATTGACTATTTGGATTTTTCACCAATAGAAACGTGTCTTCCTATTTCTTATCATTAGTATACTCTTTTGAATAATCATCTACCACTTCTGCTCCCTGTATTTATTCCCTCCTCATCACTTTCATTAAAAGATTATTCATTGTGCTATTGAATGTTCTATGCATCTTCCACTTTTGTGACATCATTTCTCTCAACTCATTTTATTATCCCCTTAATAAAACAATTTTATGATTTGATTTTTCCTAAGTTACCCATGAATATCCCCTCATCCTCACGTGACTCAAATTTCATGTTTTTATCTTCGTTGAGAATAAATCAATTACTTCCAAAGATTAAAAAGTATTTTAATACAGTCTTCTTTCTATACCACATATCATACATAGTCTTCCCTTCCTTTGGAAATAACAGAGATCGATTATAAATGTAAACTATGGTCAATACCACTTCCTTCCAATATTTATTCAGAAGATATTCTTCAATAAGCATTGTTCTAGACATGTAGTTGACAATTCTATTTCTCCTATCAACCACTCTATTAGGTTGAGGTGTTATTACCGAATAAACCTGATTCCTTATCCCATGTTTCTTTATGTAGTCATCCACTTGACAGTTGGAAAATTCAATACCATTATCTGTACGAAACCTTAGAGTTTTCTATCCAGGAATCCTATCAGATTTTCTCCAATACTATTTTTTGAAACTAAACACATAGAACATGTTCTAAATAACATATAACCATTCAATTATTATATAATCATCAATTAAAACAATGTAATATCTTTTCCCATGAATATATCTTGGTGAGATTGGCCCGCATACCTCAGCATGCACCAATTCAAGCACTCTAGTCTATTTTTATTATTTCGATTTGTAAATATTTCTGATAATCATACCTTTTTATAAGAATCACATGTATGATTATGATCACACAATATATTAGTGAGGTATATAGTTTCATCAGACATTACCAGATATTCCAAGGATGGTTGGCATAGATGACCATGTGGTTTATATAACAACTTTTTTTCTTCCTCTCTAGACAAAAAACACATATCTTCATCTCCACTTACAAGGTAGAGGTTTCCCTTAATTCGTTTTCCCTATAGAACAACTACACCATCTATTCTTTTGATGATACACATATTCTTGTTAAATCATATTGAATTCCATGATTCAAATAGTTAATTTTCACTAATAATATTGTGATTGGGTCCTTCTACTATTAAGACATCATCATGTCTCGTTTCTCTTCCCCCAAACCCAGCTATTCCTAAGAAAATTATCTCCAGGCCTCCATCATTTCCATACATGACAACTTCTTCTTGGTCATAATTTTATTCGAATAAAAATATCCTTATTTCATGTCTTATGTGATGTGCAATCTCTTTTAGGGTTCCATACACTATAATAGTCTAATGATTTAAGAAACATTTCCGCAAACACTGCCTTATCAACAATATTCTTTGTGATCTATGTTATTGAATTCACACTCGGTATAGATTTATGATCTTTCTCTTCTTTATAGTATGATGGACCTGCATTTTCTTCTAGATCTGCAAATAAATTTTGACTTATTAGCACACTAGATGATTCATTGATTTGTTGTTTATAACCAAATTGGTTCTTCTTTGGCATATTTCTCTATATGTTTGGTGTATAATATATGTCCATGTTTCAGAATCCACCACACCAGAAACAATAAACATCTAAATATGTCTAAGATTATTGAGATTTGTTTAGATTCCATTATTTTTCTTATTCTCTTTGGTATCTCCTGACCATGGAAAACATGTTTTGTAGGTGTATCATCTTTCCAAAACAAGAACACCTGAATTGAGGTGAATTCCTATGCATCACTTTTACACCACTATTTGTCCCTTGGGCTCTCTGAATCTTCAACTTCTGATTTTTACCGAAGTAAATATTTAGTCTTGGTGCAGGTGCTTGTGGTCTGACTTCAACTATAACTTTTTCCTGTTTTGATCAAGCCCCATATGAGCCTTTTCATTTTGATATGACGGTTTCTTTAATTTTGTTGGACCTCTATGCTTTACATCTATGTTTTCTGTCTTTTAAATGATTTGTTTTCCCGATGTCACATTTGGAGTTAATATTTTTTCCAGATCTTTACCTTGTTTTCAAAGACTGATAACTTTGTATTCAAGTTCTTTGATACGTTTAATTTGATCACTTTTATTATTATTCATACTATCCATTTCAACCATGAATTCGTCAAATTTTAGATTATACTCAACTACATTTTCTAATCTCTCTAGAATTTAATACTTATGTTTTTTATTTATTCCATAATCTTAGACTTCTCTTCTTCGAGTTTCTTCTTATAGAGTTTGGAATCATGATCCACTTTGTTGGCATTATTTAGTTTGGCTCTCCAAACATCTATGTCTTCAAGAGAGGATTCTGATTCAGATTATAAATCAACTCTTACTTTGACTTATTTTATATAAATGATAGTTTCTTATTATTTATGGGCACTAATGACAATGAACACCATAGCATTTTATCTATGACCTCTGCAGTTCTCTATCTCATCGGCCTCATATTCATCTGAATTGTCACAGTCTTGTGAAAGAAGATTCTTTTTCTTTAATAAATTTCTCTTAAATTGTGTCTTAACTTTCACATAAGTTGAATACTTTTTCATAGTGGTTTCTAATTCCTCATCATCATCTTATTGAAACTTCATTGGGAAAATTGATTTAAGATGACTATCCTTTCCACACTGAAAGAAAGACAAAAAAACTTTTCCTTTTATCTTTCTTCCAAATTGATTTTTTTTCATTTTCAAAAAGACGCTTTAGGATTAGTGGAAAACATTAAATTTCAAAAAAAATCATGTCAGATTCGACAAAATTCAATTTCAAATTACAACTTTCAAAACATAATCACCCATCTCGGTTCCCATGAATCTTGGTTCCTATGAATCTCAAGTCACGCGCTTGCATTGAGTCGCACACCTATCTTGTCGAAAGTCTCCTTTCTCCTCCCTATTATCACCACACCAACAATACCCACTGGAATCCCCATCAATGAAGTTTACCATCGTAGTCTTCATAATCCAACACCATTAACCAGCATGAACATCAACAACTTCATCGCAATCGGATGTACCATCTAGATTCTTCATCAGAACAACCATGAACCATCCCAGCAAATCCATTCCAAAAACAATCCACAGCAAATCCATCCGAACAAAAGAAAAAAATTAAAAAAAACCTAATGAATACCGTAATGATATTACCTTATCTATCTCTTATTCTTCCTAACAGTATTTTATAGTGATATTCTTTATGGATTTGAAAGAAACATCTTTGTAATTCCATTTTTCTATAGACTCAATGTCCTCATTTCTCATATCGTATGTGATAAGGGTACTATGCAAGATTTCTAATTTCATATCCTTAGTATATTTATCCTCCAATAATGAAACTATTAGATTTAACAGAGGTGGAGGTATTTTCAAGATATTCTTGAAGATATTTACATCTTCAATAATTTCTCCAAGACTACACATGTATTCTACAACAACGTTCACCCTATCAAAGAATGAATCAACAGACTCATTTGGGTTCATTCTTTGATCTTTATACTTATTCAACAGAACCTAATGTTTTTCCTCTATGACCATTGAATCGACTTAAAAATATTCAATAGTGTTTCCCACATATCATGTGATTATTTACTTAACATCACCTTCATATTTATTTTATTTTATAGGGATCCTCCTATAGCCTTGATTCCTTTGACATCTGCATCCAATTCCCTTCACTAATATTCTGATAAAGTACCACTATCAATGTTGGCTGAAATACCATACATCACAGTTGTAAACACATCTATTCCCAAAGGTTGGAAGAATTGTTGCCTCTGATTATTCCAAGAATAAAAATTATTCCCATAGAATATGGGAATCTCAATGTTATTGATAACCTCTATTCAGATAGAAACACAGATATTACCCTTTTCCTATAATACTAACTGTTTGGTCATCAAGGTCAAATATACTATGAGGGGGATGAATCATGGTGTGACATATTAAAATTACTATCCCTTTGGATTTTGGTTCATTACTAAAAAACTCTCTTCCCACTCTCTCTCTCAGTAAATTATGAACAAAAATTAAATCATATAAAAAATATAGCAATTTTACCTGGTCTACCCTCACTGGTCTATGTCCAAAGAGCATACTCCAGCAATGTGCTAATGTACCAAATCCATTTAATGTGAACTTTTGATTACAATATTTGGAGTAGAACCATTGTCCATCATAGTTTAAAACCAATCAAAATTTGAAAGCCCGCTACTCTATCAACTGAAGTGATCTCACTATTTTATTAGAAGATCCACCTTTTATTTCTTGAATCAATAATTTCTACACCTCATTTAGTGTATCATTAAGTTACACTTTCATCTAACTGATGAATACCCCTTTACCATAGAACTATTAGGTAAATGCAATCTTTCATGAAAAATTTTATGTTTCTTTCAAACAAATTTAGTTCCTTGAACGAAACATTTGACTTTTGGCATGAAAAACCACTTTCATGCAACTCCCTTCTTCCACACAACTCCTTTATTATGCGCAACTCCCTTTTCACACAATACTTTAGCAATTCAGAGCCTCATATTTCTATAAGGGTTGAGATACTCAAAGGATGGGGTAGAATCTTATTTATAATCATAGAAACCCTTGTGTGAAATATTTGATGCATATTCTTATTTCCACATAAGATTTCCTCTGAGCACGGAAAACCCCATTTGACATTGCATTGGGTGTGTTAGTATATTTCGTGTAACCTCATATTTCATGCAATTTCCAATATTTCACGTGCTTCATGCCTTTGAATTTTTTTGATGTTTCGATCCTAAAACATGACTTGCACACATCATTCAAATCCACCTTCAATCTTTCATGCAACATAATTTTCTAAAAACACATTTCTCTTTTTCCCCGATTTTGAGGCCTATAAATTTAACAAACACTGGAAAATGATGCCACATTTTATATGATCTTATTATACCTCCTCCAGATCTCTCATTAATTAATCAGGGTTCTTTTTCAACATATTTTTTCTATAATATCTCTAAAAATCCACAAAAGACCTTGGAAACCCTCTTTGTGAAAAAAAATCTAACCAAAAATTCATCATTGTTTCGTTGGGGTATTTTTTTCCAACAATAAACAAAGAAATGATTTTTAATTTCACACAGATGATCACATTTTCATGAGTTTACCTTCATAGAAAGGTGTCATAATGTTTATTAAAAAAGAAAAACTAAGCCCCAGGTACATATAAACTTTTGAATTATGGAATGAATTATAGTTTTTTCTTACCATTTTTGCAATGCCACTAATTATCTAAAAAGTACATGACGTGTTATTTATATCATTATTAATGATTTACATCTGGGACCTAACAATTGGGATCACATATAAATAAATAAAATTAGAACCTAATCTATCTTACTATAAAGAAGCTACCCCAATTTTGAAATTAGAGAATAAATGTTTCAGAATTGGATTCCTCTGTTGGTAAAGGTACTTTGGATAAATCATAAGATAGAAGAGGGAATGTAGGAACCTTGAGGAATTATGATGAGGAAAAATCTAGATATGTTCATGATGTCACATTCTAGAATTTTCAAAGATGAATTTTTTTGGGGGGAAGAATGTAACACCCCAAAATTTTAGGGTATATTTTTTCAGATAGATTTTTTCTATTTGATACCATGTGACAAATCCCACCTTGAGTCTAAATGAATCTTAATATGGTATATCATTACAAACTAGAAATTAAATTGTTTAGTATGAATATTACTAACTATAATTTGAATATTATTTGTCTTACACATTTATAAATAAATTTATTAGTTATTAATTCATTTAAAATGAAAATAGAAATCATTTTAATGTAAAATAATAAAATCTCAAATATTTTTTATGCATACAATTTTTTTTATAATAATAAATTAAATGAAGCTCTTTAGGTGAATTATTTTAATGAAATTTATGCATTTTATATTTAATCAAATATTATATAATTCATCTAATATGTTTTATTCATGGAATAATAATAAATCCATTTTTATGTATAAAAATTATATTTTCCTAAAAAACATTTTTTTCATGATTTTATCACTTATTTTAAAGTTACATTTTTTACAAAATTATATAAATTAATTAAAAAAGTAAACATAATTTCTAAAATAAAAAAAAAGTTATCTTAGGGTGAATGTTTTGGGAATTTTCTAATAAGATCTTTTTTTATTAATAGTGAAAGTTGTCAATTTTTATTAAAAATTCATTTTACATTTAAATAATATATAAATATCCTTATTCATTAAAACGTTTTCAAAAGTAAAATTAGTTAAATTATATTTTTATCAATTAAGTTTAGATCATTGGATTCAATTTTTTATTAAATTTTTATATAAAAAAATTTACGTAAGAAAACATTTTCCTTGGGTAAAATAATTTTCCTCATGATTATGGGATTAATTTTAAACTAAATTAAAAAATGTAAATTAAAAAAGGTGAAATAAATTTCATATTTGGAATCTAAAAAATTAACATTATGTAATAAGTTAAATATTATTTTAGGTCAAAATTAATAGTTAAGACAGAAGGAATTAATTATCATTTTAAGACTTAAAAAGGATTTTGGACAATATATTTGCCTGTGAAAACTAATTTTACAAAATAATAGGAATTTTATTTGATAAATTTCATCCCATATATTGAATAATTGTGTCTAAATTATCAAATAATTATTGTTTAAATGGTTTTTAAATTATTAATTACCTAGGTAATTAAAAAATTAGTAACATATTTAAAAATGTTTTTTTTGTGGTGGAAGTGATGATCATCCTTACCTTTCATCTACATTAATTTTTATCAATTATAGAGGTACATAGGATGAGAGTTACTTCCCATTATTGAATACTTTTTGGTATTTAAAAAAATCAACTCATCATTAATTATAAAATGTCATCTCCTCCCCTCAATTAAATAAATCTGTGAAGTAATTTATCTAGAAAAATCCCAAAAAAAGATCAATCCAAAAAATCCTAATATCTATTATATAACATATGTTCTTCTAAAAATACCAACTCTATACTCCATAATAATAGATCCAAAGCATGTGTTTCTAAGTGAATGTAATTTTCTTCACCAAGATCTTTCTATTAACTTATTATTTTACTACAATCACTCATATATAATTAATTACACTAAAATAATATCAGTTTATAAAATATACTGAGATGTTATTTTGTTTATTTCATAATCTATATCTGTCACCTATTCTCTCAAATGTTAAATAAATATATTGATCCTATGTACGGTGGAGTACAACCTCACAAACTGAGGTAATTTGTTTTCCCTCACCATAGCTCTCAGTTGGATATAATGATGTATTTAATTTATATATATGATTTTTATGACATAATTATACATTTAATATTATACTATCATATTATATTTTTTTACCCTCTAATATGTTGGAAAAAAATGTGTCTCATGCAAACGTCTGGACTACAGCCTACACGAAGCAATATGATTCATTTTCTATTTTTATTTGGGATAGATGGTAATAAGAATGTATTTGATAAAAATATATGATTTATATGATATAATAATGATTATATACTTTTGAATTATTATTTACCATTATTTCATTCCATTCATCAAAAAATGAAAATATTATTCACGCATAGGTATGGCTAACCATCTCCATGAATGGTGTAAATCATTTCTCTATCTCTAACTTTTGTGGAAAATTATAAATACTTATATAATGAATATATATATATATGATATTTATATAATTTTAAAAATAGTAAGATTATGGAATCATGATCAATATATAATGATTGAAACTATAAAACTAAAATATACATGAACAATGAAGAAGTTATTATCTGAAACTATAATTTCAACAAGTAATTATTACTGAATAGGTGATAAAAGATCATAATTAATCATATATGATATGATACAAATAATTATTTTTTTGGGATATATTTGTCAAGAATAATTATGTATTATATAAGATGTCTTCACACATCTTATTAAAGTAAAACATGATGTAATAGTTTATTTTGAAAAGTCATCATTATTTAAGTTTGTTTATTTTAAACACTCCACTGGAGGAACTATTTGATCTTTCTACATTAAAACAAATATATTTTATTCTCCTATTGTTTTTATGTAAATTTAAAATTATTCATTCAATTTACACTATTTAATAACTCAATACATTTAAATAATGTTTTATGTAAAATCAACATCATTTCTCTCTTCTTTGAAAAATCATTTATCTTCCATGTCCATATTTTCTAAAAACATTTTCAAAAATGTTTTCACTATTCTTAGATGATTATTAAAATTCATTTTTACCATTGTTTAAATTTTTTTAAACAATTTTAAAATTAATCATTCTTTCATTTTTCAAATGATATAATTTTTTATTTTTCATATAAAATATGAAAGGAATATTTGTTTTATATTACTAGACATGAAAGGAATTTCCCATAATCATAAACACTCATTACTTTGAAGCGTTCCTTATATTTTTCGTGATTATTTTCAATCAAAATATTTTACCAAACATGTTGTAAATTTTCAATTTTAAAAAGAGACATTGAATGTGAAAATTGTATTTTTCTAATATGGAAATATTATAATGATATCATATTTATTATTTATCTAGATGGTTTTTGATTAATTTCACTAAGCATTTATTATTTTGATATCATTATCTATATTACTCTGGATGGTTTAGGAATAGGTTAATTGATTTGGGAAAGTATTAACATTTTCTTTGCTAGTTTTTCAACCCAACTGATTAAATTTTTTTGTTTTTCCCTTTTATATGGGTAATTAATTTGATATACTAAGTGACATGTGGGTCCTTCTATATCCCCTCTATGCATCGAAAGGTCTCATGAGACAAAATAACTTGGGTATTTGGATAAGTCCTTAACCATTTATGTAATATGTCTTGGATCACATCCTTGATGGTGTGATTACTATGTTTGGCATTAATAATTCCCTCATTAGGAAATTATTTATTTATTTTTAATTCTCTATTTTATTAGTATGTATATCTATAGATATATATCAATATCATGTTATCATTTATATTGAATTATTTGATCATCATTTATTCCTACCATAATATTATTTGTCCTAAATTTATTCATTAAATTGAGTGTATTCTAAGTTATTTACCTTGACATTTTTATTATTAGTTATTTATTCCTGACATAATCTACAATAGACATACCATTACTAAGAAATTGAACTTACCCATTTCTTTTATTTCCTTTCAATAGGGTTCCAGGAAATGTATTGGGATAGATATTTAGAGTTATTCTAAAGCTAATGTTAGTGTTATCAATTAAAATACGATAATGTATTTTTTGTTTTCAATTGTAATTATAGGTTCAAGTGTTTATTTAGTTTTCCATGACTACTAAACTATTCTGTCTTTTTAGGTGTGATTCTTTATATATAGTTCCAATGTAATGATATAACCATCGACTCTAGGATACTTGGGTTGGAACTTTAAATGAGAAATTATTTATTATGCATTAATAATTAAATTTTAATTATTTAAAATAATTATAATTATTTACCATAATGTTGTTGATAATATTAAAACCTTCCAATTTAATGGACAGGTTATAGTGTCCAAATTTAAGAAATAATATTTTTATTATCTATCATAGTTTGTTTAAATATTGATGGGTAGTTTTATTATAACTATCTGCTATATTTATATTTGAAACAAAATTTTTAGGGTGATACATGTAATTTATTATGATTTGATCTTGTATTCTACTAAAACAATGATATATTCTCAATGTAGTGCCCCATGCTTGAGATTCGTTAAAAGTCTTCACATCATTACCTTTACATTTATATACTCTAATTATAAAATTTATTGGGATTTATTATTTTGAATAATTATTTAAATTATGATTATAAGATCCAATTTATGATGAGGAGAACATGACTCTAAAATCAATCCCCCCACCTCTTAGGGTTTATTGGGATGTAGTGGTTACAACTAATTTGGGTTATTAACAAAAGTTACGAGTTATTTAAAGAGTTAATCAACAATATTATATGAACATATTAATTTTATAGAAATAATTGAGATTAAAAACTATATCATTAGAATAATTCATAAATATAATAGGCATTTAGGATTTAAGATAGTGACATATTTAAATCACTTTAAAAATAGTGAGTTTCGGATTCTTTCTAAATAGAACACCTTCCAATTCATTATTTATTCTTTATAGGTGGCCCTAAACACTAGATAACCATGAATTATATTGTTTAAGGATAGTAGATAGTAGGCTACCAAAACTATTAGGTGTCTACATATGATTTTACATTTTGGATAAAGTTATATAAGAAACTCTAACATTTAAGATACTTGTAGAAATGATATGAGAGAAATATATATGATGGATTGAGGAATAGTTTACCAATAAAACATCCAAGATACATAAATGATATTATTGGTATAATTGTATACTATATATTTTTATTTATTATATCAGGTGCATAAATTGGATAAGTGATGTTAAAATATAGATCATGGACCATAAATAAAAATAATGTAAATTAAAACGGATTCATCATTTTAGTAGGATAATATTTATGGAAAGTCCAAATAAAATTTCATAATATATTATTATCATCTGATAATATTTTTCTAACATTTTAAATGAAAACATAATTATAAAAAAATGACTTTGGTTGTAATCCTATAAAAAGTGAATCTTAATGGACGTAACCTCTTAGACTAGTAAAGAGTCCTAAGAATAATTCTTAAGCGTGAGGAAAACTTTTATGTGATAGAGCATAACATTCATGATTATTAAAATATTATAGTTATTTAAAAAATAATCTTGATAATTATTATAGGTATTGAAAGATACATATATAATTTTAAAAAAAATTAATATATAATAACTAAATAATCATAAATTTAAAATTATATACTCAATATTATTGTGACTTGAAGAGATTAGATATCATGGTTAAATCATGGTTTGGAAATAAAATTCATTTTTTTTATTAAAAAGAAATTTTTTGGAAATTTAAATGAATTTAATAAATAATTACCAATATTATTTAAAGTGTTGTAGATAGTTATGTTGGGTGTGAGATGTTCCGACTGTAGTATTGTGTTGAGAATACAATAGATAAAAGTTTAAGAAAAAAAGTAGAATATTAGAAGGTCCAATTCTAAATACAAGGTAATTGATACCTAATGATGCATTAGAAATGAGGGATAATTCTTCCATTAAGTAAATATTTTTCACTAGATGAGGAATTTAAAAAAAATACTAGAAGGGTGACAAGAAACAGCATGGAGAGTTCATTCCTTGTATTAATTTTATAGAAATAAATTATATGCTTTTTCTGTCCATATGGTGACAGCTATGTAATAAAAAATTTATTCTGAATCTATGATGGAGTTCACAATTGAAGAAACAATTTTGAAAAAGGATTAAAATATGAAAATAAGTGATGAAGAAATGGGTTTCTACATCAAGGAATATAGATGTAGTGGATTACATTAATGTTCTATTGAGTAAACAAATATGATATATTCTTTAATTTTTATTAATATTATGTGTTAGAGGAGTTTTTTTAAATAGTTATTATTAAAAATAAATAATATGCTGATTTTGGTACACATGGTTGTGATGGATCTTCTCTATAACAAGTAAAAAAATAAGAAAAGGATAAACAGTATTTTATCTAGGAAAAAATAGATTATCCAATATTTTTTACAAAATATGAGTAATATGATCCTACTGCTCAAAAGTTCCATATTATAAATAATAAAATTTTATTATCTTTATATTTTAAAAAACACATATAATATCATATAATATGTATTTGCAATGGTTTTTTATTAAATAATAATTTTAAAGGAAATGAGTATTATTTCTAAAAAAAGGTTTTTGTATATTGACATAATATTTTTTAGAGTGTATAATTTCTAAATTCTTCTAGGAGTATGTAACGACTTAAAATAATTTTACAATATCAAAAGATAAATATTAATTCATTCAAATTCAAAATGAATTAAACATTATAACCCAGTAGTGTTTAGGATTTGTTGGTAGAGAAATAAATTATAATGTTCTAGATTTAATAAAAAAAATATTTATCTCAAAGAAATATTCAATTAAAATGTTACAAGAAAAAAGATATTTATAAAATAAAGAGTTATAAGTAAATATTATAAGTAATTAACGTAATAAAATTATGTTATATGAAATAAAATTGTTTTATTACATGCTATAGAGTTGAACATTAGAAATATGATTCCTTGACACACAAATATTCCAAAACTTAATTCTTCATGGATGTTATTAACTAATCTATTTTAGTTGGTGGTTTAACCAAATGGTCAAACAGGTATATGAAACAAATTTTATATAAATTTAATGAGAATACAAAAAAGAAAAAACAATTAGTAAACATATAGGGATGTTCAATATGATCATGAGTAACCGGACGAGTTTTTTATAATGAATTGTATTCCATATTGACCACATGGAGAGTTATACATTGTATCTTTGAAATGTTAATTTTTGAAGTTTTATATTAAATACTAATAATGAGAACATCAATACTTTGGTACATAACTATCTTCATTATTGAGTTTGAGTTAATCTGAGGATGTTTGGATATGTTTCTAATCATGTTATCGGTTAAAGTTTAACCAATATAGTATTTTTCCTTTGTATAAAAATTATCGCATTGGGAACCTCAATTGATATTGACTAAAAGATTGTATGGTTTTACAGAGATAGGTACATATGAGATGTGCTAATCCATTTGATGAAGTAAATTTTATACTCTCATTAATCTAGATAAATGATATCTGATGTGTTTATCCATTTGGTCAGCGAATATATTGATAATAGAGAACATGTTATTGGATATATATAATTGATATAAGTTGTGCCCCATGTTTACTTGATTTATTAAACAAAGTTATTATAATATCATGCATAATTTTATATGATACAACTTCTATACATAAGTATTAAATTACATATTTTTTATGCAGGTTATGTGAGATACCTTTGTATCTTCAGTGGCATTGATTTTTTATTTATGGAACCTCATTTCTTATATTTATGGATTATAAAATTAATAACTAATTCCAATTAAAAAAAATACATTTTTTCAACACTTTTTGGTTTACTAAATGTGGATTATCATTTACAAAACTTATATAGTTACTCTATAGAAATTTTATAGTTTCTTCAAAAAGAGTTTTTTATGGTTCTTCATAGTGTAATACATATGATTTGATACATAGTGAAACTGGTGATTGAATTACAAAAATTTATTGAGGTATCAAAAAAAATTGATATGGTTTCCAAATATATTATATATTATACAATATAAATTCAAATGACATCAAATAACCTCAAAACAATTCTTAAAAAATTAGAAGGATTTTGTGCATTTTGGAATAGCTGGATTAAAATTAGTCAAGATATTAAAATCATAAAGTAACATGATCCAAAAAGGATCCACAAAATAACCCCTCCATCTATATATTGTTCTCTTGATGTGGTTCAATGGTTTGCATAGCACCTTCACATATAACCTTTGCAAAAAATCTCCAATAAAGAAAATTCCTTTGTGGGTAGATGAGTCTAATTCAAACATACATAAATGAAACTTCTTTTGTGGAGTGAAGAAATATTTCTAGGCCCCGGTAAATGGAAATCACTTTATGGGGTGAGGAAAATGTTTCATCTCTCTGCAAAAAAAAAATTTGTGGTAAAAAGCGCCCTTATTGGGGCCTTATAAATGATGTTTTCCGTTAAGGGTTGATGGGGGAAGTGGAAAACCAAAATAATTAGTATTCAATGGTTTAGTGGTTATATATTTACACCTATAAAAACCCTTGTATATAGACTGATGGGGTAGTGGAATTTTGGAGAGTGTAATTCTTGTAGAATAAAAATAATGTTGGAGGGGGAGAGAGAGAGTCTGAATTGGATATTTCAAAAGGAAATAAATTATAAAATATCACAAACAAGAAGTGGGAATAAGATTCAGTACAAAGAGAAGAGGTAGTGATCCTCGTAGAAAATATTACTTTACAGACTATCCATCCACATAGAGAACCCCTTCTCAAACCACCATTCTTTGAAATGCATGTGGATTAAATCTTTGCAGGATACCAACCTGTATAGATAAAAACTATGTAAGGAGGAATCTATCAGCCTTAGTTCCCTTCCATGTAGAGTTTAGATTTATCTTGGACACTATTTGAAATTTTTAAAAACTCCTATATTTCAACCTCTCTTATGAATTAATATGTCCCAAATGGGCCCCTTCACATACCATTATTACAAGACCTCTCCAAAAACATTCATATATGTATGATCAACACAAACGTCACACCGGTGTGTCCTCTAGATCATATATTCTCATGGTAAATGAGTTAATTTTTTCACTTACTTAATAAGGTGAATCCTTATAATGTTCCCAAATATAAATTCTTATATTAACACAATTCCCAGCCTTATTTACAGTGAAAACTGGTTTTTTGAGTAGAGGTAGCCACATATTTTTCTTATAGTCCCATCCAATTTCTCTCTTCCATTTATAAAAATGGGAGGAATGGGTATTTTTTGTATGGGAATCCCTCTTGGAGAAATCAATTGTAATTTATTGCAAGGTTGTAACCATATGTCTAGTCAAGTGTTAATATCATATTTATGGAAAAATATTGGAGAAGGGAACATAAAATCCATTTTTTCTCCTATCACCCCAGCCTCATGCACTAGTGGAAGAAGGAGATCATGGTTTTCCAGATCTTCCCCTTCCTCTTGTTTCTCACACTGAGAATGAACCACATGGGCTAATAGATTTTATGTAATAATTTTAATACATGATCAATCTATTGGGCCTACTATTATAAATAATTCGCAAAAAACATGTAATCATCACCTCAAAGGGATACATTCAATGCAAGGAAACACATTAGTACTTCAATTAGGTATAATCCCTAGAACCATGTCACCATCTCCTTCAAAGATTCATATTCTTGATGAAGAAATTGGGCCTCCACTATAGGTGTAATCCCCAACCAATCAAACTATGTGGTATTTGATTCCAAGCTAAATGGGATCCTTCCAATGGACAAAACCAGACATCCAAAATTCACCCTAATGTTCTCAAGCATCCATCCCCATTATGGTTATATAATACCAAGGGGTCCATATTTCCTTCTAGTCTATTTCACTATAATCCTCATTGGACTATATTCCCAATAAGATAAATCTTCCACCTAGGATACCAAAACCCTTCTAGGTTCTCTCAATCCGCATTTGCATAAGTCTCACAATAGCCCTTGACTACACATCATTTACCTAGACATATTTTCCAAAATATAGTAAATTGAATGGTCTGTTCCTCATCACATGACATTAAAAAATATGATATATCCCATTATATGAATCCAAACTACCTGGTTTTTTATTCTTTTTTCAAGGATACATAGGAATATCCTCTCATGGGCCCTATCCCATCATCAAGACATCCTCCATACTTCTATAGGACTTTAAAATACCAAGTTCCCAAAAATGTGGATTCAAACTATCATCTTGGTAATTGATGATATAAGAATATCTAGTTGGTATAAAAAAGGGTTCCATGAATAGAGATCCATATAGATGTTTCCATCAATGGAGATCCTTGTATATATACAAAATATTCTGAAAACAATAGTTCCCAAATAATTTATTTTTCATTCATGGACAACCTCTCATCATCTTGACCAACAATCCTTTGAATGGCATCATTAGAGAAATCCAATTGGATTCCTTCATTAGGAAATTAGTTATTCACTTCCATGAGGCAAGAATAGGTGCTATAGCATATTAGAAACAAAAAATGGTGAACTCAACATGAATCTTTTTTCTCACCATCACATGTTGTAAAGTTTTTGTTTTTCATGTATCGGTCAAATATTACAGCATTTCCCATAGGATGGGCCCCTTCACACAAAATTATAGAGGGCCCAAAATATATATCCAAAACAATTAATTATGCTTGTGTTTTTGTATTTAGATGAAAATTTAATGGGGTGTTCTTATTTATATTTTTCATTTTTACCCAGAAACGTTTTTTCAGAACACCATTAAACCCAATCCAATGGTGTTTTTTAAACCAATCTAACCTTTTTCATTAGGTGTCAAGTCCTCATCAAATCAGAGGACACCATCACCAACCCAGGATCCCTGATGCTCTATCTCAAACATGATCATTCATGGGTACCAAAAAAATTGTATTGACCCAACCCATAAAAAAACTAGAAAAGACCTCCAGTTTATGATTCCCCACCAGCCTTCCACTCAACAATGGCTGGTCCACCAAAAAAAGAAGACACCAATTTCTTTGTCAAATTATTTCAGGAGAAAACCCCTAAAACACTGCAAAAAATTCCTCCCTTATCTCAGGAAGGAAGATTAGAGATTACTGGTGGCCTCATCTAGACAGCATTGGATTCCCAAAAATGTGCTCCTTCCAATAGCCATTTCCACTGGTTCCATGGGACCACACATTGTCAACTTAATGGGGTACTTCTATGTGTGGTCCAGGTCTTATCACTTTGGCCTGTGAATATATATTAGTCTTCTAAGGGAATTGACCCATTATCAAGGAGTATCATTTTAACTCATTCCCCCTAAATAATCATCTAAAAATAATTTTTTACTAAATATCAAGAAAGAACAAACATAACCCCATAAAAAACAACCCTACTCACATAGTTTGTTAGAATCCAATTATGTCCACCAATCAAATTTGTTGGAAATTTGTGAGTAGGTGAACACACATTCCCCCATCCATCATAACCTCCACAATATATTTGGGCACCTAGATAATAATGTTGGTAGTTCTTAGCTACAAACTAGGGGTCGATCGATATATCTTCCATCACACCTGATTATCAATGGAATATACTGTTAATAAATAGAGGTAAAGAGCAGGAATAAACCCTTGCACTAGATAATGATTGAGAATATTTTATTTTTTTAGGATGAATAAGTAACTCCTTATATGTTTTAAATTATGGAGGGATATAAATTTTTTAATTTTTACAATCTACATGTTTTCCAAAACATGATGATATCATCGATAGTAAATACGATTAGAGAACACAATGCCACCTCCATATTTTATGTGACTCTGTAGAATAATTTGATATTCACTACAGTGAAGATGCATATTCCTACTCCTGTCTAGAAGTTTCATTCCCATCCCATGATTAATGGACAACCATATTAGGCCCATACCCTCATTCTAACTGTAGTACAATAGTCAACCCTAGTGTCCACTCCAGGGTAGGCATATATCCAAATCAAAATTAAATATAATTTTCATAAAACTGAAGGAATAGTGAAGAAACATTTCAAAAAGGTTTTCTCATTTTAATGTCCTCACCTACACTCGGCTGATCCAATCACAAAGAGGAAAATATATAAAAATAAGACTCACTAGAGACAACTAGAAAATGAAGAGTGGGTTTATGACCCTGATCTACATAATTATAGTGTTCTTGAATACATCAGAATTCTATATATGGGTTCTCAAGATAAAACTACTCCATTACCAAATTATTTAGATATTAGAGGTATATGTTATGTTTCCCCCTATTATTTGGCTGAAAGTAGTTTCAAAGGTCCTCCCTAGTCAACTAACTATGAAGGCTCACTACATGATCTGAATCTGATTGATCTAGAGATCCCACCTCCTAATGAGTACCACCATAGCACTCAAGGTGTCTATTATATCATGTATAAAGAGGGACCTCTCTAAGATTAGGTCCACATTAAATTTTCTCTCCATGGTATAATATATATATTCATTCCTTATAGAAATACATCAAACCATAAAGTTATTCCTTCCCATGATGGAACTCAATGAAAAGGTCCTCCCCATAATAAAACTTCATTTCATAATAAGGTTCACCCTGTGATAAATCAACTCTGATAAATACCTCCTACCATAATTCACTTTAAAAAATGAGTCTAGTCATGTCCGATGCCTTATTATTGCCAAGTGATATTCTTTCACTACCAGAAGACAGATAAAGGTAACAGTTATACTTTGAACCATCCATGGATTTCTTTCCTTCTAATAAAACATATTGAATTCCAATCAGCCATGTTATTTTTGATAAAACAATAATAAAATTTACAGTCTATACATATCTTTTTGAGAAACCTCTTACAAAATATGAAGTATTGATATTGCTAATGAGTAGACAATTGGTAATGGACAATATAAAAGTACTTTTTTGGCCCTTAGCCACTCCCAAATTAGTTTTCAAGAGTCATTTCAAGATTATTTCATGCATAAAGTTATCATAAATATATGTAATACTCATTACTAATTGAAAAACAAAGTATTTCCTTTTGATGAATCTCCAATTCATGTTAAGGAAATAGAAGAGGTGCACCCAAAAATTGACGTGGAGTCCCTTTTCATTGCATGACACTAGAAATTGGGAATAAATAAAACATACCTTAAATGTGAATTTCATTAAGTATTAAAATGATTATTCCATCTGATCGCTAATGCTAAATCTTGTGTTCATATAAGCAAATGGGGTGATAAATGGGCATTTCACTTCCCCAAGTTCCCTGATCAGGAAATACCACCAAAGGTGACATCCTATAATATCATTTCCCTATTCTAGCTTCAAGAAAAAGTATCTACTCACCATGGATAGCCTAAATGGATAGAAAATTCCAAAAATAGATCTCATAGACATGAGGACAGAAGAGACAAAACATTCAAATAACTCTTTTTTAAAGCATCCAAAAATATCAATCAAACCTTCTATTTATGAGAAGTCAATAATCACATAGCACAAATGTAAAAAATGAATTCAGATGAATATGCCTCTGGTGAAGGTCGTGTAATGAACTTATCTAATGTCCATACAAAGCTCCATGAAATTAAAAGAGCAGTTGTAGTAAGTTTAATCATGGCAGTACAGAACTAACACCATCCCATAGGGATGGGGTAGTTTTTAAGACATATTTAGAGTCCAACAAGTCATTCTCAAAATGGTGTAACAATGTAATTAGATCCCCCCCATCCCATTGGGATTGTGGAATAGTTACCTCAACCTTAGTGAAAGTATTTTTTTCTCATATAGATATAAATTCCATGAAATTAGTCTTCCTATTTCATCCCATATAATAAATAATTTTCTTCTTTGTGGATGTAAACAACAAAAATATCTGGAGGTTCCCTTCAGGTTAACCTTCAGTATGTTTATTCAAATAAATCCATGAAAGATATGTTAAAGTTCCCCTGATGTACACAACAAAAAATATCATGTTATAATAAAAATGACTCCTAGGAATCATAGATCTTCTAGTATATTCCCCAGAATAAAACACCTCTACAACTATTCTGAGAATTATCAAATACCTGCAACATAGTTTTCATCAATAAATATTATCGACACTTCTAAAAATATCTTAGAATATCAAGAAAATATGGTAGAAAATTATGATCTTATATACATTCAAAATCACACTGAAATTGTTGATGATGTTGTGCGTACCAAAAATCATATGATTACCCAAAATTTTAGAAATCCTTCAAATTCTCTATTACCTTCCCATAAACAAGAATTAGCCAATGAAAATAGTAAGGATACAATTCAATACCACTCATGACCCATGGTTTTTGAACACCTCACAATCGATTAATGGATTCATTAGTATTACATAATATTATAGAATTTAAGAGGATTAATGTTGAACTACTCATGTGTCATACACCCACTGGATATGTTCTTCCAATAGAACCTCATTCCACTCCTCTTATTAATGTTCCTTAGTAAGAAGATCTCGTCATACTAGATAAAATTGATTCTCAGTGTTCACTCAATATAAGTGCAAGAAAACTAATATTTTTGGAACCAGTGGTAGTTGAGTACAAATATTTCCCTCTATTTCCCAAAACACCACACCAATTTCATTTAAGTTATAATCAGTCTGCTCAAGAATAATTAATGACGTGACTAGAACTTCTGGTTCATCCTGTTGTGCCCCCTTCTCTATCTTTGGCTCAATTAATTGTCTCCAAAGAACAATCTAACACTATTGTTCAATTGATATACTGACTCAATGTTATTAAGGGGGGAAGACTTATAGAGTATCTGGAATGAAGACATTACCCTGATTGGGTACATTCAACACTCCCCCCTCATAATTATAGAAGTACTATGTTTCAATCATTTTATGGATCAGGAGATCCATACTACCATATTATAGATTATTTATCATGGTGTGGCCCCATGATATGATCTTTATTGCAACAATAAGTAGACAAACTCTAGTTCTTTGAATAAACCTTAAATGGAATGGCCATCAATTGGTAAACTGGTATACCTACATCCTCAATCAAAGAATGTGAATACCTTCACTACAAATTTCATTACCGATTCAGCTCCACACTGTGAAAGACAATGGTCTTAGACCTCTCCAAAACATAAATAGTAAAAAAAATATAGATTCTTAGACTTTACTGTCAGGTGTAAGGGTTTAACAGACTCACTAAATTTAATATTTCCATATGAAAATTTTTTAGTTCTTTAAATAGAAAACTTCCCAGATGATTTGCATACACCACTCATTCCATTAAAGTAAATGGGTAAGTTTTGATACCCTTCTTTAGTTTCATAATGTTTGGAATATTTCATCCTACAAATTCGATCCAAATCCAAACTAGTACTAACATACCAGGGAAATAGTACAAGAAAAGATAACAACTACAACCATCACATTAAAACAATCCATGATACAATCTCCAACATCAAATCTTGTACCTTGTCATGAATCACCAGCCTCATGAAGGAAAACAACAACCTCAATATGATGAAATGAGAATCTGGAAACACTCTCAGTTTGAAGAAATAGATAATACGGCCTACTCCTTCTGAGATAAATATGTTCTATTCTATTTCTTAGCTACCATGGAAAACAACCGACTAACACTGAAAAAAATATAATAACAAATAATATCATTTTTGAAGATCACTCTAATTATTTCCTCTTGTGTTGAATGTTAAGACACACTATCTAGGACTTCTTTTTTTTTCAAAGATATCATGTAAAAGAAGGTTCATTCTAAGTAGGTTATGCTGGGTAAAACACTTGTACAAGTTTCTCGTGTTCTACCACTATTCCATAAGTAGAGGGTGAATTGAAATATTTCACCAATAGGAATTCATAATAGTTTAGTGATTGGATGACTCGATTGATGATCAACCAAACTGATTTTATTTTCATAGAAAAGTTGAAACAAACAACTATACCCCCCCCCAACCACTTCAACTGTGGCACATAAATATTCATTGACATAATAATCCCCCAAAATCCAATATTCTATGAAAGGGAATAGAAATAATTTTGGGAAAATTTAGGAATATGAACATAAATTAAGTATATATCCAACCTTGACTCTTTGGGACTTCATTCAGTTATTACCAATAGAACGGGATTTACCTCACGAAATGGTAAAGTGAGAACTAACCCATCAAATGGAGTGCCCGTAAGATGAAGATTTTATATTCATATCTATTAATTTAAATCATATCATGGAACCCCTATCTAATGATGAGAGATACTATGAATATAATATTCCTATGAAAAATTAGGGTGACATGAATCGTGGCCACTAGAGCTAGGGAAACAGAGGAAGGTACAATTGTGGATGAATACCAAATTGAAGTTGATCCTTGCTAGATATATCTATTCTACTAAAATCCATTGGAAATACATTTGAAAAATCCAATAGAAGATGAAAAATCCCTCCAAACACATGAAAAATCATTTGGAACTTTTTGTTTTGGAAGATCGATTGATGAGAAGGAAATAACATGATCATCCCAAGCAAGTGGATAGGCCAAGGAAGCTCGATTCAATAGTAAAAAAGGTTCCCTCCATATATTCTTAACTAGGTGAAAGAATATACCCCAGGCACATCATCTCCAAAAATTTCTCATAAGGAATAGTATTCTATTGGTAAATGTAGACCATCAACTCAATTTTATGAAATCCGGAAAAAATTTCTACAAAATTCCCAAAAAAATATTTCAATTTTGGACACCCTTAATTTATCAAATGATTTATAGAAAGAAATTTTAAATTCCCTATTATTCCCTCAGGGATTCAAATATGAAGATTATACCATCAAGGTATACCATGATGAAGTTTCTCTTAAATAATTTCATATTATTATATCTTTCAATGAAGAATAAAAAGATGATTTTATAAAGGACACATCAGGCCCCTATATATATCTAGAAAATTAGATAACACTGAGATATATTGATAATTCATTTTCATTCTCCCGAGATAAACCTAATTCTTATTAGAAAACTTCACTCACTATGATACACTAAATTTGATTCATCCTTTTCCTCTCTAACACTCAACGGGTATGATAAAATCAGGAAGAAAACCCTCAATCTAATTAATCTCAAAACTCAGTTTATAAATATAGTGTCTAATTTTTTGTTTATGGTTATCTAGAATTATATGAACTTCAATGTATTTTTGGTAATTCATTAGTTGGAATAACATGTAGATATCCCTTCATCATATCACTAATACCTGAAATATTTTTTCAAAGGATAGATTAAGATAATATAAGGTGAGAAATATCCATTCAAACCTTTTTAATCTCAATATACCTATATAGGATTCTATCAAAGAGAAGTGAAGAAATCGATAACTGATTATGCCATCATATTTAATTCTCTAAATGTTACTAAGATAACAAATTCAAATACCTTGGTGATGAATATATATTTCCCATCAGTCAGGTTGAATACATCATCTTATATTCCAAGATGTGCTCACCAGTCTTTATAATATCAGATACTTTAGTTGAGCCTAAGAGTGATGAAAAAAGTAACTAATTTTTTCGTTAATACTGATATATAATATTTAAATATTCCAACCTTATCTTAAAAACCACATAATACCACCACCTTATCAGTTGAACCTTCAAAATCTGTGATATCACAATTAGAATCTAGATCATAGTACACTAAACATTACCTTGATATTAATGATTCCCCTTTATCTCCCATATATCCTAACATGGGACTAGAGGAAAAATAATAAGAAAAGAGAGGAGATGAATAAATTGACCACATAGAATCTCCACTAATATTTGAAGATGGGGTCTCCACTTTTTTTGATGATATCTAATAGATAATTCTAGGTATATATGAAGATATATGGCCAATGTTGATCAGTATAGCTATACCCCTCAATTTATTGGAAATGTACAACTATTATTTAATTGAAATCAAGATGTGTTCACTTTGAATTATAAAAATATTCTAGTAATATATCTTGATGTGCCTACCCATCAATTATTCCTACCAGGACAGCATCATGACTAGAAGAAGGCATCCAAAAGGACACATTTGACTTAGTTGCCAAGGTCAATGCTAAAGTTGATAAAATCATCAAAGAAAACTTCATTTGGTAATTCAAATTCCTGAAATAGATGGAAAACTTTATCTTGGTCAATAAAAAGAATAGAAAATCATGGTTTTTATTGATTTCATAGACCTCATCTAGTATTTTCTAAAACATGTCTTCCCAGTTCCAATCATAAAACTTCTGATCGATTCCATAGATGGAACTCATGACCTTTCCTATATGGATGTATTTTTAGGGTACAATCAAATCGTAATGCCCCATAATATGAATAATCTACCATCTTTATGGCCCCCTACGGAGTATTATTTTCTCGAGTGAAGAATCATGTCTTAAATAATTCTGGATCTCCATATCAACATGTCATGCATCACGTATTCAAATGCTTCTTGAAAAAATTAGAGGAATGATACATAAAAAATTGGTGGTTAAATTAAATCAACTTTCTAATCACTTTTCTTAATTGAAAATAGTTTTTGTAATAATTTTAAAACACATCCTGGTGATGAATCCCCCAAATTATAATTTCATCATAACTTCAAGAAAATTTATTAGCTTCATCATAAGCCATCATGGAATAAAAGGAGACCCAATGAAAAATATATGTATGTTACCTCCTTGTAATCTCAAATAGTTTAGTAGATTATAGGTACAACATGCCTAAATCCTCTACTACATAAAAAACTCATAAGAGAAATGTTTTCCCTTAACCAGTTTAATGAATAATTAAATTCAGTTTTAGTGGATATATGAATAAAAAGAAACATTTTATAGCCTTGAGACGTTTCACTTGATCCCACCAGTGTTGATTCCACCAGTGAATCAAAATCCATCTATCTAATATATGACGGATCTAGAAAGATCTCTAGGAATCCGTCCATTTATAGAAAACTAATGATGGTTGTGAGAATAGTCATTAATACCTCATTCTCTCTATTATTGAAATGGAGACTTAGTATTCCTATATCAAGAATAAATCTTTTTCCTTGATTCTACCAATTTAAAAATTGATCCACTATCTGCATCACCATGAGGTCCATTTGATTTTCGGAATTGACCTCCTCAAATATATCCAAAACCATCCCATGTTAACTGGATGTTTGTCAGGATGGAAACACACTAAATAATATTTTGATATCTACTTAATACCATAGAAGGAAATAAAAGTATAAGACATAAAAATTTCATAGAAGAAAATACCATTGAATAAGTACTGGTGAGTACTGCACTTCTAGATAAGGAAATCCATTTTTTAGGATCCTACCCAAACATGGGAATTGTAATCTAATGTTTTATTCTGAATCCCAATTGGAAAGAGATTAGTAGATCCCATGATCAACAAAGTCGGTTCAGTAATCATTCTATTTTCAATAATAAAGGTAGTTTTACCTTATTCATTTCTACTATCAGAAGGTTTCACCAAAAATGGGGTTGAATATAAACCCCTCATTGTAGGTTTGGAACTATATATTCAAATACCAGTGACTTAATGGTGAATCAAAGTTTCTTCCATGTTGGTAATTAAAAATTGAAATGGTGATTTTGCCATCAGAAAGGGAGAGCAGAACCCCCTACTTAATTATAATTAAGGACTTATGGAAATATTCCCCAATAGTTGAACACTAAAACATTTAAGAAATTCAAAAATCACTCAGGAACATGCATTAGAAAATTCTACTACTTTCTAGGATGATCCATATCGGGGTGAAAATTTATCAGTATCCCCCATTGTAGAGTAGTATTTCTATTTGTAAAAAGTAGAATTGGAGAGATCAATGAGATAAATTCTACCCATGAACAAGATAATGTTTCAAACGGGTGGATGAATCGCATCTTATAATATCTTTAAAATGGTTCCCCTCTTCCAAATAGAGCTAGAAAATAAAATATCTGATGGCTGGCAACAAATTTCACTCTTTATGATATCCTCGGTCATCAAAAATTTCATTATAAGAAAATATTTGATGGAATTATCCTTATACTTATGGATGTAAAGAGATGATTTCCACCATGTAATACGTTCATGAAAGTGTTTGTGGTACCCTTTAATCAGGAACCAATAATTCTCAAAAAATCAAAAGAATTTGATATTTTTGGCCTTCAATAACACGGGATAATAAAAAAATTAGTTAATGTTATCCCTTCCAAATGAATTCCACCTTCATCCATCATACCCTGTAATTTTTTCATATAGATAAATACTTTAGTCCATTACCTGTATGGGGGATATATATTCTAGGGTTCTTACCCCCAGCTATGTCCAAGAAGATACATCCTTGTTGCTACCTACAACTTCTTTAAATGGGTTCATGTAATACCACTTAAGTAATTTATAACCTAATGTTTCATTAATTCAATAAATTCAAACATCATCACTTGATTTGGTATCCCCCACACAATAGTAACCAAAAATTTAATCTACAATAGTTCTTATGAATTTTAAATGATTTGCCTGTAGTAAAACATCAAATCCAACCATTCATCTCACTCTCATGCAACCAAAAATCTAAAGATATAGGCTTAAAAAATATATATATATAATAGTCAATATAAATTGTGGATTGATTGTAACACCCCAAGCTTCCAAGGTACGTTTCCTTTTGCAATGGCATGCATTGTACGCAACTTCGAGATTTTAACACACCACAACTAATCAAACTAGCCGTTATGAATAGTAATACCTACTTTTTGAAATTTTATAAATTATATCTCTCAAAATGGACTTCATTTTTGGATTCGGAATATCGAAATTATCCTAGGGTGAACTTTTCGTACTTTTCGGATAACTTTCATATTTTGATGAATAGTGAAAATTACTAAATTTTAATTAAAAACACCTTTTTTAATCGAAATAATTAATATTGATAAATTATGAATTTGAGTGGTTTTAAAGTATATTTTTACTATTTAATTAAATTTTTGTCATTGGACATAATTTCACAATTAAACCATACATAAAAAAGTGTCAATCTTTTGATAGTTATTATCTCTTAAAAACACGCTTTTTGTTTTAACAATGGGAATTAATTTTAAATTAATTTCTGCCACTTATGTGTTTTGAATTTAGAAAAAATGGATTCCATATTTGGAATCAGGATGTTCAAATTATGTAAATAGGTAACTTTTATTTTTAGACATTTTGAATAATTACTGAGGTGAATATTTTATTTACCATGGTTAAAGGATAAATCCTGTAAATAAGGGTTAAAAAATAATATTATAATAATAAAAACAATTATCCTAAAACGTTTCCTAACCTTATTTGTTGATACATTTCCGACAATGGGAATCTGTGGGTCGATTTTGGGACCCCATGGAGCCACTTGTAAGTAATAGAGACACTTTATTTTAATTAAGTTAAAAAGAATACAAAAATGACACAAGCATATATCTTTTAACAAAAAAATTGTTACAAAGGGTTATATATGTTGGATTTTCGACTATAAATAGTCATTAGAACTTTAAAACTATTTCCTACATAATAATATTTTATTTATAATTTTTAGACATTATATAATTTAATTTATTTATTAAACAATGGTGATGTAGTAATTACTAAATTAATGAAAAATTAGAATAATTGATAATATAAATACCCAAATAAATATAATTTGAGACTTTTTATAAATAACAATAATTTTTTAGGATAATATGAAATGTTAGTATTTATTTAATTAACATTATTAGAAGTAATCATTCTGTTATCAGTTTTACAAAAATCAATTATTGAATAGTGTCAAAATTGACATAAAAGAGTTTTTAAAACAAAAATTATATTATTAATTGATATTAAATTCCTAAAAATCTAAACATCGGACAAGAGACTTATATCATGATATTTGTATCATTAATGGACCACTTGGGAGTCTCTTGGATGTATATAGTAAGTTTATTAACCATATAATATAAAAATACAAAGAGACATTGTAAAAGTGAAACTAATTAACTAAGATCTAATACTTAAAGATAAGGTTAATATAGTAACCCAAACCTGTCTAAATCCTATTGGTTGAGTGTTTTTTGAACTATCCCCACCTTAAACTTTAAATAATCCACTTTTGAGCCATTTTAAAGAGAATGTGAATTTATTATAAAATAATATTTCTAACTTTTCCAAAGGTTCCCCTCACCCCTCTTATAAAAGGGCACTCCCCCTTCCCATTAATTCACACCTTAAAATCCTTTTGGCTCGGCCAAACCCTGCCCAAATACTCTATAAACTTCCCTCACTTCATCATAGAGGCCTTACTTTAGTCATAAAGCCAACCTAAGGATCCCTTTTGATCAAATCAAAAGGTAGAACCCAAAGAAGAGGTAATGATTTCACCACCCTTTTTCAAGTTCCTTTCTTCTTCCACTTCTTCTTTCTCTGTTATTTCTATTATAAAATAATAACTCCAGTATCTTCTATATACTGTGATGTTATTATAAATATGGTACAACCATATTCAGTATTCTAACAATCCTTTGAATGGCATGTCACCATACGTGCGTACGTACGACTTACCGTCTCCACGTCGTGGTGTAATTGTCATTCAATAAATTATTATTTGGATGGGTATAATAATGATGTGTAATTCATGTAAATAATAAATATAACATGATAATTATTCTGTCTATATGATATACCATCAAATTATATATTATTTTAACATCAAAAGAATGATATTTTCGCTCGTGCGTACGTACGGACGACCGTCTCCACGAACGCGATGAGATTCATTCTCCATCGTATCCATTCAAGTATAATTCTCATTTGATGATTAAAAATAATTTTAAGTACTTGATATCATTCTGGATATGAATAATATACATCCCATTAATAACAAATATGGCTCACATAACAAAGAATATAAAGTAAAATGAACCCATTAACACCCGAAATGACGATAATTCTAAGATATTATTAACAAATCAATGTTAAAAGATCATATATGATATCATATTAATGCATATGATTATTTTATAATTAAATAACAACTATTTCACCATTATACAGGAGGTTAACCTACCTTCGACCAAGGAAAAAGTACAAAGTAAGGTGTTTCTTATCTCACTTTTAATTCCGTGAGAATTCCAATGTTCGCCAATTATTTATTACATGTGGTGTGTGTACAGCTCATGTTTGTATTAATTGGGTAATATACTTTAATTAATGTATATTTACATCATAATTTTATGATCCTTCTTTCATGGGTGTATGTTTTGTATGTTACCAAATCAATAAGGGAATTTTAAATTTCAATTTCCATTTATTCGACTTTACGCAAACTTCATTGATTATATTACTCCGAGATTATGTGTGGAATCACTATTCATTTTCTTATGTCATAATTTCCACTCCCCTTTTCTGTAGATATACTTTGTATACACATAATCACTCCATTGATAATTTCTCAGGTCATCGATATGAATTTGATAAGAGTAATTTTAACTCATTCCCCATTTGTTGAGTTAAACATCCAATTCATTGGTGTTGTTTTTATAAGATTATGTGTGAATGTCATTTTCTTTTTTTACACTGAATATCCAATCATATTTAGTGTATTTATATTTCTCACACATAACTATGTCATTGATTTATCCTTAACCTAAGGATATGGCCTTTATGAGAGATTTCATCTCAATTTACATTCCATTGAGACTTCTTTGTTGTTATACACCAAATCACTTTTATGTGGTGTATATAATGTACTTTGACATAGTATATCATGAATCCCTTTATTCTCATGATATTACAAAGTTTTTATTACCTCAATTATTTGTATTCAAGTTTCTCTCTTTTGGTTAGAAAATCTAACTGAAATACCATTTTTAAATGTTTTAAAGACTTATCTTGCTCATTAATGTCCATGTTTTAAAAAATGGTTTTAAGGATTTATTTATATGGAAATTAATGTTTTCAAATCAAAATTCCTTTTAAAAGTTTCAAAGTGGTATGGGACACTTTTATTCAAAAATCTATTTTTAAATGGCTTCTTCAAAAATAGTGTGACTTTTAAATGTTTTCATGAAAAAGGGGGATATTTCTCTCTAATAGTTTTGATGATTATTTTCATCTATCCTTCATTATTCTCAATTGAGGTTAATCTGATACAATACAATCTTCCATATTGTATCGAATGAGTTATGTTTGACTATGGATGTGCTATTATTATACCATTCATGGTTTGTGGATAAAGTATTTACATTTCGTATTTTAGTTTTAATACGAATGTTTATGTTATGTTTAAACCTGTTCATATAAGGAATGCATTGGACTTAGTATGTGACGGGTCGAGCCCGTTATAGCTCCTCGATGCATCGGTAGGTCTCATGAGACAAACTAGTGTCTTGACAAAAGGCCTTGGAAAAATCTTATTTGTAGTCTTGGCACGAGGCCTTGGCTATGTGGTTATGATAGTCTGCCATTATGCATTCCATCATTATGAAAGTGGTTATTGATATTTCATGTGATTGTTCGACTAGTAGAATATCCATGTGAATAAGTAAATGGAATTATCTCATTTTATCTTTTCCATATTATCATGTAGTTCAAGTTTAAATGGCTTTTTTTAGTTATAAATTGCTTTAAGTGTTTATGCATAACTATGAAAGCTTATGCTACATTGTTATCCTTACTGAGCATCTGAGCTCACCCCTTTCAATGTTTTATTTTTTCCAGGATGTGAAGAAGTAATTTATGAATGACCTGTAGGGATAGTATGAGGGGATATGAAGACAAGATGTTGTTGTAGTTTTTTTTACCATATGATGTAATGTAAGACTTATGAATATATCTAGGGTTTCCAAGAATACTAAACTAATCGGTCTTTCTAGAATTGATCCTTTGTGATCATGCCAATGTCATGTAATAATGCACTGACTCTGGGTATCTAGGGTCGGGGCATTACATTGATAAAAGAAGACATGGCTTGAAAATATTTTTCACCCCTTGTAGGTTTTTCGAACCATAACCCACGCTACTACTCATGTAACCCCATATTGACTGATTTATAAAACCGAAGTAGTGTTAAGCATCAACGATCAATTTCCCTCACTTTGGATGGATATCATTGAAAAATTCTTAAATTGTGAATAATCAAATAAGTGGTTTGATGATTTAGAGTGGCGCGATGAGAAAAGGTATTATATCCTCCATCGTTTGGTAATTTACCATAATCAAATAGCATTATGCATTAACAAGAATGTTCATTTCAAATTGTTAATTCAAGTAGATCTATTACTAGTCCTCAAAACCCTAATGGTACTAGGGAAGAAACATACAAAACATGAACCAAAGTGGGAGGGACCTTATGCCATACACAAGGTCCACTCAAGTGAATCTTAACCTTTAATAAAAATAGACTAAGAATGTACTAAGACTCCAATAAATGTAATATTTCTCAAGAAGTATTTGGTGTAATTAACAGACAATCATTCCAAGTCATAGAACCTACAACAATTGGACACCATAGTCTGAGTTGTTTGACTCTAAAATATATAACATATGGGATTCGTTTTTAGGTGTGATCACTAATGAACTTCCTTAGAAAACAGTGTTAAATTGTAAGCCTTTCCAAACATAAAACCAAGATTCTTGATATGATAAGTATGTGAGGAAAATAATATAACATCCTTTCCACATTATGAAAAACTGAATTGTTGATTTATTTATTGCTCGACATAAAATTGTGTAACATGTTGGTCCATACTTAATCGAATCACAACCTTTGATGTTAGTATCCTACCAAAAATAAATTCCATGACTATGTGTGGTTTTATTAATATTATCATGGGATACATAGTGATTCATTGGATTTTTCTTCCTATACCTAGTGGCAGATTCATTACAAACCCATTTTTTACCTGGGGTGATATCACCCAAAAATGCTCATATGGGACTCCTATTGAGTTATAAGACAAAATCAAGGTCCTTGACACATTTTGTTAAACTATAAAACTTTCCCTATATAAAACATTGATGCTACATATTATCAATATTAGATGACCAAAGCATAACATCCTTTCTGCGTGGCATAAAATTGCATGGACAATGTCTTTGTTGCATAACTTAAAATTTGACAATATTTTGGTTCATACTTGAGGGGACCATAACCCTTGTTTTTGGTATCCTAACACATACCTTTTCTATAACTACATGTGTCTTCATTATCACATCAATGAGATATGTATTGACTCTCAGATCCTATATATCGGCCCATCCATGAAGTAAAAAAAATACCCCTCTACTACATACAAACAAATATCTATGTATGAGATCTTCATTGGGCTTCCTAATTTAGAATCCCATCAAGGAAAAAAATGTCTACTTCCCAAAATATTAGTTATTTTTATGCAGGGAATTCCAAACCCCTGGCTAATCCCTGTTCAAATTATTCCTTTATGATTTTATGCATTTATTACAAATATCATACTCCTTTTATTTGAAAAACTCATATATATATGATATTTATTTGTACATACATAATAGATAGTTTGTTTCCGGAATAAAATTTTATTTTCACTATGAATAATATGCCACAGTTTGGCTCTATATATGTCTCCTTTAAAAGGAATATCAACTGGAGGAAAATTTTGCCTCAGAAGAGACCTCTTCTATCACCATAATCCTCGATAAAATCTTTCTAGAAATTTCTTTTCAACCATGTTCTTTTTTCTATCTATATATACTTATCCCATATCAAATCTCCTAATCCGAGAAATACCATGAATTAGGTTTGCAATTTTCTTCCATATGTAAAAGTATATTTGAACATAATTGGCTCGTTAAACCCTATATCACTCATTTTTTCCATAAAATCAAGTAACATTCTCCCTGTTATATTATTTTAAACTAAATGGTTTTAAAAGGACTGTATACATCTCGATTATTATCCATACCAGATACGAATTGATGCCTAGACCACTAATATAAATCCTAGCCACAAATTCAACTCCTTTATAATATTTGTTTCACCAGCTATTAGCACATGATTTCTCTCTTCACATTGGGTTGATTTCTTTTTGGTTTTTAAATACATATTTCCATGTCCACCACATGATACAAAAAAATATCCCCTATCCTTAATTTTAATAGCCTCTATTTCATGAGAAAAAACATTTTTTATTCCCTATTTATCATACCGAGTATAGTTCAAATGGGATTAAGAGTTTCACAAAAGGATTTTACACATAATAAAGGTTTGTTAGTTCATGACAAGGCTATCATGGTCCTAAATGCAGAACCTCAAAAGGCATGTATTTTATCCATATCAAAGGATGATAAACTCCTTGGTTTCTAAGAACTATTTAATAATTGATTATGGTTTATACATGATACATAGTGATTCCCATACCTCTTTTCTTAAGTCCAACCACAAATTCACTACCTTTATAAGATGGTTTTCACAAGATATTAGCCTCTGAGGTCCCTCTTCATGTCAAGTATATTTCTTGATGGTCGGTAAAGAAATCATTTCACAACCACCACATGATACAAAAAAGGCCCCTATAATTTATTTTAATTAACTCTATATCATATGAAAAACCATTGATATTCCTTATTTCTCACAACGACCATTTCCCCCTTGGGATTAAGAGTCTTAGAAAAGATTTTTCCACATAATAAAGTCTTATTATTTAACATTATTGTTAACATGAAACTAGATACATGACTTTAAAAGTAATATATTTCATCCTTTTCATATGATATTAAGAATTATGTTTACATAAACTAAAAATGGATTGATTCTTATCATCACAGGATAAATAGTGACACTTGAGTCAAGAACTCCAGGTCTAAGCGTAATATAAAAATGCCCCCCCAGAGAATGGGTCATACCTACATTGGGAATATTTATAAAATAACTATTTATGGATTGATTTTTATATGAGGGTGTAGTGTATATTCGCAACCCATTATTGATCCCAAATTCAAAAGAAAATGTATCATCCTCATAAAAAAAATTGATCAAGTGAGGGGAGTATTTTTACTAAAAACTGCTCTTTTAACATGTTATGTGGTTATTCATCTATTATTTTCATAACTATATGGGGATTGATTCACATACTCATGGGATACATAATGAAACCCAATCCTTATATCATTGGGCACAACTATGATAAAAAAACAAAAACCAATCCCTTATGTATGGGTCAGATCTATATAAAAAACATTTCTCCCCATTCAAGAGTGGTTTTTAAATGAAATTTTACTTCCATACCCTAGTGAATTTGGTACACAAATAAAAATTTCTATCTAGAAATATCTGAATCTCCATTAGATTTCCTTGTCCACTGGTGATGGAATATCAGTTTCCTAAGGACACCCTTATTTTTACTATGCATAAAATTCCCTGATGTGGATCTATATAAGTCTCCCTTAAAATACCTTTGAATGAGAGGCATGTTCTTCCCCAATAGAGAAATCTTTTATCTTCATAATCCTAAAAAAATTTACTCTAGAAACCATATTTTGAATATGGTTTGTGCTAATTCATTACCCACTTATCCCATATTACTTTTCATACTTGGAACCCCTATATTAGATCCTACAAAATTAAATATTCATGACTGTTGTATGTTGGTTTATTCTTATGCAGATAACCATGGAATGTAAAATCAGTATTCTTTGGGTCAAATAAATGTGAAGATAAGAGAAACAATCATACATCCCTACAATATGACATCAAACTGGGTGGCCCATATCCTTGTCGTAATGATGTTAAACTATTTGACACTTTCCTAAGTTGTAGATTATTAGATAGTAATGTAGGGTCCTCCTCACATGAACCAAAAATATAGAACGTCTAGGACCTTGTATCAAGAAATTAAATTGTGTTACACAGTTAATTATATATGACCTCTTACCTACATGAGAGTTAGATACTTGCAAAAGTACCTTGTACTAGCTTTGGAAACTTACATAATTACAATCTTATACCGGAATGAAATATGAAAATTCTCTTACCCTATATAAGAATTTGATCTATATACAGTCCCAAACCTTTTTCAAGGATTCATTTTCCATGGGTATGAGGCCCTTGTAAGGATTTTTCATTAACAAAAATCATGAAATCTGATTGATGTAAAAATACTACCACATGTTTCCTACCATCCACATTCATGTGAATTTAAATGATTTCCCTTGTTGCCTCTGGTTTCAAACATTAAGAATGAATCATGTGAGCTTAGAGGATCTATAAAGTCATTTTGATTAGTATTAAAAATTTCCACATATCATCTTTACTGTTACCTATTTCATTATTACATGAGAACAGTATCTATGTCGAAGACTTTGTCACATTAACCATTTGTGCCTCAGAATGATAATACACCATTTCATGTGTATGAGTTAGAACTAAACAAAATATTTTGAAAGATTTTATTTTGTTTGTGGACACTTATTAAATAAAAATTTACCTTATCATTTTACATGAGATAGATCATTGTTGGGATTTTAACATCTAGGTCCTTCAAACCTAGTTTGGGATAATTGAACACACCGTTATTGGTCAACGTAGTTTGATATAAAAACACCACCTTTTTTATTGGTCCTACAAGACCCTAAACATCCAAACAAAGATCTTTACCTAATTCTTATTTATTCATCTCAAATAACCTAATACATAGACACACTAACAAGGGGGTAAGTATTTTACTTTTTTTGAAATTGAAAGATAATACTTGAACAAAGAGACCAAAAATTGAGAACATAATAATTTCTATTCATTAGTAAAAATATTATATGAACCCCCTCATCCAAGAGTATCTCTATAAAATTATTGGTAAATGGGAATAAAATGAAGTGATTATAATTAAATTTGACCATATTATTCAAAATATTTAATAATGCTTGATGTGAGGCATTAAGGTCATGGTCAAGGCTAGTTCTCTACCTATCTTTTGCTTTAGGTAATGGAAATATTTTGGTAACAAATGAATTCTCTCCAAACATTTTTATTTGAGGTATTTTATACCAATTTTTGATGATAATAGTTGTGGATTTTTTATGGCCACATGAGCCTCATATTCTTTCATATCCATGGTCTGTACAGCAACACAATCATAAAGTTGTGTTTTATCATCAGTTAATTCATTCAACTCAGTGGTACTATCATTTAAATTTTTTGTAGCATAATTGGAAAGATTAAACCAGTTGAAATATTATTAATGAGAATCCAAATACTCTTGAGAAATGATAACATTGTGAATAAGGACATTAAAGTGTTGGTAATCGAACCTACCATTGCCTAAGTCAAGGTATGTTTAATGAAGGTTGTAAACTTTATCAATAATTACAACTAAAGGATTCATTATTATGATTGTAAAAATATAGATCCAAGCTCACATTAAAATGGACTAATTTTTTATCATAATACTAGAATCTATATTCTTATCACATAGCACTATAGATAAATAATATGGGATAGAATTTATCATAATAAGGATTGGTTAAAATTGTGACACAATATTGGGAATGAGATCCTTAATTGCCTCCTGTTTAATTTTAGGGATTGAACTAGAAATTTTAGTGTAGAATAGAGAAATACCCAACACTATTCTATAGGGAATTACATCATTAGGGATGAAAATTGTGCTATTAAAAAATTAGCGATCAACACCACTCCCAAAAAAATAGAACATGAGGAAGAAACACCCATAGAATGATTATATTATTGGGATAAACATATTTATCTCTCAGAAGCTGGGGAAGAATTCATGATAGGAAAATAAATCAGAGAATCCATGATTTATTCACCCCTCAAACCAATTTCCCCAATTCCCCCTCTAGATAGTATTCTGCCCATCTTTTTTTATAACCCCATAATAAGTTAGTGTGAGATTTTATAGAAGGTAGAGAAATCTCAATTCCAAAGTTCTCACACATCATCATCAATCATAGTTGGCATAGGATAACTTGGTTTGATTCATTTTTAACCTTAGTAAGGGATAAAGATGAAACCTAATGTTGACATCCAAATTATTATCTGAACCTATTAGGATAAAAGGCTCCCAAATGGTCACTCTTTCATCCTGAGTAGCCAGAATATTATATTATAGTGAGAAGATATAGGAGTGTTCTAATAAATTTCATAAACCATTATCTACCACCAATACAAAAGATTCAAGATAAGGAAGGAAGAAATAATGGGAGATATCTATTGAAAACATAATAGTATTTTTGATGCCTAGGGATGTCGATCGAATTGTAGAAATGATGAGCATCATGAGTCGAAAGGAAGAATGTGGGATTTTCAGAATATACTAGTATATGTAACATTGAAAGTGTTCTCTGCCCATCCATGAAAAATTTTGAAATATTATTCTAAGGAAACATGGGCATTTTCCCTCTTGTATATGACCTAGTAACTCATAAATATGAGTGAGGGTTGGTATAACAAGGTTGAAGGGATTCCCTCTACCAACATGGACACCATTATAAAATTTTATACCTGAACACCATTATAAAAATAATGATATTAATAGAGAAATACACTAAAAACATGGAGATAATTCCTACCAATCCAAATTCTATAAGTATGTTTGGCCAGATCTGGTGTCCTCATGCAGCGTGCTATCCTACCTTAAGAATGGCCAAATCTGACCCAATGACATCTCCGTTGTGATTAATAAGTCTCTTTCTAATAGAGAAACCTATTAGGGTTCATCCCAGGTGTTATATATAGTAAGGAACTCATCATTCATGTTACTAATAATGGGAATCCCTCCCCAACTGATATAAAACCCACAAACTGATCCTGAAAACAACATTTGATAGGTGGAAGGTATTGGTGCTTCAGCAATAATGCGAAAAGAATTCAGGCAAGATCATTGTTGGTAAATATATTGAAAACTAAAAAATCCATTCCACTTCATATAAAATTATAACAACCAATCATTTTAAAAATGCCATCTAATTCAATTCCAACTAGAATTCTCAGTCTCATTCATTAGAAAAACTCCATCTAAACCATAAATCCCACATATAGATCCACCCCCCCCCCACTTTATCATTGCCTATTGGGATGTTAAATATTGAAAGGTAATATTGAATTGAATATTGATATGATATGTCATAATTATGATGGTTACTTTGAGTTTATGAGGAACCATTCCGAATGGAATCCTTCACTTGACCCAATTCAGAAATTTTGTGTCCCATAATAGAAATTTTCAATATAACAAAAACCGAGGACACAACAAACCAACACTATGGAAAATATTTATTAGATGGTTGGATTGGAGCATCATCTTAAAGCCTTAAGTTGAACAAGGGTAATTTTTTGGATAATAAATAATCAAAAACCATTAGTGAAAGGAGACTCTTCATAAAACCATCTTGAAGAATGATATGATGTTGAAGATCAATTTCGATTTTCCAGGAAATAGAAATCATTCTATGAATAAAGGTAGAAGAAGTCAGTGACTAGATAGATATTTTTACCAAAATAAATTTTATCCATGTAGTAAGAAAAACCAGATAAAATATTCATCAAATGATAAAAGATGCTAACTCTTGAGAACTGCAATGTTCTTTAGACACTATAAGGGCCAAAAATTGATTTAGTACTTGTGAAAAACACATTATTTCCATATGGTAATAATTAAATCGAAAATAATAGTAAAAAATTTACTGAAAAACCTAATTTTTGATTGAGACTTTTTACTATATGGGAAATTATGACAACAAAAGGAAATGAAATGTAAATAAGGATGGTATGTGGGGGAGCTCTGATCGAACATAAATAATTCAATTTAAAAAAGTGAAAAATCATATGAGTCTGACACATTTTATAGGCATCATCCCTTCATCGGTACTATATGCACCCCCAAAATCATACCTCAAATAATTCAACCAGATCGACTACTTCTTCAAAATTAACTCATCTTCCATTCGATTAGACCCCATTCTGACAGGGTGAATTTTATTGGTCTGAAATCGTTTTCATGGAAAATTAGAATTAATTTATTCATTTTGGAATGGATGGATTAAAATAAAATGATATATAAAAATTTAAAAGTACCATGAAATGTAAAGGATCCTCAAAGGACCCACAAAAGAACCCCTCCATCCCCTTAATGTTCTTGATATGCGAGTCACTTCCTCGCATTGAGCCTCTGTATAAAACCCCCAAAAATTAAAATTCATTTATAGGGTGACACATCTTCTTTTCACTATGAAAATTCTTTTTTTGAGAGAGGATTCCTTCCATACTTCCACAAATGAAAAAAATTGGTCGATGCATTATTTCCAGGTCCCCCATATGTAAAAATTTCTTGGTGGGGTGAGGCAAATTTTTCATCCCTCCAAAAATTAAAATTAATTTGTGGGTAAAGGAATCATATCCATTCCCCCACAAATAAATTTTCCCTTGGCAGGTAAAGGAGGCCCCATTAAAACAAAAATCCTTCAAGGGTGGTGGTTTACCAGTTATATTAATACCACTTTAAAAATCTACACATATGGACTAATGGTGAGTTAAAATTTTAGAGAGAATAATTCTAGTGTGATAGAAGTGATGTTCATGACATAGATAATATGAGAAAGTGATTTTATTAGGTAATCATTTACCACATATCCCTAACTAAAATAGGGCATCAAAATCAGTCAACATAGCATAAGTAGCGATAGATATAAGAAAAATATTTTGAAGACCATCCATCCACATAGATAACCCCTTTGTGAACCGACATTCTATGAACTGCATGCAGATGGAATATTTTTGTGCCACCCTCTCACATAGAAAACAATATGTGGGGTGGGGTCCTTTATCCATTTTTCTAGACCGCACAACATTTTTCCATATCTTGATCCCTCTGCAAACTATTCAAAAAACCCTCTATGTCAACCTCTCTCGTAAAGCGATATCTCCCAAATGGGTCCCATTGGGAACCAACAAGCCAATACCTCTCCCAAAGCTACCAGATGTGTATGATCAAACCAAAGGTCACCCTAGTGTGTCCTATAGATCATAAATTTCCATAGAAAATGAGGTCATATTGTTAAAATAAATTATAATTAAAATCCATGGAATGGTCTCAATCATACATTACCATGGTAATGGGGGTCCCAACCTTGGGTATGGTGGAAATAGGTTCCTCATGCTGAGATGCTACATTTTTTCCCATATTACCGTCCTCTTTCTCTCATCCATAGTTTGAAAGTAGGAGAATTGGGATTTTTATATAGACATCCCTCCTAGAGTAAGTTCCTAGCCATTATTGTATGGTCCTACCAAGATGGGTACCCAGTGTGACTATCCTGGTTATGAAAAAAAAGAGGATTTGGGTACATAAAATCTATTTCTTCTTCTCTCATCACCTTGACCGCATCCACCATTTGTAAAAGGATTTCATGGTTTTCTAAATTTCTTATTTCGTATTTTTTATCGCAATGAGAATAACTCACGTAGATTTAGAGGTTTGGGGTGATCATGTAAACACCATAACCAAGAAATATTCCATCTTATTATGTATTATCCCCAAAACCATGTTATCATCACCTAATAGGGATATATTCTCTACAAGGAAAACACATTGGGCCCTAAATTTGATATAAGCACCAAACCCATGTCACTATCTCATTCAAAGTATCTAATTCCAGATGAAGAAAATGGGATTCCTCTATAGGTGTAAGGAACAACCTACCAAACTATGTTTTCTTTAATTACGGACAAAATGTGATGTTTTGTAATCCTCCCTAAGGAATAAAATGAACACACAAAATTCAGCCTAATATTATTGGGGTTATATCTTTAATAACATCATATACAAATTGGAGGTACATATTCCTTTCATGTATCATTAATCACCATCATTATTGGACTGTATTACCCATAAGATCATGCCCCCACCTAGGAGACCACTTCCCTTCTAGGTTCATTCAAAATACATTAGCATTAGTCCCACACCATCCATTGACTAGGCATATTTTTCCTAGATGTCTTTACTGCATGACATTAAATTTCACAATTTGGTACTCATCATATGTAATTAAAGATATGATGTTTCCCATGAAGTGGAACCGAACTACATGGGTTATGATTCCTTTTTAAGGATACATGGGAATCATGTCTCATGGTCCTAATCATGACATCAAAAAAAATTCCTTCCATTCAGATGAAATTAAATTATTGAGATCCCAACTGTGTGGCATAAAACTATATTCTAGATAAGAAATGATATAATAATCTCTATTATATTTAAAAAAGGTGACTATAAATGTAGAACCTTATATACATATAGATGTTTCCATCAATGAAGAACCTCATATAGATAAATATAATTCTAAAATCAGTATATGATTAATAATTGATTATTCACACAAGGGTGGCCTGTCTGATATTAGAGATTTAATAAAGGAATCATGAATACATTTTTAGTCTATAAGAAAATACAATAGTAGGAAATATTTAACCAAAAAGGGAACGATAATCCTGACCTCTCATTCTCTTAGACAATGCGCCTTCGAATGTCTTCATGGGAGAAACCCTATTGGCCACTAAACTTTGGACAGCACATCTGCATTGACTCGAAATGAGGGTAGGAACCCAAGGGTGTCAGAAATAGACACAAGGCCATTAATTATTTTCTGAAAGTGGAATATTTAATGAGATATTACCTAATAGTTTATTTATATGATGTATTTTGCAAATATCATAAGCAATAATATAGAGACGTTATATTCCATGAAAATAATTATATAAAGGCATATCATATTTCTAGGTAGGGTATATCATTGGATATGATATCTTAATATAGAATATCTATCACCACCACCCAAAATGAATAATACTTTAAACCATATTAAAATCATAATAGTTGTGATATGTATCAATCGTATAGTATTATTGATTATATTGTATTTGAACGTTAAACATTAACATTCCAATATTATTTCATATTGGATATTTTTGATTATTTACATTTCATATGAAAAATAATTTCATAGAGTCAAATATATGTATTTAAATTATAAATAGAATCTAGGAAATTGTTTATAAAGAATTTATAAACACAATAAATACCTAAAAATTATGAACTATTAGAGTAAATGGATGAAAATCAAGGAGAATCCATGAGGACTATAGAAGGATGTTGTATTATGAGTATGATATTATACTATTAATCGACTCTCATTAGAAAAAGATCATTTATAATTATTCTTTTATAAAATATTGGAAATTATGGATGAAAATAGAATCCTACCCCATAATCGGATGATTAATGAAACCATGTATACACTTAAATGAAATAGTCTTATAGTTTTGTCAAATTGATATTTATCAAGTGTGTGCCTGAATGTAAGAGGATATGATATCATATCTCTAGAGTATATTCTTCCTTTTATATGACATATGTTTTTTCTTTATGAATGTATGATCTTTGATTATGGTTTATTAAGACCTAAACTAATTTAATAAGAGTTATATATTCTAAAAACCCAAATTGTACTCACATGAGCACTTCTCATTTTATGTTTTATAAAATATTCCTTAATTTTATGTATTTTATGTTTCATACAATTTTCAATGAGGGAAATATATTTATCAAGGAGACTAAATCAAATAGTTTTATTTATAAAAGCCATTTAAAAAAAATAACATGTGTATATATATAAAGAATATAGTAAATAATGAAATTCACAAACTTCATACAATATTTATTAAAAAAATAAAAAATAAATAAAATATTCTTCATGGTAATTTGTAAATTCTCATTATTCTCAATACCTATAGGGTATAATAAATAACTATATATGTATATATTTTTTATTTCATTTAAATGGTGTATGATATTTCTAGAAAAACATCTTCAATTATCTTTCCATTTCATTCAATTTGATGTTGAAAGAAATAAATGAAAATTTTCAAATATACAGTAGGTATGTTATGAGTGCCCCATTATTCCACACCAATCCATTAATTTTATAGGGTTTTGTTTTTTTTATGTGTTGGTTGTAATAATTTGATCCCTTAGGCTTATACCAATTCCTCTAAAAATATAGTTTATAACCACCTTCAGTAAATAGTTTTCACAAACCTTTACCTCATAAATTAATATCACGGCCATAGGAAATACTAATATTATTCTCTTCAGGGAACAAAGTTAAAACATTTGGTCAAAATTTATGATTTCATAAACGGAATTATTTTATTTAATTCATAAAAAAATGAATGAAAATAATTCATAATAATTAGTTATAGCTTTCTCAAGATTTTTTATTATTTTACAATGACATTTTGGGCATGAAAAGAATATAAGGTTTTTTTAACATATCAAGGAAGACAATATATTAGTCACTTAATTTTAATAGTGATGAAATATTAAAGTTCATGGAAAACTATTAATTTACTAAAATAAAATATTAGAATCATAAATAAAACCTTCTATAATAAGTTCATTATAATATTTCTAGCCTTAGTTGATCATATCATTCATTAAATGTTTTCATAATATTAATTGGTCCTTCATTATTAGATATTTATTTTCTAAATTTTTGGAGTGGTGATAGTGGAGGAAAATCATGGATTCGGAATGGTCTTTTACAGAATCATTACTATCCACTTTTATCATAATCCATGACAATTAGAACTCAGTTTCATCTCAACATCCAAAATACATCTAAAATATTTTATTTTATAAATATTATGTGATATTTGAAATGTTAACAATTGAAAATATAACATACTTGATTAGACTAACCCTTATAAAAACGGTTGAGATTATACTTTCAACATATTGTGAAAAATAGAATCAATTTTCTAATTGAAATAAAAAAAATATGAAAATCAAAACAAAATTATTTATTGTTGAGGAATTGTTGTATTGATAAAAGGAGAAAATGATGGTGAATGCATATGAGTGTAAAATCAAAATAGTAATCAGAAATAAATAAATAAAATATTAGAAATAATAATAGATACCAAATTTATTACTTCATTATAATATTGATATGTGTGTGTGTGCTATAAGTGAATATAATCAAAAATCATGATTTGATTTTATTACCATTTCAAATCTAATGATCAATATTTACTTATCATACATAATGGAAATGAATGGTTATTCATATGAATAGTTTCCATATGAGTTTTTTTGTTTGAACTCAATTTCATGTTAACACACTTATGTAGAAGAAATGATGGAATCAAAAAAAATTCATATCAAATGAAAATTTTATAAAAATTTATAAATTAATCTTCAAAATAAATTTTCTTATCAAATATAAATTTTTAAATTATTTTTAAGGATGAATGGTTTTTTCTATTCGGCATTATAAGTAGTTTTATGAAGGTGAAGTGGGTTATTCAGCCGTATAAAAAATTGTGTTTAGTAGAGTAAACAATTAAAACAAAATAAGATTATTTAGTGCCATGATTTGGAGTAAAATGGAACACACTACATTTTAGTAAATATATAACACTAATATAGTAAAACAATTGTGTATTTAATTGACATTAATAATAATAATTGATAATTATTAAAAAATAATTATTTGATGATTTAATATGTCTCCCAAAATTGATTATAAAAAGAAAATTATTATTAGTTGTGAAAACTATAAAAGTTAGTATTATTATTTAATTAATATGTAGATTTCATTTATTAACTAACAAAAAAAATTTATTTTTATATGAAAAAATAATTTATAATAATAATAATTGAAATTTAGATTTCATTACTACTAAAAAATTTCTTATATTTATTATTATGATGTTTCATTATTTTAATATTATTTTATAAAATTTGTTAATCACTAATGCGTTAAAATAAAAAAGTTAAAAAAAATTCCATATTATGTTAAAGCAATATTTCAATTGATCATAAAGTTGTTGTTACTATAATATCTATCTATAAATTAAAATTAATTATCATAATATATTCACTATTTTCCATTGGAAATTTTTCATATTCATATATTATGTGAATATATTATTTAACCATTTACTTTAACACTTAGTTTTATTAGTGTCTAAAAATATAGTAAAAGTTTCTCATTAATTAATATTTTTCTAAAAAAATTAAAATTAATTATCATTTTCGGTTTCCAGGTCTTGTGAGATCCCTATGAGAGGTTGGTGGAATCAATAGCCCCTTTCTTTTTGTTATTTCATTTTTTAAATCAACCTCTGTGACGAATTAAGATCGTGATCTTCTAGTTCTTAGTTTCTCAACCTTTCTCTTATGTATTCAAATGATAGATAAAAAGAAACATAAGGATTTCAGAGCCTTCCATCAATGTGAGAGCATACTACATGTTTTTATTTGTCAAATGACTCAATACCAGATTCTACATTATAAAATAAAGAAGTTATAAAGGATCTAATTTACCCTAGACCCTAGTGTGCATCACACCCCAAGTATATCCTCGCACAATTCTTATACAACATCCCACAATGATCCAAAACATCCCACTAGATGATATTTATATGAAATCTCATGATATTTAACTTTCTATGGGGTCATGTTGTCCCAAAAATCCAAATCCTTGTGATTAGAAGTTCCAACCTCACACAATTCTTTAATGCATCCTTCTAAAAATAGTTAATTTGTTTTGTAATTGACTCTTCTTCTTGATGTTGAAGAACAACATACCTACTCTTTATTTTCAAAATATTCCTTTAGTTAAAATTTTATTTCTTTATAACATCTATTTATATTATAGTCCTTATACACCTCTAACCAATTATTCATCTATTATAGTAAATTCTTATCCTTTATTTTCAGTATCAGGTTCTCCTTCTTTGACGAGTTATAAATTATTCAAATTAAAGAAATATTTTTGTTTCTAACCATTATTCTTTCTTATATTATACTTTTAAGTTAAAAAAATATCACATGAATATTTTGATAATAATTTCCATTCTTTATATTTGGAAACTCAATTTATCTCAGTGATAAGAGATCTCTTAAATCAAACTAGTAGATATTTTCTATTTTAAATTCTCTGAAAATCCTCATTTAAAATTTTAGTAAATTACAAATTTAAATCTCCCAATGAATAGTTTTATTTCCTTTTTTTAACTCTCCATAAAATCTTAGGTTACTAAAGCATAACATACAAATATATTTCCACATTTTATGTGAAAACATAAAAAATCTCATTATAATACATGTCTGAGAAAAAAAATTAATATTTTATTTGGAGACTAGATACATATTCAACTTATTTATAAACAATATTCAATATATCACCCAACACTATTCATGTATAGAACCCTTCTAAACATATAATACTTAATACCTTTCTTCCTAATATCAGAAATGGAAATATTTAAAATGGTGTGCTCAGATATTTAGTAAGGATAAATACGGTAGATAATAATAAAAGATCAAAAGTGAGAATAAGATAATAATAAGGGTTTGATAGTATGATCATAACATGTAAAAACATAAAAAATAATTCATTAACCAAAACACATGATTCATGGAAAAATATCGTTTCATAATAATATACTTTAGACATAATAGGTTAGAATCCTAAATAATCAATCATGATCCCTGAGAAAGTATCATGAGCATTATACATATGGTTTGGGTGTTAATATAATCATAGATATTCATTTCCTTAGTCAATTTTAACTACAAAACCATCATAACATAGGCGATATATTTTTATAGTGGATTTAGTTCACTCCAATTCCAAAAAATATAGTGCAAAGATTCTCGTAGTTGGTTGCATTCACTCCCCATTACATTTCATATTATCTCATGTGATATAATGTTTTACCAAATTTATTGTAGGGATAAATAATTCATGGACAACCCATTTCATTTTAAAACCCATATATATGTAGGAAAAAAGATCATAAAAGAATTAATTATTTTTTTAATTCTTAATTATTATGTGGTAAATAAATAATTTTCATGAAAATTTCCTTAAATCATTATCACTATAATCAATCTAGTGAAATACATTGTATGGTATTTTAAGAGAATATCCATAATGAATCACAAAAATTATTAAATTATATTGAAATAGATGAAAAAATCTACTATAAAATCATTAGAAATATCCTAAGAGAAATATAATAAATAACCATTTCACTTTGTAAATTTTAAAAACTAAAAATTTTCTGAACTCTGAGAATAAAATTTAATATTAAAACCAATGAAAACCTATAAATAATTATTTATGAAAAATAATGTAAATGATTCTGAATAAATCTATTCATTCCATAAATACTTAAATAAATATTTTTAAAGAAAAAAAATTACCTGTTTGGAAGACAATCATAAAATTCCTTTAAAAAAATTATAAATAAGGTCAAAGATAGAATAAATATGCCTTTAGTAATCATATAAAATTATATATAAATATCTATAAATAAATTATGAAGAATATTGTTGTGGAGGGAAATCATTTTTAAATAAAAATAATAAATATGATTGAATTTTCCTAAAAACATTAATTTTTGTATTTCAAGTGAAAAAGATGTTAAAACGTGAAAAATACTTTATAACTAAATAAATAAAAAAATTAGATGAATAAAAATGGGTTTAGGAAACTAATAACATAAAATTTCTTAGAATGGAAATTTAAACATATAGACTTCCAATAAAAAGTGTGCTTCTAACATAAAACCTTACCTCATGTCGTGGAATTATTCTTGGTCACTCTATCCTCTTATATAATATATTTATAATTATGATCAATATATAAATAAACCATATTTTTATTTATATTACTATATATAAATCCCTTATATTTTTTAATTCACCATTTATTAACAATTATTCATTAAAATCAATATCAAGGTGTAAACATTTCTATTTTCCACAGAATTTACAGTTCAGAGATTCCAGTCCTTATACAATGTTCATGATTTCATCATTTAAAGAATATTAATAATTTCATAAATATAGTATATATTCTTCATATACACTTGTGTAACTATTCATGCAGGGTGATGATAGAAAATGAGATATGTGACTCCTTGGAGGAGGATGCATGCACGTACACATGGTCAAATTTTTCATGTTTCAATGGGTGTAAAGGAAGGAATGTATTTAACAACTTATCTTTGGAAAATAATAATTATGTTATCAATATTATATATACTCATTAAATCTATATTAATAACCATCCATAATTTTCCTTGTTCAAAAATTTGTTTTAAAGGCATTATTTTAATCCTTAGTATAAATTTATTAAAGTTAATGGTTTTCCAAATTCTTAAGTCATGCTTATATCACAATGATTTCATAAAATTTATGGTATTTTTAAAATAGTATTCTCAACAATTCATGAGAAAAATCTCCAATTTTTTATAAAACATAGCAATTCAACATAATCTAAATTCATCTTGTCTAAAAAAATAAAATAAATTTGTTTCAAAATAAAATTCTAAAATTTATTGCTATGACCAATAGGGGCCTATATACCCTAAGAGGGGGGGAGAATCAGGGTATGGATATTCTTTTTCAAAATTCTTCCTACCCCATTGGATCTTGACCTCTTTATTACAAGAGTCACTTTTTTCACTTGTGTGTTTATTATGACCACTTCTTTTCTTCTTTATCTGATGATGATGCTTTAAATGCAATATAGGGAAGTAATTAGGTAGACACGGAGATTTTTACTTAGTTCACCCTCACTGGGCTATGTCTAGGGATCATACAACGGTGATGTGCCACTCTTCCAAATCCACTAAAGCACACTACTATTTACAAGGTTCGGGATAAATCACATCTATGCCCAGGCTCACTGCCTTTACAAGGTTTAGGGTTAGCTCACTGCTTTCCCAAGGGTCACTCCCTGTTTCCCTCTCTCTGGCTCACTGCCGGTGTACAGGATCACCTTCTTCCTCTTCCTTTGCTCACTGCTCTATAAAGGATCCACTCACAGTTTATAGACCTGTAGGACTCTTCATTATCACTAATGAATGCATCCTCCATTGTATGTAGATGCTCTGTTGAAATCCAAATTTCACCCATATATGAATCTCACTTTGCACCAAAGGTATCGGGAAATCTTCCAGCTTTCACGCGGCCCTAAAAATACTATTGTGCTTCAACCATACCAGGCACACTTCTTCAAGCCGGCATGCAAGTTAAAACTGGCAAGCAATTTCACCTCAACCACTTGCGCGACACTAGCTTCTGCAACTGCAAAATTGCGGGAATCACACCAGTTTACACCCAAACCAATATTGGCAAGCAACAAGAAACTATCGCACTTCTTTAAACTCTGGCGTGCAAGTGTCACCAAACCACTTGAACTACACCCCCTTATTCAACTCAAAACTTGGGTGACTCCCTTCCTTTCTCACCCAAACCACTCTGGACGCACAACAACCAACGGGCACGCAACTTCTACTTGTACGACCACACCACCACTTGCGCGAAGACCACACCTGCATGATGGGAGCTCTAATTTCCTCTAAGTGTTGAACTCAATAAAAAATGAGGAGGGGTTTACCTCTATTTATAGGCATTTTTACACATTGCACAACGGCACATAAGTCTCCCCACGGCGCGCAAGTTTCGGCACGCAAGTCTCTGCCGCACAAGTCACTTGTGCGACCAAACCTAATCCTTGGGTGCCCCTTTTCCCTTTTCCATATTTTGATGTTATGATCTTGAAAAACATATGGCATGCAAGTGTCCTATCCTTCAATACAACGGCACGCAAGTCCCTTTTCCAAAACCACTTTTCTCCATTTGTCGATTTTCAGGCCCAAAATTTGGCAAAAACTAGAAAACGGCACCACCTTGTATCTACTCTTTTTGTACCGCCTCCAGATCATCCATTCCTTTTTCGACATTCTTGAATAAAACATGGATCTTTATCCACATCCCTTGAACTCAACATGCCAGCATGAGAACCCCTTTTTCAAAAAATTTGTACATCATGGTTTTCTTTGTCAACAATCACAGCACAGATGTCCACTTTGTCAACAAACACAATCACCTCAAAAATTCTTCATTGAGACCTTAAAAGATTTTTTCTCAACATTTATGAATTTAACATTAAAATAAAACAATTATTGAAAAAATTATTTTATAAAAATTAATCATTTATGTTTTTTCATGAATAATTAAAATAAAATTCTTTACAGTTTATTAATTATTCTACATCAATTATTGATTTACTTTACTAATTAGTACTATAATTTTATTAGAAAATTATATTTATATAATTCCTTAAAAGTATTTAATTTATTGAAAATGAAAAATTCAAAAAACAAATTTAAAATATTCTATTTAATATCAACCATATTTCCTGAAGTTAATTTGACCATTTTTAAAAATTCATTAATTTTATCAATTTTTGTTAACTATCAAATAACATCATTAATTTACTATATTAATAAGTATTATTCACTTATGTTCGGTGTTTTATGAATCACAATTTATCAAACACATAAAATTTTTTAAATAGATATGTATTCTAAAATCTCATTATGTTAAATTCCATCCATGTTAAAATAATTTCACAATAAAAATTATTTTATTCTAATGGAAATAAATGTTGATAATTTTTTATCATGACATCCTCGATTTTCCTTATAGCATCCTTAAATTTATGGTTAGAGTACAAAAAATTTACCATGTGAGTGGGCTTATTTTACCACACTTTATCACTTTGATCCAAACTCTCCATTATAAGTTCATTGTAATAAAGATCTTACTATAGTGGTATAACTTATTAATTTCTTACATGTGAAGGATTGGATATAAAATTCAAAATAATTGATACATGGAACACATCATGGACTCAGGAGTGGTCTGGTGTGTGTTCCGAGTGATATGTTATCACCCTAAGATAATCAATAATCCCACACATGTCAATATATCTTGGTATTATCTTCTTATTCTTTCCAAATGTAATAGCATTCCTCGAAGGATATATTCAAAGGAATACCTTGTTAGTAACTTTGAACTCTACATCTAAACAATAATTCTTAGCATAAATTTCTGTCAACTATGGGCTACACAGACATGATACTAAATGGATATAACATTCTCTATCATTTCTTCAAATACCTCTAATCCCAATACATTTCATTATACAGGTTCATCCTAACATGGTGAAATTCTACACTTTTTCCAAAAGAGACATTAAAAAGGATCCATCTAAATACTCATGAAAATCTATTATAGTAAAAACAAGTCTACATTAAGGTATTGATCCCATCATCTGTTGAAATATATTAAATGATATCATAGTTTATCTTGTATAGTTTAAATGGTCCTCTCAAATTTACTATCTTTCTAGAAATTATATCAAGTGTTAATTTTCAACAATATATTCAATACTTTTTGAATACTTCTCCAGAACTATATGGTAATCATTGGTTCCAAATTAGATACAATTGATAGTGTTACTCTATACAGCCCCATTATTTCCCAAATACATATATTAGAATGTTGAGCTAGTAACGAATATACCCTGATAGAAATTAAATGCACTATCATTGTATGGTGATCCACTACAACCCAAATAAAAGTATGGCCTTTAGATGTCTTGGGGTCCTATGATGAAATCTTTAGTGATTTTTTTACCAATTATATATTTGTATGGTTAATGGTTCACCATCCCCTTATGATATAACATTTAAAATTAAATTTTTTACATACAAGTCATAGATATATATACACTGTAATATCCCTCTTCTTTTTTCCCACCCGAAATTCATCTTAAGATCATTATATAAATATATTCTTCCAGGATGGATAGAGAATGATCAGTAATTTTATTCATCTAATATGTATTTCCTTAATTCTATTATTTAAGGGATACATATCTAATTCATGAATCTCATCATCCCATCAATGTCACAATTTCACAATGGAATAATCATTCCCTTCTTTTATAGATCCAAATCCTCCTTCTACACCTATTTAATTTTCACATGGATATAAGGTTGAAAAATAATTTGATCAATAAAATATTTTCCAACATACCAAATTTTTTCAAGTTCAATCCACTAAAAATCCATAATTATTAAATATATTTAAATATTTCTCATGCACAAACTAGAATATTCCTTCTAATTCTGAGTATCTTCCTACATTTTTTCTTTCCCAATGTGGTAATATATTGACAATTTATAATCATTAATAAACTCAAACCATATTATTTGGCACTAATTTTACAATTTCTATGAGAATATATAATTAAATATTTAATGATAATCATATATATCACACCTTTCCCAAATTGTGACTCAATATGTTCGAAGAGAAAAATTCAATTTATAACTCCAAATCAAGAGTCAAATTATTTTTTTCATGACCTCCAATTAATGTGAGGCAATTTATACTATAATTTAATTATACATGATAAGATATACATTTCATTTCATTGATGCATCATTATATATCACCAACCATTATCCATTGTAGGGTAGTGTAAACACAGGTTTACTATCCATCCATCCCTAGAACACCTTGAAATTTTACTCACATTCATCTATTTGAATGAATGTAGATTCCTTTTAAGAAATTTGGATAGTTTATTTCATAACCATAATAAATTTCCCGAAAATATTCAATAGTATTTGTCTAATATAAGAAAAATAAGAATCATAGTTACCATTATTTGGTAGGTCCATTCTTCAATAACTTCTACCTTTAAATGATCCACCAATATACCCCCACAAATAAATAGATGACTCAATAATGATACTTTTTGTTGCAATATTCCACACTTTATAAATTGGGAATACAACTAATCCTTCCTCAAATCTTTAAAAATATTATAAAATTATTTTTATACCAAATATTAATCTTGTAATACATTATAATATCATCTATTGAAACTTCTATAAAGTGTTCACGGTAATATCTCGAAACTTTATTCATTAGATCCATGAATATACTTGGAGCATTGGTAAATCCAAATGGTATCACTATAAATTTATAGTGTATATACATTATATAGAAGTATTACATTGGTAAATCCTCCATTTTGAAAATTAATTAAAGATATCCATTTAAAATATCAGTCTTTGAGAAGTATTAAGCACCTAGAATTTGATCAAACAAGTCACCCTGTAGAGTAAAGGACACTTGTTCTTGACTGTGGCCTTTTTATGTTCTCAATAATCAGTTCAAATAATCATTGACCAATCATTATCCCAATTAAAATAACAGTTGAACCCCATAGTGATGTAACAAGTTATAAAAATACCTTTTCTAGATTCTCATTCACTTTATTGTTTAATTTCTATATCCCAATTGAGGAAATTATATAAGGATTCCTTAAAATAAGAGTTGAAACATGTATGAGGTCTAGATAAAATTCAACTTGTTAAGGAGGGATAGGAAAATCTTTAAGAAATACATTGTCTTATTCATGAATAATAGTCATATCTTCAATGATTTCATCCTCCCCAACCATATGAGATAAATACTCCTCACGAATAAGTAGAAAACCCTATATAATAGAAGTGATTTATTTTAAAATTTCATGTTCATACTCACATCGATAGATTACATGAGGTTGATTTAGAACATCAAATTTCACTTCTCTTCATAGTAAATTGATGTGGTATATATATTGAGAGAGAAAATAAATTTCAAATAACACTAAAAACTGAATATAAGTAGAATTAAAATATATTCAATAAGAACATTTTCACATACTTTTATGGGAGATTAGTTATAAACATAAGGTCCATCCATCATAACCGTGTTATTTTTCACCTACAATTGAATATTTAAACATTGAGGTGATTATGTGATACTATTATAAATTGTTAAAATAAAAAATAGTGGGTATAAACTTAATTAAATTATAAATTTAATGATTTAGATTGTATGATAAGTGTACCATTCACCACTATATTCTTGTGATCCACGTCTGAAGTTGTGATTTGATAATACTTCCCATTATCATTTCTATTCAAAGGATATTAATTTAGACTATTATCAATATCCCTTGGATTCATTATGTGGTTATAATAAAAATTACACACTTTACAATTGTAGAATTTGTGTTTGGTTGGGGAATTTTGTTGAGATTTTTCTTCATTCATTTCATTTGTTGACGTCTTCACATCACTTTGAAATTTATTTTCATGATTGGATTATTTTATAGGCATAAATCATTTACCATTACCCTTACAATAATTTTCTCCACGATCGTTTCAATATATCTGGAATGTGAAGATTAAATTTATTTCCACAATAGGTTTTATTATTTTCATCTCTATAAAAATACATTTTTCTATTCTCATCCCAAAAACCAATAGAACAATGAGAGTTTCTACTCTATATTTATACCTTGATAGCATATTGATAAATAACCTCGCATCTATAATTTTCTCTTATATCCAATTCTTTTTGGAGACATCATTTTAGTCAATAATATAATAAATCGATTTTGATTTTAGGTTCAATGAAAAAACAAAAGAATATCTTGAAATTATAATTAAAATATCTTTACAGGTATAAAATGGATTCAACATCCTTTAGTTATAATAATTCCTTATCCATTCTAGTGATAATGGTTAATTAAAAACACTTATTGAAAAACTCCATCTTAAAATAATTCCAATTCATGGGTTAAATTTTGTTATCCTGTCTCATATTCTTGATAAGAGTCAATCAATAATCTATTTCACCTTTGAAAATGATAAATTTTAAAAATGACCTTCTCATGTTGTGATCACTAGATAATAGAAAATTTATTCTCTACAAAATTTATATATTTATTAGAAACAAAAGGATTGAAATACCTACTAAAGAAAGTTCAATGTTTTTTCATAAAGGACCCAATGGTGAGTTATTATTTATTTTTTTAATTTGATAATTAATCATGATCCCAAATACATTCTCTATACTGAGATAGTTAAGTGAGAGTTACCAATATATTTTTCAATCCATATCCCATTCCATTTGGTTTTCTATAAGGATAGTCATTTCATCGGTAATAACGTTCATTGTTAATAAGATTCCCCCAATCTCTATCAACTAAATAAAACAAAAAAACTATTTTCAGTATCTAACATCAATAATCAATGTTATCAACCAAATAATAATGAAAATAATTCCTAATTTATCCTAAATAATTACCAATTCTAATAAAACTATGACAATTTAGGTATATATAATATGTTGGGAATGTATTGTCTCAAAAATAGTCTTTAAATATTATCGATTTTGATTCTCACAAATACCCTTGATTGTTTTACTAATGATTTTATTTTGAGTGTATTTTAGGATATTTATATTCTAATATTGAAATAATATTCAACTATTTATTTGTGAGAAATATTTGTTAAAGTGTTCGTAATGCTCTTAAGTGTATTATTGAAACACTTTTCATTTTTTTTATTCACAGGAATTACTATTTAATCAATATGTCGAAGAAAGTAACATATGGAACATAACTTACGTTTATGTTTAAGGATCAGTGAGTATGGTTAATCAAACTTACACTTGAAGAAATTTATAGTTAAGGAACATTACGTTTCGATAAGAATTTTCTATTTGACATAAGGAAAAATTATTGTTAAAGAACCCTGCATAAGTATGGAACTTTACAAACGTATGGATCATCAACCAGAAGTTTATGATCAACATTACATTGTCAACCTTACGTTTGTGAAAAGTGAACGAATAGATAATCAATTTTATATTCAAGGATCTATGATGACGTTGATAAATTTATGGATCATCAACCCTACATTATGAAGTTGAACCCTAAGTTTTTTATTTTGTCATTTTATGAATGAACCTTACGTTTGACTTTTCAGCATCAGAAATTTGAATTTACATCTTTATAGGAGATTTTTTGAATAGTCTTTGTGGAATGTCAGTTCTATTTAAATCATGATTAAAATATAATTTTAAATGACTTAAAGAGTCATTTACATTGGATATTTTTACTCATATTATTAAGGGTAGTTATGATTACTCTAATTTTTATTCCTTGAATTTGAATTCACTCAATTTATTAGCAATATTTTGTGGATTTGAAACCATGATACAGATTTATCATTATATATCTCTCTGAGTATCATCTGAAAAATCATCAAATCTATGAATACCTCTAAAATATCTATGAAAATTATTATTTGTTGAATTATTCCTGTGAAATTTTTTTTCAGTATTAGAGTGATCAAGTTTCTTAGAAAAAAGGACAATATTTTAGAGATATATATGTTTAATTGTGGAAGTTTGAAACTCTATTTTTGTTGTTGTTCTTAAAATTGAAGATATCTTATGCAACTGGATCTCTTCAAATATATTTCAATGTTTATTTTCTTATAAAGTTTAAAGATCCATATTCGGTTAGTTTCGTACTACTTCAACTGCGAGCTATATCTTTTTCTCAACAAACTACATTTTATCTATCTTGAGTTCTAACTACTCGTATTCAGTCATGGTGGAGTGTCAGCTTCTCACACTAAGCTGTGGTTTTATCGGTTCCCTATAAAATAACCATAAGTCTCTATTTTGTAAACCTTTGAATATATGGGTGGAAACGGACTACACTCATTTACGGATTGGTCTTATGATATGAGAACCCTAATAGTGAAATTCACCAAGCCTGCTATGAGGGTGATTTATGGAGTGGACTAGGAGATTTTTGTGCCCCAAACCACTATAAATTATTGTGATTTGATCTCTGTTCATATTTTCTGCATTTACTCTCATACAGAAATGCCTCCAGCTCTATCTACTATTTATGTGAATCAAAATAATTTTTAAAAAAAATTAAAAGAACACAATTCACCCCCCCTATTTTGTAATCACTATAGTCATTCTGACCTAACACTTGGTATCAGAGGCTGAGCTTTTCAACAGATCTATAAAAAGCTAAGGCATAAGATCTATATTAGTGATGGCAATAGAAAATCTCAAGGAAGAAACGTCAATGGTTTGTGCTCCATATTTCACTTGTGGGAATTATGGATGTTGGATTTCTCAAAAAGATATTCTACATAAAAATTCATTTATTTAGAGTATACTCAAATATTACTACTCTTCACATAATTCCTAAAAAACATGAAACTTTAATTACTACAACAGAGGCCAAGTAGGATATTAATTCAAAAGAAATGAATGACATTATTTGTGGTCTTGGACCAGATGAATTCAATCGTGTATCACAATGTCCAACAAGGTATGAAATGTGGCAGATAATTGTACTAGCCTATGAAGGTACTGAAAATGCTAGAAAAATGTGATATGTTAATGATAGACTAATGTCTGATACTTTCATAATGTATGATGGAGAAATAATCACATAGATGAATAGAAGGCTGACAGAAATTTTTAATAATATAACATAATTAGGTGAACCTATTAGCTAGTCTGATCAAGATTTTAAAGTTCTAAGAATTCTATCTGCGTAGTGGAATGGAATTTATGCTGCAATCTGCTAACCATCACCTATCAAGAATCTTACAATGAGATAATTGATTGGAACTTTAATTATGTATGAGGCTGAAATGGAAGATTAGTTTTAAGATCACAAAGTCCTATTAAAAAAGGATATCACTTCTCAAAAAGTTACATCCCAAAAGTTGAATAGAAAAATGAAAAAAGAAGTAATAAATTCAAAATCAGTTGATTCAGAAATTGAGTTGTCTTAATGAGCTAGAAAATTCTTTAATTTATATAGGAATAAGTGAGGATTCAGAAAACCATTCAAAAAGGATGAAAAATATTCAATGGAAGATAGATGCAACGAATGAAAAAAATTGGGTCATATAAGACCTGATTCTCCTTAATTTAAAAGAGATAATAGAAAGATAGAAAATAAATATCAAAAGGATGATAATTATGAGAAAAATGAAAAAAGTGATGTGAATGATACTTAGAGTGTTTCTGAAGACTCTAGTAGCTCATTAATCTCTGATTTAGAGAAAGAAGAATCGAATCTGAAATCTAATATGTGCTTTATGGTTAAAGAAGATAAGGTAAAATCCTATTATTCATCTGATTCTGACTCTAGTTACTCAAATGATAAAATGACTGCCTTGGATACTCTCCTAGAACAAAGATACAACTACCTATTAAAGAATGAAAAATATTTAAAAAATATCCATACTGTTATTTTCAGATAAAGGGATACTTTACTTAAACAACATCAAGAGTTACTTGAGAAATATAGTTCATCTACTACAAACTCTAATGACTATGAAAATAAGATTAAAAACTACAGGATGAAGTAGAAACCTATAAAATTTTCGCTCTTATATTTAAAAAAGAATAAAATATACTAAATGAAATTCTTGGTAAAATGTCATTAAAATTGAAAAAATTGGTATTGGCAGCAAGGGTGAAAAACTCAAACTTTTAAAAAACTATTTTGTTCCTGGGTATAACAGAAAAATCTTGTCTACTATTAAATGTTTTTATTCTGGTATTAATATAAATTATGATAATTAATTATATTTAATAAAACATCAATTTTGTGGTGTCAAACATGTTCATTATTCAAAATCTTTATCTATTTTTAATTATAACAGTGTTGATTGAAAAAAAATCTATTTGGATTCTTAAATATTTGGTAGATAACACTGCGGGACCCAAAAAAATATATGGGTACCCAAAAAAATTTTTATTTAATTTGACCGTGTAGGTAAAATTCGAAAAAAGAGGAAAAGATATATGGGATATGGACAGTGTATTTTCAATACATATGAGTATAAATTCATCAAGTTTCTATACTCTTACTAAAATAGAAGGAGGCCTAGTCCCCTTTGATGACAACGCCAAATGAAAAATTATTTGACTTGCAACGGTTATAGATCTAGATATTGTCTCAATTAATAAAGTACTCTATGTACAAGGATTGACACATAATATGATATGTATCTCTCAACTTTGTGATTATGGATACTATGTTGATTTTTCTGATAATTATTGTTCTGTTTTTAAGTATAATTTACTTAAATTTAGATCACCTCAAACAGATAATGTCTACACCTAGCATTTATATTCTTTTTGTAAAAAAAAAGTGAAATATTTAACTTCTAAGATAAATGTGTCTTGGATTTGGTATAGAAGACTTGTTCATTTAATATTTTTTCATCACATAATTAATCTAAGAAATAATTAGTTTTAGATTTACCTAGTCTCAAATTTTTTATTGATAGATTTTGTGACGCATGTCAGATTGGGAAACAACACAAATCTTCCTTCAAATCTATTAACAAAATTTCTACTTCAAATCCCCTAAAACTAATTCATATGGATTTTTTTGAACATCTAAAATATAAATTTTGACTGTTAAATTACATATATATGTTTTAGTTGATGATTATTCAAGATTTACTGGGGTATATTTTCTAAAACTCAAAAATGAATATTTTTATTTTTTTGAATGTTTTTATAAAAGTGTTGAAAATGAAAAGGGTTTTAGGATAATTTAATTAAGAAGTGATCATGGTGGAGAGTTTGAGAATCCGGAATTTAATTATTTTTTCTCAAATATGGGTATTAGACACACCTTATATGCACCAAGAACACCTCAACAAAATGTAATAGTTGAAATAAGGAATATAACTATTCAAGAAATAGAAAGAACTATGATAAATAAATATAGTCTCCCAAACTACTTTTGGGAAGAAGCTACAAGAACAAAATGCTATATTATAAATAGAGTTTCAATTTGACCTATTTTCCAAAATACCCCACATGAAATTTGGAATAACAAAAAATCCTAAGGTAAAGTACCTTAAGGTTTTTTGATGGAAGGTATATATAATGAACACAAATGATAATATTGGGAAGTTCGATCCAAAAGCTGATGAAGGAATATTATTAGGATATTCTACAACTTTTAAATATTATAGATTATTTAATAAAAAGTAATGGATTGCTGATGAATTAGTTCATGTGAAGTTTGATGAAACTGATACTTTCAATAAAGAAAAACACCAAACAGATGAAGCTGATGATTCTTCTAAAAACAGGAGACTTGATAACATGAAAAAAAATTGAAAATATAAATAAAATTTAGTTCGGTTCAAGCAATCATGATACTGATAAACCTAAAAGTTCTCTCCATAAACAGTCTATAATCATGAAAAATCACATGTTAGAGACTGTTATTGGAGATCTAGGCATAGGAATAAAAACAAGAAGAATTTTTGGAAACCTAGTTGAATTTTCTACTTTTCTATCTCAGATAGAGCCTACATTGTTTGACGAAGCTTTTGAAGATAAAGTTTGGATATTGGAAATTTAATAATAGCTAAATTAGTTTAAAAGAAAAAAGTATATAAGATAGAAGAAAGGCCATAAAATTATCCAGTTATAGGAACCAAATGGGTCTTTAAGAATAAACAAGATGATCGAGGTATTATAACTAGAAACAAAGCTATACTAGTAGCTAAAAGGTATAATCAAGAAGAAAATATAGATTATGATGAAACTTTTTCTCCTGTGGATAAACTAGAATCCATTGGAATTCTTTTAGCATATGCATCTCATATTAATTTTAAATTATATCAGATGCATGTAAAATTTGACTTTTTAAATGGATATTTAATGGAGGAAGTTTATGCTGAGAAACCTCTTGTCATTGAAAATTCTCAAAAACTAGATTTTTTTTTAAAAACGCTTGGTATGAAACGTTAAGTTCATTTATTTGGAAAAATGTTTCTACTATTGGTTTGGAAGACCCAGCCCTATTTAGGAAAACATTTTGTTCTAATTTTTTATTTGTTCAAATCTATGTTGATGATGTTATTTTTGAATCAACAAATCAAAAACATTGCAATAATTTTTCAGAACATATGCAAAAATAATTGGAAATGATAATGATGGGATTATTAAATGTATTTTTACAAAATCAAATTTATCAAAAATATTTCAGAAATGTATTATGTCAAATTAAATACCTTACTAATTTATTGAAAAAATTGGTCTTCAGAATAGAAAGACATATTCAACTCCCATATGTACTAATATTAAAAATGACTTGGATGAAGTTGAAAAACCAGTGGATAACAAGTTATATAGAGGTATGATTGGAATTTTACTATATATTTCAACTAGAGAACCTGATATTATGTTTTCTGTACGTCTTTGTGCTATATTTCATTCAAATCTAAAAGAATCTCATCATGCTACTGTAAAAAGAATTTATAGATATTTAAAAGGGACAGTTCTTCAATCTCTTCTTTATCCAAAAACTTATTATTTTAATTTATTATCATATTTAGATGAAAATTTTTGAGGTTGAAGATTAGATATAAAAATCACTTCTAGAACCTACCACTTTTTAGGAAAACCATTAGTGTCATGGTTAAGTAAGAAGCAACACACTGTTTCACTATCAATAGTCAACGAAGAGTATGTATCTGTTGGCAGTTGTTGTGCACAAGTTATATGGATGAAAAACACTCTCATGGACTTTGAAATTAATTTTTATAATACACATATTTTATTAGATAATACAGGTTCTATAAAATTTCAATGAATCTAATAAGTCATTCTAGATCTAAGCATATTGATATTAGACATCATTTTCTAAGTGATCATGTTCTTAAAAAATATATACCCTTATAAATCATTACCACTAAATATCAAATAGCTGATATTTTTACTAAACAACTTCCCACAACTAGTTTTTATTTTATTAATGGTGAGTTAGGGTTATTTAATTGTTAATTATTTTATTTTATTTTATTTTCTTATATTTTTATTTTATTTTACGCTTAATTTATTTCTGTAAATATAATTTACTTTTCTTATTTTTATCTTATGGTATTTTAGTTAATCTATGTTCTTTTAAATATATTTACTCTGCATAATTATTAAATTTTTATCATCATAACTCTGTGACATGAGAAATGAGGACATTTGTCATTTGTTAGAAATGTTCATCTTTCAAACCCCTCGTCTTCCAACCCTTTTGTTAACCCATAAATATAACTGTTTTTTGTAACCCTCAATCTTCATCCTTCTAAACCCTAGAATAAAAAAAATAAGATTTTAATATCTTCAAAAATGAAGAAAACCATGAGAATTAATTAAAGACAAGAAAGTGAACCAAAACGTCAAAGAGTTTTAGGAAGAAAAATTCTTCAGGAAAAGATGATTGATCTCGAATAGTTATCTCTGATGAACTAACTCCTGAAACAAGTGTTATCTTTTCAAGGACTCGAGACATATTTCAATGAAATCAACTTAGAATTTCTATGTAAGGTTTAACTGAATTTGTTTTATAAGAGTGTGTACTTTATTTTTGGTGATTCAAAGGATAAGATTTTTTCTATTATCGAAGATAACGATTTTTCTATTTTTTTACTGAGGTTGAAATTTTTTTGAACTTCCCCAATGAAAGAGTTTTCTATTTCAATCGTAAATTGATTGGTGATAAGGAACATTATTCTAAAGACATCATGTATTTTATAATAAATTCAATCCACATCATAATGATGTTTTTTAAGGATTTAGAACCTGACCATAACATTTTGGGGAAGTTTATTCAGATGGGAATAGCGCCAAGCATAGATGAGATGGAGAAAATTATTTACCCATAAATGTATATCATGTTTCATTTTCTAAGTGATATCAAACTGAATTTTCTACAGTTTTTATTGCAGTTTCATTATTTCTGTTGTACATTGGATGTAAGAATAAATTTATATCTGTATGGGAAAATAATTTCAAGGATTTTATTTAATAAGGACATGATTAAACTGGTTGTGGAAAGAGTAAAATGTCATCATAGTAATGTTTTGAATGCTGGAACATGTAGAAAACATGTATTTTTCTAGAACACTATCAAAGGAAAAATTCTTCCTATTGGATCTAAGGAAGTACAGATCTCAAGAGATTTTTCTTAGGGGGAATTAACTGTTCAAAAGGAGGGTGTAGTTGAATCACAAACAGTTGCAGTTTCACAACCAACTTAGATGAGTCTAAGATTTAATATAGAATAAGAATAATAGGAAGAGCAGAGTCAATATGGACTGGTTTGAAAACCAAGAAAAAGAAATTCCCTTCAAGTTGAAGAAAAGATGTTGGATTCTAGAGAAGCATCATGCTCGTATCATTTGGAAGAAACTATTATTGAAGAAGAAACTCATGTGGAGAGTCAATCTAAAGATCTTGTTATTGTACCTCTCGTAAGTGAACAAGTACAGGAGAGAATTCTGGTAGAAACAGTTCAAGAATAGAATACTCCACCTAAAAAATTTCAATCAAAGATTATCACAGAAGAATTTACTAAACTAAGATCTATTCAAGAAGGGAATCTTTACTGGAATTAGTTATAGAAATTCAACTCTAAATGGTATATATGATAGTGCGACAGTCAATTCATAATTCCAGTGATCATATTATAGTTTTAGATAATCAATTGTTTTCTTGGGAAGAATCAATAATGAAAATAGTGTCAGATCCTTTACCTACTGATGGTGAAAATCTGGCTATGAATTTAGATGAGGGGATATATAATTCATTATCTCATCAAGTTAAAGAAATTGTGATTAAATTCACCAATCTCAAGAGTAGAATGTCACTCTATGGTGGAAACATGAAATTGCAAAGAAAATGATTCAGGATCTTAATGAGAATACTATTTATAAAAGGTATTGTGATGCCTCTAATAGGGACATGACAAATGGGATTGGGAAGATCTGATCTGAATCTATTTCAAAGACATATTTTTTAGATTTAAGTTGGTATCTGGGTAGTCAGTTTGAATTAGTAAATAGTTCAATAAATTAGGCTAGTACACTTACTCCTACCTATACTACAAGTCTATATTGGATTATATGATTTTAGGATATTAAAAATATTTTGGTAGACATGAATAATCGGCTTCAAGACCTTCAATGAAGTAGTTCACCTCTATCAATTTTATTAGACAATCAGATATTTATTTTTGATCAATTAACTCAAGGAGATCCTAGCATTAGATTGATGTTAATTAAGTTTTCAAAAAAGTTGGAGATGTTCATGAAGCAAGAGGAAATACTTCATGAGTTTATAAAGGTCAATATAGTGGCGAATCTGCATATCAATAATGACTCTAGGATATTGATAATTCAGTTAGGAGATAGTTTGATGAAGAATCTAAGATTGCAGATGACTGAGCTGAAGGATATGTTTGAATCCATACAAAAGTCAAATCTAACCAATCCTTAACCTTCTTTCATTTTCCAACCTTGAACCATGATAATGATAGTTTTCATTTCTAAGTCTCAAGATTTACTATATTAATATCTTTATTGATCAATAAACTTGTTCTTTGTATATATGAAAAAAATTTATTATTTTATTTGATTTTATATGTTTTTCAATTATCCAAAATACAATTCTCTTTATTCAGTATAGTTACTTATAAAAATCACTTAACATTATTTTCGATATTAAATTTTTTTAATCCGTTACTATATTTTCTTTTTGATATCACAAAAAGAGGGAGAAAATTAGATAAACACAACATTTATTTTATTTGAGAAATTTAGATAAACAAAATTATTTCTTTGAAATTTACCATTGGGGTAAAACTTTAAATAATTCTTCTATATCGAAATAATTCTATCAAATTGAAATTATTTTCTTTTAAATGTTTACAAAATTCTAAATTATATTACTAAGATTATAGTTTTAACTTATGGATTTTGTGATCACCAAAAAGGGAGATATTGTTGGGAATGTATTGTCTCAACAATAGTATATAAATATTATTGATTTTAATGCTCACAAATACCCTTGTTTGTTTTACTAATGATTTCATTTTGAGTGTATTTCAGGAAATTTATATTCTTATCTTGAAAAAATATTCAACAATTTATTTGTGAGAAATATTTTTTCAAGTGTTCAGAACACTCTTAAGAATATTCTAGAAACACATTTTATTGTTTTTCATTTACTAGAATTACTAATTATTCAATACGTCGAATAATTTAATTTATGGAACATACCATACTTTTATGTTAAAGGATCATCATGTATCGTTAACCAAACTTATGTTTGAATAAACATATGATTATGGAACATAAATTTAGGTAAGAAACTTACATAAGATAGAAATAAAAAGTATGTTTTAAGAACCATATATATGGAACATTACAAATGTATGGATCATCAATCTTGCTTTTATGGTCAACCTTAAATTGAAAACCATACATTTCAGAAAAGTGAACAAATGGATAATCAATATTACAGTCAAAGATATATGCTGACATTGATAAATGTATGGATCATAAAACCTACGTTATGAATTTGAACTATATATTTTTTATTTTATCATTTTATGAAGGAACCTTAAATTTAAATTTTCAGTGTCGGAAGTTTGAATTTACGTCTTTATATGAGAATTTTTCAACAGTATTTGGGGAATTTTTGGGATATTTAAAGCATGATTCAAAGGTCATTTTAAATTATTTAAATACCGTTTATAGAAAAGGTTTTTACATCTATTCTTAAGGGAAGTTACGTTTCTTTGATTTGTATTCTTTGAATTTTAATACACTCGATTTATCAGGAATATTTTGCGGATCAAAAACTATGTTGGGGGTTTATCATTATAAATCTCTATAAATATCATCTGAAAAATCACTAGATCTGTGAATACCTCTCATATATCTGTGAAAATGTTATTTGTTGAATTCTTGTTATGAAAATTGTATAGAGTGTTACAGTGATCAAGTATCTCAAAAACAAAGTCTACATTTTTTAGATTTACATGCTTAATCCTAGAAGTGTGATTCTCTTTTTTTGTTGTTGTTTAAAAAATTGAACGTCTCTTATGTAACCAGATCTCCTCAAATATATTTCAAAGTTTATTTTCTTCTATATTTTGAAAATCCATCTTCTATCAGTTGTGTACTACTACAACTGTGAGCTATATATGTTTCTCATCAAACTATATTTTAACATATTTTTTAATAGTTTATATCCTCTTTGTCCTCATAAACAAATATCTAAAAAAACTAAACCATTATTTGATACTAACCAAGGCAACCAAATTAAAACATCCATAAATAGTCCATAATTTTAGATGCAAATTTGATACTACTAACAATGAATCTTGAATAAGAACCAAAAAGGATTAGTGTATTTAAATAATAGATAGATAATCAAATTATTTACAAAAATATTCAAAATCAACCACAATATTCATCGCATATGGGACCCTTATATGCTAATGATAGCTAACACCCTCTCTTCATTACCCAAGGAAATTGAAACATAAGAAAGGGTGAGCCCATATTCTTAGTAAGGTTAAATATAGGTGTAACAACAAAAATCATATTTTAGAATAATATAATTATAGGGGTCTGAAAATATTATCAAATCATAAAAAACCATACCTAAAAATTCATATACCATAAATTAGGAGTCTTGGAATATGGATTTATTATAACAAAATAAATGAACCATAAGAGTGTGTAATTATAAATAATAAAATATGATCCCTGAGATTACATCATAAGAATAAAAAATATGTTTTTTGAGTACATATAAGAATAATAATATATTTCCCTAGTTATGAAAAAATACCAAGACCATTATAACATAGTGAAAAAAATCTCATAGTAAATTATGTTCAGTCCCCATTCCTATAAAAATGTTGGGTAAAGTCCCATATTGGATTTTGGCTCACTCAAAAATCTTATTCAGATTATCCGATGTGATATCAGGGTTTATATAGAGAATTATAGGGATATATAATTATTTTTCCACCTATCACATTTTTAAAATCATATATATTTTCACCATAAGATCATAAAAAAATTTCATTTAATCATAGGTTAATTAACTTATGGGAATGAAATGGGTCCTATGAAGAGATCCTAAAAGCATCATCATAATAAAAATAAGAAAAAAACAGAAATAAATTGGATGGTATCATAAGATCATATACCTAGTGAAGAACAAAATGCATAGTATATATTAACATAGATGAAAAACACTTTTAAAATTTATAAAAAATATTCTTTGATAAATAAGAAGAAATTTCATTCCCTCTTAATAACCATTAAAAAATATATATTCTCACCAGAATTAGAATATGAGTTTTCTTATAAAACCAAATAAAAATTTTAATTTAACTTTAATTAATAATAAATTAAAATAGATCATAAAAAATGGTTCATTTCATAAATAACAAAAAACATTCTTCTCAAACTTTTTTAATAAAAGTAAAATATTACATTTTCAAAAAATGGAAACAATAATCATTCAAAAATAAATAAATAATATAAAATATTATAAAAAAATAAATTTATAAATAATTTAAATTTATATAACAATATCCATAAAATAATTTTCCATAACATGGACATAGAGGAAAAAGTTTCCAGCCCAAAAAATTAAAATTAAATGGGTATTTTCTTGAAAATATTCTTTATGTAATTTGAGTGAAAAAGATGGTGGAAATTGAAATAATAATTTAAAACCCCATAAATTACTATATAAGAATAAAATAGATGAGTTTTTAAAAATAAATAATATATATATTATTTTAATGGAAATTGAAACCAAAATAGTCTTGATAAAATCTGATATTTTAAAAAACACCATTTCCTTAAGACCAAAAGTTCTTTGTAAGTAGACTACCCTCCTATATATTAAATTTATTTTTTTAATAAATCTATTCAAGAACCATATTAATAATTATATTACTATATATTGTTCTCAAATAATTTCTAAATATCCATTTATTAATAAGGCTTCATTGAAATCAATATTCTAGTGTCACCAATTCTGTTTTCCATGCATGTTTTAATTTGGATATTTAAATCATTACACCATTTTCATATTTTAATCATCTCTAGTATACTAATAATTTCATTAATATGATATTTATTCAATAAATATCATATTTAATCAATATATAAGCTTTTTTGAACTCCTAATAAATAAGGTGATAAAAAATGAGATATATCGCTCCATTGATGTGGTAGTCAAGAAGTACACATGGATGATGTTTTTATTTTTCAATGAATATAATTAATGTTTAGAAAATAATAATTTATATTTAATGGATAATAAATTTTTTATAAGTATGATATATATTAATTAAATCAATCATTATAACCATTCGTGTTTGGAGGTGATGAAAATTAAAATACATCGCTTCGTGGAGGTTGTAGTATACACCTGTGGATGAGTGAATTTTTCACTTTCAATTTGATATATAGAATTTATATAATGATTATTAAATCAAATTAATAATATTTTAGAATTTTTATAATATTTATTTCACCATAATAGTATGAATATAATATATTTAGATCTGGTTTAAGAAGAAATGACAATAAAGAACTCGGTTATGACAATTACCTATCCCTCGAGTTCCCTCCTTTATCTTACCCCTTAGTCCTTCTTAGGTTAGAGTTTTATGGAGAATAAAATAAATAGGACATGATAAAGAGATTTGGTATTTTATTTATTTATATCATAGTCAATCTAAGGTTCTTAATGAGTGTTAAGAAATAACTAGGGGCGGTTCCCTTTGATAAGTGAGGAGACGAGAACCATTATAAATAATCTTAACAGTAAAAAAATATAGATTCCTTAAATAGTAAAGTGGAACTATATGAGACAAATCAATAATCTGCATATCTTCTATATCAAAATCATCCTTGACACTTTCTAGAAACTAATCGAGAATTTGGATATCTTCTATAGTTTTCTTAGACAAAGTGGTCATCATCTTGAAGGATCTTTGTGGGCTTCATAGTTAATGAAAAAAGTCTTCAAATCAGCCTCAATCTTTACGCACTTATCCATCACCATGGATAATGAATCAGATTTTTGGTTAAAGTTGTATTTAAGCATCTAACATCTTTATTCAAAGCTTGGAAAAATCTGAATTGTCCCAACAAGCTTCTTCAATGACTGAAAAACGAAATCATATCCAAGGGATGGTGATTCTGAATCTGAAACTTTGCTTGTTGTGGGATCTTTTTCTAGGTCATCATGTTTCCTATTTGAAGATCCACCAGCTTCCTTCTTCTTCACAACAACTTTAATAGGTGTCTCAACTACCACCTATTTTCCCTTATCAGTTTTTAGAATGGATTCCTCATCTGGAGATTTGTTTTTACTGTCAGACAGCTGAACAATTTTATCTTAATCTATATCTTCTTTCTCAAATATTTACTTAGCATCCTCAGGGTGAATGATGTCTTGATTAGAACTTTCTTCCTCATAGAGGTTATTCACTTCTTCTTCATCCTTCTCTTTATCCTTTCAAGGAGAAGAAAGCTTTGATGATTCGGCTTCAGAAGTTTAGATTGATGATTTTTTGAAGGTATTTCATTCTCATGAAAATCTTCCACTTGCTTAATCAAATCTTCAGTATCGCCACTACCTTATTCTTCTTTTTCTTCTACCATTAGTTTTTCTACTTCTTTTTCTTTGACTTTTATCTATTTACTCTTTCTAGAGTATTGGATTTTATATGTTTTGAAGTAGTTGTTAAAGCAACTTCTCCATTCCCATTCTTCTTTTTAACATTATCTGCATCTCTCTCCATTCTAGTCTCATATTGAAGAAGAGTTCCAAACAACTCATCTAATTAAATATGGGTGAATTTCCTATTCTCATCAATTGTTGTACTCTTGGACTCCCACTCATTTCGCATGATTTCTATGATATTATCTACAAGGGCCTCATTATCCAAACCTTTTTCTCCAATAGACTGTGATCTATTCACAATAGTCATTAACCTTTGCTGAACTTTTCTTATAGGTTCTCCATAAGGAAAGTTAAATCCAAGGTATTCAGCTCTCAACATAGCTCTTCTTGTCTCTATAACTTTAAAAGTACAAAAATGTGTAACATCAAGTTTCTTCTAGATACTGTTTGCAGCTTCACATGAAAATATTTGACTATATATTTTCCAAGTCATAGAACATAGAAATGTATTTATAACTCTGAAATTTTCTTGATATTCTGATTTCTCCTGATTAGTAAAAGTTCTAAATTACTTATCAATAATATCATAGTCTCCTCTCAGTATCAGGTAGTTATCAACATCAGAATTTATAACGAAATTCTTCATCCTATCTCTCCAGTACACATAATCATTTCCATCAAAAATAGGAGGTCTGGTAGGATTTAGATTTTCTATAGAACCAATATTTAAACCTTCCATATTAAGGATAATCTTTTCACACAAACTTGTTAGTAATAAAAGTTTTTAAATATCCTAATCAAGGAAAATAGAACTAGAGTATCTCTAAGAAAAATATGAATCCGAACATTATGAGTCGTAAAATCGGATTCTGAAAAAATGAAGAATAAGATTTCTCTTCTGAATCCAATCGTGAGATTAATTCAGATTTAACCAAACCCTCTAACACCAATTTTTAGGATAGAAATAATGAATGAAGATATTGTATGGTGTATCTGATGATGTTAAATATACAAAAGGGGGTGAATTTTATACATTAAAACATCTTTAGAACTTTAAAAGTTGATTAGAAACCATTCTATTGTTTAACAAGGTCAAACAAGATAAATTCACAAAACCTCTATGTTCTACAACCTTGCTTGATTCCGAAAATATGATTCCGAGAATGCAATTCTGAAAAAGAAAATACGAAATAAAACATCACCAAAGTTTACAAATATAATGATTATACCTTAGATCAAATAGAATCTCACTATATCAGAGTGTAAAAATGTAAGAAAGTATATGATAGTTATACTTTCATAAACAATAAAAATTCAGTGGAAAACATGAAAAAAACAAGTAACAAGTAGTAAATATTTTAATACAAAGAGTAGGGTATCTAACAACCTTGGATAAAGGTCCCCTTGATTTATACTTTCAAGAAAGTATGTCTTACCCACACCAGGGTAAGCCCTAAATACGAAGATCAAAGTCTATCTTGTCATCCCCACAAGCCCTCAACTTCAAGGTAATCAGCACCTTTGTCTCCCTCGGTAAGGAAGTCCTCGATCTTTAAGGTAGTAGGCACCTTTGTCTTCATATCTCTGGAAGCCCTCGAAAGTACTCAGCAACATTCAAATTCTACAAATCAATTCTGAACAAGGTGTTATGTACGTACAAAGCAATAAAGTCTCTCGCTAGAAATCACTTTAGCAGCATGTAATCTCTAGAGTCATAGAACAATATTGATCTCATTCAATTGAGCTTCTATTTATAGGCACGAATTCAATGGTCGGCTCCCTCCTCCAACTTTCATATTTTTCCTTGAATTTTGGAGGGACTTGTACATGTGTCACTTAAACAATTCTTAGTTAGTTACTGAATACACGACAACATTTTATAACTAAAACAAGATTAAAAAAAATATAGTTTCTTAAGCAAATTTATTTTTCATAATGTAAAGAAAAATGAATGTTCGGAGTCTAAAACACATAGATATTTGGATTCTATCTTCGGAATAATTTGAAACCAGAATTATATAGAATTCTGGAGTCTAAACATCAAAGAAATTCAGATTCTTGAATTCAGTATAATTCGGAGTCTGAATTCATAAGTGTTTGGAGTCTCAACTTACAAAGTTCGGAGTCTGAATTCATAAGAGTTAGGAGTCTGAACATAAAAAGTTCAGAGTCTGAATTCATAAGAGTTCGGAGTTTAAACTTACAAAAGTTCAGAGTCGGAATTCAGAGAACTCAGAGTCAGAACTCAGAAGAGTCCGGACACTAAATTTAGAGAACTTGGATTCGGAACTCAGAAGAGTTTGGATTTTGAAAACAGAATGCTTTATATCTAAGTATATTTATGATTCTGAGGTTTTGGATAAGAAACCGAATTTTATACTTAGAGAAAAAATGAAAAAGTAAAAACATGGTAAGGATAAATTTCCTTGGGGAAGGAAAGTTTTCCATATTAAAGTAAAACATAGGGTAATTGAAATTTGACTTAAGATACCGTGTTTGTGATTTTCAAAACATTAAGAAATGGTGAAGTCGTAAGGAAACCTTATTGAATCAACAATCTCCCAAAACATGAAGGAATGGAAAAGTTATATGGAAACCTTATTGACTCAACATTATTGTCATCGATGAATACAAATATCATAAAATATTATTAGAAAATTCTTGTGCAAATAACCCTTTTCACTATGAAATCCAATTTTGAAAACTAAAACTTTCATAAATAGTAGGAAAAACATTTCATTGAAAAGAAACATGGAAACTTATAAATGAATCTTTAAAAAATAGAATGTTCATGAAGGTGGGAATTTTTTTTGATGTTGTATAATTTACAAAAATATTTATTTCACACTTTTTGATAAATATCCAAAAGTACCACATTAAAAAAATAATAGGAATATTTTGTTGATCCATTTTGTATAAGAAAAGTATAGGTAAAATTTTATATAATAAATAAATAGAGAACAATAAAAATACTTCTTAAATGAATTTCAAGGAAAACATGGACATGAAAGAAAAATATTCTCTACCAAATTAAAAAAAAATTGGTTTTCCTTAAAAATGAGTTTTTGATATCTTGAGTACTTGAAATAGGAAAATGATATAGAAACAGATAATTTTCAACAATAACAAGAAAATAAGAAAATTTATTAGGTTTAATATATAAATATTAAATTTCTCTCAGTTATGACTTAAACAAAAACAATCTCGAATAATGATGAGATTCTAAAATATACCCTTACTGCATTAGTAACTTTTCAATTATAAACTGCATAAAAGAAATTACTTCAAATGAATCTTTAAATATAGTAAATGTAAAGGGAATAATTATATATCATATCAAATTCACATTATATATTCCACATGAAAGAACCAAGTGGTGAATATGGAATATGCCTCGTGGAAGAAAAAGTGAGGTGAGAATACCCTTACAAATATTGTATCATTAATCTGTTAATTAATCAATGAGGTGATTATGTGTAAAACTTTTAAATCAAAGAAAAAAAATTGAAATACATAAAAAAATTTAATCATTGTTCATTTAAGACATAATCATGGCATAATATAGTTAATGAAGTAGAATTATAACCTAATGAATGGAAATTGAGTTAAGAAACCCCTTGCCACTTGGTAACATTCAAGTTAAATTCAATTTGATGAATTCATTTATACTGAATTATAAAATATAATGAGGTTATAAATAATCATGACAATACATGAAAAAATATATTATGTACATCAAATAAATTAAATTCATTCATCATATTAAAATATTCCTCAATGAAAGGAAATTGAGATGAAATCCCTTACCTTAGGTTTGACTCACTTTGTATGTGTCTAAACCTCCTATATAAAAAATATAGATTTATTATAATTTCTTTAAAAAACCATACTCATATATATCATTCCTCATATGATTTACTTATAATTTTTATCACCTGTTTACTAACAATTCTTTGTTAAAATCAATTTTTCGGGTAATAACTACTTCATTTTTTATGTATGTTTTGATTCGTTTGTTTTGGTCCTGTTTATTTTATCATGGTTCCATCATATAACTAATTTTATATATTATATAAATATCATATATATTCATTATATACATATTAATATTCATTCATAAAATTTAGAGAATAGAAAATTAATTACATAATTCATAGAGAATGTAGGGCGTACGTACGCATAATCACCATTTTCATTTTTTGATAGATGGAATGAAGAAATATGAATAATAATTAACCTTTAATGGAAAATTATTATATAATATATATTATATATAATAATTAATTATATCTTTATTACCATTCATTTCAAAATTAAATCAAAAACATATCATGTCTCTTCATGAAGGCGGTAGTCTATAGGTACACGCGAGCAGCATTATCATTTTCAAACGGATTAAAAGGTAATAAGGTAAAAGTGATAATAAAATTAAAATAGTTTAATAATTTCATTAATATAATATATTTATATATATATTAAATCCATCATTATATATATCCCTGAGATGAGTATATGGAAAACAAATTATATCTGTTCCTGAGGTGACAGTCCATCATACACATGATCCATGATTTAGTTTCCCATTTTATAAAAGGGGAGATGGATATAGGTTATGGTATTAACATAATAAAATATCAGTATATCTAAGATAATATTTTTATTATTTCACCAAAATTTAACTATATTTGAAGTAATTATAAGAATAAATGAAATGAAAATGCATGTTTAAGAACAACACATCATCTTTGGAGAACCTCTTTAGGATTATACCTAAAGAATTCCTAGATTTGTTTTAATATCAGTCTAAGGAATCCAGGACATGGGTATGGATTTAATGACGATATGTTTTCTAGTCTTGGATGAATAAAATAGGCACTTGATGTTTTTATAGGAGAGTAGAGTATGATTCATTTTATAAGTGTGGGAGGGAACCCACTTAGAAATTTCTTAAAGGAATAAAAAATGATAGTCATTCACAAGAAATATTCTAACAAATGGTAATATATTAAAATTTTGGGTAATATAATTTATAAATCTGTCTATAAAATAGGATTTATACAAGTTTATTTTGAATATTTACCCTTATATTAGGGCCCCCATAAGTAAACTCATTTTAACCTTAACCACAGTAATTAGTTTTTACTGTTTTATAATTCATTGTGACCAAAAATTGACTTGACCTTATTAACTAATATTAATTATTTTGATTCGAAATATTTAATCTATTTAAAAAAAATCAATTCATAGAAGTTATATAATTTAATTTTAAATTTATCCCGCAATCATGATGAAAAATAATTTTTCCAAAGAAAAGGTTTTCCATAAGTATAAAACGTTTTATATAAACTTTCATCATAATATTGATTCATATAACCAAAATTGTATCAAAAAAATATATAATTAAAGTAATTTTACTATTAAAACCATTTAAAAATTTAACTTCTTAAATTAATTATATTAAAATACAATTTTAAATAACAACTGTATTTTTTAATATTCATTATAAAACTAATATTTTCAGAAAATAATAAAAAATTGAATATAATATAATTTTTAAATATTATTTCAAAAATTATATTTATTTTTTCAAATACGTTTTCTCAAAGTTTCAAAAATTAATTTTAAAATAAGTGTGTAAAACGTGATGAAATTTCTTTTTAGAAAAGAAACACTCTTATGCATAAAACAAGATCTATTATTATCCCTTTCATATAAAAAATATTAAACAACTGATAAAACATATTATTTAATATATAATATATAAATTTCATTAAATTATTCACCAATAGTGATCAATTTAATTTATTAATAGAAAAACATATAGTGCGTATAAAAACACTTCTTCAGAAAAAAAAATTATTTCTTTTACTTTCAAATGATTTTTGTTTTATTTTATAATAAATAAATAAAAATGAAAATATTCTATACATGTGTAAACCATAAATTTTTTAAAATTTATTTATTCTTATTCCTACCCTTCAATCCAAGAGTTGGTTGATAAGCGTCACATTAAATAATTATTCATTAATAGTATATCATTGTTTATTTAAAATTGATATTGTGTGTAACACAATCTATCAAATAATTAAAACTTATATACAGAAGAACTTGTTATAAATTCTTAGGGTGTTACATTTAACATTTGATACCAAAAAAACAACATATGAGTTGGATTTGTGTGAAAAAATTAATATAAGCATTATTTCTATGAATTTAGATTCATTGAAAAAAAATAATGTTATTGGATTTTGATTCATGTTTTGGAATAAATGTGGAATTCAATTCATATATTCTTTAATGATTAGTTATTTTATATTATTTTATAGCTTATATAATTTGAATCTTGGTGATTTTTATACAAAAACCCTTATAACTATCATCTCAATATTGGTACTAAACTTCATTTAGTAAATAAATGATCATCTAATTTATCCCAGGAGCTTCTTTAGCTCTACCAAGTTATCTTGATGGTGGATGATTATTCATCAAGGTCCAACAACCTTTCTAATTACTCAATGAATAGAGTTAGAGATTAGTACTTTAAGGATCGGACCTTTGATCGAGGTCCTTTTAAAGACATCTGAGCAAGATTTATAGCACTACGTATTCTGAATTATTCTAGGGTTCTTGATATACCTTTGGTGATTAGACGCTTCTTGGATGAGAAGATACAGTTGATGATAGTTAGCAGTGGACGATCAGGTGTAATGAACTCAGCATTATGGAGCTGAAGTTAATCGCATGGATCTGAACATGGGATACATTTAAGGAGGAGATCTTAATATAGGGGATGTACGATTTAGGACTCTCAGGATAGATCCAGCCAACATAGGGATAGTTGATTCTATTCATGTGAAGGCCGGGGACTTCTTGCTCGAGATTATCTGACCCATCATGCTATTGACTGGGATATATTGGATTGACCACTGAGGCAGAGACAGTGATAAGAGAAGGAAGATCCATAGGGCAGTGGATGTGCTAGATGAGTTGGAAGAGTAGTAGAATGTGGTCTATGTTTCTACTTTTTACCACCACCACCCCCAGGTGGTCCCCTCCAGGTCATGGAGTTGGAGGATAGGGTGGGTACAGCTGCATCTGGTCGAGGCATATGAACCAAGGACTCCATTGATGATTTGAAGCATGATCTATATCTTTTCTAATTTAGCTGCAGTATTGATAGACACAGGTGCTAGTCATTCCTTTCTCACCACATATCTTGTATGAGACATTGATATTAAGGTCGAACTGTTCACTCAACCTGTATGCTATGATACACTTACTAGAGGAGACTCGATGATCAGATATCTATGTTGAAAGTGTGTCCTTACCCTTAGAGGTGAGAGTTTTAGTTGAAACTGCTTAGTGGAGGTGTTGAGGCCTTTTGATGTCATTCTTGGTTTATATTGTTTATCTTCAGTATATTCCTAGATTGTTTATTTTAGTCGAAGGTTACGGTGTGTCTTGTAGTGATGGGATGAGGTTTTCATTTTTTTGGAGAAAAGGAGACCTAGGCAGCACAAGATGGACTCATGCATAAGTGGGTATAGTCGATTACTCATGAGTTGGCTAGATAGACCTTTATAGTAGTAAATTTTTTGAGTTTTCAGTTCCCATAAGTAGTGGTGGAGTAAAAGGAAATATTCCCCAAAGATGTTATAGGATTACCTCCCCATCAGAAGATGGAATTCTACATTGACTTACACCCAGGGATGGAACCGATATCAATACCATCATATCAGATGGATCCCTCATAACTTCTTGATCTAGGGTTGTAGTTGGTGGACTTTACAGGAAGGCCTTAATGACACCCATTGTTTCACCCGGGGCATCTCCAGTTTTGTTTACCAAAAAGTCAAATGGGAGATTGGGGTTGTGTGTGTACTACCAATGCCTAAACAAGGTGACCATAAAGAACAGGTATCCACTATCGAGGATCAATTATCTCTTTGATCAGTTTATAGGGTCATGATGGTTCTCAATGATTGGACTTCTAAAAAGCTATCACTAGTTGTGATTAAGGGATTAAGATATACTGAGGGCAGCTTTCAAATGTCACCACAGTCACTATGAGTAATTGGTGATAATCTTTGGTGAGATGAACACCCCAGTAGTGTTTATGGGACTCATAAACTGAATCATTCAACCTTATTTAGACTGATTCTTGGTAGTCTTCATCAATTATATCCTTGTGTACTCAGCATCCGAGGAGGAGCATGCGAGACACCTAACGATGTTTTTGGATGCACTCCGAGAGCATCATCTTCATAGGATACTCTCAAAGTGCTAGTTCTTGATTCAGTAAGGGACATGTTATCTCAGTGGATGTAGTGACTGTAGACCCAGCCAAGGTGGAGGCATTGTTAGAATTAAATCCACCTAGGAGTGTGATGGTGGTGTGGATAATCCTTGGTCTAGTAAGCTATTATCATAGATTCATACCTGAATTCTCTTGGATAACAGAACCTATGACAGCTTTTACTCGAAAGGGGTAGCCTTACGTGTCACACCCCTAGCTCCTGACTACCCGGCACCAGTGCCATACAGAGGATCGAATTCAGTTCAGGCTCTGAGAAACCAGCTACGTCTGAAAACGTCTTTAGTAAAAACCCATACCAAAAACTTTTAATCAAAAATATAGGGTGGGTATATTAATTCCCAATAAGGGGTTTAAAAATAACATACTATACTCTAAATAACTTTTTAAAACATTATTTAAAATTTCCATAAAACATTTTCTTTAAAATATTGTAACTCATTAATCATACAATGACAATAGTCTAAGGGATATAAGTGCATAATTTAAAACATACAAACATTATCGTGAATCAATGAGAATTATCATTAATAATAGAAATTAAAAGACATTTCATGTTAAGATGCAAGTACAAAATTAGTAACTAAGTGTAATGCAGGATCAGAGTTGCACAAATAATAATCTCAAATTAATCCTTTACTTTTGTGAAGCATACACTGGCCATAAAGTCTCTGAATACTGCATAACAAATATGTCATACAAGGTGCAATGCATGATCAGAGTTGCGCTTTAAAATAAAAATATCAATTTCACCATTTCCTATTGGCCATTAAATTTCTGAATAATGCAATAATAAATATGCCATGCTTAAACTTATTCTGATTCTCATAATCATAAGACCTTTAAATAGGAATATTTTATTGGTTGAATTATACTCTGGTTAATTAATTTACATAGTTATAATGAGGAAAGTGCATATGTCGTTCTGTTCCAAATCCTCATGCCAAGACCTAGGGGCTAACTATAACCGGACCCCAACCCGGAGAGCCTTTGTAACCAGACTCTAACTCGGAGTGCCTCTTTAACCGGACACTAACCTAGAGTGCCTCTGTAACCAGACACTAACCCGGACTTCCTCTCTAACCAGACACTAACTCGGAGGGCCTAATTTTACCGGTCCTCACACCGGAACATACTAGGTCCATTGAATTCCTATACCTCTAAATCAAAGTGCACATCCCACTTTGATTTATTAAAATTAAATATCACATGTCAAACCAAGTGTAAAAATTACCTGGTTTCTTATTTGACCTTACATTTTATTCAAGGTGTCTCACACCACCTTGAACCATTAAATCCATAAACTCTGAATATGACATATAAGATTAATATTACAATCATCAACTTTTAAGCACATGTAGCGAGTCTATCACAAAACAATAAATTGTGTGGTTAAGCCATTAATTGGTATATATGTTAAAAAAGAAGTACCAAATTGGCCATATAAAATGAAGAAATATAGAATAATATTATTAAATAACATTCATGATTAAATAGTGAGATGAACATAACATAATAGACAAAGGGGTAAATTAACATTTCACACGGGGTACTAAACTCACATTATCTCAAACATTACATGTCTAAATTTGGAAGTATAAAACTCAACCTTAAACATTATCATTTAATACAATGGGTAAAGAGTAATCAGTACATATGAGTATGAAGTCACAAGATTCCAATATCTTTACTCATGAACTAGGCATATTAAAAAGAGAACATTTGGAAAACCATGATTAGGGTTTCATGTTGTGTAAAGTATTCATTCAACAGGGCACTCATAAAAGTATTGATAGGTCAAGACAAAAACATTTAAAATTTATATTTAGTACTTTATTCGAAAACCATATAATTTTATAAAAGAAAATGTGAGTCAAAGTTGGTATTCATACATCCGTACCTACATACCCGATTACCCATCACAATTGTTTGCAAGATTCTCATTCTATGTTGGTTTATCACTTATAAATTAATTAAAACATGAATTTAATTTCTAGGGTACAAATATTGAATTATTTTATAAAAAATGCAATTATATTATTTGTGATCATATATAAGAACATACATGATTAGATGGAAAGCTTTCCTACACAAAGTGTCTCCGTGCATTTTATTCCTTTATTATCTCACATTTCAAACTCAAAAATCCTTAATCTGGCTTATGAGGTTTATGAAAATTAGAGAGTCGGGTATTTTATACTTACATATTTTCATATACATATATATATATATATAACCGATTATAAGTTGAGGAAAAAAAATACAATTTTCATGGGTCATTCGTACTTAAGGTCTTATAGCTTAAGATCTTGCAACCCTTGAAGGAAGAAATAACCTCAAACCGTAGGGAAATGTATCTTATATTACATGTGTATATACATATATACACAAAACTAAAACTACTCAAACAAGACAAATCTTACTCCCCTACCTTAAATCGAGGAGGAAGACGGCTCGGGAGGTGCTGGAAAAATTGGAGGACTTACTGAGATACACTGAAGTATTGGGTGAAAGGAGCTGAGAGGGTTCCTCGGTTTCTTCAGGTGTTTTTATATAGCTAAAACTACACATTATATATTTTTTAATACAAGTGTCATGGGACCCAAGGCCAACATGGATTATAAAAAGACAAGGGAAAGAGGTCTCCGTGGAAACCATGAGAGAGGAGGGTCTGGAAGCTGTCATGGTGAAGAAAAATGGTGCAAAATAGAGTATAGATCACTGGTGCAGGGCACGCCATGGGAGGAAGAAGATAGCACCCCATGTTGAAAATCGGGAGAGATTTCGATGGCCAGGATCAGATCTAGCTTGAAATCAAGGGTTGAGATGCGTCCATGGTATTTAAAAGACATTAAACGTCTCGGATTAAGTCCACGTCTGATCATACGGCATGAGATCGAAGCTACGCTTTTAAAAAAACAACTGGTCACGATTAGATCATGCCAGATCGGACGGATCACAAAAATCTAGTGATGCTCTGTAGCTACTGATGGTCGAATGTGGGTTCGATTTCATTGGCCCAGATCACGTGATACGTGATCCAACGTCCACGATCTCATTTCGCCTGGAAAAATGCTTCCCACATCAA